>CM062816.1:1617810241-1619010241 GCA_031772625.1 Pinus tabuliformis | reverse complement strand
TTCGAGCAGATTTAATGTTTTTTAATTTAAAGATAGAATCGCTTCATATATTTTATCTTATTTATGAATTTTCATTCACTGTATATCCATGCTCGTATCAGGCACCACTGAGATTTTTTGGTTTATCATGATCATGGCGCACGTTCACTCTAATAGATGTTCATTGTAAGAAGTGATTCAATGATGTCATTGAAAGAGTGGTCATCACTCTCTACGACTTAATGAATAAAGAAATTAAACCCTATGTTTAATACTCTTAAACTTTGAAACCTATATTATATTATTTAGAAAAAAAAATTCTCCTTTGAGGTTAAAAAGGTATTCCATTTCATGCCTTAAATCAAGCATTCCACGTTTAAGTGCATAGTAATAGAGCTTGATTAACTTAACTAACGCTCATTAATATAAGGACAAGTTTTCATTAGGATTTTGTTTTGTTAATAAGAATTTAGTGTTTTTGGTTGATTTACTTTTCTTAACATATAAATTTATTATATTTGGATTAGTTCAAGTTTTTTAACATATAATTAAGTTTTATGGAATATAATTTTTTTTTTTATAAAAACCTAATTACATTTACTTTTGAGTTAAATAATATTTGTTGATATAATTTGGTTCATTTGTATTAGTTACACTTTATTAGTCTCCAATGTTAAAAGAGAATGGTTACCGAAACCACAAAGAAATGTATGTTTAAAAATAATAAGTCAATGTTAATTCAAAAGCTAAAAAACATTCTTAAAGTGGCCAACTCTTTCTGTGTTTGATATGCATTTGTGCATTTACCTACAATTTCAGTATTCTTATTTTATAGCATGTTGCAGATTGACATTCCACATTGAATAGGATTCAGTACCATATGCATTGGAAACTCAATAATAGCATTTGGTGCCATATGCATATGATCTTCAACTTCTCCTTGCTTGTAAGAAGAGATGTTATTTTCCTTTAAAACTACTAAACAATGGCAATTTTACCATGTAATTTCAAGCCTCCTATTGTGCAACATGGCAATCCATTTGTGTGTTATGTGCACTGAAAACTCAATGACATTATATCTCTACCATATTGGGTTGCATGCTTTTTCAATTTAATTTAATTTAATTTGGCGTAATTTTGCATGTGAATTTGTTATGATTTTGGTTTCGAAGATGCATATCTACTCATATTTATCTAGATACATTCAATTTATAATACACATTTGTGAAAATAACTATGAGATTAAATATAATTTTATTTATTTAATTGAACACTATATATTTTTGAATGAAAGCTTATAGCTAGCCTCTTAAGAGAAACGAAGTGACATCGTTTTCAATTTGGTTTTCTACTTTTCACAAGTCACATAACTTAATTAGTAAATGAGTAAGTGGTCCATAATCCACACATATTTTTTACTAACCAAAGAATTTTTACTTCATTAGCAGTGGGACTAGGAACCCGTTGTTATTAAAGAAAGGGAGTAGCCCCTGCTTCCCTTGCATCTTTTAGACGATCCTCAGGTTGCATCTAAAAGCTTTCCCAAAGCACTTGGTTTTCCATCTCCCTTTCTACGCTCACATATTGTAATAGGAAGGGAGTAAGTGGCCCATCAACCACACATTATATTATTTGTAGCTAAGGAACAAATATAACTTAGTGTAAGTAGGGGATTTTATAAAGGATCATCGTATATCCACATCATTTCACACTTTTTATGTTCACTGTGTCACTTACACACACATTGCACTACACACACTAAGCTACTCTATAATTTGAACAAAGGGCATCAAGTTTCAAGAGCTTTTTTACATAGTTTATTTGAGCTTACTTTTTCACACCATAAGTGGAGAAAGACACCTAAAAGCAATCATAACTTGAAAAAAATAAATTTCCCCACAAGGGCTATAAAATAATTTATATTTTAAGTTAGGACTGTTGGGGGTAGGAATCCAATAAGTTGTCATGGTCATGTTATATTTTGAAACATAGAAGTTTTCTTTTAGAGTGTTAGAGCCTAGATTGACCTCAGGCTGAAGAAAGGCAATTCTAGGGTAACCACAAACCAAGCTTAACCTAGTAGCTAGCCCTACCAGGTCGGGAGAGGGCTCTCTCCTTTATGGATCTTAGTAAAAATTACTAGATCAGATAGGATTTTAGGCTAGGTATTGTAGCTCAGGGGATTTTGATTGAATTTGTTGGTTTTTTGTGTGGGATCAGATGGAGGTAAGTAATCTGGATCTGGGAAATTAGATCAGAGTACAGGGTGTTCTATGCTGAAAGGTAGGTATAGGATTTTACACTTGAAATTGAGTGAGGTGAGATATCTAAGACTGGTGAGGAGCTGAGGAGGGCATGTAAAGATCATGTATCCTTCTCAAATAGTAGAAAACATAGAATATTGAATGGCTTCCGAAGGTAGAGCACTGTAAACAATGAATTCTACCTATCTATCTTGATATAATTCAGTTAGAAGCAATGAAATAGATTGTGGCATACGTAAAACATGTGAAAAATTGATAACAAAAAAAGAAACTATGCAAAAGTACCATACCACAAGTATCCCATAAAAATAATTGCAACTCCTATTAATTTCCTTGCCAAACTACTTACAATGATGTACAATATTGTTCAGAGCATCCAAGTGTATCCAAACCTTGCAAATGAGAAAGAAAATACATGATATAGACAACAAAACCACTCATCCTAACCATCAGGGTTCGAATCCATGAGAATAGGGGTTGTTACAACCATTTCCAAACATGGACCAGGAATATAGACAGTCAAACTACTTGCCTCTATAAGCATGGAAACTAATTCATTAGCCTCAAAACCACCTCTAACTAATGAATATACCCTTTAACACTATTCTACCATCATAATTACATGCCATGTCATCAATTACATCATAAAAACAACCATGAGGAGAGAGAAAGTGAATTCATAGTGAAAACAGGAGAAATTTTGATATTCTGGGCAAATTGGTAAAAAGTGCAACGCCAGTTTCCACCTACTTTTGGAGGCCTTCCCCTTAACCAAATTGAGCCTAAGGTATCTCATTGGAAATTTCGTCAAGTCTAGTTTCTGAAAAAACTTGAATTTTTCAATTTGGAGGTCATTGGCCCCCTAAAAAATGGAATCTCCCAATACTGCTTTTGTGTGTCCAAAATGAGGCAGAGAGGTCATTTTTTGGTAGTTTTTGGACCTTTTGGTGACCCAGATTTGCTTCAAAACTTATGAAAATTTCTAGGGTGCATGTTCTCATCCTCATAAATCCTAATATGCAATTTTTTTTTCCATCTTATGCTCTAGGGAAAAGCGCAGCAGCCAGTTTCCTGTATTGAAAATTTCAAAATTTGAAAAATGCAAAAAATTTTCAAAACTTGCCCAGATTTGGCATGGGACACCACCATCAGTTGCTTTGATGGACTAGTGAGGCTTCGACTAATATTTTCAACTTTTATTTCTCCTTTTCTCTCTTTAAGGCCTTCCTCAACCTAGCTTTAAGCTTCCTGATCCTCATGTTACAAATTTTGTTGCGTGTCATGTAATGGTAGGCCATGTGGCGGAGCATCCTGTTATCCCTGTTGGCCTTCTCAATCAGTCCTTTGAGATGTATGTTGATCCTCTCAAGCCATGTTTCCCTATCATTCTCAATATCTTTCTCAATAGGAGTAAACTTATCACGAGCCTCTTTGGCCATTTGCCTGTTTTCTTTGATCATTTGCAGCTTGATGAGGACTTGCTTGTCGCTCAATTGTTTGTTTTCCTGCTCTAGATATCTGATGATGAACTTGGCTCTTTCTAAGTTATCAGCCAAGGATTTTATTTCAGCTTCTCTCTCTTGAATGATGATGTCCTTGACAGTTTCTTCATCTTGTGCTTCCAGGTCAATGATGCCAACTCCATGATGAGTAAAGTGTTGTTGTGGCTCCTCATGCTCAATGAGATCAAAGTCTCTTTCCTCATCATCACCAAGATCTTCCTCCTGCACTTTTTCCTTGCCTTTACTCAACTGATCAACCTGTACCTGTTTTTTTGATGACGAAGGCAAATCCCCTTCCACATCTTGTGGAGAAACCATTTGATTGTGGACTAATGATGAAGGCAAGGCCCCTTCCACACCTTGTGGAGAAAACACTTGCTTAGCAGCTGCAAAAAGTCTCCTTGTGCCTCTCTGATATGTTACATACAATGGCACCTCAGCAAATTTGGTTTCCTTGGCCTCTTCCCTTGTTTTTCCATGGCTAGAAGGCCCACCTTCTTCTTGATGCATTGTTCAAGGGATCTGTGGACCTTTGAACATATCATGAGCAATGAAAGTCTCCCATGGAATGTTAAGAAGGCTAAGCTAGTGTAGAACAATGATTTCAATCAAAGAGTAATGGTAGATGATGTTCAACTACTAGGGGTATTATTTCCTCTGTAAAATATGTGTCATTTTCTCAATGTTCCTAAACATGAAGTAAGGGAGATTCAACATCTTTACTCTAGCGAAATACATGAATCTAATATGATAGGCATACAAGTAGGAGAACCTACCTTCACAAGTGAAGTACTTGATAATAATCCTCATCAAAGGCACATACCTATTTTCGAAAAACTTAAAGGGAAATAACTTCTTCACTTGATTTCTATATTTAGCCTTGATATAAGGCTCATAGTAATACTCATCAAGATCATGACCCTTGTACCATTTTTCGCCCACATTAGGGATTCTAGTGGCCTCTAAAATGACAACTGATGAAAATGTGAAGGTTACTCTAGCAAGTGTCACCTCATTGTTATGCAAATGAGTCACAAAAATTCTGGCCAACTGATGGTGAAATTGAACTCTCTCCACCATCTCACAAAATTCAAAACATGCTTGATGCCTGAAACAAGAAACTGCAAGTGGGTAGGCCTGTAACTCTGTCAAACTAGTGGGCTCCTCTCTGATGATTTTTCCTCCTTTATGAGGCTTCCTTTGTTGTATGTTTCTCTCCTTGGAGCTGTCACTAAATGTCTCTTCCTCATATTCATAATCACTGTCTCTTTCCATTGTTTTCCTTTGGTTTTGAACAATGTGGTTGTATATGGATAATTGTGTATAATAGTGTGGAAATAGGGTGGAGGAATGGAATGGGAAAAGTGTATGGAGGAGGGAGTGTGAAAATGTATGTGTGAACAGGGTTTAGGGATGTGAGTAGGGGAGAGAGTGTAGGGTTTGGGAAATTGTATGTGGGAATGGGATTTAGGGAAAAAGATATGTGGTAATGGGGTTTAGGGAACAACATATGTGGGAATGGAGTTTAGGGAACAATAGAAAATGGATAAGATAGGAAAACACTAGTGGAGTGAGGAAAACTAGGGTTTTGAATTTGGGAATGAAAAAACACGAAAACTTAACAAGTAAAACCCTAAACCACAAGAGATGACTGATATACTTACTTGCAAGAGAGGAAAATTGGATGATTTGAGGTGAATTTGGTGATTTGGCGTGATTGGAGGTTGTGCTGGGCAAAGCACAACGCTACCGATAGGAGCGCAGCACTGGCTTGTAAGCACAACACCCGTGTATTTTTGAATTGCGAAATGCTGTTAGAAGCGCAGCGCCACCTTGAAAGCGCAACACCTTCCTCAGAAGCGCAATGCCAGCCAAAATATTGAAAAAACACAGCGATTTCACTGTATTTTCTCAATGACACTTGGAACTCGACCTTTGATCTCCTTATGGCACTTTGATCTTCAATAGTAACACAATGGGATGAAAAATAGGAGGATGCCTTTATATAGCTTCACCTTTTTGATTTTTTGTTTATGAAAACCCACTTTTATAATGTATAATTGTCTTTTACAATGATTTGTTTTTCGTGTTTGTTTATTTTTACATGGCAAGTGGACTGATGCTCAGAATGACAGAATCACTTGATTTTGTAGTGGTAGGTACTTGGCAGCATCACAAGCTTTAGGAGGAGCTTGAGAACAAATATTACATATAGAAGCATTAAAATTACATCATGAAGAAAGATAAAAATTATAATACTCTGTTATCGCCTCAGAACATGTTTTGAGGTGAGAACTACATTTAGCTTCTCAACTGATAAATTATGTTTTTAACAATGATTATTGACCTCCTCATATGCTTGTTGACCCTTATTAAGATATAGTCACTGAATTTGACCATGGAGCAAAACCCTAAGACCTAATGAGACCAAACCCTATGAAATGGATTGCGAAATGAACATGAATCATGACTGAAAAGTGTGAGAGAAGATCAGAAAGTACATATCATGAGGGAGAAACCGAATTAACCCCTACCATCAGTGGATCTATGACCTAATGGAATGCAACCCCATTAGAATGAGACTCTTATTATGAAATGAAAAAGAGAAGATTTTGATCACTGATGGCAGTGTGAAGACATTGACACTAACATTGGCTCCAATTGGGGATGGTAGCTCCTTGGAGGTGCCAAGAACACCATAGACCAAGTAGCCTTATCCATTGGGCATTGGGGTCAAGACACTTCAAATACTAAAAACTGAATCTATGAAAACTGACTCAAGAATCAAGCTATGACTAAAAACTATTAAAAACCGGCAAACCATACACATGCTTTCAAACTTTAGAGCCTTCACCTCAGGCCCCAAGCTGGAATGACTGTGTACCTTGAAATCTTGCAACGAAAGCGAAAATGGTATATGCACTGATCATATCATGGTTTCAGAAGTCACCTTAGAAGAAGTAGTGCTTTAGGAGCCTACCATTGACTGGCCCTCTTGAACAATCTTGTCCATCCATTTCCTTTAGTAGAAATTCATTTTTTCCTCTGTATGCAGCAATCTTATAGGGTCCCTTCCATGCGTTTTCGAACTTAAACAATGTAAACTCTGAAACAGGAACTGATACTATTACCAGTTTCGTAGAGATAGCAAAAAAGTGACCTGATTTTGAAAAGGGGTGATGCAGAACACACATGTTTTTTTTAGAGCATAGTTTTTGGCACTTTAATTTTTTTTATGTACATTGCATTTTAGAATGGTAGTTATTTTCATGCTGATTTTAAAAGGTGGTAATTCTACATCAGACCCTTTTTTTAAAAGACCTATTTTTTTAATTTAAATTTTCTAATGTATGAAATGTAAATATTATTTTGTAAATTTAATAATTTTTGAAGTGGTCGTTTTCTTCATATTTTCTTGTTTTTATTTTAATTTTAATTTTTTTGTAGTGATGTTTTTATTGTCTTGCATTTTTAAATTAGAAGGTCGATATTTTGAATTTTCGATATTCTACATATGTATACATCCTTAATTAATTTCAATCCACATGAAATAATTGTTTCTAAAGAACAATATTTTTTAACAGGACATAAAAATAACCATTTTTAACATAAATATAACTAAAAAGCTACACATTATGATAATTTTCTGCTAGAATTGACATATCAAAATCACAGTTTTTATACAAAAATTTTAACTAAAAATGGTTAAATAATAGTTTTTTTTTATGATTTTCATGTAAAAAAAATAATAATAATCATTTTTTTTCAAAAAATAATGATTAACATAAAAATTAATACGAAAATCACATATTACAAATATTGAACGCATAACAGTATCAGTTCCCGTAATCGGAATCGAATAACCATCGCTCGACTGCCCATGGGGTTGGCTATCCGATTCTCGGAATCGGATAGCCACCACTCAGCCACCTCGATGGGTGGTTGGGCGATGGCTATCCGATTACGAGAATAGGATAGCCACCCCCATGGGCAACCAGGCAATGGCTATTCGATTCCAAGAATTGGATAGCCACCCCCACGGGCATTCGGGCGATGGCTATTCGATTCCGAGAATCGGATAGCCACCTCCATGGGCAGTTGAGCAATGACTATTCGATTCTGAGAATCAGATAACCACCCCGACCCGCGATCAGGCGGTGGCTATCCGATTCTCGGAATTGGATAACCACCCCCTGACTACCCTTGAGGTGGATATCTAATTTTTAGAATCGGATAGCCACCGCTCGGCCGCCCCCATGGACGGTCGAGCAGTGGCTATCTGATTCCGAGAATCAGATAACCACCACCCGGGCACCCCATAGGCGACTAAGTGGTGGTTATCGGATTCTGAAAATCAGATAGCCACCACCCAACCACCCGTGGGGGTGGCTAGGAAGTGGCTATTCAATTCTCGGAATCGAATAATCACCGCCCGTGGGGGCGGTGGGTGAAAGAATTGTTTTTTTAAATAAAAAATAAATTTTGTTAAATATGTTTATTGTGTGTGTGTGTATATATATATATATATATATATATATTAAATGTTTTTTTAATTTTATATAGATTTGTAAAATATATATATTTTAAATATCTTAAATGTTATTTTAAAAAATATCAAAAGTATATTTAGCGTTTTTTAATTTTAATGTTTTTTTGAAAGTGATGTTTAATTTGAAAATATGTATTTTTTAAAATTTTAATTGTTTTTCGGGTTTTTATTTTATTTTTAATTTCATCATATTTTTGTTTTTTAGGGTTCCTTGAAAATGTCTTTAATTTTATTTTTTGTAGTTTTTTAATTTTTTTTTAATTTTTTGTTATTTTTCTATTTTTTTTAATCTAGTTTGTTTTTCACTTTATTTTATTTTTTTTTAGTTTTTCTTAATGTTTTTTTTTTAATTTCCTATTTTTACTTAATTTTATAGTTTTTTAATTTTTTTTTCCAAAATTTTTTAAGGTTTACCATATTAAAAAAAATGTTACTTTTTTGAAAATATGTTTTTCTTATTATTTATTTCTTTAAATTTTTTTAATTTTTTAATTCTTATACTTTATAGGTTAATTTTGTCTTCTTTTTTTTTTTACATTTCTATGATTGATTTTTTTTTTTTGTTTTAATTCTATGTTTTTTTTAATATATATTTTTATTTGCGTTTTGGTATTGTTTTTAACTTTTTTTTTGTGTTTTTTCATTGTTTTTATTTTTAATTTTATGTTTTCATTACTTTTTTGAAATTTTAATGTTTTTCGGAGTCATAACAAAACTTTTTACCCCATTATTTCAAAATGTTGAAAATTTACCCAAAAAAAAAGTGTTATTCGAACATCAACACTTTTCGTTTTGAGGGTGTTTTTTGCACAATTTTGCCACATAAAAATTCGATTTTACTGGCATTTTTTTAAAATGTTGAGAATTGACCCTAAAAAAAATCCATCATTCCATTATTAGCACTTTTCATTTTCAGGTTGGTTTTTGCACAATTTTTGCACAAAAAATTCGTTTTCACTGCCATTTTAAAAACGTGTTCAAAATTGACCCTAAAAAAAACCATCATTCTAGTATACACACTTTTTGTTTTTAGCACTATTTTTCATGTTTTTTCGGAGGTTTTTTGGCAGAGTTCTCATTTTTAGTTTATAGTTCCCGTGTCAAAGTTTACATTGTTCTTACCGTGCTTACCTTTATCTTCATTCCTAGCATCCCAATGCAACACTACATCCTCAAGCTGGAATTTATTTGCTTTTGTTTTTTGGTCATAGATCTTTTTGATTTTTTCCTGCAATTTGAAAGTGTTCTGGAAAACTTCCTTCCTTGTTTGCTGTAAATGAATCATCTAATTTATTCTTCTCTGAAAGTCATCCTCCTCACTACCTACCTCTTGTAAAAGTTTCACAACCAGAACTGCAAGAGATGTTGGAAAAACTGTGTCAATGCCATAAACTAATTCAAATCGAGACATACCTATGTACTTCTTCTGGCTCACTCTCTTAGTGCCTAAATCTACCTCAAGCTGAAGGAAGGTAGGTCTAGAGTAACATCAAACCACATTTAATCTAGTAGCTAACCCTACCAGGTTAATAGAGGGCTCTCTCCTTGTCAATCTCAATTAGAATATTGGAAACTAGGGCTTCAGATGACTGAAATGATTGCTGATTTTGGGCTAGGTATAGTAGATCAGAGAATTTTGTTTGATTTTAGGTTTTCGCTGTTGGATCAATTAGAGAAGGCAGATTGGGTTCAGGAAATCAACTCAGGGATACAGTCATGTCCTGTGGGGCAAGGTAGACGAAGGTTTATGTACTAGCAATGGATTGAGATGGTAGAATAAAACATCTGAGGATTTGAGGAGGGCATAACAAACTATGAATCCTCTTCAAACAGTGAAAACATTGAAAACCAAATGCATTGACAAATCACTGTAAATTAGTGTATTTTGTCTATTCACCTTGATTCATTTAGCTTTAGAAGAGAGAGAGAGATGTGAATACATAAAAAATAAAAAATAAAAAAATAAAAAAATTCATTACAAAGAATAAGCAATACATAAAGTCACTGTCACAAGAATCCCAAAAAAATAGCTATGAAACCTAGTTTTATTCCTTGCCAAACTACTGATACAAATGTTCAGTGAGTCCAACACTTCTGCCAAAGTCCAAACTTTACAAATGAATCATAAATTACAAGATATGGGCAAGGAAACTACTCAATCTAGCTATTAGGGTTGAATCCATGAGAAAATGGGTGGTTTCAACCATATCTAAACTAAGAACGGGAATATATGTAGTGGAATAGCTTGCCTCTAAAACCAAGGAAACCAATTCATTACAGCTCAAAACCACTTGGAACTTGATGTATCTACCATATTAAATGTTTTACATCCATAATTATATCAAATTACATCATTTACCATGATAATTTCACCAAGAAAGCAAGAAAAAGTCAACAGCAGAGAAAACTAGGCGAAATCTGGAAAATCAGGCAAAACTGGCAAAATTCCTCCTATGCGCAATGCTTTTTCAAGGACAATTTTGGAAGGATTCCCGGAGTCCAAATTAGGTGTAGGATATCTCATTGGAAAGCTTGGTGAGCCTACTTTCTAGAACAACTTTAATTTCTGAATTTCAAGTCCATTTGCCCCTCCAAAAATTGAATCTCCCAAGACTGCTTCCTGTGTGGCAAAAAAGTGACAGAGAGGTCACTTTTTGGGTGTTTTTTGCCCTTTAGGAGACCTAGAACTTGTCCAAAATTCTCAGCCATTTCTGAGCATGCATATTTTTCAATGCTAATTCCAAAAATATAAACTTTTTTTTAAATGGATGCTCCCAACAAAAACGCAACGCCACCTGCTAAAAAAACCTCTTTTTTTACTTTAAAATTTTGAAAATTGACAAAAATTGCTCCAAATTTCTTGAAATTTGGCATGAATGATCTTTGTTAATTCCTTTGATGAGCCAATGATGCCTCAACCAAGATCTTGAGTTTATCTTGCTCTTTTTTTCTCCTCAAAGCTCTTTTTATCTTAGCCTTTAACCTCTTCACCCTTCTTCTGAAAATTTTGTTCTGGATTAGGTAGTGATAGGCCATATGGCACAACATTTTCTTCTCTTTGTTGGCTTTCTCAAGAATATTCTCAAGGTGAATGTTTGTCCTCTTCAACCATGATTCTTGGTCATCCTCAATTTCTTCCTCAAGGGAGGTCATCTTGATCTTTTTCCTCTCTACCATTTGCCTATTCTACCTAATCACTTGTAGCTCCATAATAGCTTGCTTATCTGTCAGTTACTTGTTTTCCTACTCAAGAAAGTTGATAATCCATTTGGCCCTCTCAAGATCAAGTGATAAAGCTTGTATTTCAGCCTCCTTCTCCTTGATGATCAGTTTTGAGCTTTGAGAGCCCAAATTAGTGACCTCCTCCTCAATCAAAACAAAATCCCTCTCTTTCCCTTCAGTAGGGCCCTCCTTATGCATCTTTTGTTTCTTTTTTCCTTTCCTCTTTGACTGCTGGCCAACCTGTATAGCTGGAGAAGAAGGAAAAGCCCCTTTCACCCCCGGTGAAGATAACATTTGCCTGTGGTATGGTGAAGAAAGCGAGACCCCTTCCACCCCTGGTGGAGATAGTACTCACTTGGCAGCAGAAAAAAGCCTCTTGGTGCCTCTCTCATAGGTGACAAACACTGGCACACCTGTAGTTTCAGTCTCATGAACACCTGGCTGTCCTGATGGCCCTCCTTCTTCTTGAGGCACTGATGGAATCACTTGAGGGCCTTTGAAAATCTCATGGGAAATGAAAGTATCCCATGGTATGTTCAGCAAGCTTAGTTGATGCAAGACAACAATTTTAATAAGTGAGAAGTGGTAAATATTGTTGAATTTCTGAGGAAAAGGTTTCCTTTGCACATAGAGAGCCATCTTCTCAATATTCCTAAATATAAAGTATGGGAGATTCATCATCCTCACTCTTGTGAAATGCATCAACAATCTGACATGATATGTATATAGGCGGGGAAACCTTCCTTCACAAGCGAAATACTTGATGATGAGTTTCATGAGAGGAGCATAAATTTTCTACAAGAATTTGAAAGGAAAAACCCTGCTAATTTTCCTGTGATATCCAGCCTTAATGTAAGGCTCATAATGTTCTCTTCCCACATGCTGCCCCTTATTCCATTTTTCACCTACAATAAGGATGCATGTTGCTACTGCAATGGTGTCAGGTGTCAAGGTGAAATAGACACCAACAAGGTTCACCTGGCCATTGTGAAGATGAAGAACAAACAACCTAGCAAGCTCATGATGATATTTCACCCTCTCTACCATTTCACAAAACTGATAAGAAGACTAATGTTGTTAGGCCCCTATACTACTAGTGTAACCCCTTATTGTTATTAGTAAAACCCACTTATTATATTGATGTACCGATGTAGTGCCCATATTGTTACTATTGTGCCCCATAGAAGCCCACTATTGTTATTATTGTGCCCTTACATTATTATTGTTATGTCGGCTTTGAGTATGTTATGATCCCTTAGACTCCTATATATAGAAAGGAGGTCTTTTCATTTGTATCATCCAAGAATTGTTCATTTATGTAATGTAAAGGAGGTTGCCCCCTTGAAGAGGCTGAATTATAAGGCGTTCATCTATCTTTTCTATCCTTTCTTGAGCTGGTTTCATAACATTTGGTATCAGAGCTTTGGATTCTAGGGTTTTGCTGCTCTAAATACGTCATCGTGGCATTTTCGCTATAACGTTTTTCTGCGATGTTTAAGAAGCTAAAAAAAAAAACCCATTTGAGAAGAAATCGCGCTGAACCTTGGGTCCAAATTTTAGAGCTTTTCGCGCTATATTTGCGGAGATATGATCTGAGGATGTTGGTCTTCTTGCAGACTCCCGAATTACATTCCAAACAGGTGACCTGGGGAAAATCATCATAACTTTCTCTCTGAGCATCGGATTGAAATTTAGTAATAAGGTATAGAAAGAGAATAGACTTTAGCTTCTTGTAGATATTTTTCAGAGCCAAAGGTCGAAACAGTGACATGTGGCACTTCATACAAGTTCACTCTTCTGGAAAGGTCTATAATCAGGTCATCTTGGGAGATTGTGCATAACTCTTTCTTGTAGAATCCAATTTGGATAAAACTTGTGGCATTGGAAAGAGGACATAGAGGGCTACTAAAGGTCGCAAGTTTAGAACTTAAAGATTCAAAAATACAAAGTTACAATCGTTTCAATATCGAGCTCCTAAATCAAGAAAAAGCAAGATGAGGAAGTTTGATGGCAAGGATCCTGTAAATTGGATACTTCAGATGGAGCAATATTTTGGTCTACATGGTGTACCAGTATTACAAATGGTATGTATTGCATCTTCATATTTAGAACTGGATCAATTTTTATGGTATGAAGGGCTTTGTTCTCATAAACAACTTGTTACGTGGTAAATTTTCACGAAGGAAATGATGCATGTTATGAGGATACAAAGAGCAACACCTTCTTTAGAGCAACACCACAACAATTAGAAAGAGTAAAAGGGCTTTGTGACATAGTGGAAAGCAAAATTATGGAAACCAGGAAGCATACCCCTCACAACTATTAAGATGGAAGTGTTGTTTCTCCTAGCCTTCCACAACCTACAAGGGTTACACCAAAACAATTGGAAGAAAAAAGAGAAAAAGGGATTTGTTACAATTGTGATAGCAAATGCACTAAAGGTCATAAGTGTGCTGAGAAGAAATTATTTTACATAGAAGATGAAGAGGAGGAAGAAAAGGATCAAGAAACATCAAAAGAAGAAGATATACGCCAGGACCCCACCCCAGTGAAAGAAGAAATGAATCAGACCATATCTTGTAAAGCATTGGCAAGAATTACCACTCCTCAAACTCTCAAGATAGAAGGACATATCAAGAAGAAAAAGGTACAAGAAGTGAAAGATCACATTGAGAAAGAAGAAATGAATCCAACCATATCTTTTAATTCATTGGTCGAAATTACCACTCCTCAAACTATCAAGATAGAAGGACATATCAAGAAGAAAAATGTTCAAGAAGTGAAAGATCACATTGAGCATCAAGAAATGAATCCGACCATATCTTGTAAAGGATTGGAAGAAATTACCACTCCTCAAACTATAGAGATAGAGGGACATATCAAGAAGAAAAAGGTTCAACCAGTGAAAGATCACATCGAGCATCAACGACAAGTTCTCCAAATTTTAAAGGATAACGCCACTTCGGTGCAAAATCAAACGAAACAACAGGTATATCAACATTGTAGTGAAAAATGTTTTGATGTAGGTGATTGGGTATTTTTACTACTACATCCCAAGCAAGCTATTTATGACAAGGAAATGTTGGCAATACTACATGCACTAAAAAAATGGCGACCTTACCGAATGGGAAGACTCTTCAAGGATGAGCATGTGGAAGCATTGTTTTGTGTTATTTCTATTATCCAACCAGATTAGATAAACGAAGCAAGGGATGAATGGAAGAAGGATGAAGAAGTAAAGCTACTCATTCAAAAGTTGCAAAAGATCCCAATTCAAACAATATTTCTGGAAATTGAAGAGGAAGGAAAAATCATATTGGAACCTGGAGCAGTCATAGAAACAAGAACTCAACAGCTATGAAATCGATCAATTTCAGAGTATCTCATCAAGTGGAAGAACTTACCCGCTGAAGATTCCACATGGGAGGACAAGAATTTTATACAGAAGCATAAAAAACTACTCAAGCGTTGAGGACAACACTTTTTGAAGGAGAGGGGCATGTGAGGCCCCTATACTACTAGTGTAACCCCTTATTGTTATTAGTACAACCCACTTATTATATTGGCGTACCCATCATAGAAGCCCACTATTGTTATTATTGTGCCCTTACATTATTATTGTTATGTCGGCTCTGATTATGTTATGACCCCTTAGACTCCTATATATAGAAAGGAGGTCCTTTCATTTGTATCATCCAAGAATTGTTCATTTATGTAATGTAAAGGAGGTTTCCCCCTCGAAGAGGCTGAATTCTAAGGCGTTCATCTATCTTTTCTATCCTTTCTTGAGCTGGTTTCATAACAAATGTTTAAAGCAAGTTACAACAAGAGGGTAAGCAAGTAATTCTGTAAGAGTGTTGGGCTCCTCCCGGATGATTTTTCCCCCTTTATGTGGATTTCTTGGTGCATGAGCTTCTCTAGAAGAATCACTGAGAGTTTCCTCTTCCATCTCATAATCTGAATCTATCTCCATGCTTATGAATTTGAAGTGAAAGCAGATGAGTATGAAGAGCTTTTGAAATATAAGGTAAGTGGTGTGTATAAGGAAGTGAATGCTAGGAGGAAGGGTTCCGCTTGGGAAATGAGGGAAGTGAATGGTATTATGAATGTGGAATGAGGGGTTTGATAATGAAGTGAATGTAGTGAAGGAATAGGATGTGGGAGTTAGGTTTTGGGAATAGGGTATAGGGCTAGGGTTTGGTAAATGGGAGTGGGTTTTGTGGAGTGAATATTAATGATGTATGGGGAAGGAATGGGAATTGACAAGCTCAATATGGATGAAGTGAAAAAGAAGAGAAATGACCTCTAAAAATTTGCAAGAGAGGACTTAGGAATTAGCTAGGGTTTTGCTTAAAGGAAACCAAAAACATCCAAGGCACCAAACACAACTTCCCTGAGCAAGGAAGAATGTTTTACTTACTTGTAACAAGCTTTAATTTGATTTTCAAGAAGTTTGGATGAGTTTTGAAGTGTTTCTGTATTTTGGAATAGGTGCGCAGCGCCAAGGAACAGGTGTGCAGTTCCAAACCAATTTTATATGGGAAAACTGCAATAGGTGTGCAACGCCTATTGTGTGCACACTGCCAGCAAAATAATTGAAGTTTTCCTCTGTTTTTGCCCTCTTTCTTCAAAAACGCAATTTTTCTCCCTTTGGCTCATTCAATTGCAACAATGAAGACTCAAACACATGAATTGGCTTTTATATCCCTCTCTTTTAATTTTTCATTAACCAAGACCCACTTTTCTAATGTTTTGCTAGCTTTTTAAAAAATGCTCTATTTCACTTACATTCTCACTTTTGCCTTTTGCAGGTGGACTTTTACATTGACCTTTTGTAATGGCAGGAGTTGACTTTGTCACCAGGTCACCAGGAACAGCTCTTGGACACTTATTACATATAGAAACATTGAAATTACATGAAATTTTTACAATAATGGAAAAAACCCTGTTTTCACCTCAAAATAGAGTTTTGAGGTAAAAAAGAATTATTGAGCATAACAGAAGTAAATTTATGATTTTATGAGCTTATTTATCCTCCTCATGTGCCTGTTGACCTTTTTATTCAATTAAGATGACCATGATGACAAACCCTAAGACCTAGTGAGACTAAACCCTAAAACTGATTTTTATAAATGAAATGAAACAGGATGACAGTAAATGACTAAAAAAAATGTGTGAACAGGTCAGCAGGTGAATGTCATGAGGGAAATTGACATGAGACCACTACCATCAGTTGATCCATGACCTAATGGAATGCAGCTGATCGGATGAGACACCTAATATGCGTGCAAAAGAGCAATTTGATCACTGATGGAAGTGTGAAGACACTGACACTAACACACTCTGTCAGCCCACAAGGCATTAACTAAATTTCTGTGCCAACCTTTCTTATTTGTTTCTAGCATATTCTTGATGATGTTCACCAATCACTTATTGGATGATTCAACCAGACAATTTACCCATGGGTAATATGCTATAGAATGACCCAAAGTAATATTATATTTGCTGCAAAAATCGATCATCATCTTTAATTTGAATGAAGCTGCATTATCTGTGATGATTTTACTATGACAACCGAAACGAGATAAAATATTTGTTTCTAAGAATTGAATAATTACTATATCAGTGACTTGTCTCATCGAAATTGCCTCAGTCCACTTGGTAAAGTAGTCGGTTGCTATTAGGATCCATTTGTGATGCGCCGACGATGTTCGATGGATTTCCCCAATAAAATTGAGTCCCCACTCCTAAAATGGTGCATTGACTTCAACCAGTTTCAATGGGAGAGGTAGCAATTTTCTTTTCCCTTGAAAGACTTGACATTCATGACAGCTCATGATTGTTTTGTAAACATCAGAAAAAAGTTTCGGCCAGTAATAGCCTACTCTCAACACGTTGTTTATTGTTGTCTTCTAGAACAAGTGACCAACACAATCACCCTTGTGAATGTCACTCATCACTTGCTGAGCCTCATCTTCTACAAGAAAATTAAGTAATACTCCTCCTGGATCTTTCCAATAAAGAGCATTATTGAGAATGCATAATTTAGCAGCTTTTAAGTTTGAGAGATCTACCTTTGTTCTTTGTCATCCTTGGAGGTGGTGAGAGGTGCTGAAGCACATACACTATGTCTAAATACCATGGTGACTGAAGTAACATTTCAGACACTTGAATCAAAGAGCCTTCTTCTTCATCTTCTGACATGGTTGCGATAAGATTTATATCTAAAGCATGCAGATTTGATTCCACCATTAACCTTGCCAGGCCTTGTCCTTTGATCAGCTTTGTAGGCTTGATCTCCATATCATATTCCAACATTGCTACAATCCATTTTCCCTACCTTCCTTCTGGATCAGTTTGTATCAGCACATCCTTGACTGCTGCATTAGGAACATATGCTATGATGTGTGAGTGTAGAATATACACTCTGAAATCCTTCAGAGCTTTGACAAGAGCAAGAGCCTGTTTTTCAATTATGTTGTACCACAAAGTAGCATCTCTAAAGGTTCTGCTGAAAAATGCAATGGGATTCTCCAGCTGATCTTTCTTTTACATTAAAACTGCTACCATGGTATGCTCGATGCAAATGAAAATATGATGAAATATTGCATATAATCGGGACTAATCAAACCGGGGTTGTAGATAAAGCATGCTTTACTAGATTAAATGACTTGATAGCATCTTCCGTCCATTTTACCACGCTGTCCTTCTTTAACATATTAGTAATTTCTCTTAAATGCTAAACTAGATTGGGTATAAATCTATGTAAGAAATTCATATTACCATTAAAAGCGTGTCTTTCTTTCTTGTTCTAGGGAAAATCTATTTGTTGAATTGCCTCCACCCTTGAAGGATCAATGCGGATGCCTTCTTTTGAGATAATATGACCATGAAGCTTTCCTTCATCCATGGTGAAGAGACTTTTCTTAGGATTCAAAGATATCCTGAATTTCCTACATCTCTGAAACACAATCCTTAAATGATGAAGATGCTCATCATCAGAACCTGAAAACACTGTCAAATCATCTAAATATACAACCAGAAATACATCCTTTTCATTGCAAAAGCGATGTCCATTGCACACTGAAATGTGGCTCCAACATTCTTCAAACCAAATGGAATTTTAGCATAATGAAAAGTTCCCAAAGGGGTGGTAAATGCAGTCTTATCTCTGTCATCTTCATGCACAAGGATCTGATTATACCCTGAATATCCATCGAGTAGTGACATAAGCGATGCTCCAACCACTCTTTGGAGGATATGATCCATCTTTGGTAGTGGATAGTTGTCCTTCAATGATACCTTATTGAGATTCTAGAAATCGATACACCATCTTATTTCCTCGGTCTTCTTGCCGAAAGGAACAAGATTCAAAATTCATTCAAAAAATCTGATTGGGATAATTATACCAGCTTTGAATAGCCTGTTTACCTCTTTTTCAATGGAAGGAAGCAACTTGGGATTGATTCTTCTCAGCTTCTGTCTGAATGGCTTCTGATTTGGCTTGATGGGAATAGTATTCTAAATTATATCTTTGTCATACACCTTCAGATCTGAATAATCCTAGCAAATACATCAGAAAATTCGGATAACAATCTAACATATTTAGACTTTACCTCAGGAGTCAATGTTTTGGACAGTGTCACAAACTTGGGCTTATCTGTTGTTCCAAGATTGACATCCTCAACACGTTTTTCTGTAGGCACCAAACTTGGCTTTCTAGCCACATTATCTTGATAAAAAATTTCTTATAAAGGTATGAGACATTTAGGAATAGTGTTGTCTTTCAGCTGCCATATCTCCATCTGGTTCACTTCAATCTCTTGGTCATCGGTGTCATCGTCTCATCTATTGAAGCATCCTTGTAATTTCCCTCATTCTACAAAAAGGTGTTGATCTCCTTATCGTCCCAAAACACCTACCAATACCTTAAATTGTCTAGAATAGTAGGGCAATATTTGACATGGATCTCAAACTTGTTGTTGGAATTCATCGGAATCTTCAAATTACTTGCAGCAGTGAAGAGTGAATCTGCAATAACATTTTGAGCACAAGGTATTGTTGTCAAATTATAATATGTAAACATTCGTAAGATATCTAAAAATTCATTTCTGTAGGCTCTCATCCGTGGGTGTTTAGGTTGATATTCTCCCTTGACTTGCTTGATTATCAGATCCGAATCTCCAAAGACTAATATCCTTTTTGCATTTAGCTTTTTCAAAATTTTCAAACCTACAATCAACGGTTCGTACTCGATTTCATTGTTAGAACAGTCAAAGGCCAATTTGTATGAACATATTCTAACATTAGTAGGAACTTTATTCAGCTACAAAGCAGGGCTGTGAATCCAAATCCCTATGCGAGAACCATCCTTACCCACAGCTCCATCAAAATCCATTCTCCAAAGATCCGCCTCTTCTTCTAGATGCTGAAATTTTGTTTCCTTCTCTTTCTTACTTTGACTGATCTCTTCATTTTTCTGTTGTTCAGTGCCTTTTTGCTACTGATATGTGGACTGCTCAGAAGTACTTGTGATTTTTTGTCTTTCTTGATCAACGGCTGCTCTAAAATTTTCTGAAATTTCTTAAACATCTTCTACTTCAACTAACTGACTATCAACATCATTCAAACCACTATCTGAATATAGTACAAATGACTCTAAATCTGTATGTACAATATTAATTAGATGATTAAGCGGTCTCTCCTTGCTATTAATCATGTATTTCATTTTCTTCTCCTTGTATAGTTTTCTCAATTGGCCAAACACGGTATGGTAGCATAGGAGAAATCTAGTTGTAAATTCGCTTTAATCTTTGCACTCCACGATCTGAATAGAAGCATACCAAACCGTGGTGGAATGTCAGCAAGAACCACATCCATCAAAACATTCTTGGCCGTGATTTGGTCTAAAGTTACCACCATGGCTTTGATAAGACCAATACAACGAACCCTACTAGAGTCAAAAGAGTACAGGTGGTGATATTTTCGAGTAATGTCAAGGCCCATTTTCTCCATGATGGCTTTTGGCATTAGATTATGGGAAGCTCCAAAGTCAAACATGGAATTATGGAGGATATACTCGTGTAGCCTAAGGCTTATATAACATGGGGGAACTTCAGTATCCTCAGACTAACCTTCTAAGGCAGGGCCAAAAATGATCTCAGGGTGATCATCTTCTACATTTACCATATTAGATAAAGGATCTATATGCAAAATTTTGGACACCTGATGTTTATAGCTGTTGTTCTTAATCAACTCAGTCAAAGTAATTGAAAATTTTAATTTAGCAATCTCATTTTCTAAACTAAAAGCGAACTTTATCTAGCTCTTTGATTGGAAGGTCCTTCTTTTCGACTCTTTCTTTTGCTGCACTTTGCTGATTGTTCTTCTCATTTGCAATGCTATTTGCGGATGGTCCTTTGCTGGAAGTCGAATCAGCAGGCTCTTTCCCTTTCTTCTGAATGTTTGAGTCATTTTTGGGTTGCGCTTCCTTTCTCTTTTGAATTGGACTGACTGGTACATTCCTGCTTCTCAATGAATATTGCTTTTGCTGTGTTGTCAATGCATTCATATATCCTCGCTGATAATCATCTGACTCATCCTCCAAAACTGCCTCGTTTGCCAATATGTAGTCTTCATCCATTTCGGTATCTCGGACCTCCAAATATTCTTCATCTTCCGTCAGAAAGATGGAAATCCATCAGCAATAAAGAAGTGATTTGCCTCAACCACCAAATCATCATCATTTTCATCCTCTATTACATGCACATAATTTTCCTACAAAGGAGTTCTCATCTGCTGCTGTTGTGATGACTGATATTGTGCCTTTTGCTCCCTTTGTTTAATCCTGAATTGGGGCTGTTGTTGTCCTTTGATGTTTGGATTTATGATTGTTGTCTCAGGCTTATATGAAACTGTCAACCGGTTAAACATCTTCTCAATTTTCTGGAGTAAATTATCTGCCTTAACATCGTAGGAAGATGCTTCTTCCTTTATAGTCACCTTCTTTTCTGCTTTCATCCTTGCTCTTTTGGCCAACAGATTTTCTTCTACACTCACAACACTCTTCTGCATATCTTCAAGAGTGGTAGGATCTCTTTCTCAAAACTGATATGCCATATCAACATCGAAACCATCTGGAAATTTGATCAATGTTAACCCCATCGGTGGTTTAATATCAGATGGAATAGCATTATAGATTGCATTAAACCTCACATAGTAATCTTGCACACTTTCACCCACATTCCTTTTGATATTTTCATACTCAGATAGAATTTGAAGTGGTTCTTCTTTACCTCCCATAGGTCTAGGAATCGTCTATGCAGAATCAGTAAAGTATTGATAGAGGCCACTGGTAAGGCTCGGAACCATTTCTGAACCTCGCCTCCAAAACTCTGTACAAATAATCTCATGCACACATTTTCTGCATCTATGTCATGAAGGTCAAAGAAGTCATTCATCCTATCAACATGTTGCTGTACTGTAATACTTTGAGTGGCATCGAAAAGAAGTATCTTACTTTGGTAATCAATGGGCATATCGTCCATATTTTGAGGTAGAACGAGGGGTGCACATCGGGCAGCCATGACTCGAGGTGGATTTGAAACTGGTGTTGGGGTAACTGGGGGATTGGGACAATAAGGGGAGTTGATGTAACAAAGGTGATGGGTGTTTGAGGGGTAGTGATAGGATGATGAGGGAGTAGTGATACGTTGATGACCAGATACAAGGTCTTGCTAAAAACATCCCTTTTATCATAGGCATACAGAAAAAGGTGATGTGTTTAATGATGCTAAAATATTCTCACGACAATATAATCTCGATGGATTCAACATTATTTAAAAATAAGTATGGGGTGAGTACAAACTTATCCTAAATCTAATTCATTTATTCAACCCCATTTTAATTCTTGTATCTTATATAAATATAATTATGTACTTTGTTTGTAATGTAGTATCAACTTTACACTAATGGTTTTCGACAAACATCACAATGGGGTTCCAGTAGCTTGGGTGATATCATCACACAATACTATAGTTGATATTTCTAAATGGACTTCAACTCTCTTTTCCATTGGAAAGAAAGAGCAACCACATTGGCATGTTAAAGCCTTCATGACAGATGATGGTACTGCTCAAATTGAAGTGTTAAGGTGATGTGTTTATTCTTTTTATAAGAGACATAAAAATATTCTTAATGTATATTCTCTCTAAAAATTATGTTATTCTAGGTCTTCAGCCAACTGTACAATGTTATTATGTATGTGGCATGTTCATTGTTTATATGCTAATGACCAGATATAAGGTCTTGCTAAAAACATCCCTTTTATCATAGGCATACAGACAAAGTGGATGTGTTTAATGATACTAAAATATTCTTACGACAATATAATCTCAATGGATTCAACATTATTTAAAAATTAGTACGGGGTGAGTATAAACTTATCCTAAATCTAATTCATTTATTCAACCGCATTTTAATTCTTGTATCTTATATAAATATAATTATGTACTTTGTTTGTAATGTAGTATCAACTTTACACTATTGGTTTTCGACAAACATCACAATGGGGTTCCAGTAGCTTAGGTGATATCATCACGCAATACTATTGTTGATATTTCTAAATGGATGTCAACTCTCTTTGCCATTGGAAAGAAAGAGCGACCAAATTGGCATGTTAAAGCCTTCATTATAGATGATGGTACTGCTCAAATTGAAGCGTTAAGGTGATGTGTTTATTCTTTTTATAAGAGACATAAAAATATTCTTAATGTATATTCTCTCTAAAAATTAAGTTATTCTAGATCTTCAGCCAACTGTAAAATATTATTATGTATGTGGCATGTTCATTATGCATGGTTGAAGAATGTTGGAAACAAAGTCCAAGGAAGGGAAAACCAAATCCACATTCTCCATGCTTTAGGAGAAATCATGCATACATGTGAAGATGATGAATTTGTAAAAAAGGCAGTTGAAATTTTATTTGAAGGATTCATTGACCATACAAAGTTTTTGGGATATTTTAAAACAACTTGGTTAGCCAACAACAAAATATGTAAGTTTCTTATAATTGGCTTTAATGACTCTATTTTTCATGTCATATGTATAGTTATTAATTCATAACCACTAAATTTCTTTCTATAGATATGTGGGCAAAAGCGTACATAAATTTTCCACATTCCAATAGTAATACAAATAATGCAATTGAGTCTTACCATCGGTATATTAAGCAAAGGTACCTAAGTGAGAAGAACAATGCATGCCATAGCCGGGCTGATTGGTTGATTTATGTGTTGTTGACAAAGGTTGTATTATATTACAATCATATGCAACGTTTAAAAGAGGTTGGTTTTCTAATACCTAGAAAAATTGAGGAATAGTTGAATTCATCCAAGTGTAGAGCTAACCAAATCTGAAATGAAGATTGTGTGCCTGATTAAATGAGAAACAAAAATTATTGGGTTCGTAGCCAAAATAAGAATACTCGTGATATTTGGTACAATGTCATATATAAAGATTGCAATGTACACTTCTATAATTGCAAGTGGGCCCTAAATGGAAACGTCTATAAACATGTATTGAAAGTTGATATGCTGGTGAGTAACATTAGTTTGGGTGAAAATGTATTGCTTAATGTCACTAATCCTACTACATAAATTCCTAGAATTTATTTGATTTGAATGCATCACCTATATTGGGCCTAGAAATCCAAACAAAGCTTCTTCCATGCTTTGATTCTCCTCCCAATATAAATTATAATAATGAAACAAGCATTGATGATTTAGATAATTTCTCATATACTGTTGAATCAACCAATGTACGACAAGATAGTCCATTATTTGAAGATGATGAGATGAAACGTGTCAACTCATCAACTCATGAGAAACTGGGATCCATAATACCTACAAATTTGGAACGCGCATATGCATTAACAACATGGTAGACAAAGCATGTGAAGAATACAACAGAATGTTTTTCAATACTATAACTCCATCCAAGATCACTAACAAGAGAAAACTTAGTTTCTTGAGCCCAGTCAATAAGAAAATGCGTTGTGGTCGCAAGTCAAAAGAAGGGAAAGATAAATTACAATTTGAAAGGGTTGGACGAGTTTGTGCAAAAAAAAAGAGAATGAATGAACACATGGAGTTATCTTCTCAACAACAAATAAATGTGGACCACATGCCTAAGTTAGTGCAACATTCTATTATGAACTTTATGAACTATATGAACCTTTTTTGTTGTTACAGTTGACGAGCCAACTTGTCCACTCCAATTACTTGATGAGCATTTCGGTGAAAGAAACTATAGCATTGGAAACACTTCTCCAATAAGTACCATCCCAATTTCCTCCCTGAGGGTGCTTCCCCCTATTGTACAACCAATGGGGATGCATTTTCGGCCACACCCACCACCTTTTTCCTTCATAAATTCTCCCATGCCTATAACTGCCTCCCCAAACCCTTCCCCATTCTGACCCCTACCCTTTAACCATCCACCCTTCTCATTGTTCCAATCATCCACCCTTAACATTCCAATTTTCCCCCCTAGGGCCCTAGGGTTATTCCCACTATCGTACAACCGATGGGGATGTATCATCACCCAAACCCACTACCGTTTTCCAATTTTCCTCCCACCATTCTTTTATCCATCACCCCTGAACCATGCCTATATCCATCACCAAGTGCTCCACCATCTGCAGAGGAAGGACAGTCTTCTCCATTGCCTTAGATCTTCATGGTGGGAATGAGTAGTTGATCAAAAACTTACATTAATTAATGAAATTGATTATATGCATTTTGGATTTTACAACTAATTGGTTATTGATTTTTTGCAACAATATCAATTTGGAAATTCATTTGGGAGTGCTAAGAGTGGCGATGGTGACTTATACACCCAATTTCTAGATCATTCATGAGGTCGCTTTTCCATAACGACATTCATGGCCATGAACTTCAATTATCTATTTTGGTAATGAAATTCCATTCTGTAGAAAAGAAAAATGTATAGCTAGACAATTTGGAATACAAATACATGAATTTGAACTTGTGTGTATGACAATGTCTTCATTGACTTTTAAATTCATGATGTGGATTTGATGTTATATTCTATCAATGTTACATAGTTTTGATGAATGTAGTTAGAATGGATTTATTTGTTTCATTTACAAGTTATCAAGTTTGCAAGTTAAGTTACTGCTATATTTATATCTTACTCAATGTTGCAGGCATGAACAAGCATATCATTACCAAAGAACTTTTCTTAGTTATAATAATAGATGTATCATGTACATGAAGAGATCTCATATATGGATTTAGATTTATTTAAATTTTTAATTTATGAAAAAGAAAACTAAAGTTTTATTTTTAAAGTTGAATTTACGAAAAAGAAAAGTACATTATACATGCCTTATAAGAAAATCTGCAAAAATAGATAAAGGTTTGAGCCTTTACCACTTCAATACTAACATTTAAAGATGAAAAATTTATTGATAAGTGGTGTAGTATTATTTAAGTTTTTTTTTTATTCTATATATATTTTAACAATTCCTTTATTTATCTTTGGAGCCCTGTAATATATTGGATCCCTATAGGTTGTGGGTTAGGATGTAATATGTATAGCCCTGTAATAGCTTTGGTCCCCTAAAGGTTGTGGGTTGATATAGTCGGCTCTAGAGCCCTAGATATCTTGCGCAGTACATAACTTGGCATTGTTATGCTGGCGAGACACATCAAGCAGAGTTTGTTAAGATAAATTTTCCCCAAATGGAAGCATGATATGTTTTGTCCTATTAGGTTTTCTAGTTGTCTCTACCCAATTTTGTCCTATATGGGTATGAGTAAATTGTAATATTCTTTTGTAAATGAAATTGTCAATTGTGGAATGTAAAGAGTCATGATGTAATTGAATAGTCCATTGTTGTGATTAATCAAAAATATTCATTGTTGTGCTTTTTTAAATTGAAAAAACAATTAACTTATTTAAATTACAAAGCAATTATTTGACTATGTATTATACATACCTTATCTTATCTTAGTTTATTCCATTTTAAAAAATTCTTATTTTTTAAAAGAAAATATTATTATTGTGTTTTTCTGATGGCAGTGTAATTGTTTGAATTTATAATATAAAGATGTGAAGTTTTTTAATTTTACAATAAATTTTATTTCACTGTTAAAATTTGATAATATTAAAAGTTAGAATTTTGTTGATGGAACGAAGAGACAATATCGCACTAGACTTATGAAACATGTACATGGGGATTGTATCTGCAATTTCAAAGTTCATCATCATACCTTCATAAGGTTTACGAGTCATTTCAAATGCTAATGATGTTAGAAAATTTTGGGTCACACCTAGAAGACTATACCTTTTGGTGGAATAGGGAGTAGATTGAAGGAGTCTTATTGGTCCAAGCATGGTTTTCAAAGACGAAACATTTCAAGAATGTCTAGTCGTGTCAATGTTTGTTTTATTTCAATGGTGTAAGCCTTAATATATTTTATTAGACTTATGGCTTAAATAAGAGGTAGTGCATGGGGAATTTCCATACTCTGGAACCCTAGTGATCTGTTTTTACCATTGGATCAGTATGGCCCGTATTTTATCTGGAAAATTTAGACGTATTGGGGCTAAAGAGTGGGTATTATTAGCGATTGTCTATGGTCCTCATATTCCAGGGGAGAAATAATATTTCCTCTAATATTTAGGAAAGATTCACACAATGAGTGAGGAAAAACTTTGGTTGATTGGGGGATATTTTAACCTCATAACCTCGCTAGAAGAGAAAAAGGTTGGGATAAGATTGTAGGATCCAGTAATGGATCTCTTCCGAACTTGGATTGTGGATTTAAAAGTAGTAGATATTTCAACCATCAACAAGATATTCACATGGAACAACTAGAGAGGTGGAGCCCACCAAGTCGCCTCTAGGTTAGATAGATTAATGGTCTTTGAAGACCTTATCAATAATGAAATTTTCTTCGAAGCCTCCATTCTGCGATGTCTAATATTCGACCATTAGCCAATCCGACAGGAAATGGACCTTAAGTTGGGCCAACATAATTGACCCTTTAGTTTTGAGTCCTTTCGGTTACGGGACACATGCTTTCTAGAAAAATAGAATGATTGGTGGACCTCCAGTACAGTTCAAGGATGCAATGTAAGAGAATCTATACTAGCATAGAAATGGCATTCTGATGATTGGAAGGTCAACCCCCAAGAAGCGTGAATGTTATCTACTCTCAAATTATCACCGCAAATGCTTTCACCCTCATATTGGAACTTAATGTTTCCTCTCAGTGAATCTCCTTCTCACTTCTCATGACCCCTAAGGGTTTTCTCAAGCTAATCCTCGATGGGGAATCCAAAGGTAACCCTGGGGATGTGAGTTTTGGAGGGGTCATCAGGGATTCGCAGGGTCGGGATGTCCAAAAACCTAACCCTAAGAGATGAAGTGCTAAACTATTGGCCCCGTTTGGGTAAATTCATACATCAACTTCCCAAGCTCGTAACTTTGGCATACAATCTCTGTTTGATGCACAAAATACCTTGTTAGAAATCTATATCTGAGGAATAGAACTCTTGAATGACCATCGTTGGTGAATGTGCCATGTTGGTCCCGATTTTCCCAAAAAACATTGTTTAGGGCCTCAAAACGGCTCCGAAAGTTCAGGACCCGAAAAATTGCCAAAAATAGTAAATTGTGCTACAAATAAGGAAACTGAAAAAATAAAAGAAGCAATGGTGGGGATCCAAGTCGAATAGGCAAGTGGCCACCAATATCCACCTGGAATAGTCAATCTCCCTTCTCATCTAATAAAATCCATAAAAGCATAAAATAATTCCTTTATCCCTTACAAACCATAGAGATAAGGAAACAATAAGTAAATTATCCATGATATAAGAGTGGGTAGGTATATAGATCCCCATTGATGCCCTGAAAATGAGGTAAATGTTCTCATAAGACAATATGTTCATCCTAAAATGCATGCCCATCTCACATAAGTGGCATCATAAAGTGGACAACTCACTCAATAATAAAGTGCAGGGGCTCTAAAGGTGTAATGTTTTCACCAAAAGGTTACAAATGTGCCACATCCTCTCCAAATAGGGTATATAATCTCTTCATGTCTGCCACATCCTCAAAGGCCCAATTCTGTCCAAAGTAATGGAACAACCTCCAAAAGAAGTGGGATGTCCTTCGAAAAATATGTGTAGGTGGTGTTCAAAATGTGTAAGTAACCCTCCCATATCCTCCAAAAATTCAAACCTCATGCCCATGTCATATCTATGAAAAATACATCATCAAAAGAGAGACTCTAAATTTATAAGTGTGACCATCAATTGGGGGAATGTACACAACTCAATGCAACATAATTTCATACGTAAATTCCATTAGGTAGATCAAATTAAGTATCCTATTGAAATTTACAATATCTTATAGAATATGTGCCACATGTCAAGTTCGGTATGGGATGATCATCATTAGCCCTTGTTAGGTGTGCTAGTGCCCAAGAAGAGTGGTGTGTCCTAGGAAAGCCATAAAAGGGTATCTATAATGACAGATAGAATGGTATGGGGTTTGACTTCAAGAGTGATCGTACATAGTTATGTAAGGTTATATAAGATTTTCATCCACTTGAGCACCTTTGCAGAAGGAATGCTTATGTATTGAGTTACCTTTTTCTTAGCATTATGCCTTACTGCTCCTTTCTTTCCTTTCTCTTGTTTTCTTTCACTTTATTTCATATATTCACCTTTCTTAAATTATACATTTTATTGCATGGGGGCTTGGGATACTCTTATTTAGTTAGTTTTAGGTATGTTTTCCATTGTATAGGACTTGGCATAATGGTCTCATAGTGACAAGGTAGAGATCAATATTTACTTTTGATTTTTCTTTATCATTCATATCCATTTGTTTTTCTTTCAATTTTGAACTTACATCTTGTTTCGTCGATGTTATTTTTTAAAATATGCATTAACCTTGAGAATTTAAGCCCCTTATTCTCATGGGAATATGAAGCATGAATCTATATGTGTGGTATATAAAAACCAACCCAAAAGGAGGCAGAATGGAGAAGGGAAATATGGAAAATGTTATGTGTTGATTGAGACATGGAAACCTTACACCTATCAAAGTCACTTAGTAGTACCTCTCTACCTAAGGATAACTACCATTGAATAAATTATGGTGATGACCATCAAGGTGCAACAAGATAGGTGACACACATTCAAAGCTCCCTGATCCATTATAAAATTCAACCCTTGATCACTAGATTTCATGAAAAATGCATGTTCTTTTAACAATTAATATGAATAAATAAACAAATACATGTCATTAAAACTTAATATGAAGCTACAAACTCATGTACTTCATGTGTGTCAGTCACCAAAATTTTCAAGCGAATAAGTTGAATATAGTTTGATGCATCTAAAGGGAAATTGTCTATTGATGAACACAAATGTTAATTGTGGAATTAATCCTATGTTCAAGAGTCATACAAGAAAAATCTCCTCTAGCTACCTCTAAATGAAATGGTGTAACAGGGACTAAATAACCAATTTTGCATTTTTCTTGTACCCTTCATTAAATTTATAACAACCATAAAGACATAAAATGTTCAGACGTTGGTGATCCCTTTCAAAGTAGCTAATTATAAAAATAGTTTTAAAGCTAGAAACTCGACAAACTTGTTGGAATCCCGTCCTAGTCTGACCTTATCATTACATAAATGAGTATAATTTACAAACAAAAACCCCTCTACCCCACATGAGGTTGGGTTACCTGGACAAGATCCCTCAAAAGAACCCCGAGGCTAAGATTTATTTATAGGCTCATAACATATCTACCTCTAAGGAGAAATATTGGGAGAGTACTTAAAGTTGAAAAAGATAATTCTACTATGTAAGGCACATTGAAAATAAGGTCTTTAACTATTCTAAAAAATTATAAAATTTATACCCAGCCATATACCTTAGGATAATATTATACAAAGAGCCTTAGAATATTTTAAATTTGGATGATACTACCAGTATTTGAAGCAATTAGTTATTAAGTCTCAATACCACCCATCTCTTACTCCTATCAAGGTTTCCATATCCTACCAAATTTGTGTTGAACAATTACAAGAGATTAACAAAATGGTTTATTGCCTCCTCCTCCATTTGGCATAAGGAACATCCATGGGGATTGAGCCTATTCCATTTTTGCAAAATCTCCTAGGTAAAGGCGTTGTTCAATAAAGATAGTGATATAAACATGTGACCTTGGGAAAATCATCATAAATTTCTCTCTGAGCATTAGATTGAAATTTCGTCAAAAGGTATAGAAAGATGACAAACTGTAGTTTTCTATGTAGCTTTTGCAGATCCAAAGGTCGAAACAATAACACCTAGCATTTTGTACAAGGTTGATCTACTTAAAAAGTATATAAGAAGGTCACCTTGGGAGATTGGGCATAACTATTTCTTAGAGAATCAAATTTCGATCAGACTGGTGGAATTGGAAAGAGGATGCAAAGGGATATTTCAGGTCATAATTTGAGACACTGGAGATCCGAATTTATAGAGTTACAATCATTTCAAGATCGAGCTCCTAAAATGAGGAATTTTGATGGCAAGGATCTGTTAAATTAGATACTCGAGATGGAACAATATTTTTATCTACATGATGTACAACTGTTACAAAAGGTATGTATTTCATCTTTATATTTAGAATCAAATCAATTTTTAGGGTATAAAGGGCTTTGCTCTCGTAAACCTCTTGTCACTTGGTCAATTTTCATGGAGGAAATGATAGCACATTATGAGGACACAAAGAGCAACACCTTCTTTAGCCAATTGATAAATCTCAAACAAAAGGGTTCAATGGCAGAGCACATTCAGGACTTCCAAAAATTGAATATAAGGGTAAATATATTCCAGAGAAGCAAAGGATTTATGTCTTCATAGGGACTTTAAAGGATAACATTCAACATGAGGTTCGTCTTTGGGAACCTGATTCATTGGTGAAGGCATTCAATTTGGCAAGAAAAATTGAAAGTGGAATTATGGAAACAAGGAATCCTAACGCTCATAGCTATAAATATGAATTTTTTTTTCTCCTATCCTTCCACAACCTAGAAGGTTTACACCACAACAATTAGAATAAAAAAGAGAAAATGGGCTTTCTTACAATTGTGATAGCAAATACACTAAAGGTCACAAGTGTGCTCAGAAGAAATTATTTTACATAGATAGTGAAGAATAGGAAGAAAAGGATCAAAAAATGTGAAAAGAAGAGGATATACCCCAAGAACCAACCCTGGAGAAAGAAAAAATGAATCTGACCATATCTTGTAAAGCATTGGCAAGAACTACCACTCCTCAAATTCTCAAGATAGAAAGACATATCAAGAAGAAAAAATTTCAAGAAGTGAAATATCACATCAAGCATCAAGAAATGAATCCGACCATATCTCGTAATGCATTGGAAGAAATTACCACTCCTCAAACTCTCAAGGTAGAATGACATATCAAGAAGAAAAATATTCAAGTAGTGAAAGATCACATTGAGCATCAACAATAGGTTCTCCAACTTTTAAAGGATAATGCCACTTTGGTGCATAATCGAATGAAACAACAGGGAGATCAACATCGCAATGAAAGAAACTTTGATGTAGGCGATTGGGTATTTTTACGGCTATATCTCAAGCAATCTATTTATGAGAAGGAAATGTTGGCAATACTACATGCACTTAAGAAATGGTGGCCTTATCTAATGGGAAGACATGTCAAGGTAAAAATAGATCATGATAGTCTTAAATACTTTTTAGAACAAAGATTATCTTCAGAAGAACAAAAAAAATGGGTCACAAATATATTGGGTTCTGACTTTGAAATCATCTACAAAAAAGAGAAAAAAAATGTTGTTGCAAATGCACTCTCAAGAAAGGATGAGGATGTGGAAGCATTCTTTTGTGTTATTTCTATTATCCAACCAGACTAGATAAACAAAGAAAGGATGAATGGAAGAATGATGAAGAAGTGTGGCCACTCATTCAAAAGTTGCAGAAGATCCCAGTTCAAATAATATTACCAGAACTTAAAGAAGAAGGAAAAGTGATATTGGAACCTGAAGTAGTCACAGAAACAAGAAATCGACAACTACGGAGTCGATCAATTTCAAAGTATCTCATCAAGTGGAAGAACTTACCCACTGAATATTCCACATGGGAGGATGAGAATTTTATACAGAAGCATCCAAAACTACTCAATCGTTGAGGACAATCCTTTTTGAAGGAGAGGGGCATGTTAGGCCCCTATACTACTAGTGTAACTCCTTATTCTTATTAGTGCAACCCCCTTATTATATTGTTGTGCCCATGTAGTCCCCATATTGTTATTATTGTGCCCCATAGAAGCCCATTATTGTTATTGTTGTGCCCTTACATTATTATTGTTATGTTGGCTCTGATTACATTATGACCCATTAGGCTCCTATATATAGAAAGGAGGTCTTGTCATTTGCATCATCCAAGAATTGTTCATTTTTGTAATGTAACGAAGGTTTCCCCCTCGAAGAGGCTGATTTCTAAGGCATTGATCTATCTTTTCTATCCTTTTGTGAACTAGTTTCATAACAAGCTCCTACTGGAAGGGAGCTCCAACCCCCTAATATAATTATGAGCTATTACTGGCAGGAAGATTCAACTTCCTCACCGAAGGCTCCAACCCTCACCAACATCCGTGGACCACGTTTCATAAATTTTGACACTGGATCCAATATCAATACTTAAGCTCAACAATCAAATTGTAGCTCATAACTGTAATATAATCATCAACCTCTAACACAGCTGAATATACCAATCACTGAAACCCAATCAACTGACACTTAATCAAAACTCAACCAATCAACTAGAATAGTTAGATCACTGTAAAAAATACACAAAATTGAACTCATAATAGTGCGTCATAACATAGAATCAACTGAAACCCTCATCATTCAAATACCAAAATGTACACGCCACTTCACTTAACACAACTCGCATGCATACACTCTTTTCTATAGAGAGAACCCCATGCAGATCTTAATATACTAAAACTTGAAAACTTGTAATTTTGAATCAGACACAGAGTTGACCAGAGACATTCTGAAATATTCTGTTAGCTTAAAGAACCCTCATACACTCAACAACATCAACAATATTTCCAACTGATCAACATGTAAAAAAATTCAACTTCATCATTCAATCAGTTCTACTTCAGACCCATACCAATATGAGGACATCATTGACAGACAATAGATAAACAGGATTATTCATGAGGTTGATCAGTCATTTATGAACAAAACCCTTACTTTATATACGCGACTTTGAAGAATTGAACCTGCATGTATACACGATTTTTTCGAGACCAACCAATGTATAGATCTGGAAATTTTGACCTAAAATTACGTAGCTCTTCACAAATTTTGAAAGACCGAGATCATAATATTCAAAGATAAAAACATGCATGTGTACTGAGATCTAGTCAATCCATCAATAGATCATACAATGAAAAGTCATTTCAGGTCTCATGATCCTAATCCACCATTGTATTCATTGATGCATATTTTTTTTGAGATCTATGTGACAATTGTGGCCGTTAAAATAAAAATATACTTAAGATTGAAGTATTCATCAAAAATCCTTTTCACCTCAACATATATCACTTTGATCTTCACTTATTTACATAGTTTGGCCTTTATCAAATACCACAAGTCAAAACTACACTAGGGATGGTAGTAATCTTTGATGTGATCAATATGTGTTGTCGCGCTCATTACTATGAGCCAATACCATGTTAAATACCCTTCGTATTTAGAATACCATGTTGAAAAAACCATACGCTACTTTTCTTCACCAAACTCGTGTGTATATGCAACTTGGCCTGGGCAAACCCGCAGATAGTTCTTGAACTTCCAACTTTATCATTCCTCTGCCTCTGAACTACCACGCATTTTTTAAAAGACTTTGTCACATCTATAAACACATTATGTTTATACCTTTAACAAGTAGATTTTCATCAAGAGACAACTTATCAAGTAGATTTTCATTCATCAAATAGGTTGTCATCAAGAACAACTCATCAAGTAAGTTTCCATCAAGGACAACACCTAATTCATAATGCCAACAACAAATTGATTGTTAGTGTCTTGCCTTGGTAGGGACTCACAATGAGAACATAACCATAGTTAAATTTAATTAATAAGCACATAAAACTTAATACTTACAAAAAAATTACAATAAAACATGTTTCTTAACCATGTATATCCATCCCCACTTTTCCATGGATATATTTAACATGTAAATAGGACTTTTTATAATGCCATGACCCAATTCCATGGCTTATCTATACCACATGCCAAAAAAATCATTACTCATTTCACATTAAAAAGTTAAAATGTAAAACATTTTAGATATTACATATAACATTGGTTACATTGAAGCAAAATTCTCCATGACATCGATGGAAAGAGAGAGAGGGAGAGGGTAGATCAGGAGAGAGAAGGAGAGAGGGAGGGACATAGTGACAGAGCTTGAGGGTAGAGAGAGAGACAATGATGGGAAGGAGAGAGGGAGGGAGGTGCAAGAGATAGGGAGAGAGAGGAGAGGAGGGAGAGGAGAGAGTGAGTGGGAGAGAGATGGAGTTGGAGGGTGACAGAGATAAGGGGAAGAACACTACTATTGAGGTAGAGAGAGAGGGAGTGGAAAGCGAGAGGGAAATACGAGGGGAGATAAGACAAAGGAAAGAGAGATGGAGAGAGAGGGAAGAGAGAGAGGGTGTACATATTGAGGGAGGGGGGAGAGGAAGGGGAGAGAGAAGCAGAGAGGGAGGGAGATATAAAATAGAGAGAGAGAGAGGTATGGGGAGAGAGAGTGTGAGATAGGATAGGAAGAGAGAAAGGGGAAGGAAGAGAGAGCATGCTGAGCGATAAAAAAGTGTCTTTTTAACTTCTAATTGCCTTCACATTAATTGTCAACCCAGGGACGACTTTTTATTTCAAGAGTGTACTCAGTCTGAGGCGGCTATTTACTCAAGAGTAATGTTATGAAAGATGTAGTACAGTGCTCAAAATACAAGAGTAAATGGATGCTCCAAATGAGATCTACTTACAGCAAAGCACTTTAAGACTTAAGTCATGCATTAAGAAAACTACAGAAAATGATCAGCCAAGGGTACAGTAAAAGTAACTCATCCCTTTGTAAACTGATGCAATTAGAAAGACACTCAAAAGAAGGATCACCAAACTGGGAACTAGACAGCATATGTCAATGTTCACTACAGTCTGAGACCTTCTGCACACCAAAGCAAAGATAATGCGAATAACAGGAAATGGAACAACAGCTAGGAAACTATAACAGCAACTGAGTTCAATAAGCAACCACACCTTAGTCTACAAGAATAAATGCAACAATCGTGTTCTACAGAAATCAGATAGCAATCTTTACTCTAAGAATAAATTAGACAGCAAACGAAAATAGAATGGAAACTAACTAGAGGTGAAATATAGAACAACAATTAAGATCAAATATAAATGTATATTTAACCAAAATACACACGGCACACCTTAATAGTAATCTGATCTTGGTAATCCAATTATCAGTCTTAGTTATAAAGAGCACTACTGTATTGTGTAATGGAACAACGTCAATAGATTCAACAATCGCAAGGAAATATAATCTCTAAGATGAATTCAAAAATACCAATTAATAAGTGTTAGAACACGGATACGGTGTAATTGAACAACAATACATTCTGTAAGGACCGGCAATATCATATCAGCACTTAAAGGAACAGTAATACGTTGCAAAGTTAATATAATGGTTCTGTCTCAAAAATGATATTACTCAGTAAATCAAACGTAACAGAGCTATGATGTAAAATAACAAAACATATCAGATTACCGAATAGAGCTGATAAGAAAAACCACGAATAAACTACAGATATAATATACAACAACAGCACAATCCACCAGAGGTTGGGCCCTTAGCCGCCAGCAGATCCTGCTGGGATACTCCAGACGAGAAGAATGAACAACAACCTGTTTATTTATTCATCATCAAACTATGAAATCATTACAACAACAGAAGCTTTGAGAATTACAACATGCAACAATCCCTTTTTCCTCCTCCCTTATCATGAATCATGAATCCTTAATTCTGAATCTCTAATTCTCAAATCATAATTCTGAATCCATCATTCCCAATTCTACATTCTCTCAGCGATCCTCAATTCTGAAGCTCTAATCCTTCATCATTTTTCCATCCCCCTCTCTGATCTCTGTTTTCATTTAAATAGACAGAGATCAGAGAGAAGTTACAACAAAGATAATTACAACATGATTTCTATTACAAAATTGGATTGTTTCCAACCAATTGATCAACAAGAAAATATATTGCCATATATCTTCCAACAGGAGCAAGAAAAATTTGGCTTTGCAGCTGAGATTTGGGGAAATGGCCGCACAGCAAATCTAATAAAATCGTGCTCAAAGAACCCTGCATTTGTCGCAATACAAGTTTAATTTTGGCAAACCATTCTTCGTAAAATTTAGTTTGGTCCGTTCTGGACAAAACCCATGTTCCAGATTTTCCAGATTCTTCTTCATTTGCTCAGAATCTCAACCGCAAAAATGTCACTTCTTATTCTATCGAATTTCTGAGTTGGCACTTTTAATGATCAAATCTTCAATCTAGAAATTATCTTGGAGGCTAAAAATGGTGAATAATGTTACAACCAATTTATTAAAACTATCATTGATAAAATCGTGCATAATCATCGATTTATTAGAAATAAAGAAGAATACATAATATTTGTTCATAAGAGCATAAATCATCATAAAATGGATTTATATAAATAAATGACACGATGAAAAAAAGTAGAAATGGGTGGAATAAGCATTCAAAAGTGATAATAATAATAGCATATTAATGGCCCAACATACCCCCACATTGAATATATTTCATGTCCTCATGCAACCGAAATACAAAACCCATGTGTTAACCAAGCAATAAAAAATTTGTTCATCTCAGCTCATAGAACAAATGAATTCTTCCTCAATTAATAAATATTCACTTTCAACAATCTTGATGAAGGCATAATAATTTTTACATTGATGTTCAAGTTATGTGCATATGAAGTTGCAGCAAAATATGATATAAGTAACAACAACCTTCATTGACCATTCTCCCAAAAACTACAAACTAGCTTTTGTTGAAATGTTGCAAGTAGATTTGTAATATAGGAATGCCTCTATGATCCAAAAATCAGATTGTTTTGATGCACGGATCATGAGATATAAAAAAATGGATGTAGGTGATAGTGCATGATTTCCGAAATTTTATGAACCAATTTATCTTGAAATTATCTCGGTATGTGTATTTTAATAATACGTCTGTGTTTTCTAGAGATCACAAGAATTGAGTTCATAGTTTTAAAAATATTATGGAAATCAATTTCTGCACTATGTAAAAAATGAAATTGTATGCCTTAAATGAGAAAGAAAGTAGAAATCATCCATCATGCATAACAATTCCTCCCCCTCTCTGAAAAATTAACATGCCCTCATGCGATGCTAGAAAACAAATAGAGGTGGTTGCTACTATCTGTTAAAGTCTATGCTTGGTGTAAAACAACATGGAATAGGGGAGGTGTTGAGAAGGAATAAGAATAGCAATAGATGATAAAGAATATGAATGACATGTCATAAGAAAGAAATGAATAAAACAACACTCCCCCAAACTGGAAGATGATATGCTGCTGAAAAATGGGAAGTGGTAAAAATGTGGAATGAAGGATGATAAATAATGCTCAAAATGGATTTTCATGAAATTCTCCTAAATTTGTAATAAATCAGAAAATTATGCTATTTTATCTCAATTTTTACCTCCAAAAAGAAAAATGTGGAATGACATTTATGGACTGGCAGTTGTTGAAGCTGATGTAGGCAAAGTTGATGCTAAAAGTGATGCAAAAGGTTGAATCCAGGCAAGCACATCTTGTCTGATCAATTGTTCACGTTCAATTGATCGAGCCTCTTCTGTTAGTTGCAATAGTGTGATCATGCTGTGAATAGAGTTCTGCCCATACTTTTTGTTCTCCTGTAAACAAAGTTCTATTTTGCATACAATGTTCTTAAATCCATAGTGTTAGTTTTGAATAGAAATAGATAAGATGCATGCAAAACTTTCAATTAGGAAAACTTTTATCAAATCAACAAGTTATGGAAGAGTGCAGTAATCATATCGCATGCTATTCCATAATGCATACATTCTCCCCTCCAATTGGAAAAGGAATCCCATGACCATAAAGCATATGAGAGGTGTTATGCTGACGACAAGGCAAGGGAATGAAGAATATAGCAGTAAATGAAGCAGAGTACACATATCAATGATAGGACAACAATAATTATGGTTATAATGAGAGCAGAGTGTGTAAAGATAGTTATGAATAAGAGATAGGATGCTTTGGATTGATTATAAGTTATGAAAAAGAGAAAAAGGATGCTTTACTGACAGTATTCTAGCTGAAAATGATGCGATTGATCATAAAACAATTTATCATGCATAAAGGTTCAAAACAGGGAAAAAAATTAAGGAAATAAATTCTCCGATAAAAAGAAGAAAATAAGAAAAGGGTATTATAGTAATAATTGACGACAAAATATAACTTCAATACCATAAGCAAAACCTCTGCTGCTAGCAGGCATCCATAGCCTCAGCAGGGTTGCTTTTTAACCCATATGAGCCAGGATCCTCAATTTATAAATGGAGAGTTACAGTGTTGTTCTACAGAAGAGATGAGTGTGCTGGCATGGTAACCAGATAACCACACTACCATTCACTGGGATGTAGCAAAAGCGATCAGGCCAGCTCGTGATGAGACCTCCTGCTCAAAGGATAATTTGGCTATCCAATGGATCATAACCCTGGTGTGGTGGCCATAATGGGAATGTCACTTTGTTATAGTCTTATGAACATAGTAGGCTGGCTCGTAATGAGACCCCCTATCCTCTATCTACAAATAAAATTTTGTTTTTATTACACATTTTTATGATAAAGAGAGGGAGGCTCAATACTCCTTAAGAGTAGGGATGGTGGAAGAAGTTGAGCATGTCAGTAGAAAAAAAAAATATACCCATAATCTTATTTATTATAGACAGAGAAGATTATAACCAGGAATGGTGGAGCCAGCATGGTATTAAGATGATCAATCAATATCATGTTCAACAGAAAACAATGCAGTAAAGTAGTATATAAATAATTGTGTCCCTTTTGAAAATAAGCTATCATCAAGGAGTTGTTCTGTTAAAGATCATAACGTGAATGATATTAACTTGCTTCAATAGAATCCATAATTCTTGTCCTCATAAAAATAGTGTACTTCATGCATGAAAGGGAATCAGTAAAATGTGGTTGAGATGAACTACGAATAATCCCACAAGAGGAAGGAAGGGTTGCTCCCGAAAATACTTCCAAAGTGTTGCTTTTTTTTAAGGAATAGAAAAAACACTTGAAAAGTGTTGTTCCTTATAGGGAACAACAAAAGAAATGCACACCAAAAAGCAAAAATACACACGAAAAAGTGTTGTTTCGTGTAGGGAACAACGAAAAAAATGCATGTGAAAAAGTGTTATTCCTTAAGAGGAACAAAAAAATGCAAAAATTATGTTCCTTTGAAAATGAACAACAAAAATGTGAAAGTGTTGTTCCTTTGGAAATGAACAGCAAAAATGTGAAAGTGTAGAAGTGCTATTCCATGCGGAGAGGAACAACGAAACGTGAAAGTGCAGAAGTATTGTTTCATTCGAAAAAGAACAGCAAAAACTGAAAGTGCAGAAGTGTTGTTCCATTCGGAAAGGAACAACAAAACGTGAAAGTGCAGAAGTGTTGTTCCATTCGAAAAGGAATAGCAAAACGTGAAAATGCAAAAGTGTTGTTCCATTCGGAAAAGAAAAGCAAAACGTGAAAGTGCAGAAGTGTTGTTCCATTTGGAAAGGAACAACAAAACATGAAAGTGTAGAAGTGTTGTTCCATTTGGAAAGGAACTGCAAAACGTGAAAGTGCAGAAGTGTTGTTACATTCGAAAAGGAACAACAAAACGTGAAAGTGCAGAAGTGTTGTTCCATTTCGAGAATGAACAACAAAACGTGAAGGTGAAAAAGTGTTTTTCTATTTGAAAAGGAACAACAAAACGTGAAAGTGGAGAAGTGCTATCTCATTTTGAAAAGGAATAACAAAACGTGAAAGTGCAAAAGTATTGTTCTATTCGAAAAGGAACAACAAAACTTGAAAGTGGAAAGGAACAACAAAATGAACTGTGGAAAAGGAACAACTGACACAAAAGGTCTTGTTCTTTTCAAAAAGGAACAGAAAAACGACAATGTTGTCCCTTTGAAAAAGGAACAACAGAAACGACAAAAGTGCACACAAATGTTGTCCCTTCAGAAAAAGAACAGCAAAATGCACAAGCATAAAATGCAAGCACACAAAGATTGAATTAGTTTTTCATTGTACTGATGCTGAGGATGAGTTACAGTTTGAATGAAGCAATACCTGAAACACAAAATATAAGAGAAATAAAAAAAAAAAAAGAAAAAAAAAAACATTTTATTTAAAAAAAGTATGTAAATAAGTAAATTAAGTTACAACAGCTATGATATTATGTAAAAAAAATGATCTCCTTGAAAAATGTTTTGGCAGCAGTGATAAGACATGAATCTTCAAATCCAAATCAATTCTTTATTTTTTCTATTACGAATCTTTTGGGTAACGATTTGGATGAAATTCCTTTGTTTCATAAAATTGCTTTCAAAAATCACTCGTCCATAAATTGACCTTCTTTATTTTCTTAGGACCTATAAAAGAACGAGTGTCTACCTGCAATAAAACATTAAATCATGGAGAAAGAGGTGATCGAGCTCCTCTAATCAAAGAATTATGCAAAAAAACAACAAGTAGTTACTTTGTATAAAAAATCCACTAAGAAAATAACGAAGTAAGATTTATTTGTTACCTGTGGGAGAGTAGTGGCCAAACATGCTAACCTGCAGTGTTTTAATCACAACTTCTTTGTTTTTTGTCCAAATTTAGTGATTCCAAAGCCAAATGAAAGAAAATTCAAAGGTGTATCTCTAATAGAAATAGGTTTTAAAAATTCAATGATATGATATGTCAATTTAAGTTAGAACAACCTGCATAATAGAGTCATTTTCGATTACCCAGCTTAGACCAACAGTTGATATTTCAAGCATAAATTTTGAGTTTGATGTTGGATTCGAATGATTCAAATTGGAAATGAAAGTAGATTCATTTTTTTATCTCCAATAGAAAACAATTTTCAACACAAGAAGAATTGATAGGTCAAATACTGTAAGGAACAGTCGGAAAGAGTTTTAAGAGCGCTGATTTACGATAAACAATCAGTATTTTGATCATAACTTTCTCATACGATATCAAAAATGAGTGATTCAAATTGCCTTGTAAACTAGATCCATAGAGGAATCTACCATAGAAGCAGATTTTAAAAATTCATTCATTTAGGCCTCCAAAAGCTGACTTTCTCAACTCTGCTCCTGAGCTGCCCGCTAGACACCCTATCAATGTTTTGGTTCTAACGTTTTCGTTTCAAATACAAATTGAGTGATTCAAATTGTGTTGGAAAGTAGACATCAAGGGATACTTAGGATAGAAACAGGTTTTAAAAATATTCCCTTTTGTTCCCTCAAAACATGACTGTCCCGACTATGTTTTCAGAAATGTCATCAAGCCCTCAAGCCAAAAAATGATGTTCAAGCATTTTTTCAAATTGGTGATAAAAATGAATATGAGTTTTTGTAGAACTATTATTTCTATTATAAATAATCTACATAAACAAATGAATTGAAACATTTATCACCGATGTTGATTTCGATAGCGTGTTGCAACAAAAAAACAACTAGTTTTACAAAAATAAAAAAAATGTGTCTGTTTTATTTGTTTATTTATTTTATTTTCTCCACTATCCTACTCTTCATTGAGAATTGAATATGTTTATGTATAACAGTATTTCCAGTAGAACCATTTTAGAAATAAGGCTTCACGTATACACATACCCAAATTTGAAAAATGCATATTAATGAATATTAGGGTATGAGAAGTTAACTTCCCTTGAAAAAATGGTGTCAAAAATTGTTGAAGTATAGAGTGATGCGGCAAACAAGTGATCGAGTGAAACAAATCTTCAATATATCCTTTACTTCCTTGATTTCCCATAGCCATCATATGATGAAGTTCTTGAGCTTTTAAAATAGCTTGTTGATGCATACTAAAAGAAACCTCATTTTCTTCCATGGCTTCTACAATTTTTGAATTTGAAACATTCTGAATCTCATTGTAAGTTTTCTCTAATGACACATGTGAGATAGAATGGGTGGGAAGGGTCGGTAAATTTTGCAGTTCAACACTGTAAGCATGTTGTACTGGTTTATTATGGTGAGGGTGTGGAATTAGTTGAGCAGGAAAATGTGTAAGGAATGGAGCATTGTGATGATGTGGTTGATTGGGTTGAGTGGATGAATTTGATGGGTAAGCAAGATGTTGTGGAAGACTTGGTAAAGAATACGGAGAATATGTTTGTACTACAAGATGAGGGAGAGTAGTCATGCAAGCATAAAGTGAACCATGCCAAACTTGTAGACAAGATTGGTGGCTATATTGAAATTGACATGGCTGCCCTAACACATTAGTATTCCATAATGGATTATGCAAGTAAGAGAATGAAGAGGAAGTGTTTTGAACCATACCTATTGACCTTGTTGCAACTTTCCCATCTCTTTGATATGCCACTTCCGAATTATATAGGGAAGAACAACCATCTATTGTATGCTCCTTTCGGTCATGAGTGAAAAACACTTCATCAAATTCTTGATTTTTATGAACCTACAAAACATCCAATTTTGCATTTAGAGAACTAATAAAATCAACTTTAAAATTTTCAAATAAATCATTGATTTCAGCGCTTATGTCTCCTATTCTTGTAGTAGATTTGGAAAAGGAAGAATAAACATTTCTTGAATTCTTACCAGCCTTGGAGATTCCTCTTGAATACCTTATGCACAACTCACAAACATCATCATATAATAACTGAAAAACATCACCTTTTCCTATCAAATTTAAGAGTTCTAAAAATTCATCTCTGATTCCTTTGAGTAGGAGTGTTTTTAAGATCTCTTTTTCCAAATGCTTATACTTTGATTTTTGATGGTTGTAATGAAATCGATCTACATAGTCCTCCAAACTTTCATCTTCCCCTTGTATCATATTGAAAATATCTTCATTGGCCTTGCAATAGCCTTGGTACTTCTTCAAGAATATTTTCTTCATGTCTTCCCATGTTTGGATGTAGTTCCCACCTATGCTCATGAACCATCGGAGAGCTGCTCCTTTTAGAGTAAGAGGAAACACTTTCAACCTTTGATCGTCAGTACAATAATCATATCCTCTACAAAGTATTTCGAACTAAAATAAGAATGTATTTGGATCTTCATTTGTCAAGCCATGAAAATTTAGTAGAGATGATGGGGGAATTATGTGCATTTGTGTCACTCCTCCTAGATCTTTGATAGCAAATTCAAAAGTAGAAATGTGAGTCATTTCTTACCATAATAAAAGATGTTCTTCATGTGTTTCTTCGAGGCTGCTTCTTCAAATGTTCCTGTCAATCAGTTAATGAAATGGGTGGTGCTTACATCACCACTTGTGTGAAATTATGAGATTTGATTTTTTTTAATTTCTATTTTTTTTAGTCATTCACACAAAAATTCAAACATTTACCTAAGTTCGTTAACGATTCTGTTGGAAAGCGGGCGGGGGAGAAGGGCTTCTACATGCTCCGTACGCAAGTTTTTACCTTCCGTTTTTAATACCCAATTCTTTCCTAACAGGCACTCATCAGATGCACACTACTCTTTAAAAATGTCTACACTCTTCCCGGAAATGGCGCCAAAATGTCGAGCAATAAAAAGATGTCTTTTTAACTCCTAATTACCTTCATATTAATTGTCAACCCAGGGACGAATTTTTATTTCAAGAGTGTACTCAGTCTAAGGCGGCTATTTACTCAAGAGTAATGTTATGAAAGATGTAGTACAGTGCTCAAAATACAAGAGTAAACAGATGCTCCAAATGAGATCTACTTACAGCAAAGCACTTTAAGACTTAAATCATGCATTCAGAGAACTACAGAAAATGATCAGTCAAGGGTATAGTAACAGTAACTCATCCCTTTATAAACTGATGCAATTAAAAAGACACTCAAAAGAAGGATCATCAAACTAGGAACTAGACAGCATATGTCAATTTTCACTACAGTCTCATACCTTCTGCACACCAAAGCAAAGATAATGCGAATAACAGGAAATGGAACAACAGCTAGGAAACTATAACAACAACTGAGTTCAATAAGCAATCACACCTTAGTCTACAAGAATAAATGCAACAATCGTGTTCTACAGAAATCAGATAGCAATCTTTACTCTAAGAATAAATCAGACAACAAACAAAAATAGAATGGAAACTAACTGGAGATGAAATATAGAACAGCAATTAAGATCAAATATAAATGTATAGTTAACGAAAATACACATGGCACACCTTAATAGTAATCTGATCTTGGTAATCCAACTATTAGTCTTAGTTATAAAGACCACGACTGTATTTTGTAATGGAACAGCAACGTCAATAGAATCAACAATCGCAAGGAAATATAATCTCTAAGATGAATTCAATAATACCAATTAATAAGTGTTACAACACGGATACGCTGTGATTGAACAACAATACATTCTGTAAGGACCGACAATATCATATCAGCACTTAAAGGAACAGTAATACGTTGCAAAGTTAATATAATGGTTCTGTCTTAGAAATGATATTACTCAATAAATCAAACGTAACAGAGTTGTGATGTAAAATAACAGAACATATCAAATTATCGAATAGAGCTGATAAGCAAAACCACGTATAAACTACAGATATAATATACAGCAGCAGCACAATCCACCAGAGGCTGGGCCCTTAGCCGCCAGCGAATGCTATTGGGCTACTCCAGACGAGAAGAATGAACAATAACCCTTTTATTTATTCATCATCAAACTACGAAATCCTTACAACAGCAGAAGCTTTGAGAATTACAACATGTAACAATCCCTTTTTCCTCCTCTCTTATCATGAACCATGAATCCTTAACTCTGAATCTCTAATTCTCAAATCATAATTCTGAATATATCATTCCCAATTCTACATTCTTTCATCCATCCTCAATTCTAAAGCTCTAATCCTTCATCATTTTTCCATCCCCCTCTCTGATCTCTGTTTTCATTTAAATATAGAGAGATCAATGAGAAGTTACAACAAAGATAATTACAACATGATTTCTATTACAAAATTGGATTGTTTCCAACCAATTGATCAACAAGAAAATATATTGCCATCTATCTCCAACAAGAGCAAGGCGAATTTGGCTTTGCAGTTGAGATTTGGGGAAACGGCCACGTAGCAAATCTAAGAAAATCGTGCTCGAAGAACCCTGTGTTTCTCTCAATAAAAGTTGAATTTGGGCAAACCATTCTTTAAAAAAGTTAATTTGGTATGTTCTGGACAAAGCCCATGTTCCGGATTTTCCAAATTCTTCTTCATTTGCTCAGAATATCAACCGCAAAACTGTCACTTCTTATTCTAGTGAATTTATGAGTTGGCACTTTTAATGATCAAATATTCAATTTGAAAATTATCTTGGAGGCTAAAAATGGTGAATAATGTTACAACCAATTTATTAAAACTATCATTGATAAAATCATGCATAATCATCAATTTATTATAAATAAAGGAGAATAAATAATATTTGTTCATAAGAGCATAAATCATCATAAAATGGATTTATATAATAAATTATAATAAATGACATGATGAAAAATAGTAGAAATGGGTGGAATAAGCGTTCAAAAGTGATAATAATAATGGCATATTAATGGCCCAACAGAGCAGATGAGAGAGAGTGTGAGAGCGGGATGGAGAGACTATAGTAGAAGGGAAGGAAAAGAGAGAGAGAGAGAGAGAGAGAGAGAGGGAGATGAATCGCTCCTATATATGGTATATGTACATATAAAAACCAACCTAGATATATCTTAACTTTGGCTCCATCAAGTACCAAGAGGGATCAAATCTCTTTCCACTTTAAAAGAGGTTTGTATCAAGAAATATGATTTGTCTCAGTACTTGATAGATCAAGGGTTAAGATAGATCTCGGCTAGTTATAAGTACAATAAAGTTATTATATAGGTAAACGAGTAATATATAAATAAATATGATAGTATAATGAGAAAAATATATTAACATAAAAACCAAACTACAATGAACAATAACATTAGACTTAAAATAAGAAAAATAAATAAATAAATGAATAAAAAACAAGAAAACACTCTTCGATTTCTTCATCTTAAACATATATATATATATATATATATATATATATATATATATATATATATATATATATATAATCAAATGCACATTAACATCATATAACCAAAATATTAAGTTACAATATAAAAATAATAAAAAATAATATAACATAGTCTATGTTAAGTCACAATTACAATTACATTAATTAACCAATAAAATTGAATTAGAAAAAATATCACAGTAGGAAGTAATATTATAATAAAGTAATATTATATCCATATAATAGGTAAAGTTGGTCTTTAATAATTATAACATATATATCAACTACTATTATTATTATTTAAGCCTTATCGTCATAAATAATTTACCTAGTTACATAATACAATATTTTGAAAAAAAAAATATGTAGTAATAAGAATCATTATCTATTGGGGATTGGGATAGAATCACATCGGGGGCCTTTTGGTTTCCGGATCAAGGTGCTTATTCTTGTGTAAAATCCATAAAATATGTAACTACTGCTATTAATAAAAGTAGTTGTTTCTTTCTTCATGAAATTTGTTTTAATGATATTAATATTATATAAAATTTGCTAAAAATAAATTCTAATAATTTAACAATAATTCTTTTTAAAACTTTTTGAAATTATCCAATAATAAATTAATTTTAATAATAAAAGAAAATTATCAAATAATAAATTAAAGAAAAACATATAATTAACATAATAAGTTAAAAGAAAAACATATAATAAATAAACGTAATAAGTTAAAAGAAAAATATATAATAAACAAAACAATGTTAATATCTAAAACCTTTCTCGCTTAACCATAATTTCAAAAGCATATCATTCTGTAAATGTGATGAGTTGGTTTCACTTCATTGCCTTCTTAATTATTGTGGAGTAATTAGAAGATCTGCTTTGAAGGTATCAATATTGTAATTATGATTTATAATCCATAAGTTTTGAAGGATATTTTAATATGATCTTCCAATGTAACATGTTTTTGTATTGATTTTCTATTTGATTTTTATCTATTTTTAAAACAAAGACTTTTTTTTGTAAGTGGATACAAAATTCTTTATGAGCCCTGGAAATGGGTAACTATATGGGCTCATTTTGCCTATTATTCTCATTTAATCCACCATTCTCCATAGTTTTATGCATGCTTTTGAATATATTTATGTTAATTGTGTGAATGGAAATAGTCACTTTACCACAAGGTCTAATACGTGCTTATTGCATATTTTTGGACATTTTTGGACCAAGATCAGGCATTTATGAGTAGATTGGCAGCCAAATACGAGGAAACAAGGCTGAGGATTTGTAGGAGGGGTGTCTACTGCACTAAATGACCCCTTCCTCATGTTCTCCACCATCAACTCGGAGTTCTACAGCCCACCAAAGATGATTTCAAGGGGCAGCCGAGTAGGTCTAGTGAAGTGGCTGATTAACTGCAGTTTTGGGCAGCCAAGCTCCTAAAGTTAAGGAGGACTATTGGGGGTCCTCGTTTGCATAAGTAGGAAGGCTTCAAGCCTTGGTAGTTTAGTCAATTTGTTAGTCTATTTTTGCACTTTAGTGCAGCCTTGTATCAGCACATTTTCGAGCTTCTTCTTGTCGACAGCTTTTGGGATGTAACTATTATTTTTTGATCAATGAAGATGAATCCAGCTTTGCACCAGCTCTGATCTTTTTTAGGAGGCTGTAGCTCTTGGGGTTGGGCCCAACCCAAGTGCCAGTACCTCCTTTGTGTACTTTTATGTGTTCTTATTGCATTCATAGAATAATTTTTGTTATCTAGGTTAAGATCTTGCTTCATTATTTAAGTTGTTTTTGATGATTAAGATAATTGTTCATGCTTCAGATTCATTTGACAGTTTGGTAATAGAAAAGATCCACAAAAAGGCTCCCAAGCAGGCCTTGATCTCATTTCTCCCTCCTTGGGATCATGAATTGAGACCAAGGTACACTTGCTCCCACAAAAACACTGTTTTTGCCTTTCAATGCAATTACTAGTGTTAGATTTTGAGTTGGGAAAGTTGATATCAATTGTGTTTCCATGTTTAGATCTATTCTTGCTCAGTTTCCATAGCTCTCTTGCATGATTTTCTATCTATAAACTTTTGTTCATCATATTTCTGGTTTTTAAGGGCATATTAGATCAAAATAGATAGATCTTTGTTTTTTAGTCTTTGTTTGGATCAGTTTTGGAAAGTAGTGTGCAGAGCACTTGTAATAAATTCTTACCTACCCTTCCTCCATGATACAACCTGCTCTAATTCCTCACTAAATATTTCTTCCCTTCATTCACCACATTTCCCCAACTTTCCCTAATTTCTACATATTTTGTGCAACATTTCTTTCTTCATCCTTGAACAAATCCAACCATCTTTATCACTCCTTAGCTTCATTTACCAGGTCCTACATCTCTTAACATCCTTATCCATCCTTCATTTCCACTTCTCCACTGTTTTTCCACCATCAATCCTCTAAACACCACTTTCGGCCTCTTCTTGTAGAACTTCCTGTAGAATTTCTTGTAAATCCCTTGCAGCCTCCTGTAGAAGATAACTTGAGCGATTTTTTGAGATCTGAGTGTGGTGGAAATATCTAGAAGGGTTCTAGGGACCCCTTAGGTCCTCTCCACACCTTCCTAACCCCCTGCAAACACCCACTCCATTTTCTTTCGCCAATCAACCTCTGCACAGTAAAAAATAGTTAAAACACATGCATAATAATTCTGCATAAAATTGCTCAAAAATACAAAAAGATGATTTTTCCATATTTTCCTTCAGAAGTAGCTTAAACACGTGTATTTTACCTTTGCAATAGTCCATGGCATCCATTTTAGTAGTTGTACATACCTTTTCTTGCACAAGTAGGGTCAGTCGATAAAACTAGGGTTTGCTAGGGTTTACATTTCGTTTCAGCTTTCATCTTCTTTCTGCAAGTAGACTAGCCTCTTTTGAGTTAAATTTCATCCATCACAATTAAAACCTTCTTCTAAGAACTCATAGAAGTTGGCTTAAGCTCCTAGCGAACTTGTGCTAGCTGATCAAGTGACAACCTGCAGTAAGAGCTAGTACTTGTGCATATAGCACCATTGCTTCCACGTTTGTTACGAACTACCAGGTCGATTTTTAGTAAAGTAGGGAATCCAAGGAGTTGTAGCATCATTGCTGCAATACTAGAGCTCACCATCTTTTTGATGTCGTTGCCAGGGAAGCGTCAGAGTATTTTGTCATTACTACTTTTATTCTATTTTCTACTGCAAACATTCTACTAAGTAATTCATTTCAGCAAGAGTAGAGTAGTTGTTTCCTTTCAATTCTGTAATTTCAATTCAACAAGCGTAGTTTAGACATTTCCTACTTCCATTTCAATTCCGCAATTTCATTTCAGCAAAAGTAGATTAGACCATTTCTTGCTTTCATTTCCATTTTGGATTTTCATTTCAGCAATATAGATTAGTCCTTTCCTGCTTTCATTTCAATTTTGCAATTTCATTTCAACAACATAGATTAGTCCTTTCCTGCTTTCATTTCAATTATGCATTTTCATTTCAACAGGATAGATTTCAGTTAGTTGCAGTTCAATCTATTTCAATTTTTGTATGTACAAATAAAGAAAAACAACAAAAATCACCCAAAAAAGAGATTTCATTTCATACCTCGTAGGAATAGAGACAATTCAGAAAAATTCCTATCCAACACCCCCACCACATCACTGATTCACCCTTCTCTCTTCTTTGGTGGTAGTGATCCTGAAGAACCTATAGGTGAACCCCCAAAGATATACGAAGATCCTATAATAGAAGAAGAGCAAGAAACCATTCCTCCTGAAACCATGGCTGAAAATAGAAACGGTAGAGGAAATGGGGAGAGAGTAGAAGGTACCTTTCCCATCCAAGAGACCAATGGGAACACAAAAATCAAAAACATTAGTACCTCAGCCTTACCTCACTTCCATGGATTGACTACTGAAGACCTTGGTACTTTCTTGTTTGAGTTTGTTGTCCTTTTTCGAACTTATGACTATGTAGAAGATGAGAAAAAGTGGAAACTCTTTCCTTTTACCCTCAAGGATGCAGCACTCTGCTGGTTCATAGGGCTACCTAGAAACAATATCACAACTTGGGCTCAAATGCAGAAATCCTTTAGCAACAAATATCGAGACTACTATAGGTCAAAAGATACAAAAGAAGAAATCTTTCAAATGACCATGGGAAGTGATGAATCTTTAGAAGACTATGAAGAGAGGTTTCAACTCAGTTATAAAAGGGCCAGGTGCACACTTGAACCTGAATCTCTGAAGTTGGTTCTACTCCGAGGAGTCCCTGGAGACCTTATAGATACCCTCCATTTGCTGGTCGGGGGAAACATCTACCAGCTACCTTATGATGACATAAAGACTATATTTAGAAACCATTCTAGGGCAGCTAGAAAGAGAGGTAGGGGAAGTCAACTCTTAGCCAGTACCCCCTTATCTAGTTCATTCTTTAAAAATGAGTTTGCAAATCAGATAGAAGATTTCAAGAGAGAGATGAGACAGACCATTGCCATGCAAATGGATACCTTGCAAATCCAAAAGAAGAAAGAGGAATTTGAGAGGGCTTTGGCCATCTTTTGTCCCAGGTGCACCAGAAATCATCCTAGGAACGAATGTCCATTACACTCTATAGAAATGTGTTTTGTTTGTGAACAAGACCATCCTATAAATTAGTGCCCTTCCTTGCCTGGATTTAAAGCTATGTACCAAGGGGCTGAAGGAGCCACTGAACCACTCTACTTCATGAACCAAAGGAGGCCACATGGACCCAGACCTTACCAGCAGGGAATGTAAGAGACATCCCAGACTTATTACAACCCCAACCAAGCCACCTCCATTCCTTCTTGGGGTCCCCCTGCTCATCCTTCATGGTCCACACCCCCTCCTTCGTCATATCCTCCTCAATACCATACTCAACCAGCTGCTCACTCATTTCATTCTCACACTCAGCCACAACCTCAGTGGAATGCACCTCATCAGGGGTGGAGGCCCCAATACAACTCTCCTCCTGCTCTTTTGCCTCCAACACCTGCTCAACCACAACCATTACCTCTTGCTGCTTCAAGACAACCCTAGATACCTGCTCAACTGAACCTGAACCCCAATAACAGATAGGCCGAGCAAGTATATACTGGAGAAACCACATGCCCTATCTATGCTGTGGATATTCAGGAGATCAACCTACGATCTGGGAAGGTCCTCCCAGATAGCCAACCTCCTCCTAAGGAGGATGAGGAAGAGAAACAAGAAAGTGAACCTAAAGCCATTCCACCATTTCCTGAGAGACTCATTGGAACCACGCAACCAAACCCAGAAGAAATTGAACTTCTAGGAGAACTTAAACAGTTATGTGTGAAAATACCACTTCTCCAGGCGATAAAAGATGTACCAATCTACAATAAGTTGATCAAAGAGAAGTTTTTCAAGCACCCAGGTAGGTGCAAGAGAGATGCCCCAACTATTAATGTCATAGGACAACTGTCTGACCTGATATTGGGATAGATAATCTGTCCAAAATATATGGACCCTAGGAGTCCTGTAGTCGATGTCCACATAAATGGCACCATAATCCCCCACACTTTGATTGATCTAGGGGCTGCCATTAACGTAATGACCAAGGACACTATGCTCAAACTCAACCTTCAGAGTTCCCTAAGAAAGACCTCAATAGTACTGCAGTTGGCAGACCGCTCCACTGTGACTCCTGAGGGGATTGTGGAAGATGTCATGGTCTCCATTGATTCTTGGGAGTACCCTGCTGACTTCTTGGTCCTTCAGCCAAAGGAAAAACTCACTGGGTATCCCCTCATCTTGGGAAGGCCTTGGTTAGCTACTGCAGATGCTTACATCAGTTGTCGAGCTGGGAGCATGACCATCAAGAATGGGCATATGTCCAAACAATTAGTCCTATATCCTCCTGCCCAACCTCTACTAGAACATGACTTACCTCTCTTGTTGGACGAGGAATATGAGGGTGAAGTCTACTCTGCCCCATTGTGCACAGTGGAAGCCACCAAGGGAGGTCCTCAAACCGAGGATGATCTTATTGAGAATTTGATTCAAAATCCACCCCCCAATGTGCTGCGATTAGAAGAGTTGGTGGAAGAAACCCAAGCCAATGCTTTAGTTGATCTCTGTATGGCTAATCCGACCTCTCTCCGAGTTAAGAATGTGGAATTTGACCCTGAAAGAACCTTGAAGATCAACTCATCCCTATCCACCTCCTAGGAGAAAGAGTTGTGTAGCTTATTGAACAACCATTTAGATTCTTTTGCTTGGAGCTATAAGGAGATGAAAGGAGTCCATCCTTCAGTGTGTACCCATCACATCTATATTAAATAAGATTGTAAACCAGTCAGGTAGCCTCAAAGGAGGATGAATCCAGGTCTTAAGGACATTGTCAAAGAATAACTACAAAAGTTGTTGGATGCAGGATTCATCTATCCCATCTCTAACAGTGAGTGGGTTTCTCCTTTGGTGCTTGTACCCAAGAAAAACGGGAAGTGTAGAATCTATGTATATTATCGAGAACTTAACAAAGCCACCAAGAAGGACCATTTCCCTTTGCCTTTCATAGATCAAGTGTTAGATGTCCTGGCAGGGAAGAAGTTATTTTCCTTCCTAGATGGGTTTAGCAGGTACAATCAAATCCAAATCAGCCTGGAAGACCAATATAAGACCACTTTCACTTGTCCATGGGGTACCTTTTCCTACCGGGTCCTTCCCTTTGGGTTATGCAACACTCCTGCCACTTTCCAGAGAGCGGTTTTGAGTATATTTGCTGAGCTGGTTCATGATTTAGTTAAAATCTATATGGATGACTTTACCCCTTATGGTTCTAACTTCTAAGAAGCTCTGACTAACCTGAGGAAAATTTTAGCAAAGTGTATTGAGATGAACCTGTCCCTCAATCCTGACAAATGTGAATTCCTAATGACTAAAGCGACCATGCCAGGTCATACAATTTCTCAGCAAATTTTACAGGTGGATCCCAACAAGATTTATATCATCCAAAGGGTCCCACCTCCTCAAAAGATAAGAGATGTTCGGATTTTTCTAGGCTTAGCAGGGTATTATAGAAGATTCATTCAAGATTTCAGTAAGCTAGCCTCTCCATTGTTTGGTCTTTTAGGAAAAGATGCTAAGTTCATATGGACTAACAACTATCAAGAGGCTCTGGATGCTTTGAAAGGTAAGCTCATAACTGCCCCAATCTTGAGAGGTCCAAACTAGGCCCTACATTTCCACATTCACATAGATTCCTCGAACAAAGCCATAGGAGTAGCCTTAGGACAAGTTGAGGAGAAGCTACCATATGCTATATATTTTATTGGTAAAATCCTGTCCAAGGCAGAGTTAAACTATACTATAACCGAGAAAGAGCTCCTGACTATAGTCCATTCCCTAAACAAGTTCAGACACTACATCACTGGCTACCAAACATTCGTGCATACTAATCATGCTGCAATTAGGTATTTGATGAACAAACCTGATGTAAACGCTTGTATCATTAGATGGTTACTTTTATTGCAGCAATTTGATTTGACCATTGTTGATAAGCCAGGTAAAGAAAATGTTGTTGCTTATTTTTTGTCTAGACTAGATTTGTGATCCGGATTTAAGCAGGAACGCAATAGACTACATAGATAACCATAAATACAGAGATGCGATAACCATAAAAACAGATATGCAGTAGAAATAATACTTCATTTCATTAATGGAGAATACTGAAATATGCTTACAAATAGAAATAACCCAGCTAGGGCGATGGTAGCTTATCTCTCAGAAGAGATGTGTTGGCTACATGCCTCTGAACTGTTTCGAACTGTCTTTACAATGAGGCTTGAAGGCCTATTTATTATTGAGAAACAATGGAAAACCCTTCACATTCCAAAACCTAACCCTAGAAGATGAAACGCCAAATTGTGGGCCTCGTTTTGGGGTGAGTTGGACAACCAACTTCCCGGGGTCGCGAATTGGTCGTATTATCTCCGTTTGACGCGCATGATAGCCTGTTGGAAAGATCTCTCGGAGGACTACGACGAAAAAGACGATTTTTATCAAAATAATCACTGGTGGTAGATTTCCCAAAAAACGTCTTTTAGGGCCTCAAAACGGCTCTGGAAGTTTAGGACCCGAAAAACTGCTAAAATTAGTAAACTGCGCTATAATTAAGGAAACCGAAAAACTAAATGAGACAGATGTGGGGGTCCAAGTGGGATCAGTGGGTGGCCACCAACATCGACCTGGACTATTCCTCCCCCCTTAGGAAGCAAGGGTCCCCATTGCGTTGAGTTCCTCCTTGAGATGAGGAAGCTTCTGCTGAGCTGGGTCTTTGGTGAGCCGTTCTGCAATCTTTGATGTGTCCAGAAATGGTGGGAAGCATGTTCGGCGATGGTCCACATTGAACAATTGGTGCAAGCGAAGGAATGAAGGAATGCAGTGCTTCAAAGCATTGTTTCCCACAACCTTGTTACTGGTGTAAGGACCATGTCGAAGTGGTCTGAGTTTCTGATGGGTTCTGGTAAGGTGTTCTCTATGTAGATGTAACCAAACTTTTTCGCCCACCTGAAACTTGTGTGGTGCCCCTCTGGGTAAGGAGAAGCTGTTCCTGTGTTCTGTCATGATTGTATCCCTATGTTGCTGGTGCTGCGTGGAGGAACCCTTTGCGGGGGTCATGGATGTAGCAATGATCTTCCCCTTACTTTTGGAGCGAACCAGACAGAGAATAAATTTCCTAGTCTGTGAGATGAGCTTGCTGCCTTTCTTAGCACAGATCAAAGAGGTGGCAGTAGGTGGGGCTACCTCCGGTATCCTGTATAATAAATTATCCAAAGAAATGATGACAACGCGAGGCCTTGACTCATACACAGCATGTCGCCTCCATAAGTATGGCTGGCCTAATAGTACATCACAAACATCTAGAGGTGTAACATCACACAATACCTCATCTGTGAAGGGCTTGATGCTGTAGGGAAGGTGGCACTGCTGGCGAACTTTGAGATCTCTTCCTTCGTGAAGCCAATAGATACTGTACGGCTGTGGGTGTGGTGTAGTTGGTAGGCCCAATCGCTTCACGACCTCTGCTGAAATGAGGTTCTTTTGGCTGCCACTGTCGACAATGAATTGCAGCGGCGAACCCTTCACCCACATATGTGAGTGGAAAAGACGTTCCCCCTCCTCTGGATCTTCAGGCTCATTTTTCTGGATCTTGGCAGTAGCAATAGTGGCGCTGGGATCCGCATCAATGATCTGCTTCCCTTTGTCATTCCCCTTGTCAGGTTCTGACTCAGATTCAGAACATGCATCTGATTCAAAAGCCTTCAACTCGGCCTCCAGCGACGGCTTGGTCCGACACTCACTTGTGTTATGAGTGGGACTCTTGTGGAACTCACACCACTTTCCTATGTCCTTCTTCGGCTTCGTGGTGTTGCTCCTTTCTTGCGGCTTCGACGGGTTGTCTTGGGTCACCCCGCCTTGGCTTTTTCCTTTGGGCTTTGGATTTGCAGATCCAAAGTCTCACTTCTTCTGTTTGAACTTTTGCTCGATTTTGACAGCGTATCGGTATGCTGTGCCGAGTGAGGAGATGTTCAAGAACTCCATCTCTTCCTGGATGTATCTGTGTAGGCAGCCGCGGTATTTGAGTACCAGATGCAACTCAGACTCTTTGATACCCAATTGTGTGCGAAGGGTATGAAAAATGTTTGTGAACTCCGGCACATGTTGGTCTCGTCCCTGCCGCAGTGTGGTCCATTTGATGTATTTGTCCTCATAGCTTTCGACAGGGTAGTACTGCTCCTTGATGGCATCCCGGAAGTCATTCCAAGTGGGTGTAGCTAAAAATAGTGAGCCTGTACTTTCATCCTTCTGCTCGCAGTAGGTTTCCCACTAGTCCTTGACGTCGAGGGCTTCTTTGAGAAGAGCGAAAACAATCTTTTCCCGACTTGAAAATTCGCGAACAGAAAAATACCCATCTAGCAGATTTAACCATTTATCTACGGCATCTGCGTCTATTTGACCCTCAAAGATGGGGATTTCAAAATTAACTTATACCTTAAATGGTGTGGCATTTCCAGAGTAGCTGTTGGAAGCCGATGCGTCACCTCTGGGTAGTCGCTGAAGGATCTACGCAAAGCTATCCATCATCGCGTTCATTTTCCGCTCGAGGGCTTCTTCGAGCAAGATTCTGATAGGATCTCCTTCCCCCTCATCTTTCTTCTCATCCGCCATGGGAGGTCGTCGAGATTTGTGAGGCTGGTCTTGCAAAGGTTCGACCAATTCAAGCCCTAGCTCCTTATATCCCGACCTCGTTGCGGACATGCAAAGAAAAACAGAGAAAACGCAGACCGCTCTGATACCACTGATCCGGATTTAAGCAGGAACACAATAGACTACATAGATAACCATAAATACAGAGATGCGATAACCATAAAAACAGATATGCAGCGGAAATAATACTTCATTTCATTAATGGAGAATACTGAAATATGCTTACAAATAGAAATAACCCATTTAGGGCAATGGTAGCTTATCTCTGAGAAGAGATGTGTCGGCTACATGCCTCTGAACTGTTTTGAACTATCTTTACAATGAGGCTCGAAGGCCTATTTATTATTGAGAAACAATGGAAAACCCTTCACATTCCAAAACCTAAACCTAGAAGATGAAACGCCAAATTGTGGGCCCCGTTTTGGGGTGAGTTGGACAACCAACTTCCCGGGGTCGCGAATTGGTCGTATTATCTCCGTTTGACGCGCATGATAGCCCGTTGGAAAGATCTCTCCGAGGACTACGACAGAAAAGACGACTTTTATCAGAAAAATTACTGGCATTAGATTTCCCAAAAAACGTCGTTTAGGGCCTCAAAACGGCTCCGGAAGTTTAGGACCCGAAAAACTGCTAAAATTAGTAAACTGCGCTATAATTAAGGAAACCGAAAAACTGAAAGAGACAGTTGTGGGGGTGCAAGTGGGATAGGTGGGTGGCCACCAAAATCCACCTAGATCAATTTTCCTGCAGGTGAAGAAGGGATGGTGGATGATCAAATGCCACATGAAAACCTATTTTCTATTTCAGTACTCTCTCCATGGTTTGCTAATATAGCAAATTATTTGGTTTCAGCACAATTTCCGCCATACCTTTCCTCAAAGGAGAAGAGCAAGATGGTGAGGAAAAGTGCCCCCTTCACTTGGATTGGGGGAAATATTTTTAAACTTGACCCACATCAAATTTTGAGGCGGTCTGTCAGGGAGGAGGAAGTTTTTGACATCCTCCTAACTTGTCATAATGGTCCTTGTGGAGGCCACTTTGTAGCAAAGAGAACCGTCTTCAAAATTCTACAGGTAGGATACTATTGGCCCACTCTTCATCAAGATGTCAGGAGATACATCAACCAATGTGACATATGTCAAAGGATGGGGAAACCTACTCCAAAGGATGAGATGCCCTTGCAGCTTCAGGTGACTTTCAATCAATTTGAGAAGTGGGGCATGGACTTTGTTGGTCCTATCAACCCTCCTTCAAAACAGAGGACCCACATTATTGTGTGCACAAATTACCTGACAAAGTGGGCGGAAACAAAGGAAATCAAAGTAGCAACAGAAGAAAAGGTAGCTGAGTTTTTAAGGCAAAATATCTTCTACAAGTTTGGCTACCTAAGAGAATTAGTCATAGATCAAGGAAGTCAGTTTACCTCTAACCTGATTGAAGACCTGCTCACTCATCACAAAATTAAGCACAGAAATTCCACCCCTTATCATCCGCAAGCAAATGGATAGGTGGAAGTTACTAACAGAGCTTTGGAAGGGATTTTGACTAAGTTAGCGAGCAGCAACATTGGGCAGATCGCTTGGTTGAGGCCAACTAGGCCTATAACACTACTTGCAAAACTACAACAGGTTTCACACCCTATGAGATGGTCTACAAGAAGAAGGCTTTGTTGTCCATAGAATTTGACTATAACACATTGAGGTTGGAAGCTCAGCTGGACCTAGATCTCAACCATGCACAATATGAAAGATTTCTTCAGCTGAATGGATTAGATGAACAGAGAATGCAGGCCCTTCTTCACTCAGAGGTAATCCAACTTTAGGGAAAGATATGGCATGACCGGCACCTCAAAGAAAAGAAATTTCAGCCAAGGGATTGGGCACTATTATATGATTCAAGGTACAAGGATTTCAAGGGAAAGTTGAGGACAAGATGGCTAGGACCATATATTGTGGAAACATGAAATGACAATGGTTCAGTCCTTATTTGGACCATTGATGAAGAAGCCACCCCCATGCTCGTCAATGGGCATAGATTGAAAATCTACAAGAAGTCCCTTTCCAAGCAGGAGTTCATTGAGACTCTTGGAAAATTAGTATTTCTAATGGAGCAGGTCCCTGTCTCCACTCTACCTACATCATGCAAAAGAAAAGGGGAAAAAAAAAAAAAACACAGAAAAAAAGGAAAAAAAGAATAAAATATCCTTGGGTGAAAACCTCTTAGAGGCGCCCAGGGCAGACAGTGAGAGTGAAAACCTCCTGGAGGCACCACAGCTGTCTCAGACAAAAAAAAACAAAAAAAATAAGAAAAAGGAAAAAAGAAAAATCAATCTAATTTCTGTTGAATAAATTGCAGGTTGCGGGAAGGTCATTACAGGTTTTGGGAGAATCGCACAAGTCAAAGATAGAGGACATGACCAGGATGCATTCATCCCTCACAATCCAATCCTCCATCATCGTTACCCTTTCCCAAGATTTAGTCTCATTTGGTCCGAAATTCCACATACTACAGGAAGCTCTGTATCTTCTACAGGAGGATCCTGTAGAAACTACAAACAAGCCAAAATCGATATCAGAACAGGACCCGAGGGTTTGAAACCTGTCTATGAGGCCTATGAACCTCCCTACCTCCATCCCTCGTGATATGTCACACTTTTCCATCTCTGTACACCTCCATTCCACTCGTTTTCATGTCCCTACATAGTCGCACACAAAAATCCTGTTTTCTATGTTGCAAACGAAATCTTAATGACAAATCAAAACAAGAGTTTTTTCACTCACCATACCTGATACCCTCCATTTGAGATTCCTTTCCAGCCAAGGCCCTCATCAATAGTTGTATCCCTACCCATTTTAGCTTGAAACTCAGAAGGAGATGTAGCTATAGGAAATCCTACATGATTCCTGTAACAACTGATCCCTCTGAAAAACATATTACAAATCTATTGATGCCTCGAAAATCGTTGCAACAACATCGGGGAAAACCACCCGGTCCGGACCTTAAAGGAAACTCCTTTTCCATTTGGTGTGGTGGCTCCGACTGGAAATAATGGGACCAATTTCCCAATGATTGGTAAATAGGATGGATAAGTGGTTGATTCTCTAGTGTATAATGATAATGGATGAATGATTTAATCTAAAAATAAAATTATGAACAACTATCCTATCCCAGAATTTTTCTTCTTTTAGTGTAACTTTTGCTAGTATTCATCCACAAACAGGCATATAGATGACTCTATTGGTAAACAAATAAATTTATTCATATGATAATTACTAAGTTCAAATAGTTGAACAAAGCAATCAAGCAAGAATTATTACACTATTCTTCATATATATCATAGACATACATATGATTGAAAGAATAACAACCCTTAGACATTCAATAGTTAAAAGTACAAGGATTGATGTTAAAACACATACATATATTCAATGATAGCAAGATTAAAAAAATGTCGATTCACATAAAAGAATGAGACAAGAGCAAAGATAATAGTACCATATGTTATTTGGGTCACTCCCGATATCAATCACATTCAAATTCCTTCTTCTAACTTAGAAACACTTCCACAAAAGGCAATAGTGCACATGTCATCAAAGCTTTCTTCATTAAAATTCAGAATGCTCGCCTACTCTTGATAAAAAAAATAGATCAGAAGCACAATAATGTGACTTACTGATTTGAGTTTATACAAAAACTGAGGACCCTTTCTAAATGCATGAAAGGGCCTATAAGCTAACTAATTACAAAATAAAAATGCTATTAATTGATACAAATATATTATGAATATCTCCTCAAAATCGGGTTTTTCTCAGTCTTGAGCTGGTAGATAGCGAGCATCGATTGCAATTCTGGAGGGCGACTTAGACGAGAATGCAGTTGGGCTGAATATGTGGCATCATGTATTTTGGGAATCATGCAATTGATGGCGTCGGTTAAACATTTAAGCGCAGCCCTCTGACTGTATGGTTTAACTAAGAAAAACCAAAAGATATCCCAAGTTAAACTTTGGATGCCTGCAATTAGTCTTCCATTCTTTTCCAATTGTTGATTGCACGTTTGTTCCAAGGCTTTGGCTGACGTCAATTTACCTGGATTGCACTGTGAAATCATGTTAGACAGATAAAGAGTTTCATTGACCAATTCAATTAAATTATTGGTAGATATTCGACATCTTGAGGTCTCTCTCTCTGCTTTCATCAATTGTGACTACCATTCTAAGAAAAGGATGCCTTTCTGTGACTCTAGAATTTTGGGTAGATTCGCAGCTTGTCCTTCACTGGTGTCTTGCCAAGCAAGAAAGCTAGTTAAGGTCTCATCGACCTGTACTAAATCTTGCCTGGCATCGACTCATTTATCAATTATTGATGTAGTAATCTCATAAAGAGGCTCAACTAGAGAAATGTTATGACATAGCAATTTTAGTTGTGTAATCAATGCCTTATTGATTTGTAGAGCTTCGGTTCTAAATTCTGCTAATTGAGGAAGACTCTTGAACTTTTCTACTTCTTGTGACAGTTGAGTGATTTGCTCATCGTTAGTCTTGCTCATGTGTTCATTCATTACCTTCAATTTGGCCAATGCTTCGTACAATTCCTTTTGTTTATGTATTGCGCTCAAGTATATCCTCTACTTTTCTTTGACCAATTGCTCATTTAATTGACTGTTTGTCTGCCACTGTATTGATAGTTGTTTTTCTAACTGTTCTATTTTTCACTGTTCTTCGGACACCTATGAATGCAATGAAACAATTGTTTGATCTCTTTCCTTAAGTAGATTGCTTACTTCTGAGGCTTTATCTATGGTGGCTGCCAAATAAGCTCCGGCATACTGAGAAAGTTTTGTAAGGTCATCGAAAGGGTTGAATTCCTACTTCCACACCACATTAGCCATCTATGTTTGATATGGTAAAAGGGCAGATTGATCAAGTCTCCTCCTTTTCTTCTGTCTTTTCACCACAGCTCTATGTTTTGGACTGTAAAAGACATCTAATGGTGGTATGTCTTCTATCTACAAAACAATCTGATCAGATGGATCTTTAGGAATTATTTATGCATCCTTGCTGATTGGTCGGTCATTGGTTCCTTCAATTGGAACCGTAGTTGTTGTTGTTTCTTGACCAACTGTTACTTGAGGTGTGTCAAATCCTTGTGAAGTCTCGGGATTGCTTATAATAGAGTCAAATTGTTGCCTCTTGGGATCAATTTGAGTCTCTAGATTGATAATTTCATTGTCCTGCTTCTTCTCTTTCTCCTGCCCTGTTTCTTGTTCTGGCTCTTTTCACTTTTTGGGACTTCTCTCTGTAGCAGGAGATTTGTCAATAATTTTCCGTTCAGGCTCGCTTGACTTAGTTGTTGATGTAGTAGCCAATAAGTCTAGAGGCAGAGTTTGCAACCTCTATTCTCTGAGCCTATTGAATTCTACCAGTCCTTCATCATTATATTTCATCTTGGCCAGTGTGTTCACCTAAGACAATGATTCTACTGAAGAAAATAGGTCATCAGATTCATCTTTTTCATGATAGAACTTAGTAAGTTTGGCTTGTTCAAGCACATTATAGGCAACCTTCCGTGGATCGAATTTCCTTTTAGGGATGGTTGTAAGATTGAGCATTTTTATTTTCCCTATCTTCTTTTCCGCATGTTTGTAATCATGCAGAGTATAAACACAACATCTCAAAGGAAATGTAGGCCATGACTGCTTTTTAGAAAGCCTAAGAGTTTTGTATGTTCCTGCTATTGCTATTTGGTAGGCTAGTTCTCGCAGCAACAGCTTATCAAGTACATACAATGGAAGGACATGGGGTCTTGTGAGGCTACCATACACCCTTATATATGTGAACTTGTCTTCCCCGGACCAATTCCCCACAACGGTCAAGTCAATCTCTGCCTCGGAAATCCTTGGGGCAGGCTTATCAAAAATGGCATAATAGATAGGCAACATTAAACCATTACAGATTTGATACAAGTGGTCTTTATAATGTGCCTTCCATAACATCTGATGATGAATGTGGATTGGCTTAGGGTCCTGTGGCGTCTATCTCCACCCAAGTACCAGGTATTTGGAATTAAAACAAATCATATCCATAACATAAGTGCTGTAATAGAAAGGGGGAATAGTCCTCGTGGTTTTTTGTGAATTGAATCTAAAATCAAGAATTGCAGAAGCTAATTTATCAGACAATATATTCGCCCCATCCATGACATAGCTATTAACAACCGCTTCCATTAAAGGAACCATTTTGATAGTAAACTTTGTTGAATCATGCATTCCCATATCCTACACATCATTTCCCCAGCGTAACAGTAAGGAGATGACAAGGAATCCACGGAGTACTTACCCAATGATTCATGTTTGTGCTTTGCGGGATTCTGTCGCCATTGCCTAATCGGGGCCGATTCCGTGTCGTTCTCTACTGCAAATTTCTCCAGAAAGGCTTTGTTGTATTTCCTCTCAGGTTCAGGCAAATGATACATCTTCCTTAAGTCATCAAGCTGAAATGAACCAAAAATTCTTCCGTCAACTGTGCAAAATGTTCTATTTGAAACTGGAATTTGTTCAACGACCCATCTGACTACATCAGCGTATGGAAGAAGTTTCTCCTAAGCTGCTATCCTGTGCAAATATGAGTCAGCTAAATCTTTCAGGGAGGTGCCTGATTTATTAGTTGCCCCTGCAGTGGCTTCTTCCGACACTTCCTCAGGTTCTTCTGCTTCAATTAAATTATAGATGGTTTGCCAACTTATATTTCCAAGACCGAGACATGTAGTGTCTGAGATTAGGCCCTTTTTACTTGGTCCTGGATCACTAGTGGGCTGGATTGTTACTGTAGGGGCCGCTGTTGCCGCAGATCTCTTGGATTTCTTTCCCATTTGCTTAAAACTTGTTATTTCGACGGAATTCTACACAAGGAATGAAACTAGCGTGATACAGGGAAATAGGTAGCATGAGCCAATATGAAAGAGTTATATCTATTAGCAAATAATCAAAGATTATAGTGAAACTGCCGCAGATAGAATCTAAGTGGAAAATCTCGGCATAACTGCTTCATTAATTGGCCGCTTCACCTGTCAATCATGATAAGGGAGCTTTTAAATATCCATCATAACGTTTATATGGTGAATGATCGATTCAAGCGTGGCTTAGATTTTTGGCGGATAATCGCATTTGATGATTGGTGACGTGAACGGGAAGGTTTTAATAATAGTCCAAAATATCGTTCAATCACCAAAGGTGGTATAATGCATGCCAATCTTTAATATGCTTCGAAACACATGCCTTGATTTAATGTATCGCAATCGGGAAAGGGCTTGGGTCACATTACTTATGCCATTGCGAAATCGCCGATGGCTGATGGCGATACATCTTATCGCATCGGGAGATATGAGGGTGTCCCAACTCATGTATGGGGTTGCTACGGCCAATTTCTGATACCAATACCTTTTATCACATCGGAGGAATGGGGGAGGTGCTTTATTTATACGATGTGATTTGCCTTTCCCCGATATCCGATAGCGATTTCCCTTTTTGGATCGAAGCAATTCAATGGGTCTTTCATATATGTTTTCTTATTATTGCGATATGCGATCTTGCAATCGCTTTATCCTAACAATAAACAGCTTTATGTTTATTTAAAAGCCTTATTTTGATGGTTGTTCAAAAGGTTTATATCATTTCCATTAGCCCTTTTTATGGGGGTTTCTCTAATAATGAGTTAATACCAATTTATTCACACACCTATGTTCAAAAGGGACCCATTCCATATTATGATTTTAAAGAAAAATTTTATGAAATGGGGGGTTGTTGTACAGCACAAAAATTAGCGATTCACTGGGAGAAAGAATTATCTCTGAGAAATGTTAAGATACTTAAATTTCTTAATCTGAAAATCTTATCTGAGTGAAAAATTCTAATATAACTAGGTAATCATAAATTAATGTTAACTATTTCTGCTATTTTCTTCTCATGTTACAATTAAACACATTCTATGTTTTAAATTAGCCTTAATTGGTTGATAATGATAAATCAAAAAAAAATTCCAACTTAGCTTTATAATGACTCCTTTGTCATAGGCAGAGCCTCTGCTACCAGGAAACGTCTATAGTCTCGACAGGGATACATTTTAACCATTTGATCGTTCATTATCCCATATATTTTAGAGTATAATTAAAAAGAATGAATCCAAAAATATGTTTTCATATCTTTGTATCATTTTTTCTTTTTCCCTTATTTTGTAAGATAAAAAGCCATTATCCTGGTATGGTGGCCAGCTATTCGAAAATGCCATTCAATGGTTGTAATTTAACTGAACAAGCTGGCTCGTGATAAGACCCCTTGTCTTATAATTATAAGACATTACCCTGTTTTGATATGCAATATTGTTAATGTCAGTTGAACTATTCCCCTATGATCATGGTAAGCAGGCTTGTAATAAGACCTCTTATCTTTTATATCAAATATATTTTAGAATTACACTCTGAGTAATTACAAACTTTGATGAATGGGATGAACAATTTTTCTCCTTAAGAGAAGATGGATGACAGGATAAGAGTTGAAGATGCTAAGATTGAATTAGTTTCTGTTTTGTATTGATAACCATTTTCAGGCTGCTTAAAAACATTAAAATGATTTACAGAACTTTTAAACCTTGAGGAGATTTCACAAAAATAGAATGGGGTTTCAAAATCTAAATATACCTAATTTCCAAGAAATCTTCCTTTCGTTTAAGGCTTCCATTTTACAAGCAAATATCAGAACTATTTCTTTCGAGAAACTTTTTCAATATAGTAAAGACCAATGGAAGGCTAACTTTATTTTCCCAAAATCCTAAAAAAATATAAGCTATGTACATAAATTTAGCTGAAAATTGAATATTTAAAAAGGGAGAAGGGGTTACCTCCTCAATTGAAGAATTTTTTCAAGATAAGGCCGTTAACAGGAAGATAATCTCCCTTCCCTGATAGATCTTGCAATATGAAAGTGGAAGGGCCTATCTTCTCATTGATTTGAAATGGTCCGAGCCACATTTTCTGGAACTTAGTGTGTTTTCCTTTATCCTCATGGGCTTTGTCCCATTTCAAAACTAGATCACCAACTTGTAATTGCTTTGAATTGGTTGAAGTTGTATCGAAAGATGATTTGATAATTTGCTGATGTTTTGCATGTATAATCCTGGCCTTTTCCCTTTCTTCCTCTAATTTTAAAATTTGATCATTTTTTAGTTGAATAGAAGATGAGGGACTTTCTTCAATAAACTGTACTAAAGCTAAAGATGGAAGTACTAAATTGGCTGGTATGACCACTTCCTTTCCATACACTAGATTAAATGGTGAAGTGCCTATGGAAGTTTTTTGTGTTATTTTATCATCCCATAGTGCAAATATCAAATATTTATGCTAGTTTTTATGATTCTGCCCAATAGTTGGTTTAATAATTCTAATAAGGTTTTTATTGGTGGATTCTTCCAAACCATTACCCTGAGGGTAGTAATTGGCAGAATACCTCAATTTAAATCCCCTTTTGATTGCAAAATCAAATATAGATTTTCTAGAGAAATAAGATGCATTATCAAAAACAAGAGCGTTTGGGACACCAAACCTGGTAATAATGAATTGGTTTATGAATTCCATGATTGCCTCAGAGTTTGTTGTATTGAAAGGAATTTCTTCAACCTACTTAGTAAAGTAATCAGTAGCAGTAAGGATATACTTATGCTATTTGGAAGAATGGGGAGTGATTTCTCCAATGATGTCCAATCCCCATTGCTCAAAAGGTTGTTCAATGTTGACTAGTTGCAAAGGGAAAGCTGGCTTTCTTTGTCTTCCACTAGATGTTTGACAACTTTGGAATTTCCTTACATATTCATGAGTATCTCTGAACAAGGTGGGCCAATAATACCTAGCATGAATGATTTTGTGAGCTATTGTGTCAGCTCCAAAATGTCCTCCTGCTGGTCCATCATGTAGTTCCTGCAAAACTTTTTGTGCTTCAGGTTTCTCTAAGCATCTTAATAAAATTGAATCATAATTTTGCCTAAACAATACATCATCTACAATTGTGAATTTTTTTGCTTCCAATCTAATGGCACGTTTGTTTTTATAGGAGAGATTAGAAGGAGCGTACACATTTTTTAAATAGAAAATCAGATCTGTATATTGCGATTCAGGACCTGTGGTACTTATCTGATTGATTTCTTTAGTATCCTCTGTACTTTCAGGTTCTTGAATGTTGGATGCTCATGGTAACAACCTGCAAAAACCTTGGCCTTTGACAATCTTTGCTGGCTTAATTTCCAAGTCATATTCTTGTAATGTTGTGACCCAATTTGCTCTATTTTCTCCTAATTCCCTTCGAACTAGTAATTGTCTTACTGCTGAAAAAGGAACTATAACCTTTATTTGAGCTTTCAAAAGGAAGGGCCTGTAGTGTTTCATGGCTTTGTACATAGCAAAGGCTTGTTTTTCAACTTCCGAATAATTTAGTTCAGCACTTTGAAGGTTTGAGCTGTAAAACGAAATTGGTGCTTCCAAGTATTGATCATTAATTTGAGTCGACACTGCTACATAAGATGAAGCGGATGCTAGGGTATATAGTATGAAATGATTTGAAAAATTGGGAGTGCTTAAATCCAGGGCGTTAATTATTGATTGTTTAATGGAATCAAATGCCTCTTTTTCTATAGGTCCCCATTTAAACACCGAATATTTCTTAATCATCATTTGCAATGGTAAAATAATCTGGGAAAAATCTGGAATGAATCTTTTGACAAAGTTAATTTGACCCAAAAATGACTGCATGGATTTTTTATTATGAGGGAATGGGATTTCAGGAATCTCTTTAATTCTGTTTCGATCAATATAGATACCATCTTTTGAAACAATGAAGCCTAAAAGCTTTCTTTGATTAACATCAAAAAAGGACTTCTTTTGATTAAGAGAGATACCATATCTTCTACAATGTTCAAAGATTTGTTTTAAATCATGTAAATGATTAGACCTTTTTTTAGAAAATACATTAATATCATCTAAATAGACAACTATTGTTTTATTGAGCAATCCTTTGAATGTTATGTCCATGGCTCTCTGAAATGTAGCCCCTGCATTAATAAGTCCAAAAGGCATTTTTTGGTAGGCATAAGTTCCCCACTTAGTTTTGAAGGTAGTTTTAAGCCTGTCATCAGGGTGGACCAGAATTTGGTTATATCCTGAAAAACCATCTAAAAAAGACATTAACTCAGAACCAGCTACCAAATGGAGTGTTTGTTCCATGGTAGGTAAAGGAAAGTTATCCTTTTGGTTTGCCTTGTTGAGATTCCTGAAATTGATACAAATCCTAATGGCGCCATTCTTCTTCCTAACTAGCACCATATTGGGGACCTAGTTTGAATGTCTGACTGGAACAATTATCTTAGCCTTCAAGAGTTTATTTAGTTCAGCCTTTATTTGACTCTCTAGGTTATGATGAATCTTTCTTAACTTCTGTTGCACTGGTTTTTGTTCAGAAAGCATTAGAATAGTATGTTGAATGGTTGATGCATCATATGTTTTCAAATCATCATATTTCCAAGCAAAGACATATTTGTTTTTTGTTAACAGTCTAATGAATGTTGTTCTTTCTGCTAAAAAAGGTGCTAACCCCAAATTGATGTTTTGAGGGTTTTCCTCAGTACCTAGGTTTATCAATTCAAATCTTAAAGTGGAACTCTGAAGTTTTGAATTGGTCACTTGTTTAAACATGTCTTTAATATCATAAAGGTTTTCAAGCTTGACCACTGGTTTTAGTATTGAATTTTCCTCTTACTTTTCTTTCATTTAAAGGTCATGGTCACTTTCATTAATGATTTGGTCATCATAGGACTTGTCAGAAGTCACGAAGTTTAAAATGTCTTCATCATGATTGAACACTCGCCAATTAGTGACATTATCGGGAATTGATGGTCTACAAAATAACTCTACTGAAAATCTGTCTGGGCTATAATCTTCGGATGGTAGAAGTCTGGAAGCAACATTAGCTAGCAAGTCTGCTACTACATTCTGGGACCTAGGGATGGGAGAAATATTGAATGCTAAAAATTGAGAGATGAGTTCCTGTACCAAAGACTGATAGTGTTTGAGATGACCAGAGAGGTAATGAATTGAATTCCTAACTTGTTTGATAACAATTTCTGAATCACCAAACACCTTCAGATATTTAACCTTAAGACCAATTTCTTTGTAGAGTCCTTGAACTAAGGCCTCATACTCAGCTGTGTTTTTTGTGCATTCAAATTCCAATCTACATGATAACATAGTTTTTTTTTCCTCAGGACTAACTAAAATACATCCTGCTCCTACACCTTCACTAGACTTAGACCCGTCAAAATATAGTGACCAAAATAAAGAATTATCAACAATTTTATTTACAGTTTTCTCAGAAGTATTAACACATCTAGACCTATCTGTTTGTGAAAAGTTTTCGATCTGAGATGTGAAATTATTAACTGGGAAAGGAGATGGTTGGGCAGTGAAATTGCCAAAGAATGATTCAGATGAATAATTCCTCAAAATATTGTTATTGAATGTTATTGGTTGATTTTCTTGTTCAAACTCAGTAAGATTATGGGTCATGTGTTTCTCTCGATTGATCTTGATCTGATTTGGCTTTCCTTTATAAGGTAACCACATATGGGACCAATCGTGGAAATATAAACATGGATTTTTTCAGACCAATCTCTACTTAAAATTAACCCATAGAATTCAGGTATATCAACGATCAAAATATCAATTCTTTGAACCACTCTAGGATCGGCTGATAACCTGATAGTCACTGAGTTGATTTCCCCTAAAACCTTGACGTTAGTTCTATCCAACTGTACAATATGAATTGCAGACTTTTGGGGTTAAATGTTCAGTTTTGAACAAACTGAAGCTGGCATTATATTAGAGGAAGCCCCTGAGTCAATCAAACAGTTGTGTAGATTTCTATTATAGATCTCATAGGTTAAGAGGAAAGGAGGAGTATGAGAATTTGATCTATCCCCAATTAAAACTGCATCAGTAGCTTCCACTCTACCAGGAGGTGGTTGGCCTGAATCATTAGCAGCTTTGGACAATACAACATTAGGAAGAGGTGAAGAAGGAACAACATTTAACTCCTTAAGAAGTAATTTCTGTTGATGTTTGAGTTTTCTAAGTTCAAACATAGTAATATTTGCCTTAGTATTCTTCATATCTTCGATAATATTGTAATCCATAGAATCTGACACTACTAATGTCTTAGATGTTGAAGGTAGATTTGAAGATGATGGTTGATTTTGGGATGGTATCGTTGTAACCTTCTTTGTGGAAACCTTTTCTTTGGTAGTTGTGGAACATGCATTCCTTTTCTTTGAAGTTGTCTGAATAGGTTCAGGAGTACCTTTACTCCTGGTAGTCACAAGGAAAGCTTCTTGTTCATTTTCTTTATCGGAGTTAGGTAAAATAAAATCCCACATCCCATGGCATTCGACAGTCTCCTCTTCTTCGGGTTCCACGGATGCTAAGACTGTTTCATCTTCTTCTTCTTCTTCAGGATCTAAATATGCGTTGGATATAGCATTTGGTGCTTTTGATTCAGGTTTCTTAAAATTTCTAAATGGCCTTTTTGTTGAAGTTTTAGCGACTTGCTTCTTGATTTCGACCATTTCATTTGACATAGTCTTAAGGACTTTTTGTAAACCTTCCATATCATATGGATCTTTAGGGGTTTTCTTCTTTGAATCATCCTTGAAAGAAACTTTTTTGGATTTCCTATCTTCAAGAGAAGCTTTCTTTTCTAAAGCAATAATACGTTTCTCTACAGCAAGCGCCTCTTTCATGTTTTCAGCTAAAGTTGGTTTTGCAGCCCTGTCTACGAAAATAGCTATATTTGAAGGTAGGGCTGTTATATACCATTCACTTCTGATTTGCTCACTTGGTTTAGAGGCGGTTGGAATCTTATTCAAGAGTTTATTAAATCGTGAGTTGAATTCCTTGATAGGTTCTTTAGATTCTATCCTAAGATTCGAGAGATCATTGATTAATGTTGCTAAAGATCTATCATCGCCATACTTAGTAAGAAACTGTTCTTGGAAAATGTTCCAACTAGTAATGGATCCAGAGGGCAGGGAAAAATACCAAGACCCAACTGATCCTTGTAAGGTATAAGGGAAAATCCTAACGACAACATCTTCCTCTATCACTCCTTTCAAATTAACTGATAACATGAAGTTGTTAATGTGTTCTTCGGCTTGTGTTCCAGCATCTGGATTAAATTTGGGTAACCATTTTTCAGGAGAATCAGGCAATGGATGTAATGGTGCAGGCATGGTGACTGCACCAGGACTATTCCATGGATTCTGAGCCATTGAAAAACCAGTAGCAGATGATATTGCTGATGAAATTCCAGATGTTTGGGAAGGAGTTGATATTGAGGATTGAATGGGTTGTGATGTTGAAGTTCTTGATCCCTGTTGAACAACAATATGTAATGGAGGAGTGGATGGTTGACTTCGCACTGGTGAAGATGAGATGGAGGATGATGATGAGAAAGGTTCACTATCAGATCCTTCAGTATTCTTTTTTTCCCTTTTCGTTTTGGGTAAAGGCAACTCAGTAGGTCCAATACCGAGCTTTCCGCTTTGAAGTCTGGTGAGAGGATGAGGTAGATTGAATTGTGAAGTCTCACTACCTTGAGATACCTCAGATTTCTGTGGTGATATCGATAAGCCTTGAATTTTATGGACGAGAGACTGAACTTCAGGGGACTTAGGACTTAATCATTCTGAAGTATGGTGGGTTTGAGCAGTGGTAGTTGACTCTTCTTCTTCTAACTTGAATACTCGAGTTCCAGCATGCGAACATGAGGTCCGAGGTGAGGTGGAGGGAGATTTACTCTCAGAATGGGTTATAGTTTTGGGTTTACTCACCATTCATAGTTCATGCCCTCCTTCTAGCGCCAAAAATGTTGATGCCTCGAAAATTGCTGCAACAACATCGGAGAAAACCACCTGGTCCGGACCTTAAAGGAAGCTCCTTTTTTGTTTGGTGTGGTGGCTCCGACTGGAAATAATGGGACCAGTTTCCTAATGATTGGTAAATAGGCTAGATAAGTGGTTGATTCTCTAGTGTATAATGATAATGGATGAATGATTTAATCTAAAAATAAAATTATGAACAAATATCTTATCCCGAGATTTTTCTGCTTTTAGTGTAACTTTTGATGGTCTTCATCCACAAACAGGCATATAGATGACTCTATTGGTAAACAAAGATATTTATTCATATGATAATTACTAAATTCAAATAGTTGAACAAAGCAATCAAGCAAGCATTATTACACTATCCTTCATATATATCATAGACATAAATATGATTGAAAGAATAACAGTCCTTAGACATTCAATAGTGAAAAGTACAAGGATTGTTGTTAAAACACATACATATATCCAATGATAGCAAGATTAAACAAATGTTGATTCACATAAAAGAATGACACAAGAGCATAGATAATAGTACCATATGTTATTTGGGTCACTCCCGATATCAATCGCATTCAAATTCCTTCTTCTAACTTAGAAACACTTCCACAAAAGGCAATAGTGCACATGTCATCAAAGATTTCTTCGATAAAATTTAGAATGCTGGCCTAGTCTTCATAAAAAAAATAGGTCAGATGCACAATAGTGTGACTTACTGATTTGAGTTTATACAAAAAATGAGGACCCTTTATAAATGCATGAAGGGCCTATAAATACTAATTAAGCTAACTAATTACAAAATAAAAATGCTATTAATTGGTACAACTATATTATGAATATCTGCTCAAAACGGGTTGTTCTCAGTCGGCAGAATGATTCATTGTTTCAGATGATCTCCCTTCCGCTTGAGCTGGCAGATAGCGAGCATCGGTTGCAATTCTGGAGGGCGACTTAGACGAGAATGCAGTAGGGCTAAATATGTGGCATCATGTATTTCGGGAATCATGCAACGGATGGCATCGGTTAAACATTTAAGCGCATCCCTCTAACTGTATGGTTTAATTAAGAAAAATCAAAAGGTATCCCAAGTTAAACTTTGGATGCCTGTAATTAGTCTTTCATTCTTTTCCAATTCTTGATTGCATGTTTGTTCCAAGGCTTTGGACGACGTCAATTTACTTGAATTGCATTGTGAAATCATGTTAGACAGATAAAGAGTGTCATTGACCAATTAAATTAAATTATTGGTAGATAATCGGCATCTTGAGGTCTCTCTCTCCGCTTTCATTAGTTGTGACTGCCATTCTAGGAAAAGGATGTCTTTTTGTGACTCTAGAATTTTGGGTAGATTCGCGGCTTGTCCTTCACTGGTGTCTTGCCAAGCAAGAAAGTTGGTTAATGTCTCATCGGCCTGTTCTAAATCTTGCCTGGCATCGACTCATTTATCAATTATTGATGTAGTAATATCACAAAGAGGCTCAACCAAATAAATGTTATGACATAGTAGTTTTTGTTGTGTAATCAATGCCTTATTGATTTGTAGAGCTTCAGTTCTGTATTCTGCTAATTGAGGAAAACTCTTGAACTTTTCTACTTCTTGTGACAGTTGAACGATTTGCTTATCCTTACCCTTTCTCATTTGTTCATTCACCGCCTTCAATCTGGCCAATGCTTCAAACAATTCCTTTTGTTTTTGTACTGCGCTCAAGTCTATCCTCTGCTTCTCTTTGAGCAATTGCTCATTTAATTGATTGTTTGTCTGCCGCTGTATTGATAGTTGTTGTTCTAACTGTTCTATTTTTCGCTGTGCTTCAGACACCTGTGACTGCAATGAAACAATTGTTTGATCTCTTTCCTTAAGTAGATTGCTTACTTCCAAGGCTTTATCCATGGTGGTTGCCGAATAAGCTCCGGCATACTGAGAAAGTTTTGTAAGGTCATCGGAAGGGTTAAATTCCTCCTTCCACACCACATTAGCCATCTCTGTTTGATCTAGTAAAAGGGAAGATTGATCAAGTCTCCTCCTTTTCCTCTGTCTTTTCACCACAGCCCTGTGTTTTGGACTGTAAAAGACATCTAATGGTGGTATGTCTTCTATCTGCAAAACAATCTGATCGGATGGATCTTTAGGAATTATTTCTGCATCTTTGCTGATTGGTGGGCCGCTGGTTCCTTCAATTGGAACCGTAGTTGTTGTTGTTTCTTAACCAACTGTTACTTGAGGTGTGTCGAATCCTTGTGAAGTCTCGGGATTGCTTATAATAGAGTCAAATTGTTGCCACTCTTTGAGGAGTTTGGGATCAATTTGAGTCTCTAGATCGATAATTTCACTGTCCTGCTTCTTCTCTTTCTCCTGCCCTGTTTCTTGTTCTGGCTCTTTTCCCTTTTTGGGAATTTTCTCTGTAGCAGGAGATTTGTCAATAATTTTCTGTTCAGGCTCGCTTGACTTAGTTGTTGGTGTAGTAGCCAATAAGTCCAGAGGCAGAGTTTGCAACCTCTGTTCTCTGAGCCTATTGAATTCTACCAGTCCTTCATCATTATATTTCATCTTGGCCAATGTTTTCACCTGAGACAATGATTCTGCTGAAGAAAACAGGTCATCAAATTCATCTTTTTCATGATCGAACTTTGTAAGTTTGGCTTGTTCAAGCACATTATAGGCAACCTTCCGTGGATCGAATTGCTTGTTAGGGATGGTTGCACGATTGAGCATGTTTATTTTCCCTGTCCCCTTTTCCGCATGTTTGTAATCATGCAAAGTATAAACACTGCATCTCAAAGGAAATGTAGGCCATGACTTTTTTTTAGAAATCCTAAAAGTATTGGATGTTCCTGTTGTTGTTATTTGGTAGACCAGTTCTCGCGCCAACAGCTTATCAGGTACATACAATGGAAGGACATGGGGTCTTGTGAGGCTACCATACACCCTTATATATGTGAACTTGTCTTCCCCGAACCAATTCCCCACAGCGGTCAAGTCAATCTCTGCCTCCTCGGAAATCCTTGGGGCAGGCTTATCAAAAATGGCATAATAGATAGGCAACATGAAACCATTACAGATTTGATACAAGTGGTCTTTATAATGCGCCTTCCATAACATCTGATGATAAATGTGGATTGGCTTAGGGTCCTGTGGCGTCCATCTCCACCCAAGTACCAGGTATTCAGAATTAAAACAATGCATATCCATAACATAAACGTTGTAATAGAAAGGGGAATAGTCTTGGTGGTTTTTCATGAATTGAATCTAAAATCAAGAATTGCAGAAGCTAATTTATCGGACAATATATTCGCCCAATCCATGACATAGCTATTAACAGTCGCTTCCATTAAAGGAACCATTTCGATAGTAAACTTTGCTGAATCATGCATTCCCCATATCCTACACATCATTGCCCCAGTGTAACAGTAAGGAGATGACAAGGAATCCACGGAGTACTTACCCAATGATTCATGTTTGTGCTTTGCGGGATTCTGTCGCCATTGCCTAATTGGGGCCGATTCCGTGTCATTCTCTGCTGCAAATTTCTCCAAAAAGGCTTTGTTGTATTTCTTCTCAGGTTCAGGCAAATGATACATCTTTCTTAAGTCATTAGGCTGAAATGAACCAAAAATTATTCTGTCAACTGTGCAAAACGTTCTCTTTGAAACTGGAATTTGTTCAATGACCCATCTAACTACATCAGTGTATGGAAGAATTTTCTCCCGAGCTGCTATCCTGTGCAAATATGAGTCAGCTAAATCTTTCAGGGAGGCGTCTGATTTATTAGTTGCACCTACAGTGGCTTCTTCCGACACTTCCTCAAGTTCTTTTGCTTCAATTAAATTATAGATGCTTTACCAACTTGTATTTCCAAGACCGAGACATGCAGTGTCTAAAATTAGGCCCTTTTTACTTGGTCCTGGATCACTGGTGGACTGCACTGTTACCATAGGGGCTGTTGTTGCCGCGGATCTCTTGGATTTCTTTCCCAATTACTTAAAACTTGCTATTTCGATGGAATTTTTCACAAGGAATGAAAACAGTGTGATACAGAGAAATAGGTAGCATGAGCCAATATGAAAGAGTTATATCTATTAGCGAATAATCAAAGATTATAGTGAAGCTGCCGTAAATAGAATCTAAGTGGAAAATCTCGGCATAACTACTTCATTAATTGGCCGCTTCACTTGTCAATCATGATAAGGGAGCTTTTAAATATCCATCATAATGTTTATATGATGAATGATTGATTCAAGCATGGCTTAGATTTTTGGCGGATAATCGCATTTGATGATTGGTGACGTGAATGGGAAGGTTTTAATAATAGTCCAAAATATCGTTCAATCACCAAAGGTGGTATAATGCATGCCAATATTTAATATGCTTCGAAACATGTGCCTTGATTTAATGTATTGCAATCGGGAAAGGGCTCGGGTCACATTGCTTATGCCATTGCGAAATCGCCGATGGCCGACGGCGATACGTCTTATCGCATCGGGAGATATGAGGGTGTCACAACTCATGTATGGGGTTGCTACGGCCGATTTCTGATACCGATACCTTTTATCGCATCGGAGGAATGGGGGAGGTCCTTTATTTATATGATGTGCTTTTCCTTTCCCCGATATCCGACAGAGATTTCCCTTTTTGGATCGGAGCGATTCAATGGGTCTTTCATATATGTTTTTTTTATTATTGTGATATGCGATCTTGCGATCGCTTTATCGTAATAATAAACAACTTTATGTTTATTTAAAAGACCTATTTTGATGGTTGTTCAAAAGGTTTATATCATTTCCATTAGCCCTTTTTATGGGGGTTTCTCTAATAATGAGTTAATACCAATTTATTCACACACCTATGTTCAAAAGGGAACCATTTCATATTATGATTTTAAAGAAAAAATTTATGAAATGGGGGGTTGTTGTATAGCACAACAAGAGCCAAGGACAGCAAAGTATAGCTTATGAAACATGCATGAGCTCTGTTTGAATGTGTAAACATCAGCAATAGTCCAAGGTCGAGCATGCAGAATGCAAGCAGCAACAACAATGAAGAAATGGCTTCCAGAATCCGAAATGTGCATAACACGGTCGCGACTGCACACGTAAGTTCCTAAACCTATTCTGCAATTACATGAATCATATTTCAATGCTGCGTGACTATGGGAATGGTTCGGTTTGAATGGAATTAGTGGCGAGTTAACTGGCTACCCTCGGTCAGTTACAAGTCCTCGTGGAATCTAAACGAGCCTCATCAAGTTCAAAACTACTGATCAGATACGTAACCAGCATGTGTGGAATGTCCAAGAAGAAATAATCGGGACTGGTAGTGGTGGTGGCAGATAATGGGAGTAAGGGAGGTGATGGCGGTCAGACAGCATGCAGAAACATTATGGCTGTAACGTTGAATCAGCGGTCTGGTTTGGCCACCTCATCACCTCATCACGAATCACGTCCGCGGATAAAAAACATCTCAGTTAAGACATTCACCACCCTTTTTTCATTATGCACACACAACGTTCACGACTGGAGTACGCATCTACCACTTCCAGAGCAGCTAACCAATCATCCTCCGCCATATTTCTACCTATTTTTGAAAAATTTCCCACCTATCGGACCCTACAGAAAACACAATTTCATTCTACAAGAGCTGGGTGACTTCTATAGGAAGGGTTCTACAAGAAAAGTAGAGAACAACTCTGCAGAAAGAAAACCCATAACTTTCATCAAATTTCAAGCTCAAAACGAGGTAGGCTAGGGAAAACTTCTTTGTGCATGATTTGTTTGTGTAAGCTGGTGAATTGAACATGGCATTAAGTTGAAAAACAAGAGTAAAATTCTCCATGTGCATTGAGAAAAAGTGAAAGTCTACCTGCATATTTCATTGAGTTTACCCAGTTTTTATCTGCATCCAAAATCTCCTCATCATTTTTTTAAATTCTCCTGTAAGGAAGATAAATGCAGCATTAGAGGCCAGCCTGTGTGTGTGAAAAAACTTGAATTTACATATCTATCTATGTGCTGAGAAAAGACCTTGTGTCCATATGCTCTGTTCTGTAAAAAAAAAAAAAAAAAAAACTTTCATAAATAGACAATCCAATTCTGGGTGACAACAGTTTTCAAATAGGAGAATTATTTCCATTTGATATTGTAATGATCACACGAGGAATTCCTTCTTGGGTTCAGAAAAAACCGAATTCAGCTATCCTCTATTTCAGTGATTGATTGTTTTTTCCCACCTAATCATTTTCTTTGCTGGTTAAAACACAAACTCAACACCATGCTAGGAGGATTCATGAGGAAAGAACCCTAAACTCTAGCAAAGTGTATGAGAACCCTAAGGTGGTGGTCCTTTTCACCAAGGCAAATTGGATATCCTTCTTTAACAGAATTCACGATTATGATGAGGAGGTGACTGAAGAGTTTTTGACGTCCCCGAGACCACATTCGAAGACACATGCCACAGTTAGTTTTAGGGGTTTGACCGTAGAACTTACCCCTGATTTAATCAGTAGAATTATCAGTTTATCATTGGGGCTCCGTTGGAGCAAAGAGGAGAAGTCATTGGGACAAGTGGCTAAGAAAACATTTTCTCTGCCTGAGGAGCATCCTGTAGAAGACAAAAACAAGGTTAGAAGGACAAGCTTGCGTCCTCTCTCGAGTGAAGTCAGTTATCAAATCATGAAATATATCACTTGTGAAGGGAGGTTTAGCATTATTTATGGTTAGCATTTCAAGTTGCTACATGAATTGAGGTATGGGATGGACTTGCCTCCAGCTAAGAAACTGAGCATCCCATATTTCCTCCTTCAGTCTTTAATTGAATGTGGTACAAAGCTAAATGCAGGAGTCCTAGATTAGTTAGCTCACCATGGACTCATCAAACTATTGGTGGAAGATGCATTACACACCTATACTATCCCCATAGCTTGGGAAATCTTCAGAAATATGTCCAGGGATGATAACATCAGAACTTTAGCTAAAAACAACAGCCCATCCAGCAGTGATGAGGGGGAGAAAACTAAAGAAATTGAGAAGAACATTGATGAGGAAGCACAGGACATTCAAGCAGAGAACAAAACAGAGGAAGAACAGAAGGAAAAAGATGAATTTGACATGGCTGCTGAACCCAAGACAACAAAGGAGAAAACAGCAAAAACAGAGAAAGGAAAAAAGACAAAGATTGGAAAGAAAAAGGCTAAGAAGGCCCAAAAGAAGGCTGCCAAAGCCAAGGAAGGCACCCAGCAAGAGAAATAAGAGACACACCTTAAGATATCAGGGAGACAAGCAGAAACAAGGGGCATAGAGATTTCTACAGGAAGTGAATAAAAAGAACAGCGAAAAGAGAAATCCCCTGAAATATTGGCAAGGGAGGCAGCAGCTCTGTTTGCTGCATTAAGCACACCTACAAAACAAAAAGGAAAAAGAAAAAGGCAGACCTCCATGTACTTTAAAGCTAGAAAAAGCACAAGGATCAAAGTGGGCAAACCTCAGCCACCATCCAAGGAACCAACTGTCATTGAGGACTCACCCACTAAAAAGAAGGAAGAGCCTCCTTCCAGGATATCTATCACCTATGAAAGAGGAAGCCAAAAAACCTCCACATGGAAAGAGAGAATTAAGTTGATGGACTCAAAGGCCGTCTACAGGAAGCTGAAACATCTCTACAGGAAACTCTAGCCAAGTTAAAAGAGACTGAGAAATTGCAGGAGAAGGCATCTAAACAGACACAGGGGGAAAGCAAGGCTGAAGCAATATGTGAACCTACCCCTCAGCCGATTTGGGCTCATATTACAATCTGTTAGAGGGTGGGAAAATTATCCCACAGAAATTTGTTGTACCATTATTTTTCAAATTAGAGAAAGAGAGGATCAGAGCACACACATGGATGCAAATCGCCAAATCTAAGGGAGTTGAGGACGTAGGCCACATGGAGGATAAGTTAAAATAATTAAGGGTAGAATTGGCCATGGTGAGGCATGTAGAAAGCTGGAAAAGAGCCCAGCTATAGGAGGAGAATGAGCTGCTAAAAAAGCAGTTGCAGCTACAGGAAGTCCATAAGGAAGATAGGCTGTCCATTTTGGGAGGGCAACAACAGCAAGAAGGACCTCCAGCAGACAAGGAAACAATTGAGAAATAGTAGAAACAAGGAGAGCTACAAGCCAATGTGGAGATGCTAACAAACCTACTGCAAGAACAGGAATCTCAGGCAGTAAAAGAAAGACAAGATTTAAAACAACAATTGCAAGAAAAAGCAACCCAAATGGCCTGCATGGCTAGTTGAGCAATAAAAGCCTTACAATGTAGGCAACCTGCTAAATCTTATGCAGTATACCTTGAGGACCTGTTGTGGTGAAAACACAACCCCCCCATTATTGATTTGTTCACTTCAATTAATGGAGGCCCTTTCTATAAAAAATTTGGCTAAACGCCTTTTAGGATTTTTATTTAGTTCATTATCCTATGCTTTTGCTAATTTTTCATTTTCTTTGGATTTTTCTTTTGATTGCTTTGTTAGAATCGATTTCTTATAAGCTTCCCATTGACATTTGTTTCGCTTCATTTGCTCAATTGGTTTGAAAATGGTACTCCTTTGAAGTCTCATCATTTATCTAGCCTGGGTTAAAAATGCATAAAATGTACAATATTGCAATTTGTAAATAAATTAGTTCAATAATGCATTTATTTTAAATATTAACCCCTAGTTAGTTCTTACTAACATTTTTTCGTTTTTTTACTTGTACAACCAAATCATGAAGCAACTAGATTTTAGTAATTTACTCCAATAAATTACTAATATCGAAAAATCATAATTTCGAAGTGGCTGTAAATTATTTTTTTCATTTATTTTCAAAATAACTATAGTTTAATTTTCATTTTTATTAAAGTCATTGTAGTTTATAAAATAAACCTCATAAAATAAAACCAAAATAAAAATTGGTCTTTAAGATTAAATCTTAAATTAATTAAATTAATTATTATTTAAAATATAATTAATTTAATTAAATTAAAATTTAATACATAAAAATATATATATATATATATATATATATATATATATATATATATATAATTTATTTCGCAATCGGAGGATCGCATCGGGACTTTTTAATAAACACATCTCTTAAATCCCCGATACACCTCCCAACGCCGATTGCGAAAAGGCATGTCACATGTTATCGGATCAAGACTCTCAAATGCAAACAAGTTTTATAAACATTCATTCCCCCGATTTGCCGATGCGAAGGGGCATAAGGCACTAACCAAAGTTTCATCACCCATTTGTTTTTAAGTTTTAAAACTCATTCATACGAATGAGTTAAAAGTAGAGTGGTAGGTTAGTTGATTTTTTTTAATAGTTTAAAATATTTAATATTTAATGTATTATATTAATTAAATTAATTAGTATATAATATTTCATTAAGTTAATTAAGTTAAAATTTAAATATTATTTATATTAATATTAATTAGTTTATAAATAGTTAATATTTTAGTTAGTTAGATATTAATTAATACGGATTAATTAATTAGTTTAGTTCATAATTAATAATTGAATTAGAATTAATTATTATATAATTAGAATTCTAATTTAGGATTAAATTTTTAATTAAAATTCTGATTTTTAGCCCAGGAATAGAATTTCGAGATTTATGCCATATTTGATCCATCAACTTGGAGGCTCATAGATTGAGTTATACTTGGCCAAAGGAGACCCAAGACGGCTCATTGGAAAGATAAAATCAAGGAGAACATTTCTGAGAGATTTCACAAACAGATTTAGTCATTTATTGGGTCAGAAATCAGGCAGAAGATCAAGATTCGAATTTTGAAAACAAAATCAATTTTCTGAGTTATTTTATGCATTTTCATTTGTCCAAGCCTTTTCTAATTGCAGATCCATTCGTCAATAATATCCTTGGCTAATTATATCATCCCAGGCATCAATAGAAAGCTTACATTTATTTTCAATTATTTATTAATTATATTTAATTGGATTTATTTTAAATGCCAGAAATGATATTTTGATTTTATTGATTGCATCTTAATTTATTTTGATTTCTTTTCGCAGGAAAATAGTGGAAGAAATATGCAGGAAAATATCTCAATCAATGAGAATGCTCCAGCAATTCAAGATTGGAATTTTGAGCAAATAAAATTAGATTGGACAGATTTCTCTTCAACAAACTTTCATCTGAGCAATTCCTTTGCAAATATTATAAATAGCAGATTGCAGAATGTAATAAGGGGTTGCTCTCCTCTGCAATTTTGGACTTCTAAAAGCACTTCTGTAATAGGAATTTAGAGTTGTAGGAGAGAGGAGAGAAAATCTCAGATCTGGGGATTATTGAGGATTTTTCCTTTGTATCTTGAATTATGCATGATGGGCAAAGTTTTCACTATTGTAGCTTTAGTTTTGAAGGTAGAAGTGCAATCAATGTAAAGAGCTATTGGAGACCAGGGACAGAGAAATGGATGCAATAAATTGATATTTTTAATACTATTGTTTCAAATATTAGTTTCATTTTTATGATAACAGGAATGTGTCATTTTATTCATGTTTGTGCACTTTTGTCAATATGGGTAATTTGTCTCAATATTGTTATCATGTATTGTTTTTATGAATTAATTTTTTATTTCTGAGTAACTATTTACTCATAATTCTGTCTTATCAAACTGATTTATTGAATGGTAATGTGTTGTGAACTATTTCCACATATTATTGTTTAATTATTGGATTTACTGATTTGATAATCAATATCATTTATGTGAACTACTTCCTGAGTGTTGTTGGTTTATTATTTCAGTTAAGAGGTCTCAATAGGATGTGTTTTGGTATCCATAATGTCAGTTAATTGAACTACTTCATTAACTTGATATTCATTATAAACAAAACATATTTAAAATTCCAATACTTTAAATATCTTTCTCTTGGTTGGGTTAGAGCTATATCTGCCTAATTAGATAAGATTAAGATTACTTTCTTTTGTTTGCATTATAGAATAAGTTTTCATTTAGAGTAATTTCTACATTCTTTTAAGTCCTCTTCTCAAAGAGGCAAAATTTTAGTTGTGGCTTGGCTGAACCCAAATCAGCTTAAGGGTTATTCTCTTTCCTAATCAGCAAGAAGAAGTGATCTGATATCCCTGTCTATTGGTAGTTAAAGATATATCATAAACCAATAGCGATAGGGAGAAGGTAACTGGACCTAGTTAAACCAGTTGGAGCCACCACACCAAATGGAAAAGGAGCTGCTTTAAGGTTCGGACCGGGTGGTTATTCTCCATTGTTGTTGCAACGATTTTTGAGGCATCAACAGGACCAATGGTTGGAATTTCAAATTAACACATTGGCCCAAAGGGGCACCACTCCATTTTAGAATTACAATCAGTTTCTGCCATTGTGTGATAGTAGCTCAGCTGAAGATAAGGCCAAGTTAGCAGAATTCTATTCACATAACTTGGCGCTTCGTAACATGAATCTATAGGACCAAACACTGTATTAGGAGATTTGCAACTTATGGCCATGGCTTCTTGGTTAAGCCATGAGGAAAAGAGGGGAGTAGAGATTTAGAAGATTATGGCCAGGGAACTAAATGAGCCACTTATGATGAGGGACAGAACCAGAAGATCCCTCAACCCTTATATATTCCCATTGGTACCTTGCAGACAAGACTCACATTGTACCCGACTATGTTGAAAGGCAGGCTCAGCCCATTTCTCACTTTGAGGACATGGAAAGATTGTTTGGTGATAATTGCATTCATGTTTGCACAAGGAGATGGAACACCTTGTCCCACAGTCTTAACAGAAGAGAATAACACTCCCCAACCAAAAAGAGGGAGGCTATGAGAAGAGTACCCCTATACAAAAATCAATGCAAAACTTGAAAGCCAATTGGATTGGCCTTAAATTCAACCCTCCACCACTGCTAGGGCTATCAGAAGGGGTCATGGAAGAAGAGGAGCAAAGACAATGGGAGGAGGTAGACAGAAAGGCAGGATTTCATGATAGGGAAGAGGGCATCACCTCAGAGGCCTAGGATGTCAGAGAGGCAGTCAAAGCAATCAAAGATGATGAACTGGATTAGTTGCTCAGAGGATGAGCAACACATTCAGTAGGGGGGTGACGATGAGCCCCGGAAATGGGCAACTATATGGGCTCATTTTGCCTATTATTCTAATTTAATCCACCATTCTCCATATTTTTATGCATGCTTTTGAATATATTTATGTTAATTGTGTGAATGGGAATAGTCACTTTGACACAAGGTCTAATACATGCTTATTGCATATTTTTGGACATTTTTGGACCAAGATCAGGCATTTATGAGTAGATTGGCAGCCAAATACGAGGAAACAAGGCTGAGGATTTGTAGGAGGGTTGTCTACTGCACTAAATGACCCCTTCCTCATGTTCTCCACCATCAGCTCGGAGTTCTATAGCCTACCAAAGATGACTTCAAGGGGCAGTCGAGCAGGTCTAGTGAAGTGGCTAATTAACTGTAGTTTTGGGCAGCCAAGCTCCTAAAGTTAAGGAGGACTATTGGGGATCCTCATTTCCATAAATAGGAAGGCTTCAAGCCTTGGTAGTTTATTCATTATATTATTCTATTTTCACACTTTAGTGCAGCCCTGTATCAACACATTTTCGAGCTTCTTCTCATAAACAATTTTTGGGATGTAACTATTATTTTTTGATCAATGAAGAATCCAGCTTTGCACCAGCTCCGATCTTTCTTAAGAGGCTGTAGCTCTTGGGGTTGGGCCCAACCCAAGTGCCAGTACCTCCTTTGTGTACTTTTGTGTGTTCTTATTGCATTCATAGAATAATTTTTGTTATCTACGTTAAAATCTTGCTTCATTATTTAGGTTGTTTTTGATGATTAATATAGTTTTTCATGCTTCAGGTTGATTTAACGGTTTGGTAATAGAAAATATCCACAAAATGGATCCCAAATAGTCCTTGATCTCATTTCTCCCTCCTTGGGATCATGAATTGAGACCAAGGTACACTTGCTGCCACAAAAACATTGTTTTTGTCTTCCAATGCAATTACTAGTGTTAGATTTTGAGTTGGAAAAGTTGATATCAGTTGTGTTTCCATGTTTAGATATGTTCTTGCTCAGTTTCCATAGCTCTCTTACATGATTTTCTGTCTATAAGCTTCTGTTCATCATATTTCTGGTTTTTAAGGGCAGATTAGGTCAAAATAGATAATTTTTTGTTTTTTAGTCTTTGTTTGGATCAGTTTTGGAAAGTAGTGTGCAGAGCACCTGTAATACATCCCTACCTATCCTTCCTCCATCATACAACCTGCTCCAGTCCCTCACTCAAGATTTCTTCCCTTCATTTGCAACATTTTCCCAACTTGCCCTAATTTCTACATTTTTGTGCAACATTGCTTTCTTCATCATTGAACAAATCCAACCATCTTCATCACTCCTTAGCTTCATTTACCAGGTCCTACACCTCTTAACATCATTATCAATCCTTCATTTCCACTTCCCCACCATCTTTCCACCATCAATCCTCTAAAAACCACTTTCGGCCTGTTCCTCTAGATCCCCTGCAGCCTCCTATAGAAGATAACGCGAGCAATTTTTCGATATCTGAGCGTGGCAGAAATCTCCAGAAGAATTCTAGGGACCCCTTAGGTCCTCGCCACACCTTCCTATCCCCCTGCAAAAACCCACTCCATTTCTTTTCGCCAATCAACCTCTACACAATCAAAAATAGTTAAAACACATGTATAATAATTATGCATAAAATTGCTCAAAAATACAAAAAGATGATTTCTCCATATTTTCCTTTAGAAGTAGCTTAAACACATGTATTTTATCTCTGAAATAGTCCATGGCATCCATTTCAGTAGTTGTACATCTCTTTTCTTGCACAAGTAGGGTTAGTCAGTAAAACTAGGGTTTGCTAGGGTTTACGTTTCCTTTCAACTTTCATCTTCTTTCTGCAAGTAGACTAGCCTCTTTTGAGTTAAATTTCATCCATCACAGTTAAAAGCTTCTTCTAAGAACTCATATATGTTGGCTTAAGCTCCTAGCGAGCTTGTGCTAGCCTGCAATAAGAGCTAGTACTTGTGCATATAGCACCATCGCTTCCAAGTTTGTTACGAACTACCGGGTTGATAAAATTAAAGTAGGGAGTCCCAGGAGTTGCAGCATCATTGCTGCAATATTGGAGCTCACCAATTTTCTATGGATAGGAAAATAGATTATATTGAGTACATCTAGTTAATATTAGACAAAAATAATATACTTGGGAGATCATTCCTCCAACCAAGTATAACATACTAAGCACTTTTTCTACCTATAAACATATATGAAAATATCCATTCTAATATCAGAGTTGTTTAGTTGTTTTTTTCCTCTAAGGATAATGACATATCCTCATTTTTCAATGAAATTTCCATCACTACTACCTCCTAGAGTGTGGGACATCCCTATCACTATCTAAATTATCAAACTATAAGTAAACTTTTCCGAGCTAGTTATAGCCACAATTAATGTTGATGAATTTTCAATGTCCATAGTGGGAGGACTCAACCATGGGCTGCATAGGACCTTGTAAGGGTGAAGAATCAGGAAATGTATTTTCCCTTTTAGGGGTTTACTTCTTATTACTTGTTGTGTTCTTAATGTTTGAAGATACCTTGTGATCAAGCCATCCACCTTTGGGTTTTCACAGAGGTAAAACACTCTTAAGATAACTGGGATGCTGATAATATTTGCATCTAAAAGATTTGTTTTCATAGTCTAGAGGTTCATGATGTTCCTTTCCACCCCATTTTATAATTATTTTATATGAGAAACCAACACTTAAATCTACTTCAACATAGATGTAGGTAAATGAGATGATCCCATTGGCCAGTCTCTCACTGTGTATTTTGACAAACCTTTCAATAGTGTTTCCAATAGATTCAAGGAAATCATGTTCAAATCACTAGAGGGGTAAGTTTTGGAGTCTTACCCAAGTGGCAGGAGTCTTCATGGATTGTGGGATGAACTATGGAAACCATGGCTAGAGTGAGAGTCCCTCTTGACCCAAAAACAAAAACAGGGACCTTGCTCAAAAAACCCTCTTTCAATCTTAAATATCCTTGAAGATGACAACAAAATAACCTTTAGAATACAACAATAGATCTATGTTCTATATCCAATTCTAAAAACTCAATCTTTGAGGGCGAAAGAGGATGGGTTGAATCCATTAACACAACATATGACTGTGCACTAAACATAAGAATGAATATTCTCATTCATTTAGAGCACTAGAGCTTCTAATTAATGTTCAACCATAAAGGCCTAGCCAATAAAAGCCTTCAAGGGTTGGGATCTAGAGCCTTAGTTGAGAGTATCATTAAATGAGAGGGGTTTAGAGTCAAAGGATGCCCCATTTTCTTTGGTACCTCTTGGCAATGTGATAATGAGGGAGATAGAGGCATCATTCTTGATGCCACAATCCCTCTAAGAATTTTCCAAATTTAATTCCCTCCCCTCATAAAGGAGTCTCATTATTCACACTAGAATACATGTCAGCTTATAAATTCTCTCTCTAAGTGAAAATACAACCTTCCATGAACACACAGTGAGGCGCGAATATTCTCCAAATAGGGTTTTAACAAAAATTGAGAATTTTTGAACCCCCAAATTACCACTAGCATCCAACTCTTGAATAACATGAGTATTTGGATCCAAAGGAACCCTCTTTGGCACCAAGCCTATAATGAATCTTTTTTCAAACAATTCACTCGTAGGCCCACTCTAGTCATGAATATTTTGGTTAGAAATCAAACACTTTTCAAGAAGACTTCTCAAGATACATTTCCACCACCCTTTCAACACTAGCATGTCTTTGGTAGCTCGGCCTAGCATCTTTACCCAACCAATCATGTTGATCTCTCTTTGCAGTGCTCATGGCCTCCACAAATCCATGTTAGCATCCACTCGAAGTTAGCATCCATGGAGTAGGCCTTACAATCGAGGGTGCTATTGTTTGGGACTTGAATCTCTAGATCTATTTGAGTGGTATTCTTAAATCAACCTTCGATCTTGCCTCTGTAAATTTCAGACTCAGCGAAGTTTTCACAGATTCAGGAGTGATAATTCTTGAACCGAAGGTATCAATACTAGATGTTGGGTTGCTAATTTCATATTTTTTTGGAACTCAGGGTGGGAGTGAGGTTCAGAGTTGAATTTTCATGTGTCACAGTTTTATGGGACATGGGAGGTCCATTATTTGATGTGAATACTTGCTTAAATTATGGTGCAAAATAATTGACCGTAGATATGTTATTTACTTCAATATACTTTATTTTCAAGTATTTTATTCTGGAATGGTTTTCAAGCAAAACTTAATAATAAAAAATCAATACACAAATATCTAAAAATAATGCATGAATACTATATCCATGTTTTATTATAATACAATGGCCAAATACCATAGCTAATCAATACCACATACCAAAAAACCATAACTCATTTTACAATAGAAAATTTAAATGTAAAATATTTTAGACATTACATATAATATTGATAACATAAAAGGAAAATTCTCCATCATATGGATGGAGAGAGAGGGAGATGGCGGAAGGGGGGGTAGAAGGAGAGAGATAGGGAAGAGTGGGAGGGGGAGAGAGAGATTAGAGAAAGAGAGAGTGAAAGGGAGGAGAGAGATACAAGGAGTTACAAGAGAGAGGGATAGAGAGGAATGAAGAGAGAGAGGAGGGAGGAAGGGGGCAAAGAGATGGATTTGGAGGGGCAGAGAGAGAGGGAAGAAAAAGGACATAGAGAGAGAGGAAGTGATAGGGGAGAGGGGAAAGAGGAGAGGAAGGTAGATAGAGAGAAGGAGAGGAGAGAGTGAGGGAGAGAAAGGGAAGAGAGAGAGGTTATATAGAGATGGAGTAGGGAGAGAGGGAGGGATATAGAGATAGAGTTGGAGGGTAGAAAGAGAGAGATATGGGGAGAGACAGAGGGAGGTGGGAGAGAAAGGGAGAGAGATGTGAAGTGGATAAGTAAATTGGTTGCAAAGGGAGAGATATGTGAAGTAGATAAGTAAATCGGTTGCTCAAGAAAAAACTAACTTCCATAAATTCTAGTGGGTAGCAACCACTAGAAATTCTACACATTTACAATTTTGCTCATGCATAAGTGTCGAAAAGAAACATAAATAATGGTTGGAAGTAATTGGAGTAAGTTTATTTTTTACATCTTGTTCCTATCAATTTTCAATGGAAATAATTTCTTAAATTATGGTGTTAAGTAATTAAAGGTAGATATGTTATTTACTTGAGTATAAGTTATTTCCAAGTCATTTATTTTTGGATGGATTTCTTAGAAATAATTATAATAAAAAATCACTACACCAATATCAAAAAACCATGCATGAATACCATATCCATAACTTATGGCATTTGGGCAAAGGATGTAATAAGATGCTGAAGTTGTGGTCCAATAAAATGTTTGAAAAAATATATTTTTAATGATATTGAAAAATAAATATTTATTTTTAAAAGTTAAACGTTTTAGTTTGCCTTGGCCAATGTCAAACTAATAGTGAACAAGATAAAAATCCATTGTTAGATTCCTCCCTTGGTAGGGACTCATAATGATAATATAACCATATTTAAATTTAATTAATAAGCACATAAAACTTAATACATGCAAGAAAATTACAAGCAAAACATGTTTCTTAACCATGGATATCCACCCCCACATTCCCATGGATATTTTTAACATGTAAATATGTTTTTTAACAATAACATGGGCCAATACTCATGGCCCATCTATACCACATGCCAAAAAACCCATAAGTCATTTCACAATAAAAAATTGAGATGTAAAATATTTTAAACAGTAAATATAAGATTGATTACATTGAGCAATAATATTGATTACATTGAACAAAAAATATCATGTTGTTATTGGGAAAACTAGTGTCCATTCAGAGTTGCTAGTCCCACTAAGATGGGTAGCTATCTTAGAAACAAACAAACTAAAGTTACTTGTGTTTTCCTTTATGAGAGATAGATGAGAGATAAGCAAAGAGTACCAACCTCAGTCTTTCGCTAGTCTCCTTACTTGTTTCCTCTCTCCTTTTATAGAGCTTTCGCCACTCCTTTCTCACTTGTCCCACTTCAAAGAACACATGTAGAGTCAAAGCAAAAAAATACCATCAAAGCATAGAGATCTATAACCATAAGAAATGTAAGATCAAATTTACATTAACCATATAAATGCATGTACAAATACAAGATTCAGAGATATACAAGCATATCGAGGAAAACTCAAATAGCTTTATTCATAGAAGTAGTAGAAGAGAGGATTACAACCAAGCTGTCTGATCCAGCATCATCCTCCCAGCATGAAAGCCCTCTTCACCTCATACAAAGCAAGATCACCCAACAATGTCTTCAAAGAGAAACCAATAGCAATTCCTTGCAAATTACAAAATTCTAGCCTTTGGATCTCTAGGATGAGGGATCCATATATAGATGTTTGCAGGAGAGTGAGTTAGCTTATGGGATTTTGATTAGTGTTGTTTCACTGATAGTTCTTGGTTCCACTTGGAGATTTCATGATCTCTTACTCATCCCTGGGCGAATTCAGAGAGGCAAGTGTCATATGCGTAGTTTCTAGAAGATTCTTTGAGTTTCCACCTAGCAAATTGCTTCTGCCATTTGTCTGCTCTCACTCATCACACCCTACAGAAGGGCTTTTCAGTATGCATCACAGCCCCCATGTGTAACAGGTGAGATGCATGGCACCCTCAACATGGAGCAGTCTATATGGTCCAGTTTTGACCAGTTCTGAGCAGTTGTTTAGGGAGAACCTCTAGGAAATGATGTAATCAATTGACCTTGTTCCTTTAGGGTATGAAACAACACTTTTAGGGGTATAGAAGCCCTTGGTTTATGGACATATGTGATTGGGGTTGCAGTGCCCAAATACTTCTATAACAGTTTCCCCCTAAAGCATGAGGTCGTAAATCTTCTGATGTTGGGTGAAATGCTTTATAATGAGGATCTGAGGTTCTTCGAACTGGAAGGTGACCTGTAATAAGATACAATAAAATACATTATCTTCATAATATTTTCATGATCTAGTTGAGGCGGGCATTCCCATGCTCAGATTTATAAGTTCATTTTCATTTTCATGTACATACAACAGACAACCATCTGTGGTAGACTGATGATTCTGGTAGAGTCATCATCCCTTAATTTGGATGATTATTTGTGCAGCAATGATGTACATTCGATGTATTTATTTTCCTAAATATATCGCAGCTCAGATGGATGAAACTAGATCCGAGGTCTTCAAACTCGTTCAATATTTTCCCAAAGTATAAGTTGATCGATGTGAAAAGATGTTCTCTTGTCGAACATGGAAATACATCGCTTGATTACCAGCCAATGATGTAAGATATTAACAGGCGCGAGAGGAATCATTGATAATGATAATGACCCTCAAGGTACTACAGTACAATTCACGTCATGTGAATACATGAGTTGATGTCAAACACCACGCAAAATCTTTCGATCGAAGGCCATTGATGTAAACCTGTCACCGGAAGTGAGAAACTTGCCATTCAGGCATGCAAGCTTCAAAGTACTGAAAGGGTTGTTCCTAAGTCAACTTCTTGGATAATGAGCTAATGTCGACAAGAAGTGACCCGTCGTAGGAGGGCCTTAATGAATCCCATATCTACGACACGGAATGGAGAAAATGATTTTGTGGAGGTGAAAACGATCTGATGATACAAGGTTCATGATGGCGGTCATGAAAAATGGAGAGTGAAGGTATTGCAGCGGATGAGGCGTTAGCTAGGTTGGTGAATTCTCTGAGAAACTTCTCTTGAACATATTGGTGACATTGAAATGGATTGGTAGCGTTAACCCCAAAATGGATGGTACAGCAAACCAATGATGATATGATCGGTGAACAGAATAACCCAACCTGAATCAATCATTGTTACAGAGTGAAAGTGTCATGTTTAAGAGCGATCTGCTACCAATAAAGTTATTCAAGTTTTCTTCCCTTTTTCCCCAGCTGTTGTTGACCAGTAACTCTTTATTTTTGTCAAGCTTGAGGAGGATAACATATGCTTGTTCTATAATCTGCCCTTCAGGAAAACCTGTCGCTATGTTTTAACAAGCCTAGCGATAGTGAAACTCTCTCTTGTCTGCATGGACAAGTTTGTCGCTATTGTCTTAAAAAGTTTAACGACAAAGACAACTCGGTACTTTTCAATTTTAGAGAGTCTAAAAAGAGACATAAAGGCAACTCCAATAGTTATTTTTTGTAATATAATCCCTTAAGTCCAAAAAAGTATAAAATAATATGAAAGGGATGACTTTTCGATAGTTTTAACGAGCTGAACAAGAAAAGCGCTCGATCTTTTTGTTTAATGATCCCTCAGGTCCAAAAAGATTAAAATATAGAGTAGGGATGGCACTTCCAATCAATTTAACGAGCCGGAGAGGCCAATTTCTCGACAGTCTTTTCATATTTTACAAGTCAGATGAAAAGAGCTTAAAGGAGACTCGTTTTTTGAGGAACGAGTGATGTTTTTTTAATAGCAACTAGTTCCAGGTAAGGTTTGGAACTTTTCAATCATAGTAGTGTAAAGAAGGTGGCTAATAGAATCACTCATCATAATTGTTCCTCAAAAGGGGTAAACAATCAAATGGAGGAGTATGATCAGCTAAAAAAGAGTTGAGGTTATGGTAAGAACACGACCAAGGTTCAAAAGCTGATAATTATGCGATCGCAATGGTTATTTACCGAAGGTAGGTTCATTTTTTAATGAGCTTAAACTCTGGTGGAACATATGCTCATTGCTAGGTTTATTTTTTAATGAGCTTGAACTTCGTGTAAACCTACTCGTTCCGGTCGTATAATAAGGATGTCTCATCAATAGGTTCATCTTTTAGGGAGCTTGCACCATTCGAAACTTTGCTCCGGAGCCTTCCGTATGAAAGCTAGGGACAACCAACCTACGAGTTTAAAGGGTTGGGAGCCTAAAAAATAAGAAAATAAAAGGTCGCTTTTCACTTGCATGCAAAAAGGTTTGCATGCCCCGAGGTATAAGTAGAGTTTCCAGGTTACCATACGGAAGTTCTTGCATTAGCAAGATTGTTCCCTCCACGTAGCAGAAAAAAAACTTCCTCGACTCTGTCCATCGAAATATACAAAGGTGAATGGTGGGGGCTTCCAATCGCATAACCTTTGACGAGGGAATCCTTTTCCAGTCTAAATCCATTTTCCTAAACCAACAGGGGTATCAGACTAGTCATATTCCTACACGGAAACCTACCTTATATCTGGGGTTTTCCTGCCGAAGTAGACCAGGGCGCATGCCTCCTGGGTTTTAGTCACAATCATCGAATAACTCGTGATCATCAGGTGGATGGACTGGGGATTGATGAGACATTCTTATGTAAAAAGACCAGTTAGGGATGGCATTTGACTAGTAGTTGTGTTTGAACCAGGGAATGAAAGCTGGTCAACTAAGTGGACCACCCTGCCTTCATGCAGAAAACACATCACTCGAAAAAGTGAGGAAACAATAGCTCCCATGCTATAAATGTAGTCATGCCCAAGGAGTAGATTGTAATCTAGAGGTCCTTGGACCACCATCACGTTTAGATGAATAGTTTTCCTTCTCAAAGTTATAGGCAAATTTGGAAGCATCCCCAACGATCGAATGGTTCCTTTGTTGAAGCCTATCAGATTTCGAATCTCAGGCAGAAGAGATGGAGAACCAAACGCTTTCCAAGCAGTTGAGGAAAGGATACTCATAGAAGCCCCTTCATCTATGATAGTACCAACCATGATCATTCTGTAAGATTGTACTATGATTTGGAATGGTACATTAGATGGTCGGCGGGGTCTCCCTAGTAGATTCCAATCGAAGGAAACGACTAGATTGCTTGGAGGTGGGACCGAATAAATGGTCGGATAAATCTCTTATGAACTTCCTTCCTGCGGTAAAGGAACAGGTAGATTTACCCCATGTTCATCGGATTCTGTGTTGATGAAAATAATTTGAAAAATGTCATTCTCATTCCCTTTGGTGACTGTATCATCTGAAGGTTGACCTTCTGAAGACAAGACTGGGTCGATTGCCATCTCGACCTGTTGACTTTGGTCTGGTGTGGACTCAGAGGGTTTATCTTCAATGATATATGCTTCGACCGATAACAAAGGTGTGTCCATCGGATTTTCAACTAGTGATCGACTCGGCAAGAGTTTCTTGTATCCAAGAGGAAGTCGTTGTGGTGAAGCAGGACGGTTATCGAAGATCCTTTTAGCTTCATCCAGAAAAGGACAACGGTGGAGGGCGTGATCGCCTTCACACAGTCTACAAGGAAATTTAGATCTTCCTTTCTGTCCATTGACTTCATTTTCACTAGTGGATGATGTGCTCTTAACATGATCGTCAAAGGTTGAAGACACCGGATTGTGTGAGCGGGAAGACCAGTCCCTGAGGATCCATGGGATGCAGGGACAATCTCGATGATAGTGGTCTCCATTGCAAATGGGACATGGATATTTAGGTTTGGAAGGTGAAATGTGTGGATTTTCACTAGACGATGCAAGGTTTCCCCCTTTCATCATTGGCTTCTTCTTCTTCTTTTATTTCCCTTTCTTCTTCTTCTCAATTACTTGGTTTTTAGTGTTACTAGTTTCACCAAGCGAAGAGGAAGAAGGAGAGGGAGAAACAAATGAAGTAGAAGGTGGGGGAGCGGCTTCAGGATCATCTGGTTGCTGATTTCATTGTTGAGTAATTGTGGTGTTTTGAACGACAGAGGTCGAGAAAAGCCATAGTGGCAGGCCAATTGTGAGTCCTGGAAGGGATAATGTGGCCATGTGTGGAGCACCAACATCCCCCCAAGAAGAGAAGGGACTAGGATTTCCCCCAAGGGGAAATCCTTGATTGGTAGACTCCATTTTCTCAACCTAAGACCAACGAAGGAATAGTGACGTTATTTCGATTAAAATAAATTTTATGACGCTTTGACACAACTTGCTTTGTCAATTTCTAAGAGTCGAGAAAAAGCTAAAGATGACTCTAGTCACCTTCGATTTTTAATGAGCCTAAAGTGACAAGTGCTCAAACGGACCTTTTCTTTTGAGGATTCTAAAAAGGAACGAAAGTGACTACTCTAGAAATCTAGACAGAAGGATTACCAAACCAATCACAAAACTGAAAAATAGCTTTTACGGTACGAGAATCAATCTTCCCAAATGATGTGTTTAGTGCACTGTGATCGATAGGGCGCAGACACGGCTTCCTAAGGATAAAGGATGTAGCCTATTATGGTCTCCCAATATATACTTGACGGTACGTGGGAGCACAAGTCTGTACTGGCACTTGCCATCTCAAAGAGGAGGGATCAACCAACCTATGATGATAGCGATAATTACCAGGCTTTACGACGCTAGAATACATCTCTAACCTAGACTTCTAAATGTTGTGCGTTATGTTCCAAAGCATTTTTATGTTCATTGAGGTTTATTTTACAGTTGATCTTTCTTCAGAAGTTTTCCTTTAAGGTTCACCGCGTGATGTAGATATACAATTCCTAAAGATGCAATCTGAGATGATAAACAGTCGTTTACTTTCTTTTTGCAATGAAATCCCTAGCTACTAAGGAAAGAGAAATGAAATTCTTTCAACATAGAGCAGAGAGCACACACTAGATGCACTTTTCTTAAATCAATTTCAGCATGCAGTCTAAATGCAAATGCACATGCATGTATTGTTTTTCAGTTTCCTTAATGTGAGAATGACAGAAAGGAAAACTAAGTATAGATCTGAATTATTTTCTTTCAAAGCGACAGTACTAACAATTTTCTCTTCAAAAAACAAAAAGAAGGCTAAGAAAACACTTTGCGATTTCTAATTTTAAAACTATTTTCGACACTTGAAATACTATTAATTCAAATCAAATACAATGGTAAAAGTGTAATCGACTATCTAAAAGAGGAATTCTTTATGACACTCTTTTTATTGATTGAAAACGACACTTGCGACACTTTCAAATCTAAATACGACAGTTCGATTAAGCTACTATTTGCAAAGGATAACTTTAAATAATAAATAATATATAATAAAAAAATCACAATTCCTTCTGATGGAGGCTGAAATAATGCAAAGGAAGAAGGTTTCAACAATGATATATTGATCATAGACAGAAAAACTACTGAATAGAGTTGAAGACAATGAAGAAAAAACCAAAATCTGGAGGCAGAAACAGTCTTAGTCAATCATCGCACCTGTAACATGGGGAAACAGGGATGCATCTCACCTGCAACACATGGGAGGTGTGATGCATCCAGATTGCCAATGAGAGACAGTGTGATGGTCCAGGGACAAGACTGAGCCTGTTTTTCACTCACGGTTTGCAGCTAAGTTCAGGGATTTAGGCTGAGCTAATGATAGACAGTAAACACAAAGTATAGGGGCTGATCTAATGAGGTTATTTGAGCTACCACGAGGGAACTTAGGATGTTTGCATGTCAAATGTTTAGTTCATAAACCGACCCGGAGATTGACTGAAGTAGCGTTCATCTAATTTGCAGTTGCATAGCAAAAGCAATTCGAAGGCTAGCTGGCTTAACTTCAGGCCCCGTCTGTGGTTTATAAAGCGAACAACAGTAACAAAACAAAAAAACTATTCGCTCATCAACGAAATTGCCATTTTGTTAGCGGGAAAACTAATGTCCATTCAGAGCTGCTAGTCCCACTAAGACGGGTAGCTATCTTAGAAAAAAACAAACTAAAGTTACTTGTGTTTTCCTTTATGAGAGATAGATGAGAGAGAAGCAAAGAGTGCCAACCTCAATCTTTCGCTAGTCTCCTTACTTGTTTCCTCTCTCCTTTGATAGAGCTTTCGCCACTCCTTTCTCACTTGTCTCACTTCAAAGAATACCTGTAGAGTCAAAGAAACAAAATACCATCAAAGCATAGAGATCTATAACCATAAGCAATGTAGGATCAGATGTACATTAACCATAAAAACGCATATACAAATACAAGATTCATAGATATACAAGCATATGGAGGAAAACTCAAACAACTTTATTGATAGAAGTAGTAGAAGAGAGGATTACAACCAAGTTGTCTGATCCAGCATCATCCTCCCAGCATGAAAGCCCTCTTCAACTCATACAAAGCAAGATCAGCCAACAATGTCTTCAAAGAGAAACCAACAACATTTCCCTGCAAATTATAAAATTCCAGCCTCTGGATCTCTAGGATGAGGGATCCATATATAGATATTTGTAGGAGAATGAGTCAGCTTCTCGGATTTTGATTAGTGTCATTTTGCTGATAGTTCTTCGTTCCACTTGGAGATTTCATGATCTCTTACTCATCCCTGGGCGAATTCAAAGAGGCAAGTGTCATATGAGCAGTTTCTAGAAGATTCTTTGAGCTTCCACCTAGCAAACTGCTTCTGCCATTTGTCTGCTCTAGCTCATCGCACCCTATAGAAAGGCTTTTCAGTATGCATCACACCCCTCGTGTGTAACAGGTGAGATGCGTCGCACCCTCAGCGTGGAGAAATTTGTATGGTCCAGTTTTGACGAGTTTTGAGCAGTTTTTCAGGGAGAACTTCTCGGAAATGATGTAATCAACTGAGCTTGATCCTTTTGGGTATGAAACAAAACTTTTAGGGGTTTAGAAGCCCTTGGTTTATGGACATATGTGATTGGGGTTGCAGTGCCCAAATATGTCTATAACACATGGAGAGAGGGAGAAAGATAGTGACAAAGATGGAGGGTAGAGAGAGAGTAGACATTAAATATAACATTTATTACATTGAAAAAAAATTCTCCATCACATGGATGGAGAGAGGGAGAGAGGGATGGAGATAGTGACAAAGGTGGAGGGTAGAGAGAGTAGACATTGAGATATAACATTGATTACATTGAAAGAAAATTCTCAGTCATATGGATGGAGAGAGGGAGAGGGGGAGGGCAGAGTGAAGGAGAGGGGAGGGAGATAGTGACAATGCTCGACGGTAGAGAGAGATATAGTGATGGGGAGGAGAGAGAGAGAGGGGTGAGGTGCAAGAGAGGGGGAGAGAGAGAGTAGGGAAGGGAGAGAAGAGAGGGAGGGAGAGAGAGATGGAGTTGGAGGGGTGGAGAGAGAGAGAGAGAGGGAAGAACAATGCAATATAGAGATAGAGGTAGAGAGAGAGGGATCAACAAGGAAGAAAGGGAGAGGGGAGAGGAGTGAATACAAAGAGGAGAGCAAAGAAGGGAGAGGAGACAAAGGGAAGAGAGAGAGGGTACATAGAGAGGGAAGAGGGGGAGAGAGAAGAAGAGAGGGAGGGAGAGAATAGAGCATAAGTGAAGAGAGAGAGAGAGAAAGAGATGGATCTATCCTAGATATGGTATATGTGTCTATAAAAACCAACCTAGATTCATTTAGAGAGAGGGATCAAAACTCTTTTAACTTTAAAAGAGGTTTGCATCTCAATAAATTTGTTATGTGTCTTGGTGCTTCATAGATAAGGGGTCAATATAGATCTATGCTAGTTATAAATACAATAAGAATACTATATATGTAGGTAACCAAGTAATACATAAATAATGAGGAAAATATATTAACATAAAAGGAAAACTACAATGAACAATAAAATCAGATTTAAAATAAGATAAAAATTAAAATTAAAGTTAAAAAAATGAAAAAATTGCTCATCTACCTCATCAACTTAAGCATAACTATATATATAGAATCAAATACCCATTAACATCATATAACCAAAATATTAAGTTACTAGATAAAAAAAATAATACATGTTCTAATATACCATAATATACTAACTCACAAATACAGTCGCAAATAAAATTGAATTAAAAATAATATGACATTAATCATTTAGTTAAAAAATAATATTAATTCTTCAACAATCTCACATTGATGAGGAGAGAGAGTGAATCAGGAACATTAATTCATTATTTTTTCATTGTTTGGAAAGGTTTTGACCTAGTAGCGAAACCCTAGTTCGCTGCCTGTGCTTCGGCGCCTGTGTCCCCCTGCCCTCCGGCCTCGAGGCCCTCGGCTTGCTTTCGTGCGCTTTTCAGCTAAGAGCCTACTATGTGGCTTGTTTGTCGCTGGGAGGAGTTCATGTCCATGGAGGTCCCGGGCTTGCCCCAGGCAGCCCCCCTCCCCCCTCCTCTGTCTTCTTCTTCTGTTGAAGCCTTCTCTTGGCTCTTGGTTGGTCTACCACAAAAGAAAAAGAATGAAGTTGCCAAATTTGTCAAAAGGCTCGAATATATTCCTAAAATCTCCTTGCTGCCAGAGACTCTGATCCAAGTCGCCCTGTCCTTGGCTGAGCAAGCACTTGTCAGTCAGTTCACCGGACTATGGCCTTCTCCTAAGTCCACTGAGAACTGGGTCAACAAGAACTAGGCTCCTTTGATCAAGAATAGCATCACATCTTATTTTTTAGGATGAGGGTTTTTTCTCTTCGAATTCACCTCTAAGGAAGAAAAGGATCTAATCTTCCAGAATGGCCCCTATTTCATGGGCCCCCAGGGCCTCTATCTCAATAAATGGATGCCAGATTTTGACACTGCAGTTGACGTTCCTACGGCTATTCCAGTGTGGTTCAGGCTTCCAAATCTCCCAGTGTATTGGTGGAACTGGGACTCGTTGAAGCACATCAGCAACGCCTTTGGGAAATTCATAGATCGGGCAAACAACACAATGTGACTGTGCCCGAATCTGCGTAGAAGTAGATCTTGAGGTGGGACTCTCGAAAGCCATCAAAATCAAAGTAGGAAGCTGCATTAATTTACAGAAGCTTGACTATGAACAGTTGCCCTTCAACTGCCGAAAATGCCATGTCTACAGCCAATTCGCCAGAGGATGCCCATCAAATGCTGATCCAAATAAGGGTAAAGAAGAATTCTAGAATTAGGTCAAGTGTGCCAAGAAAACCCAAAAACATGTTGGTACAACCGAAAGAGGCCCTCAGCAAACCCCTGTCAGAATGGAGAAAGAAAATAAATTCGCCCCTCTAAGCTAACAAATAGAGGAAACACAAGAAGCAAATATCCAAAAATCAACCCCCCTCACAAAAGGTACACCCTCTTCTCCTAAGGGGGCAAGCCTCGTTGAGAGTTCCAAAGGAAACACTGTAGAATTCAAGGAAGTTGAGAAATAATTTGAAGGCTCGGAGGAAGAAGGCGAACTAGGAGAATCACAAGCCTCGACAAGGAGATCCACAAGAGGCCGCAAAACAGATCGGGAAAAAAGAGAGATGGAAACTTTCAAAGACAAGCTCCAAGGCATCCAACCAACTCTTGAGAATCTATTAGCGACAAAACCTAAGATGGCGAGAAATGAGCCCCAAGGCTCCAGGGGAGCCAACCAGAAATACAAATGATGAAGATTGTCTCCTGGAACTGTAGAGGTATGGGGAGAAGAATCAAAGAACAAGCCATCAGAAGTTTAATTAGGATAGAAGCTCGAGACATACTTCTCATCCAGGAGACCAAACTGGAGGAACCCACCTTCCTTCAGGTAAGTAAGAAACTTTGGAATAAATGTGAAGCAAAAGCAATCTTAGCCCGAGGGGCTTCCAGTGGGGTGGGCACCCTTTGGAACGCTAACAAATTCTCAGTCATTGCTAAGATCCTCAACTCTCATTGGTTGTTCTTAAAATTGCAACATGTAGAAACAAATCATATTTTTAGTCTCTTCAACGTGTACATTGCTATGAATTCCGAGGGAAAAAAGGCCTGCTAGAACTCCTTAAGAAACCAAGCAATTCTAATTAATCTCGAGAATGTCATCATTGCCAGAGACCTCAAACTCACTCTCCTGTCAGTAGGCAATGTTGTTCATGATCCGGCTAGGGAATGGGAAGAGGACCTTATGTAGGATTGGGACCTACTAGACATCAAGCCAACCTCAGGTAAGTTCACTTGGACTAATAAAAGAATTGTCCTAGCCACATAGCTTCCAGGTTGGACAGATTCTTTATTCAAAGATCTTTTCTTCTTCTTGGATTAGAGGCTAGAGTCCATATTATCCCTTGCAGTACTTCAGATCATAAACCCATCAAGCTGGAACTCATGTTTCAGCTTGACCTTGGACCCGTTCCCTTCATATTTAGCCCACTCTGGGATAAGGAAACAAACTTCATGCAATTATTTAAGGGCATTTGGCTACAGTCGGTCAAAGGCTCCCCCTTTTTCGTCTGGGAAGAGAAGCTCAAAAGAGTGAAAAGGGCATTGAAAAGCTAGGTCAAATCTCTGCCCAATCCAGCCAATGAAAGAAAAAAAATTCAACACGCTCTGGAAATTCACCATCTTCAAGCTAAAACAACTGACATAACAAAAGAGATTCGAGATAAAGAAGCCTTGTTTCAGCAAAACTATCACAAGGCTTGTCTAGCTGAGGAAGAATACTGGAGACTTAAGTCTCGTAGTCTCTGGCTTAAAGCAGGGGACAGGAATTCTTCTTTCTTTCACAAACAAGCTCAAGCCAGGAAATGTACCAATTCCATTTCCGAAATCAAAGATGGTTCTATCATTCACAAGGATAATGCACACATCAAAAAAGAAGCCTCCCTTCATTTTAAAAGCTTGTATAGTGAAGATATAATTTTGGATCAAAATTTAGATATGATGGACGTGGTCCCCTCGATTTATACTGAAATGAATCACCTCCTTGAAGCTAAAGTCACCAAGAATGAAGTCAAGGATACCCTTTTTTCCATGGACCCAGACAAAGCCCCCGGGCCGGACGATTTCTCAGCCAGATTCCTCCAAATTTGCTGGCCTATTGTGGAAAAATATATCTAAAAAATGGTTCTAAAATCCCAAGTTTGCTAGAAAATCATAGGCAGCATGAACTCTGCTTTTCTTTCTCTCATTCCCAAACAGAAGGGGGCCAACTCCTTTAACAGGTTTCGCCCGATTTCACTGTGCAATATTTGTTACAAATTGATCACCAAAGTCATCGCTAATATACTGGAGCCCATCCTCCCCAAAATCATATCGGAAAGTCAACAAGGCTTCATCCAAGGTAGACAGATTGTGGACAATTTCATTCTGGTCCAAGAGGCAATCCACTCAAGCTTGAGGTGCAATGAAAAAGGTATGGTTGTCAAACTTGATTTAGCAAATGCTTTCGATAGAGTTAGGCATAGCTTTCTGTTGAAAGTCTTACACAAGCTTGGATTTGGAGAGAATTTTATAAATTGGATTCGGGCTTGCATCTCGGAGCCTTGGATTGCCCCTTTAGTAAATGGTAGAGCTGCTAATTTTTTCAAAGCCACGAGAGGGCTCAAGCAGGGGTGCCCTCTCTCACCCCTTCTATTTTTTCTTCAAGCCTCTATCCTCAGTTTCTACTTAGATAAAAAAGGGCAGATTAGGATATCGTTGGACTCTGTATTGCAAGAGGTGTTAAAAACATAAAGCATGCCCTCTTTGTTGATGACACCTTGTTATTGGAGCAGCTACTGTGCTTATGGCCTCTAGATTTAAAAGAGATTTGGATGAGTTTTGCATGGTTTCGGGAAGCAGTGTAAACAATGGCAAATGTCATATCTATTGCTAGAACACCACTTCTAGCTTGCTTAACTCCATTTCCAGAACCTTTGGTTTTGCCGTATCCTCAAAGTGGACCTCCTTCAAGTACTTGGGCCTCCCGGTTTTCCTCAAAAGAGCCTACAGCAGAGATTGGCTCCCCCAATTGGAGAAATACAAGAATAAGTTGCTTGCCTGGGGATTTTCCTAGCTTAACATTGTTGGTAAGTCTTTCCTCATTAAATATGTTCTTTCCAGTCTTCCCTTATTCCATTTTTTTGTCCTTCTTGCTCCCTCTAGTATTCTCAAAAAAATGGAGGACATCATTCGGAATTTTTTTTGGAAGGGGAGCAAGGAGAATGAGAAAAATATAACGCTAGTTAGTTGGGAATCCATCTCCAAACTGCTTCTGGAAGGAGGCTTAAATTTCAAAAACCTTGGCTATCATAATATTGTAATGGGAGCTAAATTAATCTCGAGAATTATTGCTCCTAATCCTGGTTGGGTGCAACTAGCCCTTTGGAAAAAATACTTCAAAGGCGAGCGGTCTCACTACCTAGATCACCCTAGGATGCATCCAAATACGCCCTTTCTGAAGCTTTGCAATAGAGCCTACTCTCTCATCAACGCTTATGCCTCTGGGTTCCACGTAATGGAAAAAGGATCAATCTTTGGACAAACAAAATATTGAACAATGAGCTCTTGGGAGACTATCGTTTGCTTCAAGCACTGTGCAGATGGATGAATGAGGCTGCAATGTGTACTCTGTGGGACATTTTAGTTTGGCAAAATTCACGTTAGGCTAGTTGGAATCTTCAAACGCCCCCAGATTTATCTATGGAGCACGAGATCCTTCTTTCCAAGCTCCACAGATTGGCTCCATTGCTGGATTGAAAACAAGACTCAAGAGGTTGGGGTACGCTGGCTAGTGGATATACCGTTGCTCAAGGTTACGCCAAGCTGTGTGAGCACCCTCATGTGGCCACGAACCCTGAGCCATGGAAAGGGATTTGGCATTATCCCTCCTTGCCTAAAATTGATTTCTTCAACTGGCTGCTATGTCACTCCAAAATCTTGACTAATGAAAATCTTGAGAAGCATGGTTTCCAAGGAAAATTTTCTTGAAGTTTAAAACATTGGCGAATCTCACTAATCCCTAATATGCAAATTATAAATGTTTATTGATATATTTGTAAAATTAACCAAATTTATAATTATTTTATATATAGTCTCTCTATAATGTTGGCGATTTTTAAGGTAAAATAATTTTATATTCTAAAATTTGGGCGAATCGTCTTTTATAAAATTGGAAATTGGCGAATGTTTTTTGTGGAAAAAACATGGAAAATTAGCCCATTGGGCGAACATTAGCCCCTAAAATTTTCCATGATGGTTTCCATAGTCCTTCAAGGTGCAGCCTTTGTAAGGTAAATCAGGAAAGCGTCACTCATCTCATGCTTGAATGCACCTTCACTTCGCAGATTTGGACAGACTTGTTGGGAACTTTGAGTTCCAGCTTCGTGTTGCCTTCCTCCATCCCCGAACTTTTTCCTAAATGGCTGCAAAGGTATCATGGACCTCCCCCAAAAAACAAAATTATCAAAGCTACTTGGTCTGCTCTTCCTAAAATACTTTGTTGGCAGGTTTGGCTTGAGTGAAATAAAAGAATTTTCAGAAACTACGAACAGGACGCCAAGCTTGTGGTAGTTAAGATTAAATTCCAGCTAAAAGAGTGTGTGAGAGACCATAAAGATGATTTAAATCTCAGCCAGAAAGATATAAATTGGGGCTCCTCTCTCAACATTCAGTTCCAAAATATTGCAAATAGCACCACCCTCCCCAAAGATTGGCAAATAAGAGTTTCAGCAAAAGAATTCCAGGATTGGAATACAAATCAGCAGAGATACTCTCTCTTTTTTTATGGGGCTGCAAAGGCCAATCCTGGAAGAGGTGGCGCAGGAGGCATCATATTGAACCTGGATGGCATAAGAATACACAATTTCCCGTGGGGTTTGGGTATTATTTATAGCATTCAAGCTGAGGCTTTGGCTCTTTTCCAAGGGTTCAAGTTGTTGAAAGTGCTAAACATGAGGGAGGCTAATGTATTTGGGGACTCCGAGGTCATCATCAACTCTATGGTGACACATTTTAAGCCAACGGATCTAAGACTTGCAAGGATGATCTTAAGAATAACAAACCTTGGAGACTCTTTCCACAATTTGAATTTCTAACATGTGTTGAGAGCTAATAATAAGAAGGCGGAAATTGAAGCCAACAAAGCAGCCCTCCTTACCGCTCGAGCCTTATTCAGAGGCAGATAGGAAACATGGGGACGAATTCCTTAATTTAGATAGTTGTTATGTTTTACTATTTTTTTAAATAAGTTCCTATCTATACATAAACTTGGAAAAAAAAAATATTAATAAATTAATATTCTCTTCATATAATAGGTAAAGTTTGTCTTTAATGATTAAACCATATATATAAAGTATTATTTAAACCTTATCACCATAAACAATTTAACTAGTTACATAATACAGATATTTAGAAAGCACTACATAAACCGTATCGTCATTGTCTTTTGGGGATTGGGATGGAATCACATGGGAAGCTTTTTGCTTCTCGATCATGCAATCATAGTGCTTATAATAACTTTTTGAAAAAAACTCTTGAGATGAGCTAATAATAAATTAAAGCAAAACGTATAATAAGCAAAACATATAATAAACAAAACCACGTTAATATTAAAAACCTCTCTTGCTTACCCATAATTTGAAAAGCGTCTCATTCTTTACACATTATGAACTGGTCTCATTCCCTTGGTTCCTTAATCATTTTGGACTAATTTAGGATATCCGCTTTCATGATATCAATATTGTTATTACGATTTATAATACATAACCCTTGAAGCAGATTTTAATATTGTCGGCCAATATAAGTACGTCCTTCGATTTTGTATAAATGAAGTATGGGATACAATATTGAATTCACAATCTTATCCTCTCCCCACGCTAATGAGATTCTCTCCGCAAGAAGGTTTTTTGTTGACTTAAATTCTCATTTTCTGCGTACCCACTGTGACAGTCCTTCTGAAACAATGCAATTCAATCCTTCTAGCGGTGACAACTCTTTCGAAGGAATGCAAATCAATCCAAAATTCGACCCTAACCAAGATGCCGAAAGTTTTACCAGAACGCAGCGTTCGCTCATGCGAGATCTTCATCAAAATATGTTCTCCTTTCAAACTCATACTTCCTCGGTCGCTCATAATCCCCGGAACCCCGTCGCTAATCATCCCAACGAAGCCGTTTTAGGTAAAAAGATTTTGGATACATGGAAGGATTCAGCTCCACGAAGTTCAAACTCAGAAATGTCATCTCCGCCTAAGAACCGGAAGTTGGCAAACTCTAACGAGATGGAATATACAACTGTCATAACTCCGGTAAAGCTTTTAAATCACTGCAAATTCCTCTCTTTTGGTTGTACATTTTGTGAATTTCTATGCATTTTGTGCTGTTTAAAATCTAAATATGATTAGTTGTTACAATCTGGCATGTTAACTGAGATATTATGTTAATTTATCAAATTCACTGTATCCAGGGCATGGACTCAAGCAAAAGGAAATCAAAAACGAAGGTTGAGAACGGTCAAAACATTAAATCGAAAGTGAAATCAAGGAAGAATTCTTTGAATGGTGAAAACATAGAGTCTTCAGCTAAGGGCATTAAACCGCAAGAATCCAGGAAATCAAAAGAGAAATCAAGGACGAATTTTTTGAATGGTAAAAAAATTAGACCCAAAGAATCTATGGATGCCAGAGCTGAATCATCAAGCAAAGACAGAGTGATATTGGATTTCGAGATAATTGATATAGAAAATGGTGGTCATTATTTCGATGACGATTGGGAAGTGATAGACAAACCACAAGATGACTACGATACATATGTGAAAATAGATCAGAAACTAAAAATTAAAATGAAAACAGAATGCTAGGTAGAAAGAAAAATTGTCATAGAATAAATTAAAAAAAAAAACTGGGAAATCCAATTATAATACTAAAATAATAAATCACTATATGGTTAGATTAATAAAATGCCAAAATCATTATGCTAGATAGTCTACTATGTAATTACAATAATATTATTTTTATTCTGAACTAGTTTCCTTATAAAAATATATAAAATTATTTCACTCAATCATTTTAAAAAATATAAAACCACCATTCTCATAACATGTCAACACACAAGATGCTAAATACATAATGCATGAAATTGTTTAATTAGTAATCCTAATTATAAATCCGCAGTTCACTCATATTCAAATTAGCTTTCCTGGTCATATATCGTTTATAATAAACGAGTTAACATAACTGTTTCTATCATTTTCTACCTAACATACTGTTTTCATTTTAATTTTTAGTTTCCAATCTATTTTCACATATCTATCGTAGTCATCTTGTGGTTTGTCTATCACTTCCCACTCGTCATCTAAATCATGACCACCATTTTCTATATCAATTAACTCGAAATCCAATATCAACCCATCTTTGCTTGATGATTCTTTTAGAGAATTATCAGCTCTGGCATCCATAGATTCTTTTGGTCTAATTTTTTTACCATTCACAAAATTCGTAAAATACCGGAGTTATCACAGTTGTATATTCCATCTCTTTAGGGTTTGCCAACTTCCGGTTCTTAGGCAGAGATGACATTTCTGAGGAGTTTGAACTTCGTGGAGCTGAATCCTTCCATGTATCCAAAATCTTTTTACCTAAAACGGCTTCGTTGGGATGATTAGAGACGGGCTTCCGGGGATAATGAGCGACCGAGGAAGTATGAGTTTGAAAGGAGAACATACTTTGATGAAGATCTCGCATGAGCGAACGCTGCGTTCTGGTAAAACTTTCGGCATCTTGAGTAGGGTCCAATTTTGGATTGATTTGCATTCCTTCGAAAGAGTTGTCACCGCTAGAAGGATTGAATTGCATTGTTTCAGAAATTGTGACAGTGGGTACGCAGAAAATGAGAATTTAAGTAAACAGAAAACCTTCTTGCAGAGAGAATCTCATTAGCGTGGGGAGAGGACAAAATTGTGAATTCAATACTGTACCCCCATGCTTCATTTATACAAAATAGAAGGACGTTATATTGGCCGACAATATTAATATCTGCTTCAAGGCTTATGGATTATAAATCGTAATAACAATATTGATATCATGAAAGCGGATCTCCTAAATTAGTCCAAAATAATTATGGAAGCAATGGAATGAAACCAGTTCATAATGGGTAAAGAATGAGACGGTTTTCAAATTATTATTATACGTGGTTTTTGATATTAGCGTGGTTTTGTTTATTATATGTTTTGCTTATTATACGTTTCGCTTTAATTTATTAATACGTAATCTCAAGAGGTTTTTACAAAAAGTTATTATAAGCACTATGATTGCATGATCCAGAAATCAAAAGGCTTCCATTGTGATTCTATCCCAATCCCCAAAAGACAATGATGATACGGTTTATGTAAGGCTTTCAAAATATCTGTATTATGCAACTAGTTAAATTGTTTATGGTGATAAGGTTTAAATAATACTTTATATATATGGTTTAATCATTAAAGACAAACTTTGTTTATGGTGGTAAGGATTAAATACTACTTTATATATGTGGTTTAATCATGAAAGAGAAACTTTACCTATTATATTGAGAGAATTTTAATTTATTAATATTTTTTTTTAACTAAATGATTAATGTCATATTATTTTTAATTCATTTTTATTTGTGAATTAGTATAAAACATGTTATATTTTTTTACCTAGCAACTTAATATTTTGGTTATATGATGTTAATGTGTATTTAATTCTATACATATATATTTAAGGTTAAGTTGATGAGGTAAATGAGTATCTTTTGCATTTTTAATTTCAATTTCAATTTTTTATTTTATTTTAAATCTGATTTTATTGTTCATTGTAGTTTGCTTATTTATGTTAATATATTTTCCTCATTATTTATATATTACTTGTTTACCTTATATAATATTCTTATTGTATTTATAACTAGCATAGATCCATCTTGACCCTTATCTATGAAGCACCAAGACACAAAACAAATTTGTTGAAATACAAACCTCTTTTAAAGTTAAAAGAGATTTGATCCCTCAGCATAAATGAATCTAGGATGGTTTTTATAGATACTATATCTAGGATAGGTCCAACTCTTTCTCTCTCTAGTGGTTGCTACCCACTAGAATTTATGCAAGTTAGTTTTTGTTAAAACGATTTACTTATCTACCTCACATATCTATCCCTTTGCAACCAATTTACTTATCCACTTCACATCTCTCTCCCTTTTTGACCCACCTCCGTGTGTGTCTCCCCATATCTCTATATCCCTCCCTCTCTCCCCCTCTCTCCCTACTCCATCTCTATATAACCTCTCTCTCTTCCCTTTCTCTCCCTCTCTCTCTCCTCTCCTTTTCTCTATCTTGCTTCTTCTCCTCTTTCCTCTCTCCCCTGTCACTCCCTCTCTCTCTACCTCTATCGCTCTATGTACTATTTCTTCCCTCTCTCTCTCTATGCCCCTCCAACTCCATCTCTCTCTCCCCTTCCTCCCTCCTCCCTCTCTCTTCATTCCTCTCTATCCCTCTCTCATGTAACTCCCTCTATCTCTATCCTCCCTTTCACTATCTCTTTCTCTAACCTCTCTCTCTCCCCCTCCCATTCTTCTCTACCTCTTTCCTTCTCCCCCCCTCCACCACCTCCCTCTCTCTCCATCCATATGATGGAGAATTTTCCCTTTATGTTATCAATATTATATGTAATGTCTAAAATATTTTACATTTCAATTTTTTATTGTGAAACAAGTTATGGTTCTCTAATATGTGGTATTGATTAGTTATGGTATTGGGCCATGGTATTATAATAAAACATAGATATAGTATTCATGCATGATTTTTAGATATTTTTTTACTTATTTTCTATTATTAAGTTTTGCATGAAAACCATTCCAAAAAAAAATACTTGAAAATAAAGTATATTGAAATAAATAGCATATCTACCATCAATTATTTAGCACCATAATTTAAGCAAGTCTTTACATAAAATAATGGATCTCCCATGTCCCATAGAAACGCTGACACATGAAAATTCAACTCTGAACCTCACTCCCACCCCGAGTTCCAGAAAATATGAAATTAGCAACCCAATATCTAGTATTGACACCTACCATTCAAGAATTAGCACTCTTGAATCTGTCAAAACTTCCCTGAGTCTGAAATTTACAGAGGCAAGGTTGAAGGTTGATCTGAGAACACCACTCAAATAGATCTACAGATTCAAGTCACGAACAATAGCAGCCTTGTTTGTAAGTCCTACTCCATGGACGCTAACTTCCAATGGATGCTGACATGGATTTGTGGAGGCCATGAGCACTACTAAGAGAGATCAACATGATTGGTTGGGTAATGATTCTAGGACGAGCTACTAAAGAGATGCTAGTGTTGAAAGGGTGGTGGAAATGTAGCTTTAGAAGTCTTCCCGAAAAGTGTTTGATTTCTAACCAAAATCCTCATGACTAGTGTGGGCTTATGAGTGAATTGTTTGAAAAAAGCTTCATTGTAGGATTGGTGCAAAAGAGGGTTCCTTTGGCTCAAAATACTCATGTCATTCAAGAGCTCTATGCTAGTGGTAATTTAGGCCTCTAAAAATTCTCAATTTTTTTTAAAACCCTATTTGGAAATATTCATGCCTCACTATGTGTTCATGGAAGGTTTTATTTTCACTTATGAAGAGAATTTATAAGCTTACATGTATTCGAGTGTGGATCATGAGACTCCTTTATGAGGGTAGGGAATTAAATTTGGAAAATTCTCACAGGGATTATGGCATCAAGAATGATGCCTCTATCTCCCTCATTATCACATTGCGAGGAGGTACCAAAGAAAATGGGGCATCTTTTGACTCTAGACGCCTCTCATTTAATGATACTCTCAACTAAGGCTCTAGATCCCAACCCTTGTGGGCTCTTATTGGCTAGGCCTTTGTGGTTTAAGATTAATTTGAAGCTCTAGTGATCTAAATGAATGAGAAGATTCACTTTTATGTTCAATGTGCAGTCATATGTTGTGTTAATGGATTCAACCCATTAGCTTTCGCCCTCAAGGTTTGGGTTTTTATAATTGGATGTAGAACATAAATCTATTATTCTATTCTAAAGGTTATTTTGGTTCATCTTCAAGGATATTTAAGATTGAAAGAGGGTTTTTGAGCAAGGTCCCTACTTTTGTTTTTGGGGTCAAGAGGGACTCTCAATCTAGCCATGGTTTCCATAGTTCATCCCACAATCCATGAAGACTATGGCCACTTGGGTAAGACTCCCAAACTTACCCCTCTAACAGTTTCAACATGATTTCCTTGACATATTGGAAACACTATTGAAAGGTTTGCCAAAATACACATTGAGAGACTAGCCAATTGGATCATCTCATTTACCTACATCTGTGTTGAACTAGATTTAAGTGTTGGTTTATCATATAAAATAATTCTAAAATGGGGTGGAAAGGAACATCATGAACTCTAGACTATGAAACCAAATATTTTAGATGCAAATATTATGAGAGACCCAATTATCTTAAGAGTGTTTTACCTCTGTGGAAACCCAACCGTGGATGGCTTGATCACAAGATATCTTCAAACATTAAGAACACAAAAAGTAATAAGAAGGAAACCCCTAAAAAGGAAAATACATTTCGTGATTCTTCACCCTTACAAGGTCCTATGTAACCCATGGTTGAGTCCTCCCACTATGGACAATGAAAATTCATCAACATTAATTGTGGCTATAACCAGCATGAAAAGTTTACCTCACTAGTTTGACCATTTAGATAGTGATAGGGATGTCCAGACTCTAGGAGGTAGTAGTGATGGAAATTTCATTGAAAAATGAGGATATGTGATTATCCTTAGATGTAGCTCATAAATATATAGGATGGGTAGATGTCCATAAGAGAAAGGGAAAAAAAAAACATTGAACAACTCCGATATTAGAATGGATATTTTCATATATATTTACGGGTAGAAAAAGTGCTTAGTATGTTATACTTGGTTGGAGGAATGATCTCCCAAGTAAGTTATTTTTGTCTAATATTAACTAGATGTACCGAATATATTCTATTTTTCTATCCATAAAAAAATTTTCATCCACTTACCAAAAAAAGTCTTTGTTTTAAAAATAGATAGAAATCAAATATAAAATCAAAACAAAAAATATTAAAATATGTTTCAAAACTTATGGATTATAAATCATAATTACAATATTGATACCTTCAAAGCCGATCTCCTAGTTACTCCAAACTAATTAAGAAGGAAATGAAATGAAACTAGCTCATCACCTGTACAAAATGAGATGCTTTTGAAATTATGGTTAAGCTAGAAAGGTTTTTAATTTTTTTTGTTTATTATATGTTTTTCTTTAACTTATTATGTTTATTATATGTTTTTCTTTAATTTATTATTTAGTAAAGTTAATTTATTATTGAAATTAATTTATTATTAAATAATTTCAAAAATAAATTATTATTAAATTATTATATTTTATTTTTATCACATTTTATATAATATTAATATCATTAAAACAAATTTCACGAAGAGAAAAACAACTATTTTTTATTAATAGTAGTAGTTACATATTTTATGGATTTTACAAAGGAATAAGCACTCCGATCCTGAAACGAAAATGCTCCCAATGTGATTCTATCCCAATCCCCAATAGACAATGATTCTTATTACTACATACGTTTTTTTTCAAAATATTGTATTATGTAACTAGGTAAATTATTTATGACCATAAGGCTTAAATAATAATAGTAGTTGACATATATTTTATAATTATTAAAGACCAAAGGTACGTATTATATGTACAGAATATTACTTCCTACCTAAATGAGAAAATATAAATAATATAGATGATTAATATGATATTTTTTCTAATTCAATTTTATTGGTGAATTAATGTAATTGTAACGGTGAGTTAATATAGACTATGTTATATTATTTTTATATAGTAACTTAATATTTTGGTTAAATGAGGTCAATGTGCATTTGATTATATACATATATATTTATATTTAAGATGAAGAAATAGATGAGTGTTTTCTTGTTTGTTATTTTTTAATTTTCTTTAAAATTTTATCTTATTTTAAGTCTAATTTTATTGTTCATTGTAGTTTGGTTTTTATGTTAATATAATTTTCTCATTATACTATCATATTTATTTATATATTACTTATTTACCTATATAATAATTGTATTGTACTTATAACTAGCTCAGATCTATTTTAACCTTTGATCTATCAAGGACTGAGACAACTCATATTTCTTGATACAAACCTCTTTTAAAGTGAAAAGATATTTGATCTCTCTGGGTACTTGATAGAGCGAGAGTTAAGATAGATCTAGGTTGGTTTCTAGATGTACATATACCATATATAGGATGGTTGTCTCTCTCTCTCTCTCTCTCTCTCTCTCTCTCTCTCTCTCTCTCTCTTCCCTTCTACTATAGTCTCTCCCTCTGTCTCTCCTCTCTCTCAAGTGCCCTCTTTTCCTTCCTCTCTCTCTCTTCCTATGCTATCTCACACTCTCTCCCCCCATATCTCTCTCTCTCTCTCTCTCTCTCTCTCTCTCTCTCTAGTTTACTATCTCCCTCCCTCTCTCATCCTCCTCTCCCCCCTCCCTCAATATGTACCTCTTCTCTCTCTTCCCTCTCTCTCCATCTCTCTTTCCTTTGTCTTGTCTCCCCTCGTCTTTCCATCTCACTTTCCACTCCCTCCCTCTCTACCTCAATAGCAGTGTTCTCCCCCCTATCTCTCTCACCCTCCAACTCCATCTCTCTCCCCCTCACTCTCTCCTCTCCCTCCCCTCCTCTCTCTCTTCATTCATATCTCTCTCTCTCTCTCTCTCTCTTGCACCTCCCTCCCTCTCTCCTCCCCATCATTGTCTCTCTCTCTACCCTCAAGCACTGTCACTATGTCCCTCCCTCTCTCCTTATGTCTCCCCGTCTACCCTCTCCCTCTCTCTCTCTCCATCCATGTCATGGAGAATTTTCCTTCAATGTAATCAACGTTATATGTAATGTCTAAAATATTTTACATATTAATTTAATTATGTGAAATGAGTAATGGTTTTTTTGGCATGTGGTATAGGTAAGCCATGGAATTGGCTCATGGAATTGTAAAAAAACCTATTTACATGCTAATTATATCCATGGGAAAGTGGGGGTGGATATACATGGTTGAGAAACATGTTTTATTGTAGTTTTTTTGTAAGTATTAAGTTTTACGTGCTTATTAATTAAATTTAAATATGGTTATGTTCTCTTTGTGAGTCCCTACTAAGGCAAGACTCTAACAATAAATTTGTTGTTGGCATTATGAATTAGGTGTTGTCCTTGATGGCAACCTACTTGATGAGTTGTCCTTGATGACAACCTATTTGATGAATAAAAACCTACTTGATAAGTTGCTTCTGGATGAAAATATACTTGTTAAAGATATAAACATAATTTGTTTATAGATGTTCCAGAGTGTTTTGAAAAATGCATGGTAGTCCAGAGGCAGAGGAATGATAAATTTTGAAGTTCAAGAACTATATGCGGGTTCGGCAAGGCCAAGTTTCGTATACACACAAGTTTGGTGAAGAAAAGTAGCGTATGGTTTTTTGAACACGGTATTCTAAATACGAGGGGTCTTTACCACGATATTGGTCCATAGTAATGAGTGTGACAACACACATTGATCATGTCAAAGATTACTACCATCACTAGTGTAGTTTTGACCTGTGGTATTGGATAAAGGATAAACTATATAAAGAAGTGAAGATTAAAGTGTTAGATGTGCAAGTGAAAACGATTTTTGATGAATACTTCAATCTGAAGTATATTTTCATTTTAAGGGCCATAATTGTCACGTAGATCTGAAAAAATTATGCATCAACGGATACAATGATGGATTAGGATCATGAGACCTAAAATGACTTTTCATTGTATGATCTGTAGGAATTTACAGGGTAAGTTCCTCAGACAGAACACCAAAGGACACTGCTCACAAACAGATTACAGATCAATACACCAGTATTGTTGACGTGGTTTAAACCCTCAAAGAGGGAAATAGTCCATGGCCTGAGCCAACGCGACCACTTCAGACAATTTATTAATAAAAGAATGAAAATTTACATAAGCTTCTCTCATGAACAGTTACCCTACAAATGACCCTCCCTACTCTTTAAATAGAGATCATGGACAATCGGGTGTTAATCCACGGATCAAGTGTCAGTAATACCAAGGAAAGAATGAATCGTCGGATCACTACATATCGTGACCGTCAGATTTTATTTTACAAAGGTACATAGTAAAGAAACACACTTTACCTAACTCTACACTAGACCAAGTTATACTTAACTATTTCCTGTGTGTCAGAATATCCTAACATCCCCCCTTAAGAACAACTTGGGATAGGATTGAAGGATGTAGAAATATGAAACAATAGGAGAATGAAGGAGGCATTAGAGCCTATCCCCCCTTAGTGACAACTTCCTGAACTCCAACCACAAATTGAAGTTTAGTAAACTTCACCTCTGTGAGAGCTTTTGTAAATATGTCTTCAACTTGATCATATGTTGAACAATATTGCACTTCAAGAACATGGTCATGAATGAGCTTTCTGATGAAGTGCATGTGAAGTTCAATGTGTTTGCTGCGTTGATGTTGGACTGGATCTTTGCATAGTTGAATGGCAATTTAGTTATCACACCAAAGTGTAGTCTCATAGGATCTCATGAAGCTACAGGGCTTCCTTACTAGCTTCTACATCACCACGATACTTTGCTTCTACTAAAGAAAGAGAAATGACACTTTGTTTCTTACAAGCCCATGTAATAGGTCCTAAACCAAGAGTGAACACATAACCTGCAGTAGACTTCCGATCATGAGGGTCACTAGCCCAATCGGAATCAGTGAAACCAACCAATAGAGGAGATGCTTCAGCACTGTAATGAATCCTAAACTGAACTATACCTCGAACATAATGAAGTATTCTTTTAGTTGCTTTCCAATGACTTTCACGTGGGTTTTGCATAAAATGATCAATAAGGCCAACAATAAAGGAAATGTCAAGACGAGTATGGGTCAAACACAAAAGTTTTCCTACAAGTTGACAGTATAAGGTAGCATCAACTTCAAGTGAAGTACAAGTGACTAAAAGTTTGGCTCCAGAATGAAAGGGAGAAGGGGTTGGCTTACAATATTCCATGTGAAAATGGTGTAGAAGATAACATGCATACTTGGACTGGGAAAGGGAAATACCTTCCTTGGATTGCAAGACTTGAAGACCAAGAAAATAATGCAAGTGTCCTAAGTGTGTAATTTCAAACTTATTTTTAAGGCTAGACTTCACATGGTTTATAAGGTTGGGATCACTACCAGTAAGGACAAGATCATCAACATAAAGAACAAGAATGATAAGGGACTTTCCCGCTTTCTTGGTGTAGATAGTATTGTCAGAATGACACCTAGAAAAGCCAATTTTGAAAGGAAAGTTATCCATTTTGGCATACCAAGCTCGAGGGACATGCTTGAGACCATAAGGGGATTTCTTAAGCCAACATGCAAGGTTGGAGTCTGTTTGTATAAAGCTAGTAGGTTGTTCCATATAGATTTCTTCATGCAAGTCCCCATGCAAGAAGGCAGATTTAACATCCATTTAATGGACTTCCCATTTGAAAGAGGTAGCAAGGGAAAGAACAAGGGAGATAGAGTTCATTTTGGAAACAAGGGAGAAGGTTTCAGTATAGTCAATGCCTTCTACTTGTGAAAAACCCTTAGCAACAAGACGATCTTTATGTTTATCAACTTTTCCATCTGGTCCATACCTGTTTCTTAAACCCATTTGCATCTAACAAGTTTTCGTCCCTTTGGTAGATGAACAAAATCCCATGTATCATTTTTTAATAATGAACGATATTCTTCATTCATAGCTGTGTCCCAATCTGGATGGCCTAAAGCTTCTGCAAAGGTGTCAGGATTATAATTTGCTAAAGCTTGAGCCAGTAAAGAAGAGGCTCTATCGAAATAAGAATGTGTACGTCATTGATCTGTAAGATCACCAGTAAGAGCACCTACTGCATCCCGAGTAGCACAGACCCATTTTGGAAGCTGAGGAGCTGAAGGAGGATCCTGAGAAGCTAGGGGAGGATTGTCATCCTCCTATCATCATTTGAAGAAGAAATATTTTTATAAGTAGAAGGGATAGAAAGAGGTGGCACATCCGCCGAACTAGGCTCGTAGGCCGATATATTTTCAGAAAACTTTACATCTCTTCTAATGATAACATTTTCGAACTTAAGTGGAATAAGTTCATATCCATTGACATCTTCAGAATATCCAACAAGAATACATTTTCCACTCTGAGGTTCTAAAGATTTATGTTTCTCATCTGGAATATGGGCCCATGCTTCACTTCCAAAAACACGAAAGTGACTTACATCTGGTTTAATTGAGCTCCATGCTTCTTCTAGAGTGATATTCTTTAAAACCTTTGTAGGAGTGTGATTTATTATGTAATTTGCACAGTTAATTTCTTCTGCCCAAAAATTAAGACTAAGTCCTTTAGATTGAAGCATACAATTAGCCATTTCCTTTAAGGTGCAATTTTTCCTTTCATCGACACCATTTTTTTGTGGAGTATATGGAACAATATGTTTCATTTGAATTCCATTCTCAGTGCAAAAGTTGATGAATTTGTTGTTAACATATTCTCCACCATTATCAGATCTCAGCTTAAGAATTTGATGTCCAGATTGTTTTTCAACAAAGGCCTCAAAGGCCAAGAATATGTTAAATACTTCACTCTTGAGTTTTAAGAAGTATACCGAAGTGCGTCTAGATAAATCATCAATAAAATTTAAGAAATACTTGTTGCCAGAGAATGAAACAACTGGATGTGGACCACATAAATCACTATGCTCAAGCTATAAAGGGGCTGAGGCATGCTAAGAGGCACGTTTTTCAAAACTATTCCTATGATGTTTTCCAAATACACATATGGAACAAACAATATCTGTGAAAGATACCATTGGAAGACCTGTCACCATATTTTCTTTGCATAGATTCTGAAGGAAGCTATAATTTAAGTGTCCAAATCGCTCATGCCAAAGTTTGCTCACTTCATCATTATAAGCAACAAATACCAAGGGAAGATTTGATGACCCAAAGTTGTTAAACTCACAGAACCTTGTAGAATCATCAGCAATGCCAGTAGCTAAAATCTATCTAGGATCTCTTAGGTCCTTAATTACAACGTCGTGAGGTGAAAATTCAAAGATTTTACCTTCACTTGAATGAGTTATCTGATATACAGATAGACGGTTGTAGGACAAGGTTGGAACACATAATACATCACTAAATTAACCATTGTCTAGATGAACAGTTCTAGTCCCTATACCACTAAGAGATCTATCATCACCAACATATATATTTTTGGTGTTACAATTATTTAAAGAAGAAAACATGGCTTTGTTTTGGCCATCTGATAAGAAGCTCCAGATTCAATGAGCCACTCATGAGAATTAGAAGAAGAAGATACATTTATTGCATATCCAGACTGAGATGTTTGACAACCACATGTAGGAAGTGCTATTCTTGAAGATGAAGTTGAAGAGTGCTCTAAATGGATGTTATGCTTCTTCACTGCTGCTGCCAAGGCTTCCATCTTCTTAAAGCATTAGGATTCTAAGTGGTCATCTTGATTACAAAAGTGGTATTGTCTATCAGTCTTCTTCCCTTTGTTTTATTTGCCTTATCATTTTGTTGAAATGATTTTTCATTTTGAGGCTGAAATTGCTTACTGTTACAGATCCATTTGGGCACATCAACCCCAAATTATAGATCGATATTATTAGGGCCCATCAACCCCTAGTGGAGTTGTTACATGCCCTAAATAAGTTAGTCATTGGAATGCCTCACTTCCAAAGAAGTTCCATCACTGAAAACATCCAAAAATTACCTCTAAGAAGATCAACACAGGTAGGCCTTCATTAGGGTGCGCTGCAATGGAAACCATACACTAACAGGGTGTTATGCAGTGCACTTGGTCCCTCTTTGGCCTCTAGAAGTTTCTCAATTCCACCTGCTCCTTTGAGTTCGCATTTGGATGAGAAAGGGAATTAGGAAACATCAATCCCCTATCCCTTCTTCCATGGAACTGATTTCTAAAATTAGAAAGGAATTCATTACCACGATTGATGGCATAACCTCCTTCAGTCACCTATAAATAGATCACTCATCTAAGAGGTCAAGGGCTGGAAATGTTTGAATAGTAAGGAGATGCTAGTGATATGAGATTAGAATTGAGTGCAAGTATTGTGATAGTGTTGGAGTGTCTTGCCTTTCATGAGGTGATGAAGAATTGAATTGGAAGGATGACATTGGATTGAGCTCATATGGGTTTTAATCTTTCCTCTTATCAATAAAGTTTTCAAGACTTTTTCCTTATGCTTGTGTTACATGTTAATGCTTTCATATGTATATCATGTTTTCGTTTCCATGTTATTTATAAGTAATAGATCATTATCATTTGCCTTGATGGGTTTTTGTTTTTGTGATTGTGCAGGTACTTTCCAAGCAGCTTAATTATGGAAAGAAGCAGCAAAAGCGATCAAGGGAGATAAGGAGATAGCAAAAACTATAAGTAGGTTTCTCTTCTATCATGTTTTATCTGTTGATTATAGAAAAGGTTAAGATTACTTTGTCTGTTGTTTCTAGACCTGCTACTAGATCTAGAGGGTTAGGAATTTGTCCAAGAATACTAAATATTACTGAAACAAATTGGTGACTCCGCTGGGATTGTTTATCCTTTTTAGTATATTATCAGCCTCTTAATACATTTCTACATACTGTACTTGTGGTCGTTTATTGATGTCAATCCTCTTTCATTGAAAATTGTGTCAGAAATTGTGACAAAATTTCCTTCATAATTGCTCACTGTCATTAGTGCACTGTCTCTAACTATTGCCTGCGCTGCAGTGCACTTCCCACATAGGTTCAGTGTGATTCATCGTACTGTCTCTAACTATTTCCTGCACTGATCCCTTTAGGGTCAGTTTCCCATCTAGGAACTGAAATTGTTTTGCCAATTTTCTTATTTGAATGAGTTGCTGAATGTCAATGATGTTCTGTCTCTGAAATAGTTTTTCATCTCCTTAATTTGGCCCTATTTAGATGGGATTGTTGGATGTATTTTTATGTATTTTTTTTATCATTTGCAATCCACTATCGAAAGGTAGTTTTGATTGATTGTTGTGTTGATAGAAAAGTGTTGTAAAATCATCATTTTGTTTGAAAATTGAAGTGTTGTAAAGTCTTCCTTCTAAACAATCGATTGATTTATTTGTGCATTTGATTTGTATTTTCATTTAAAGTGTCGAAAATTTTCATTTCTTTAAAATCAAAAGTGTCATGCAGTCTTCCTTTCCCTTTTAAAAGAAATTGTCACAAATCGTCATTTTTTTATGAAAAAAGTTATGAATCGTTTGGGCATTAGTTTTTCTTATTGCATCATTCACATTAAGAGAAACTGAAAATAAATACATGCAATTTGCATTTTAGAGCTTGATTTTGTGTGTTTAAAAGGAATGGTTTAGGAAATTGCATTAGTTTGTGCTCTTTGTTGCTTGTTCAAAAAGTACTTGTATGCTCTATCCCTCATAGCTAGGATTTTGTTTGTTGAAATTAAATGGAAAGAGTGCTTCGTAGTTTCATTCTTAGGAATTTCAGAATACATCATGTAGTGAACTTGAAAGGAAAATTTCTAAGCAAGATCAACTTAAAATGAAAATAAATTTATCTAATAACGCATTGGAACTTAACGAAAAACATCTAGATATCTAGGCTAGAGATGTGCTCTAGTGTCTTTAAACCTAGTGGCTGTCATTTTCACTGAATGTTGGTTGATTCCTCCTCTCTGATTCGATAAATGCTAGCACAAACTTGTTCTCCCTATACTGTCGAGTATATGTTGCGGGACCCCAATAGGTGGAAATCCTTTATCCCTAGGAAGTTGAGTTTGCCTCCTTACTCATCGCAACACACCGAACATAGCATTTGGGAAGATTGACTGCCGTATGTAAAGTCCTTGGTCATTTCTCTTTCATTTATCACCAAGGTGTATATTGTAGTTTTTTGATTTGTATGATAAACTCTCTTGTCTAGAATCTCCAGAGCAGTCACTTTCCTTCCTTTTCAACTCTTTAAAATTAAAAGGATCATCTGAGCACTTGTCCTTTCAGGCTCATTAAAAATCGAAGGCGACTAGAGTCATCTTTTTCTTTTTCTCAACTCTTTAAAAGTGAAAAAGCGAAGTTATGTTTTAGTGTCATAAAAGATTGATTGACCACGAATAACATCTTCATTCCTTACTTGATTTTTAGTTGATAAAATTAATCAACAATTGTTGAGGAAAATCAACCCAAACCCGTCATTTGTGGAGAACAACGAGCCAATCGCCTTTGCCTCCCGAAGCGACACCAATTCAGACAAAGCGGTCTCATTTAACTGAGTCTAGTACATCAAGAACTCCTAGTTCTTCATCTGGGTTACCTGAAACATTTGTTTCAGTAGCTACAGAGACTCCAGTTACTCCAACTATTTCTGGTACATCCGTTCCTAAAGAAGAAGTTTCACAATTACCTAAGGACATTAGCACTGATCCTAGTGTAACAGTAACTGAGGTTGTCCAACAACAAGTTGATACTCAACTTGAAATTTTTCAACAAGAAAGTGCTTCTAAACTTGAAACAACTCAACCAGGAGTTGGTTCAAAATCTATCCCAGTTCAAATAGAAGTTACATCTGAACCTGAAGTTGTTGAGGAACCTCCTTTTGAAACTATTGTTCATTTACCTGAACGTCTGGACTTCGAATTTCAAAATTCAGAAGTTTTTACCCCTCAAACATTAGTTACTGTTGAAACTACACTTTCATCAACACCAAAAGTATTTTACAGACCTGACGATCAAGTTCTTCCACCAGATTTGATTGACATAGATGAGGAATTAGTAGAAGATTCCACACCTGGAACCCCATTTCACTTCGGAACTGGGCTTAATATTTATCTTACTACTCCTGATTACTTTGCTTCATCTGATCCTGCTTCCCTTCAAGATCTTGTCGAATATTTAGGACAACTTTTGGGCTAGTTAACTATGGATGAACAACTGTTAACATCCCAGATTATATCATTTGATGCAGCTACAAAAGAATCTTCTGTTGTAACTCCTTCGATGTTTTCTACCACACCTGAGTTTCACCTATATGGTGAATCGTCCATCCCGATTGTTACTAGTCATTATCAGGAACCCATTCAGGGGTTGCTTCTACACCATGGTCATCACCCATGTCCTCAACTGGAATTCTATCTGGTTCTTCTCTAATGGGAATTCAACAATTTGATCCTGCACATCAGTATTAGGCTGGGCAATCTGGTAATCAAAGACCTATGTATCCATTAAATACTGGATTGCCGCCATATGGAGAGAAATATGCTTATTCACTGTATACTCCTTATTCTGGAGGACAACCATATGGTAATTTCCCACAATATTCAAGTCAACCTGGAATTACAGTTTGTCAATGGAAACCAGTAATGCCAACTCAACAAAGGCTTGTGTATACAAAACAACCAATGCAAACTGTGTCAAATATTCCTACTACACCTATTGTTAAGACTATCCCACAGTCAGAAGCTCAAACTGTTGTATCTCAACGGGTACAAACTGATCCTTCTTCCTTGCAACCACAAGTTTCAAGTCAAGAGGTTCAAGTTTCTCAAGTTATTTTACAACAACCATTTGTTTCTGGAGCTCAGAAACAACCTTAGGTTAGTATACCTTTATTTGGACTAACCCAGGCTTACACTGGAATAGTTGAGTCACAACTTGGTCAATGTTTCATTGCAACAACAGTTGTCTCAACAACCGTGGTTTCCACAATTCCAACAACCCCACTTCCAACAGTTCCAACCTTAGTTTGGACTTGGTTCACAAGCTCAACCTAGTTTTGGTCAATATCAAGCTTACCAAGGTCCTGGGCAACAAGACTTTGCAAGTTATGGACAACCACAATCTCAATCTGGTTATCAAAAACCACCTTATACTGGTTTTGTTCAACAACCATACCAAGGTTACCAAATGTAAATGCCCTATGCTGGTATGCAAAGACCTATTACACAAGCAATTTCATCATATCTTGGGTATGCTCAACCTAACTTGAATTGATAGCTGCCATTTGTAGCAACTTTAGAATTACTAGATTTAAACTGGCTCACCAATGATCCAATCTCATATGCACCTTGATGGCCGGTAGTTATGCATAAGTTACCATCTGATATTCCGAAGTTTAACGAAAATCCTGGAGAAGACCCATCGAATCATGTTATGACCTTTCATTTATGGTGTTCATCTAACACTTTAAATGATGATTCGATCAGACTTCATCCTTTCCAAAGAACACTTACTGGTCCAGTTGCTAAATGGTACATTGAATTACCGAGATATTCTTTCGATAACTTCACCTCTTTAGTAACTACCTTTTTGACCCACTTCCAGTTACCTATCAGATACGAAACTGGAATGGAACTCTTGACCAACTTTAAATAGACCACTGCTACCCATATCTCAGATCATATTCATGAGCGGCAATGTCGTCGTTGAATGGTTAAGACATATGTTCCCTAACAGCTTTTAGTTGAGTGGTTCATAAAGTCCATATTTCCATCAATCACCGCAGATGTGGAAAAAGGAGGAGTCGTTACAGAAGAGCAAGTTATCGATCATGCCCAATACTTAGTTTTGATTTACACACAATCTGGCACACTCTATGATAAAATTCCCGATGCACCTAGACCAGCTTTCACTGTTCCACCACCTCCACAATCAAGTAGGGACTCTCACGCCGACGACGGTGTGATTGGTTCTTCAATCACACAAGGGACAAGAAGACCATCTGGTCAAACTCTTGCTATTTCCAATCAAGCTACCAATTTGTTAGAAAACACTCATGCCTCAGAGATTAATGTCGTGTCACCTGACAAAGGAAAAAATCCACAGCAACTAGGAGGTAAGAAAAAGGGGAAGAATAAAAAAAAGAAACAAGAAAATTCCACTCCAGAGAAATCATCTGAATCCCCTATCGTGGCTAGGAAACGTTTTTATCCATGTCTAATATGTAATGACGAGAATTATACAAGAGATTTTCCACATCGCTCTGAGGTCTCTAAATTGTTAAAGACTTCAACCACATCAGTAGTGTTGACATATCCGTTTCCAACCTCGGAGACACATTGAGGTAGTTGACAGACTCCTTCATTACAAAATTTTACTAGGAAGGCCTTGGGTATATGCTATGGCTGCTATTGTTTCCACATTATTTTGTAAAATGGCATTCCCTTTCAAGAGTGGAATCACAATCATTGATCAACTAGCCTTCTTTGCCAATAGTTCACAGGCTAGGGAAAGCATTCTGTTGATACAATGAAACCCATTGTCAGTTCAAAATGTTGGAGTAGGTCTCCTTAAGGATCCTTCTCTGATAGGCACTTTTACCCTCCCTTCACCATCTGGTTTGGTGGAAATGGCAAGAGTGGAGACTTGCAACATGATTTTTTCTACATCATCTGATTTTACGAATATTTCTAACTACTTTGAAATTGATGGTCATAGTGAGGGTTTGCCATTCAGCCCCATTGAATCCTCATAGCAATCAATTTTTCGAGCTTGTGTGGAAAACCCTAATCCACACTCAACAACTGTATGGGTAGATATATTGTTAGAATATGGTACCTCTTCAGATCCTTTTTCACGTATACATTCTACGGATGAAGGCATCGTCACATTAGTGATGATAGGAGAGACGTCGTGGGAGGATTATCATCATCATTCCCGTCTTTAATATGACAATGAAGATTATTCAAATCAACTAAATCACCCATCGATCGTTGATTCTTGTCAAATTCTATAAATACTGTAGATTCTGAGCATAATTTGTCCAACATAGAAGAAACTATTTCTATAAACATTTCGAACAAGCTTAACATTGTAGAAAAAATTCATGTCGGCAAATCCTATTCTTCATTGGAACTTAATACTTACTGTGCTCTTTTTCGCAAATTTTGAGATATATTTGCATGGTCTTATGAGGAGATGTCGGGCATTGACTCAAGAATTATTGAACATGAAATTAAAATGTACCCTGATTTCAAACTAGCACGATAGCAGCTTCGACCTGTTCATCCAAAGACAGTCACTGCCATTAAAGCAGAGGCTAAAAAACTTTTGCATGCTGGATTCATTTTCCCTATACCTCTTACTGATTGGGTATCTAATATTGTTCCAGTGATGAAAAAAAAGGGACAATTTGAGTGTGCATCTATTATAGGGATGTAAACCAAGCATATCCAAAGGAAAATTATCCTACACCTTTTATCGACCAGATTATTGACGAATGTGCCAAATGTGAAATATTTTCATTCATGGATGGATTTTCTGGCTACAATCAAATCAATATCTGCCCACAGGACCAATCAAAAACCACTTTTATATGTCTGTGGGTCACATTCTCTTATCGGAAGATAACTTTTCGTTTGAAGAATGCAGGGACTACATTTCAGAGGGCAATGAATTATGCCTTTCATGACATCAAACACATTGTTCAACCTTATCTTGATGATTTGCCTGCTCATTCACAAAAATAGACTGATCACTCGCAACCTTTGAGAGCAATATTCTTACGATGTTGACACTACAAGATAAGACTCAATCCAAATAAATGTGTGTTTTGTGTTGGCTCTGGTCGATTGCTTGGATTCATAGTTTCAAAAGATGTAATTTGACTCGATCCCATTAAGGTTCAGACAATCCTTGACTTGCCTCCACCTTCAAACAGATACAGAGACTTCAAGGGAAGGCAAACTTTCTGGTGAGGTTCATTCCAAACTATGCTGAATTAGCTAAAGCTTATAAACGTCTATTGAAGAAAGGGGTACCCTTCCATTTGGACCAAGTTGTGCAAGATTCTTTTGATGCTCTCAAAGATTCGCTGATTAGAGCATCATTAATGTATGCCCCAAACTATCAAAAGTACTTTTACCTGTATCTTGTCGTTGCAAATACAACCATTGGTATGGTTTTAGTTCAAGAAGAAATTAGAATTGAACATTTATTTATTATCTGAGTCATAACCTCAACGATACAGAAAGTAAGTATTCATATGTTGAAAACTTAGCCTTGGTAGTCGTTTAAGCCATCCATAGATTTCGTCATTACATCCTCCTTCATAAAACTACCATTGTATCAGATTGCAACCCCATGACATACATTTTGTGACGTCAATTGCTGGGGGGTAAATATTTTAAATGGATAGTTATCTTGTAGGAGATTGATTTTGAATTCATCAAATCGAAATCAAAGAGATATCTTGTCTTTGCCGAGTTACTTTATGATCTCCCCTCGTCCTCAAATTATTTAACATTCGAAGCATTAATATTGGATAAGTCTCTGCTTCTGATCTCGTTAAGTGATCCATGGTATGGAGATATATTGGTCTATCTCCAGACCCAAGCTTTTTGGCTTAATACCTCTTGCTCTGAACAACGATGTACTCTATACCAAGCCAAATATTATATGATCATTAGCGATACACTTTATCGTCATGGTGTCGATATGATCTTATGTAGGTGCCTTACTCATGAGGAGGCTGAAAAAGCTTTGAATGAGTGTCATTCGGGTGCTTGTGGGGGGCATTTGACTGGTTACGCAACTGCACAGAAAATTCTAAGTGCTAGTTACTTCTTGCCAACCATATTCAAAGATTGCATTCTTACTGTCAGAAGATGCCATGCTTGCCATATATTTTATCGTAAAACTAGATTGCCACTTGCACCACTGCATCAAGTCGTTGTTTTTGGCCCATTCAGAAAATGGGGCATTGAATTTATGACATGTAACCCCACCTCGACCAGGGGGCATGGGTATATTATAGTCATCGTTGACTATTTTACCAAATGGGTCAAGGCGATGCAAAAATTTAACAACAGTGGCGAAACGATTGCTCTGTTTTTTTTCAACCATGTGGTTGCCAGGTTTGGTGTACCAGAAGCTATAGTTACAGATCATGAGTCACACTTTTGCAATCACATGATGGTCAAATTAACTACCAAATTAGGACTGTCACATGATATTTCTACTCCATACTAACCGCAAGCTAATGGAAAAGTTGAGGCTATCAACAAAGTCCTTAAGCATATGTTGCAAAGAATGATTGGAGTTCATAAAAGAAATCGGCATTTAATCTTGTACTTGGCTTTGTGGGGATATCAAGCCTCGGTGAGAAATTCGACCGGATTTACGCCTTTTCAATTGGTGTATGGTTTGGAAGCAGTCTTACCAATCCAATGTGAAATTTCATCTCTCAAACTCGCGAATGACCTGCTACCTAACACTTCTGAAGAAGAGGCACATTTTTTGGAGTTAATCCATTGGGATGAAACCCGTTGTGATGCCACAGTGGCTAACGAGGCACATAAAAAATGCATCAAGGCTCAATATGATAAAAATGTTAAGCCTCATGTCTTCTAAGAAGGTGACCTGGTCTTGCTTTATGATCAAGATTTTGATAAACTTGGAGTGGAAAAGTTTGAACCACTATGGATGGGCCCTTACATTATTAAACGTGTGTTGAAAAAAGGTGCCTACGAGTTAGTGGACTGTGATGGCATTCCATTGTCGCAGCCCCAAAACGGGTTGTTCCTTAAACATTACTATGCTTAGTTAAGTGTAGTAAGACTCACTGTATATAATAATGCTTTGATTGCATTTGTGCGTGTTAGTTTCTTTTAGAGTTTTTTTTTTATTTTGGTTAGGTAATCCACTTCGCTTAGTTTCTTTTAGAGTTTTTTTTTTATTTTGGTTAGGTAATCCACTTCGCATTTGTTGCAGATGTTGAACTTTTCAGAACCATTTGTTGGTTATGCCAATGGATCTAGTCATAGAACGCAGAATTTATCTTTTGCAACATGGGCCATCTTCGCTCCAAGCGGCGAGTTAGTGAGTCTTAGAGGGATATGTATTGGGCGATCAAAAAACAATATTGCTGAGTATAGCGCGTTGATTGAACTCTTCTCTGATGCCATTTCACTTAGCATACACCGAGTCATCATTAGGTTAGACTCACAACTTGTTGTACTACAACTTACTGGTGTCGATACCGTTCCTAACCCAGAAATTCATTGCATGTTCCTTAGAGTTTGTATTTTGGAAAGCTATTTTGAATCTATTCAATATAAACATATTTCCAGAAATCTAAACACATTAACTAACTCTCTAGTGAACTATGTGTTAAATAGACATTTGGGACATTTGTAAAGTAAACATTTTCAATTAACATCATCAATTGAATAGGATTGCATCACTTAACCATAATAAAAATATGAAAGTCAAATACATAGTTGTATATAACTTTTTACAAATAGTTTGTGTCCAAGACAAAAATCGGTCATTTGACCAAAAAACTCAAAAATGTGTGCAGAAAATATCTAAATAGACTAATGTTGCTCATGATAACAGGTCACAGCCTGTGCTATCATGCGTAGGAGTCTCATGCACTGACTCGACACGCCAATGGTGTGACACTGCAATCACATAGGTTACTCCTAAATCTATACATCCATAATGGCTAGGGTCAAATCCTCTATGTGATCATGTAGCTAGGCTAGTGTCTTTGCTAAATCAAAGTCTCAAAGAAATGCTCTCCCAATAGCTCTCTGTACTGGTGCACCTGCCTCTTGTCGATGTCCCACAGCTTGAACAGATCCAACATCTGCATGCATATAAAAATGTTTGTTTAGTCTTGGTAATAATAAAAAAACACAAAAAAAGTATAAACTTTAAAAACAAAAATACTTTGGTCAAAACAATTTACCAATAGCACTCCATTGTGCCACAACTGGTAACATCAGATCTAGATCACGACGGAAATCCATCCCTGAATATAGATATTCTGCGAAGGACATGTCCTAATGGTCAAACCACTCAAAGAAACCTGAGGTAAATGAGATTAATGAATGGCCAACATGCCTAGCCATAAGACCTACCCACCTCTGCATCCGTGGGTCTCTAGGTCCAGGTACTCCCAGTGAGATGTGTTGTGGCTGCATGTGTGGGATTCTCTCCAAGGAAAAAGAAACCAAGATAGACCCATAACCAAATTTTTTTTTCTTCCCATTCTTTATCTTTGTCATTTGTTCTTTCATGAATGAAATAATTTCCTCACACTAGTTGAATACCTTTGGCTCCAAGCACTCCAAAGCATATTGCATATATGACTTGTTTGCCAAATGTAAAGTTGCACTGCCAGCCAGTTTGGCGAGGGTAAAAGGGATTTTTCTCAACGGTAAATCATCAACATCCTTGATATTGATCTTTCTGTCTTTTCTAGGTTGAGCTCCTTCCCGACAAAACTATTGTATATAATCTCTCACTGATTCACCTCCTTTGGTAAATCCTAATAATGAGATGGGGGAAACCTGCCTCGACAATCCAGTCAGAAAGTAAAATCATCGATGGTAAAGGGGATCATTTTTCCCCTAATGTGAAAAACCTGATCAGTAGGATCCCAAGGACGAATAAGGTATTGCAAAAGCTCAATTTGTTGCTGCATGCTGGATATTTGAAAATACTTCAGCAACCCACAATTCCTTAAGGCATCAACTGTTCCTTGATTGTTTAGGGAAATCATGTCTTTCTCTTCATGCTCTTGTTCTATCCATATAATCACTATTTTGATCTGATGAATGTCTGAAATGCAACCATTAGACAAATTAGGATCCATTTTTATAAAAAAAACAGTTGAAAATTTGGGAGAAAGCAACTGCCAAAATTTGATTTTTTGCACCCACCACACCCCTCCTTTAGAGACAGTGCACTGCAATGCATACTGCCTTCTAGGTGTATGCAATGCAGCGCACCTTTTAATATTGAAAGGGTGCTCTGATCCAGAGTGCGCAAAATGAAACCTTAAGGGCCTCAAAAACCAAAAATTTTGCTTAAAACTGAAAATAAATGGAATGAAATAGAAGAGAACAAGGATAGCTCCTACCTAGTCCAAACGGCACAATAAATGGTCCGTTGAATCATTCGCAATCAGCTAGTGAACTTTGAGGTAAAAAACTGCTCCATAGAACCAAAAACAAAGGGTAAAAGTGAAATGGTAAAAATGAATAATAAACTTGTTTTTATGTTTATTTCTTCCACATTAATCGAGTAAACATTGGTTTTTATTCATTTTTATCCATGAACATGTATTTTTAATTCTCTTTGATGGAGTTTTGAGCAGGTTTAATAGCTGAAATCAGAATGTGACGTGCTTTAGTGTAAATTGAACGTTTTTGACCACAAAGCAAACTTTTATCCCTTTTTCGAGCTTTGTTAAAAACGAAAAAGGAACCCCCTTAGAGTCCTCTTTAAACTCTTTTCAGACTCTCTAAATATGAAAAGATTGTCAAGAACTTGTTTATTCTAGCTCTTTAAAGGATTGGAAACAACATCTCTCTTGTATTATTTTATGCTTGTTTAGACTTGAGAGATTATTTTACAAAAAATAACTTATGGAGTTTCCTTTTCGTCCCTTTTCAAACTCTATAAACATGAAAAGGACTGAGTTGTATTTGTCATTAAACTCTTTAAAAACATCAAATAGCGACAAGCTTGTCCATCTAGACAAGGTTGAGTTTCACCTTCGCTAGACTCGTTAGAGCATCAAAGAGCGATGGATTTGCCCGAAGGGTGAAATTATACAACAATCATATGTTATCCTTCTCAAGATTGATAAAAAAATAAAGAGGTTCTGGTTAGAAATGACTGAGGAAAATGGGAAAAAGTTGAGAAAACTTTATGGTAGCAAGTCGCTCTTGAACATGACACTTTCACTTCATCTCCATGACTATTTGGGTTGGGTTACCTACTTGATGGTTATCACACTGTTGGGTTATCATACCATCCATTACTTTGTTTTGGGTCAATGCCGCCAATTCATTCAGTGTCGCCGATATGTTCAAGAGAAGTCATTCAGTTCAAACTTCATCCTTTGCAATACCGTAAACCTTCATTTTCATGACCTCCATTCCTGAACCTTGTGTCATTAGTCGATTTTTCATCTCCAAAATCATTTACCTCATTTCGTGTCGTAGATGTGGGATACATCAAGGCCCTTCTTGCGACGAGTTGCTTCTTGTCGACATCAACACATCATCCAAGAAGTTGACTTAGAAACACCCCTTCAGTACCTTGAAGCTTGCTTACATTAATGGCAGGTTTCTCGCTTCCAAAGATAGGTTGACATCAATAGCCTTCGACCGAAAGACTTTTTATGGTGGTCGACATCAAATCATTTATTCACACCATACAAAATGTACTGTAGTACCTTGAGGATCATTATCATTATTGATGATTCCTCTCACGTCTGTTAACGGCTTACATCATTGGCTGGTAATCAAAAGATGTCTTTCCATGTTCGACCTTAGAACATCTATTCACATGGTTAGACTTGTACTTGAGTGAAAGATTGGATGAGATTGAAGACCTTGGATCTAGTTTCATCCATCCGAGTTGCGATACTTTCAGGAGTACTAAATCAAATGTATAATGGCCTTACATTCACGGTCAACCATTCATGGGTCTATATCTATAGATGACAATATTTGTACATGTAATGAAAGTTGATAAGTTGAGCATGGTTATGCCTCCCTTAGCTAAATCATGCGAAAAATCAAATTAACATGATATATGTATTGTAATTGATGCAGGTCACCTTCCGTTTTGAAGCCTCTTCTCTTCATGATAAAGAATTTCACCTGACATAGATATTTACGACTTCATGCCTTAGGGGGAAACTGTTACAGATCCATTTGGGCACATTAACCCCAAATTATAGATCGATATTATTAGGGCCCATCAACCCCTAGTGTAGTTGTTACATTCCCTAAAGAAGTTAGTCATCAGAATGCCTCACATCCAAAGAAGTTCCATCACTGAAAACATCCAAAAACTACCTCTAAGAAGACCAGCACATGTAGGCCTTCATTAGGGTGCGCTGCAAAGCAAACCATACACTGACAGGGTGTTATGCAGTGCACTTGGTCCCACTTTGGCCTGCGTTGAGAAAACTTGAGAAAATTTCTATGAGGGTTTGAAGACTCCTTATCCATTGGAAGCCTCTAGAAGTTTCTCAATGCCACCTGCTCCTTTGAGTTCAAATTTGGATGAGAAAGGGAACTAGGAAACATCAATCCCCTATCCCTTCTTCCAAGGAACTGATTTCTAAGATTAGAAAGGCATTCATTACCATCATTGATGGCATAACCTTCTTCACTCACTTATAAATATATCTCTCATCTAAGAGGTCAGCGGCTAGAAATGGTTGAATAGTAAGGAGATGCTGGTGATATGAGATTAGAATTGAGTGCAGGTATTGTGATAGTGTTGGAGTGTCTTGCTTTTCATGAGGTTATGAAGAATTGAATTGGAAGGATGACATTGGATTGAGCTCATATGGGTTGTAATCTTTCCTCTTATCAATAAAGTTTTCAAGACTTTTTCCTTATGCTTGTGTTACATGTTAATGCTTTCATATGTATATCATGTTTTCAATTCCATGTTATTTATAACCAATAGATCATTATCATTTGCCTTGATGGGTTTTTGTTTTTGTGATTGTGCATGTATTTTTCAAGTGGCTTAACTATGGAAAGGAGCAGTAAAATCGGTCAAGGGAGACAAGGAGCTAGTGAAAACTACAAGTAGGTTTCTCTTCTCTCTTGTTTTATCTGTTGATTATAGAAAAGGTTAAGATTACTTTGTCTATTGTTTCTAGACCTGCTACTAGATCTAGAGGGTTAAGCGTCTGTCCAAGAACACTAAATACTCCTGAAACACTTAGGACCCTTGTTTGGTTTAGGACCATTATTTTCAGGATACGAATTCTTAGGATTCTTTGAATTTGGTTGCTACTGGGTGGCTAAGGCTTTCTTAGAAGAGTCTCCGAGATTAAGAAGACCAAGATGTAAGAGTTTTTCCTATTCTCTTATTAAAGAATCACAAAAGGAATCAAAGGAATCAAAGGAAGGGAACTTGTAGTCCTGTCCTGTGAATTGAAGGCTTCTCTTGTAGAATGGAAGGTGGAAACAAACACAGAGTAGGTTGGTGCCAACTTAGTAAGAATTGAATAGATAAGGTTACCATATTCTTTCTTAACCTTAACACCTTCTAAGAGAAGTCTAAGGGTCTTGAAATTAGACAAAAAATCTTCAGTGGATAAAAATTATTGGGGTCCAATGTAAGAAACTCATTTTCGAGTTGATGGGCTCTAAGTTCATTTTTAATTCCAAAAACTTTAGTGATCTGTTTCATTGCTTCATTAGGAGTATCAAGTTCTGTGATATGGAATATAAGATCTGGAGAAATAGACATCCCTATCAACCCATGTGCTTGACCTTGCCTATTTTCCCATTTGGTTGCCTTATATTTATCTTTCGATTTCATTTCTTGGCCTGAGACTATTCTGTAAATACCTTTACTTCTAAGTAAATCCACAATGTAGGACCACCATTGGAAGTAATTGATGTTGTGAAGAATAACTTGGCATGGAATTTCCATTTTAACAAAAACTGAAGCTATAGATACTGAAACTAAGTATTCCAATGGAAATGCCTTGAAAAATTAGGCTGATTAAAAAAAACGGCTCTGAAAATGACTTCCAGATGAAGAAGTTATGGCTTTTTGAAGAAAAGTTGTTGAAGATGCCGATGATGTGTGGGAATGTGTGGAAATGAATGATAATGTTATATTTAAAAAAACAATGCCCCCTTTCTAGACCTAATCTAATTAGCTCAACAAAGAGAAAGACTTGAACTCAAGACCTCTATTCTCATAAAGTAACTTTGGACCAAGTTAGTTTAAAAGGTTAGTAACTTTTGGAAAAGAGGAAGGGGGGTTTGGTTTTTTTTTTTAGTAAGTCCCCGAAGCTTTGGGGCGCGTGCTTACTTGAGAAAGCTCTTTTTTGCCTAGAAAACAAAAACCACAAAACCCAACATGGACATACAAAAAAAAACAAACCTTATGGTTTGAAGTTAGCTTTACTCGGAAACTAACCATTTTCCTCAATGTTTCTGATTTTCCGAGATCACACTAAGGCGCGACGAAAAAGAGAATATGCATGAGAAAAAAAAACTTCCTTTCTGTTTTTGATTTGCCAAAGTCAAACAGAGATGCTGGGCAAAGAGCATATGCAGAAATGAAATATGTAGATCCAATAATAAAGAACATAGAGATAAATAAACCGAAATAAACAGAGAGAAAATAACTAGAAAGTGCAAATAAACATTGTATACCTCCAGATCTTAAAAATGACGTAGCTATGGTTACCAGAAACCTTTTCATGTGAAACAAAATTGGTTCCTCACTAGAACAGATCCTCCCAACACAATAGAGCATTCCTCTCAGACCGAAAGAACTCAGAAATAATAGATCTAGGAAATGATAGTCGGGTGCAGTTCTAGCGGCTTCAGATTTGGATCACCAATGGATGTAGCCCTCAAATAGCTCTAATACCATGTAGGAATTTACAGGGTAAGTTCCTCAGGCAGACACAAATAAATCAACGCTCACAAATAGATCACAGATCAATACACCAATATTGTTGACGTGGTTAAAACCCTCAAAGAGGGAAACAGTCCACGACTTGAGCCAACGAGGCCACTTCAGGCAATTTTTTAATAAAAGAATGAAAATTTACATAATCTTCTCTCAGGAACGGTTACCCTACAATTGACCCTCCATGCTCTTTAAATAGAGATCATGGACCAATCAGGTGTTAAGCCACAAATAAAGTATCGGTAATCCCGAGGAGAGAATGAACCATCGGATCACTACATATCATGATCCTCGAATTGTAAGTTACAAAGGTACATACTCAAGAAAAACACTTTACCTAACTCTAATCTAGACCAGGTTATACTTAACTATTTCCTATGTGTCGGAATATCCTAACATGATCTACTGATGGATTGAATAGATCTCAGTACAGATGCATGTTTTTATCTCTGAATATTATGACCTCAGTCTTTCTAAAGTTGTGAAAAGCTGCACAATTTTAGGTCCAGATTTGCAAATCTATACACTGGTTGGTCTTGGGAAAGATGCGTATACATGCGGGTTCACTTCTTCAAAGTCGCGTATATAAAGTAACGGTTTTGTTCATAAATTATTGATCAGCTTGATCAGTGCTCTTGTTTCTCTATTGTCTATCAATGATGTCCTCATATTGATATGGGTCTAAAGTAGAACCGATTGAATGATGAAGTTGAATTTGTTTACATGTTGATTGGTTGAAAATATTATTGATGCTACTGAGTGTATGAGGGTTCTGTAAGCTAAAAAAATATTTCAAAATATCTCTGGTCAACTCTATGTCTGATTCAAAATTACAAGTTTTCAGCTTTTAGTATATTAAGATCTGCATGTGGGTTTCTCTATAGAAAAGTGTGTATGCACGCAGGTTTCCTTAAGTGAAGTGCATATACATTTTTTCATTTGAATGATCATGGTTGCAGTTGATTCTATGTGTTGATGCACTATTATGAGTTCAGTTCTATGTATTTTTTACACTGATCTAGCTATTCTAGTTGATTGGTTGATTTTTGATTAAGTGTTAGTTGATTGGGTTTCAGTGATTGGTCTATTCATATGTGTCAAATGTTGATGATTGTATTACAATGATGAGATAAAATTTTATTGTTGAGCTTAAGTATTGATATTGGATCCAGTGTGAAAATTTATGAAACGTGGTCCACGAATGTTGGTGAGGGTTGGAGCATTCAGTGAGGAAGTCAAAGCTTTCTACCAGTAATAGATGGTAATCAGATTAGGGTATTGGAGCTCCCTTCCAGTAGGAGCTTGTTATGAAACTAGCTCACAAAAAGATTGAAAAGATAGCTGAACGCCTTAGAAATCAGCCTCTTGAGGGGGCAACCTCCTTTACATTACACAAATGAACAATTCTTAGATGATACAAATGAGAATACCTCATTTCTATATATAAGAGCCTAATGGGTCATAATGTAATCAGAGCCACCATAACAATAATAATGTAAGGGCACAACAATAAAAATAGTGGGCTTATATGGGGCACAATAATAACAATATGGGGACTACATGGGCACAACAATATAATGAGGTGGTTGCACTAATAACAATAAGGGGTTACACTAGTAGTATAGGGACCTAACATGCCCCTCTCCTTCAAAAAGTGTTGTCCTCAATGCTTGAGTAGTTTTGGATGCTTCTGTATAAAATTCTCATCCTCCCATGTGGAATATTCAGCGGGTAAGTTCTTCCAGTTGATGAGATACTCTAAAATTGATCGATTTCGTAGCTATCAATTTCTTGTTTCTGTGAATGCTTCATGTTCCAATATGATTTTTCCTTCCTCATCAAGTTCTGCTAATATTATTTGAATTGGGATCTTCTGCAAATTTTGAATGAGTGGCCCCACTTCTTGGTCATTATTCCATTCATCCCTTTCTTCATTTATCCAATCTGGGTGGATAATAGAAATAACACAAAACAATGCTTCCACATCCTCATCCTTTCTTGACAGTGCATCTGAAACAACATTTTTCTTCCCTTTTTTGTATATGATTTCAAAGTCATAACCAAATATATTTGTGACCCCTTTTTTGTTCTTCAAAAGATAATATTTGTTCTAAAAAGTATTTAAGACTATCATGATCTTTTTTTACCTTGACGTGTCTTCCCATTAGGTAAGACCGCCATTTCTTAAGTGCATGTAGTATTGCTAACATTTCCTTTTCATAAATAGATTTCTTGAGATGTAGTCGTAAAAATACCCAATTGCCTACATCAAAACTTCTTTCATTGCGACGTTGATCTCCCTGTTGTTTCATTCGATTCTGCACCAAAGTGGTGTTATCCTTTAAAAGTTTGAGAACCTATTGTTGATGCTCGATGTGATCTTTCACTACTTGAATATTTTTCTTCTTGATATTTCCTTCTACGTTGAGAGTTTGAGGAGTGGTAATTTCTTCCAATGCATTACGAGATATGGTTAGATTCATTTCTTGATGCTTGATGTGATAATTCACTTCTTGAACATTTTTCTTCTTGATATGTCCTTCTATCTTGAGAATTTGAGAAGTGGTAGTTCTTGCCAATGCTTTACAAGATATGGTGAGATTCATTTCTTCTTTCTCCAGGGTTGGTTCCTAGTGTATATCCTCTTCTTTTGAAATTTCTTGATCCTTTTCTTCGTACTCTTCACAATCTATGTAAAATAATTTCTTCTCAGCACACTTACGACCTTTAGTGTATTTTCTATCACAATTGTAACAAAAGCCCTTTTTCTCTTTTTTCTTCCGATTGTTATGGTGTAAACCTTGTAGGTTATGGAAGGATAGGAGAAAAAAACTTTCATATTTATAGCTGTGAGTGGTATGATTCCTTGTTTCCATAACTCCGCTTTCAATTTTTCTTGCCAACCTGAATGCCTTCTCTAATGAATGAGGTTCCCAAAGACAAACCCCATGTTGAATGTTATCCTTGAAAGTACCTATGAAGACATCAATCCTTTGCTTCTCTCGAATATCATTTAACCTTATATTCAATTTTTGGAAGTCCTCAATGTGCTCTGCCATTGAACTCTTTTATATGAGATTTATCAATTGGCTAAAGAAGGTGCTGCTCTTTATGTCCTCATAATGTGCTATCATTTCCTCCGTGAAAATTGACCAAGTGACAAGTTGCTTACAAAAACAAAGCCATTTATACCATAAAAATTGATTTGATTCTAAATATAAAGATGCAATACATACCTTTTGTAACAGTTGTACATAATGTAGATTAAAATATTGTTCCATCTAGAGTATCTAATTTACCAGATCCTTGCCATCAAACTTCCTCATATCACCTTTTCTTGATTTTAGGAGCTCGATCTTGAAACTACTGTAACTCTGTAATTTCGGATCTACAAGGTTTGAAATTGTGACCAAAAGTATCCCTTTGCGTCCTCTTTCCAATTCCATCAGTTTGGTCAAAATTTGGTTCTCCAAGGAATAGTTATGCCCAATCTCCCAAGGTGACCTTCTTATATACTTTTTAAGTAGATCAAACTTGTATGAAGTGCCACATGTTACTGTTTCCACCTCTATATCTACAAAAGCTACACAGAAAATTGCATTCTGTCATCTTTCTATACCTTCTAACAAAATTTTAATTTGATGCTCAGAGAGAAAGTTATGACGATTTTCCCATGGTCACTTGTTTATATCACTGTCTATAATGAACAATGCCTTTACCTAGGAGATTTTGCGAAAATGGGACAGGCTCAAGCCCCATGGACGTTCCTTATGCCAAATGAAGGAGGAGGTAATAAACCATTTTGTTAATCTCTTGTAATTGTTCAACACAAATCTGGTAGGATATGGAAACCTTGATAGGAGTAAGAGATGGGTGGTATTGAGACTTAATAACTAGTTGCTTCAAATACTGGTAGTATCATCCAAATTTAAAATATTCCAAGGCTCTTTGTATAATACTATCAGAAGCTATATGGCTGGGTATAAATTTTTTAATTTTTTAGAATAGTTAAAGACCATATTTTCAATGTGCCTTACATAGTAGAATTACCTTTTTCAACATTAAATACTCTCCCAATATTTCTTCTTAGAGTTAGATATGTTATGAGCCTATAGATAAATCATGGCCTTGGGGTTATTTTGTGGGAGCTTGTCCAGGTAACCCAACCTCATGTGCGGTTGGGGGGATTTTTTTTCTAAATAACTATGTCGAGTTTCTAGATTTGAAATTACTTTTATAATTAGCCACTTTGAAACGGATCACCAATGTCTAAATATTTATTGTCTTTATGGTTGTTATAAATTGAATGAAGAGGACAAACAAAATGCAAAATTCGTTCTTTAGTCCTTCTTACGCCCTCGCGTTTAGAGGTAGCTAGGGGAGATTTTTCTTGTATGACTCTTGAACATAGGAGTAATTCCACAATTAACATTTGTGTTCATCAATAGACAATTTCCCTTTAGATGCATCAAACTATGTTCAACTTATTCCCTTGAAAATTTTGGTGACTAACACACATGAAGTACATGAGTTTGTTACTTCATATTAATGTTCAAGGTTAATGCATATTTAAGAAAATAAGAAGGAATGAACAAGATGTAAATTCAATATTGAAAGGAAAACAAAGGGATATGAATGATAAAGAAAAATCCAAAGTAAATTTTGATCTCTACCTTGTCACTATGAGACCATTATGCAAAGTCCTATGCAATGCAATACATAACTAAAACTGACTAAATAAGAGTATCTCTGGAATTTATCCTTGCTAAAAGCCATTGGAAATACAATTGGGAAATTTTACTATAGGTGCCGAGAAATAGAGAAATATGCCAGAACCACCTATGCATGCATCTGTGTGGAAATGGACTTCAGTGCTAGATTCCGAGCTGAAATAAACCTAACAAGTAAAGACTATGTCTGGAAACAGAAACTCGATTATGAAAGTGTCCTCTTTAGATGTCGATCCTACTTTGAGACAGACCATCTAGCCAAAAATTCCCTAAAAGCCTCCCAGAAAAATTTTGCTAGAAAGAATCACCACAAATCTACATGGAGGGAAGGAGCACAAAAATAACTTTACACTGTCATCAAGGAAGAATACTCTCCAAAAAAATCTGTATCGCAAGAAATCGGGCAAGAAAGAAACAAATCTCAAGACTAGCAGGGGGAAAGCCCCACCCAAGAGCAAAAAAGTGAACTCGACAACCCCTCAAGGATAAAAAATTATGAGGATTCGAATACCGCACAAAATAAATCTTCATTTAACAGCAAAGCAGATATCCCAAACCAAACTTCTTCTTCGACTATCTTCAAAAGGATGAACACAACAGATTGGGAAGCTAAGACACCAATGTCCCAAGAACTTGAAGAGATGAAAGAGATGCAAGATAAAGGAAGTTTGAAGATGGTAGAGAAAAAAAATAAAGCTACGACACCAATCTCGCCAAGAAAGATGAGAAGCCAGACAATTAAGAACTAGGAAAATTATAGGTCTGATAGACCAATTTGGTCTCAGTGGATGTTAACCACCACCACCATCATCATCATCAATAAAATGCATAAGTTAAAAAAGGGGAATATATGAAATAAAGTGAAAGAAAACAAGAGAAAGGAAAGAAAGGGGTAGTAGGGCATAATGACAAGGAAAATATAACTGAGTGTATAATCATTCCTTCCACAAAGGTGCTCAAGTGGATGAAAATATTATATAACCTTACATAACTATGTACGACCACTCTTGAAGTCAAACCCCATACCATTCTATTTGCCATTACAAATACCCTTTGATGGCTTTCCTAGAACACACCACTATTCTTGGTTACTAGCACACCTAAAAAGGGCTGATGATGATCATCCCATACCTAAACTTGACATGTGGCACATATTCTATAAGATATTGTAAAGTTCAATAAGATACTTAATTTGATCTACCTAATGGAATTTACATATGAAATTATGTTGCATTGAGTTGTGTACATTCCCCCAATTGATGATCACACTTACAAATTTAGTGCCTTGCCTTTGAAGATATATTTTTCATAGATATGACGTGGGCATGAGCTTTGAATTTTTGGAGGATGTGGGAGGGTTACTTACAAATTTTGAACACCACCTACACATCTTTTTCTAAAGGACATCCCACTTCTTTTGGAGGTTGTTCCATTACTTTGGAGGGCATTGGGCCTTTGAGGATGTGGCACACATGAAGAGATTATATACCCTAGTTGGAGAGGGTTTGGCACATTTGGTTATGATATGACACTTGGATGATGAAAGGTTGAACCTTTTGGTGGAAAAATTACACCTGTAGAGCCCCTACACTTCATTATTGAGTGAGTTGTCCACTTTATGATGCCACTTGTCTGAGATCGAGCATGCATTTTATGATGGACATATTGTCTTATGAGAACATTTACCTCATTGTCAAGGCATCAATGGGGATCTATGTACCTACCCACTCTTATATCATGGATAATTTACTTATCATTTCCTTATCTCTATGGTTTGCAAGAGCTAAAGGAATTATTTTATGCATTTATGGATTTTATTAGATGAGAAGGGTGATTGACTATTCCAGGTGGATATTGGTGGCTACCTGCCTATTCCACTTGGATGCCCACCATTGTTTCTTTTAGTTTTTCAGTTTCCTTATTTGTAGCACAATTTACTATTTTTGGCAGTTTTTCAGGTCCTGAACTTCCGGAGCCGTTTTTAGGCCCTGAATGACATTCTTTGGGAAAATCAGCACCAACATGGAACATTCACTAATGTTGGTCATTCAGAAGTTGTATTCCTCGAATAGATCTTTCTAATGAGGTATTTTGTGCGTCAAACGGAGATCGTATGCCAAAGTTACAACATTAGGAAGTTAATGTACCAATTTACCCAAACAACGCCAATAGTTTAGCGCTTCATCTCCTAGCGTTAGGTTTTTGGGTATCCCGACACCCCATGAATCCCTGATGACCCTCTAAAACCCGCATCCCCAGGGTTACCTTTGGATGCCCCATCGAAGTTTAGCTCGAGAAAACCCTCAGGGGTCATGAGAAGCGAGAAGGAGATTGGCTGAGAGGCAAACTTAAGTTCCAATATGAAGGTGCAGGCCTTTGCAGGGATAAGTTGAGAGTAGATAATATTCACACTTCTTGGGGGTTAACCTTCGAATCATTAGAATTCCATTTCTATGCTAGTATAGATTCTCTTACATTGCGTCCCTGAACCATACTGGAGGTCCACCAATCCTTTTATTTTTCCATAAAGCATGTTTCCCGTAACCAAAAGGACTCAAAACTGAAGGGTCAATTATGTTGGCCCAACTTGAGGTCCATTTCCAGCCAGATTGGCCAATGGTCGAATCCTAGACATGGCAGAATGGAGGCTTCGAAGAAAATGTCCTTATTGATATGGCCTTCAAAGACCATGAATCTATCTAACCTAGAGGCGACTTGGTGGGCTTTGACTCTCCAGTTGTTCCATGAGAATATCATGTTGATGGTTGAAATATGTACTACTTTTAACTCCACAATCCAAGTTCGAAAGAGATCCATTTATGGATCCTTCCATCTTATCCCACCCTTTTTCTCTTCTAGCGAGGTTATGAGGTTAGAATCTCCCCCAATCAACCAAAGTTTTTCCTCACTCATTGTGTGAAGATTTCCTAAATATTGGAGGAAATCTTCTTTTTCCGCTGGAGGACCATAGACAATCATACCCACTCTTTAGCCCCAATTTGTTTGAATTTTCTAGATAAAATACGAGGCATAGTGATCTAATGGTTAAAATGGATCACGCTAGTGTTCCAAAGTATGGAAATGCCTCCTCCACTACCTCTTATTTAAGCCATAAATCTAAGACAATATCTTAAGGATTACATCATTGAAATAAAACAAACATTGACCCGACTAGACATTCTTCAAATGCTTTGTCTTTGAAAACAATGCTTGGACCAATAAGACTCGTTCAAGCTACTCCCTCTCCCACCAAAAGGTATAGTCTTCTAGGTGTGACCCAAAATTTTCTAAAATCAATAGCATTTGAAATGACTTGTAAACCTTGTGAAAGTATGATGATGAACTTTGAAATTATAGATACAATCCCCATGTACATGTTTCATAACTCTAGTGAGATATTGTCTCTTCGTTCCATCAACAAAATTCTAACTTTTAATATTATCAAATTTGAACAATGAAATAAAATTTATTGTAAAATTAAACAACTTCACATCTTTATATTATAAAGTCAAACAATTACACTGCCATTAGAAAAACATAGTAATACTATTTTCTATTAAAAAGATAAGAACTTTTTTAAATGGATTAAATTAAGATAAGGTAAGGTCTTTATAATACATAGTCAAATAATTGTTTTTTCAATTTAAAAAAGCACAACAATGAATATTTTTAATCACAACTATGGACTATTCAATTACGTCATGACTCTTTACATTCCACAATTGAAAATTTCACTTACAAATTATTTACAAAAGTATATTACAATTTATTCGTACCCATATAGGACAAAATTGGGTAGAGACAACTAGACAACTTAATAGGAGAAAACATATCATGCTTCTGTTTGGGGAAACTTTAGCTCAACAACCTCTGCTTGATGTGTCTTGCCAAAGTAACAGTGCCAAGTTATGTACTGCGCAAGATATCTAGGGCTCTAGTGCCAACTATCTCAACCCACAACCTTTAGGGGACCCAAGCTATTATAGGGCTATACAGATTACATCCTAACACATAGCCTATAGGGATCCAAAGATAAATAAAGGAATTGTTAAAATATATATAGAATAAAACAAAAACTTAAATAATACTACACCACTTATTAATAAAATTTTCATCTTTAAATGTTAGTATTGAAGTGGTAAAGGCTCAAACCTTTATCTATTTTTGTAGATTTTCTTATAAGGCTTGTATAGTGTACTTTTCTTTTTCATAAATTCAACTTTAGTTTTATTTTTCATAAATTAAAATTTAAAATAAATATAAATCCACGTATATGATCTCTTCATGTACATGATACATATATTATTATAACTAAGAAACGTTCCTTGGTAATGATATGTTTGTTCATGCATGCAACATTGAGTAAGATATAAATATAAAAGTAACTTAACTTGCAAACTTGATAACTTGAAAATGAAGCAAATAAATCCTTTCTAACTACATTCATCAAAACTAATGTAGCATTGATATAATATAACATCAAATCCACATCATGAATTTAAAAGTCAATGAAGACATTGTCATACACACAAGTTCAAATTCATGTATTTGTTTTCCAAATTTGTCTAGCTATACATTTTTATTTTCTACAAAATGGAACTTCATTCCCAACGTAGATAATGGAATTTCATGCCCATGAATGACGTTACGGAAAAGCGGCCTCACAAATGATCTAGAAATTGGGTGTACAAGTCACCATCGCCACTCTTGGGACTCCCAAGTGAATTTCCAAATTGATATTGCTGAAAAAATTCAATGACCAATTAGTTGTAAAATCCAGAATGCATATAATCAATTTCATTAATTAATGATAAGTGTTTGATCAACCACTCATTAACACCATGAAGATCTAAGGCAATGGAGAAGATTTCCCTTCCTGGGTAGATGATGGAGCACTTGGTGATGGATATAGGCATCGTTCAGGGGTGATGGATAAGAGCATGGTGGGAGAAAAATTGGAAAAAGGTAGTGGGTTTTGGTGATGATACATCCCCATCGATTATACGATAGTGGGAATAACCCTAGGGCGAGGGATCACGCTAGGGGGGGAAATTGGAATGTTAAGGGTGGATGATTGGAACAATGAGAAGGGAGGAAGGTTAAAGGGGAGGGGTGGGAATGGGGAAGGGATTGGGGAGGCGGTTATAGGCATGGGAGAATATATGAAGGAAAACGGTGGTGGGTGTGGCTGACAGTACATCCCCATTGGTTGTACAATAGGGAGAAGCACCGTCAGGGAGAAAATTGGGATGGTACTGATTGGAGAAGTGTTCCCAATGCTATAGTTTCTTTCATTTACATGCTCATCAAATAATTGGAGTTGACAAGTTGGCCCATCAACTGTATGAACAAAAAATGTTCATATAGTTATGCCTATGCATTGCAAATGATAGTATATCATATTTCACTTCAAAAAATGCATAACATCAGATTTCCATACCATTTTTGTGTATAATAGAATGTTGCACTAACTCAGACATATGGTCCACATTTCTTTGTTGTAGAGAAGATAGCTCCAGTTGTTCATTCATGCTCTTTTTTTTCCACGAACTCGTCCAACCCTTTGAAATTGTAGTTTATCTTTCCCTGCTTTTGAATTGTGACCAGAATGCCTTTTCTTATTGAATGGGATCAAGAAACTATGTTTTCTCTTGGCAGTGATCTTGGATGGAGTTAGAGTATTGAAAAACATTCTGTTGTATTCTTGATATGCTTTGTCTACCAAGCTATTTAATGCATATGCCTTTTCCAAATTTGTTGGTATTATGGATCTCAATTTCTCATGAATTGATGAGTTAACATGTTTCATCTCATCATCTTCGAATAATGCACTATCTGGTCGTACATTGGTCAATTCAACATTATATGAGAATTTTCTAAATCATAAATTCTTGTTTCATTATGACAATTTAGATTGGGAGGAGAATCAAAGCATGGTAGAAGCTCTGTTTGGATTTCTGGGCCCAATATAGGTGATGCATTCAAATCAAATAAAATTATAGGAATTTATGTAGTAGCATTAGTGACATTAGGTAAAACATTTTCACCCAAACTAATGTTACTCACCAACATCTCAACTTTCAATACATGTTTACAGACGTTTCCATTTAGGGCCCACTTGCAATTACCGAAGTGTAGATTGGAATCTTTATATATGCGAGTATTCTTATTTTGGCTATGAACCCAATAATTGCTGTTACTCTTTTCATCAGGCACACAATCTTTGTTTGGGATTTGGTTAGTTCTACACTTGAATGCATTCAATTGTTGCTCAATTTTTCTGGGTCGTACAAAACCAACTTTTTTAAACGTTATATATGATTGTAATATAATAAAACCTTTGTTAATAACTCATAAATCAACCAATAAACCCGCCTATGGCATGCATTGTTCTTCTCACTTAGGTACCTTTGCTTGATATACCGATGGTAAGACTCAATTGCATTATTTGTATTTCGATTGGAATGTGGAAAATTTTTGTACGCCTTTGCCCACATATATGTAGAAAGAAATTTATTGGTTATGAATTAATAACTGTACATATGACATGCAAAATAGATTCATTAAAGCTATTAATAAGAAACTTACATATTTTATTGTTGGCTAACCAAGTTGTTTTAAAATATTCCAAAAACTTTGTATGGTCACTGAATCCTTCAAATAAATTTTCAACTGCCTTTTTTATAGATTCATCATCTTCACATGTGTGCATGATTTCTCCTAAAGCATGGAAAATGCGGATTTGGTTTTCCCTTCCTTAGACTTTGTTTCCGACATTCTTCAACCATGCACGATGGACATTCCACACAAATAATAATATTGTACAATTGATTGAAGACTTGGAATAACATACTTTCTAGAGAGAATATACATTAAGAATATTTTCATGCCTCTTATAAAAAGAATAAGCACATCATCTTAACGCTTCAATTTCAGCAGTAGCATCATCTGTAATGAAGGCTTTAACATGGCAATCTGGTCACTCTCTATTCCCAATGGCAAAGATTGTTTACATCCATTTAGAAATAGGAACTATAGTATTGCGTGATGATATCACCCAAGCTACTGGAACCCCATTGTGATGTTTTTTGAAAACCATTAAAGTGTAAAGTTGATACTACATTACAAACAAAGTACATAATTGTATTTATATAAGATACAAGCACTAAAATGGGGTTGAATAAATGAATTAGATTTAGGATAAGTTTGTACTCACTCCGTACTTATTTGTAGTAAATTTTGAATCCATTGAGATTATATTGTTCTGAGAATATTTTAGCATCATTGAACGCATCCACTTTTTTGTATACCTATGATAAAAGGGATGTTTTTAGCAAGATCTTGTTTCTGGTAGAAGGAAAGGTTGTCAACGTGTTCCTTATACCAACATTCTACACTGATTGGATCACTTTGATCTTTAACATACTCTAGCCTTATGGTATCATTGTAAATGTTTAATATCTTGTCTTGTCATGTATGTATCTCAAGGTGTCCCTTTGTATAACTCACCGAGTCCATCCTTCACGTCAAAGATGAACTTGTCCCATATCATTGTAACATTGAAACCTCTTTGGATTAAATGTTTGAAAATAGATTGCATATCCCTTGTTAAATGTGGTACATAACTAAATCTCATAGGTCTACCGATTGCATCTTTTCCATGACAAACAACATTGGATTTATCAATATGCCTACATGCTCTATATATTCTTACAACTTTATCTGGTCTAAGTTGAAGTCATCGCACAATGAAGTGACATTGGCAGCCAACTTTAAGACTTTCATGTCGATTGTGTTTTTCGTTTTGATATGAGGATTCACTCATAATTATGTTTTTGCACTTCGGATCATATGCACACCAATAACTATATATAAAACATTTACGATAAATTAGATATAACATTTATGCATCTTGAAAAAAATTATACGTATATTGAAAAAAGATATAAAGACTCACATAATGTACTCCGGATATGCTGAAAAATGTGTTTGTCTGATATCCTCTACTTTTTTACTTCGTTGAGAAGTAAGAAGAAATTGAGTGGGTGCATGTTCACTTGATTCCTCTCCTCTTATAAAATCATCAAGTTGACAATATGGAATAATTGCAACTTGGTACCCATAAATCTGTGTCCATGCTAAATCTTCTGCTAAAAATTCAATCATATCCTCTGGGTCTTCAACTTCCAACCCATTAATCCTCTCCCACTTCTTCATTCTTCAAATACCTATAAAAATTGAATCGAAAATAATTTTGTTTGAGTAGATATTATGGTCTTGATTAATGCATATCAATAAGAATAGAAATCAAATTTTTAGGTAACTATTCTATACTTTTCAGGTAAACCACTTTGGTAAAGGTAATATTTGGGTAATTAATCAACTTAGAGATTTTTGACAAATTTAGACTAACCATGTATGGCATATGATGTCTTTGTGGACGTGGTGTCAGCATGTTGGTCTCATGGTACAACTTGTGATGAGTGGTTGAGGTGGAAGGGGTCGAAGGGAAATACCTAACATGAAAATCTCATAAATGCAAGGATGTGCCGAACACCAAGGCATGAGACGGTGTGCTAATAGTGGCCCTTCAAAGAGGGATCAAAGGGAGAGACATAACACCTCTCTCAAAGTAGGAAGGTTGTGTAATCTCCTAGATTGACAGTTTGGGTCAAAAATAATGTAGGAATGTCACACCATTTTGAGTTTGATCAAGAAAGAACTAAGTTTACTAAAGGTAGCAAGACTCAACGAATTCTCCATAGAAAAATTGGGCATTCCAAATAAACTTGATTTAGACAATTTAGAGGCTACATCCATATAAGGGAAAAGGTGATTTTGATGCCTCCCTTCAAATAACCTACAAGGAAACCTAACTTTACCCTTTTCCCCAAGAACTTAAGAATCACTATTCAATGGATCAACCATAAGTTGATGGGAATATTTATACCACAATTCTAAGACTCTAGGTATACCAAAACAATCCTTAAGAAGGTGAGCAACCTTACAAAGCTTACAAAGTTATTTGGGTATGCATTGCATGTTGGAGGGTTCCTCAACATTACCAACACTCATGACCATGGTTGGTTTGTTAAACCCTTTCTTATGTTGCTTCTTCTTCTTCTTCCTTCTCTTATTCTTCTTATCCTCCTAGTTACAAGCATCATGACTTTCACCAGGAGATGAAGAAGAAAGGGTAGAAGACATTATGGGAGAAGAATTCATTTATTCATGATAAAAGAATAGTAAAGTTTTATAAAAGATTAATCAACATCCTACTCACATGGCCCTTTTTTCCCCTAATGGTGTATTTTATTAATTTTATTAAAAGTATAAATATGAACGCTCGTGTCATACTTTATTAAGTTTGTTAAAAGTATAAATATGAACATTCATTAATCAACTAATTAGCTAGTGGTTGGGTTGTTGAAATAATGGCCAACAACACAAACATTCAGTAAAATCTTGGAAGTGCCATGAAGCTTCAGAAAGCAACGATGTTTGTTTCTTTTACCGTTAATCAACATATGAAGAACTACTACTTTGAGATTCACTATGTAGTCTTGTAAGGTCCTTCACTTTATAAAAATTTAAAAATATATTTCATATATTTAGGTGTTATTCATGTTATAGACATGATTGAACAAAACAAAACATTGTTGAAGAAGGTTTATACCTTGATGAATGTCATAGATCCATTAATAATTTCATTCGTATTAAAAAAAACAATAGTAAGTAGATACTAATTAGTTACTTTTTGTAAAGATAGTGTGCATTAATTTTTTATATTTATTATTTATTGTATACCGCTTTCTAAAATGCTAATTTGGAAGGTCCTAGTGGGGACCCAAGTTTTCTTTTGTATAACCTATTAGCTAGAGTCTATGATTTTTTTCCACTGGAAAAATCCGTAATTTTCATTATGATGGAGAAAATTACATATTGTAAATGCAGTTTACATATGCTGATCGATGTTGTCCATCAAGATCCACCACACAGGGTGATCTGTCTTGTATAACAAAAATGTTGTTGTATAGTCTATTTAGCAGTCTTAGCTACTAATCGTCTGTACATGACCACACAGGGTCCATTTTCAAAATGTCTTTATATATATATCAAAAGTTTGACAAATTTTTTTATCAGTTTTTGATCATTTATATCATTGCTAAGATCAGGGACTGTTGTCCCTCTGATATTTCTGATCTATGTATGGCTTGTGGTAATAGCGGTGTTCCTCAGTCCCTTGCTGCTCCAATATTAACCATTCTTCTCTGGGTAGTAGCGTGGCCTCCTTGTATAATTGATCAGCGCTGTAGTTATATTCCTTGTATATGTGGATACAAGAAGTATGGTTAAATGTTGCCTTGAAAGTTTGAGTTTCATACAATATGTTGCTGAGTGTGTGAATGTGACATATTGTAGATTGATTGAACCAATTTACAACAATCTTTGAGTCCCCAAATATGTTAAGATTTATACACTGATGTCCGAGAGAGAAATGTAATAAGTGTCGAAGGGTCATGAGTTCCGCAAAATTGTTCGAGCCCACACCGAGCCCCACCTTTACTTTGAATCTGTGGTGTTCATTTATATGTAGAACGAAGCCCCCCCCACAACCATTTTGATTCGCTGCCCCATCGAAAAAGCCCCAAGGGATTGTTTTGTCTATAATGGGGGGTGGTTGAATACCCCTCACCCTAGGGGGAGTAGGGTCGGGCAGTTCAAGGTATGAGGAAATAATGCTAGCTTCCGTGTGAGGCCAACACACAGCCATGTTCTTAAAGATATACTTGTTGTGGACCTTCCATAAATTCCAAATGACCACTAAGGGGAGGTTCAGAAGTTTTGATCCCGAATGTTTGTGGTACCAATCTTCCCATGTAGTTAGTAAATCATCCCCGGTCCAAGTCCCAGCAAAACCTATAGATGTCGATATGTTTTTCCAAAGAGCGCGGGTTGATATGCAATGAAGGAAGAGGTGTACAGTTGATTCTGATGCCTCTTTGCACAAGATACACCAAGATGGCCTGTATATCGCTCTATGGGTTGGGTGCTCTCCCGTGGGGACAATATCTTGAAGGACACACCAGAAGAAAAGTCTGGTACGTGGAGGAGCATTAAGCTTCCAAATATCTCGCCACCAGTTCAATGTCAACTCAGGTTTTTTATGCTGTATGAGGGAATGGTAGCCTTACTTGGGTGAGTATATACCATTATTAGCCATAGACCAAACTAATTCGTCAGGCCCCTGTTTAATTCAGATAAAGCTGTAGTATAATCGAGCCACTCCTGATGCCATTGTGGAGGTAGATTGAGTTGTAGGGCGGAATTCCATGCCTGTGAATAAATATCTTTTCACTGTTGATCAACGATGTGAGAAAATACCCTGATCCCTCGATCATGAAGGAGCCTGATGAGTTCTCTGCTGAGTATGTGTCTGCCCCAACTTCCTATCCACGGATCTTGACCAATCCTACCCAATGATCCATCATTAATTCTCTAGACCAAATTGTCACGAATAAGGGGGAGGGAATGTATTAGAGCCTTCGATATCGACGAACATCCCGTCGTTTGCCAAGTTGGTAGTCTAATCTAATCCAATAAACTCTGAGGCCAAATGTATTTATGGAAGGATACTTGTGCCCAAAGGTTTTGACTTGTCATCAGTGACCAGCCCATTTTTGCAGAAAGTGCTTGAGTGAAGAGGGGAAGGTCCTTTAGTCCCCATCCGCCGCATTTCTTAGGTAGGGTTATCTTTTGCCAGCTAATCCAGGCGAACAATCTTTTGTCCTGATTTCCATTCCATAGGTATCAGTTACAGAGTTGTTTTAATCATCCTAGAATGTTCCGCGGGATCCATGCAAGGGCCATCCAGAATACCAGAGTGGCCTCCAAGACAGATTTGATGAGCACCAATATGCCTGCCCTAGATAAGTATCTAAAGCTCCATACAGTGAGTCTCTTCTCCAACTTTGAAACTAGCCAAACCCAATCAGCAATTCTTTGACAAGTAGGTTTCATCCAGTACCCCAAATATTTGAGGCCCCTATCCAAGGAGTGTATGTTGTAGGGAAAAGCCTGCTGAGCAAAATGTGATTCCTGTACCAATGTGCGAGTGCAAGTGATAGTAGATTTAGAATGATTAGCAAACATACCTGTAGCAGAGGCAAACAGAAGAAGGATCTTTGAAAAGGATCTGGAATCTCGTATGCTGCCATCCAACAGAATGAGTACATCGTCCACAAATAGAAGATGAGTGAGAGAGCAGACATCTGAGATTCAGAGACCACTGATATCACCATTCCTTTTTGCAGAGGCTATGAGGCGACTAAGACCTTCCATGACAATCAGAAAGAGCAGGGGAGACAGTAGGCAGCCTTGTCTCAGTCCCCTTTCAGAGTGAAAAAAGGGTGAGGCCGAGCCATTAATGAGAATACTAAAGGAAGGGGAAGTAATAAAGGCCATTATCCAAGTGATGTAGGAGTGGGGGAACCCTAGATGGATAAGAAGCATTTTGATATATAGCCAGCTGGCACAATCAAATGCTTTGGAAAGGTCAATCTTGAGAATGATGCTCTTTAGATGCTTAGACCAGATAGAATGTATGGCTTCTTGAGCCGAACCAATGGATTCATGTATCTGTCTGGATGCGAGGAAGGAAAATTGTTGAGGGGCAATGTGTCTGGAAAGAATCGGTCTGAGACGGTTGGCAATGGTCTTGGAAATGATCTTGTAAAGGCAATTGCATAATGAGATAGGCCTGTAATCATCGAAAGAAGATGGGGAGTTAGATTTAGGAATGAGAGCAATGAAAGTCGAATTGATGGCATGGTAGATGGATCCAGAAGTTCTGCTTTCTTCCACAACGTTCAGTAGATCCTGCCCCAGGGTTTCATAAAATGCCAAATAGAATTCAATGGTCCAACCATCCGGGCGTGGACTCTTATCTTTTTTGAACCATTTTAATATACCTTCTAACTCCCTAGAAGTTACCGGAGCATTTAGCTCTTCCACATCATCCTCATCAACAAATCTCGGAAAGTGACTCGCAACATTGATAATATCAGGTAGATTAGCTACACGGCGACATTTATAGAGATCTCTGAAGTGAGTGATGCCAAGGTGAGCAAGCTTATTGAAGGAGTCAGCAATGTCTCCCTCCGGAGTTGGGAGTTTCCAAATGGTATTGGACACCTTTCGACCTTTGGCATAGCTGTGGAAAAACTTTGAGTTATCATCCCCTGCTTGTAACCAAATAGCTCTACTCCTCAATCGCAGGGATTCTTCATGCTCCTTAAGGATGCTAACCTTCTGGTTTTCCAATTCTATCAGTCATCCCTTGTCCTTTGCGGAGATAAAGCCCAGTCCCCGATCATCTAGTAGTGAGCTCAACTCTGATTCAATATGGGTGAGTTGTGTGGATTCCCGAGCATGCTTGTCCTTTGCCCAATTAATGGAGAGGTGCTTGATCTTAGAGAGATTTCTGTAGTTTCCTTTTGCAAGTGATTCTTCTCCATTAATGGGATGAGTATTCCAATATTCAGAGATCAGCTTGATGTATGACGGGTACTTTAGCTAGGTGTGATTGAATTTGAATGGGGCTTTTGGCTTCTTAAAAGGCCCGTGAATTTCCAAATATATAGGCGCGTGATCCGAAATGCCTCCCGTACCCACCCATTGCTTGTAATGATGCAACCGATGAAGGAGCGCATCCTTCATGATGAATCTGTCAAGTCTGCGAGCCAATGCTGCATCACCCACACTCCTGTTCCTCCAGGTAGGAAGAAGTTTATGCATGGGGACATCCACAAAATTTGTCTGCTGTAACAAATTTGTCATATAATCTGTGATAGAGTCGATTTGTGCCGCCGATCCCCATGACTCCCTGAAGCCTAAAGAAAAATTTGGATCTCCGCTGATTATAGTTTGGTCCTCATCCATGAGAGTGAGATGTAGGAGTCTCTGCCAAAATTGTTCTCTTTGATAACAAGGGGTGTATACATTCACAATCTAGAGATTCATGCCCAGATCTGCAGTGAAAATGTCCAGGCACCCCCCAAGTTGCATCAACCTTTATGGTACGAGGGTTAACTCCAATAGCCAGACCGACGGATCGACCAGCTGCATCGAGGGCAACATAGGACCATCCCAGGGTCAATGATTGCATGGAGTGGGAGATTTGATCGACCGAGAAAAGAGTCTCTTGTAGCATAATAATATTGATGGGTTCAGTTTCAATGAGACGTCATGGCTAGTTTCTTGGAGGAACTAGCCAACCCTCTGCAATTATAAGATAAACATTTCATGGGGGAACACCTCGCGGGGCATGTCCTGCCCTAAGGACCCCATCAATGGTGGACTGTCGACCAGAGACTACCTCCATCCCTGCTTTCTTAATAGCCTTAGAAAGGTCAGATTTCCTACCTCTGGTAGGCAGGGGGTCGGCACTCGTCACAGAGATACCAAGACCAGATTGGTGGGCTGACAAATGTTATGAATGAGATCTAGATCGAAGGAAGTATGGATGAGGAGAGGAGGCCTCGGAGGATGGACGGGGAGACAAGGAAGAGGAGGGGGAGAGCAGTGAGGGACCAGTGGTGGCAATGAGGGGAGGAGATGACATAGAACAATGAGCCATAGATGTCTGTAATGAGGCACCTACATCATTAATAATATGATAAATTATAGAGAGAGGAGGGTGTAGAGGAGTACCAGAGGCTATACCAGCTTTAGCTGCTGAGCAAGCCCTGGTCATCGGCGGCGAGGTGTGCCTTAGTCTAGGATCGACCGCTGGTGAGGATGCCGCCGGAGACTGGCCAGTAGTATTGGGGCGTGAGAAAATCGATGAAGCAGCCCTCGAAGGTGCCGGTGTGATCTTCGGGGAGTCCTCAACTTTTTCATTGAGTGGACAGTCTTTGAAGAGATGTCCGACCTTGTGGCATCGTCTGCATCGGAACGGTACCCCCTCGTAATCCAGTATCTGGACTCTGATGTATCTCCCCCACTGTAAAGTGATCTTTTCCTCCAGCCCTTCACGAGTATCCAAGTGAACCAAAATACGCGTAAGGGTCCTGCTCCTTGATTCCACAAATGTGTTGTCATGGTCAAGGTAAGTGCCCAGTGCATTACCAATCCTGATGAAAACTTCTTCACCCTAGAATTGTAGTGGAAGTCCTGGCAAACGCACCCAAATCGATCCAGCTCTGATTTGCTCATGTTCAGGTTCAAACAGGGGGCTCCACCTTTTGAGGAGAACCGGAGCCATCTCAATGTGCCAGTACCTGGCCAGTACCAGGTTCGTGTAACTATCCTTTGAGAAATGTAAAGAGAACCAACCTCTTGGCAAGACATGCACTTCAGGTAGGTCAATGAGCAAACCCCCCCAGATCTCCTTCACCCATTGTGTCAGTCTTTTTTCCGAATATGCCCTACCCCGAACATGTCCTACCAGCACAGTGTTTTCCATGATTGCAAACTCACCTATTGCCGAAGTCTCTCCAAACCTGATAGTGATATCCTTTGAGGTAGCCTTGATGCAGTTCGACTTATTTTTGCTGGTGCGAGGTGCAGACGGGTGATCCACCAGGGGATTAGGTAGGCCTTCCCGTGGGTAGGGTTTAGCAGGTTTAACCTTGACAACAGGTGTCTCGAAACACCCAGATGGACGGGTTCCCGTAGAAAAGGTATGCGCCACAGCAGAGACTAGAGGGTTGATAGAAGGAGCCGCAGAAAAGGCAGAGGAAAGCGGATCAAAGGAGGGTGAGGGTGGGGTGTGAGAAGATAGAATATGGAGAGTGCCCGGGGAGAGTGGAGGGACTTCAAAATTTGAGGATTCGATAGGGGCTGACCCGCTGAGGGGAGGGGCAGAGCTGTGCCGCGAAAGGGGGACAACGAGAGGTCAATGAGACGATTCTGGGCCAGTAAACGGCGAAGACGGAACAATCGGGGGAGCTGTAGAGAAGCTAGGGTTATCGAAGATGATTCTGTCCGGGAACGACTCCTCCGAATAATCAACTGCCTCGAACTCCATATTATCGTCCATCCTGTCCACAGGTCAAAATCCGAAAGTGACGGGTGTAGACTGCTACGGTGTAGGGTGTACAGTGCGCGTAGCTGAGACCGTGACGGTATTATGCAGAGATCTGACAGAAACCCTAGGTTAACCTAGGCCTTCACGATCACGCACCATCTTCCTCCAGCTAGAGTCTATGATTGTTTGCTACTAGGATTTATTTACAGTGCACATGAAATTATTTTTATTTATACAATAAGTTGTATTTATCATGCGATGATATATTGTGTTTTGTTTATCATATACTTGTGTTTTTTTTTTTTAAGGAAGTTTCTAATATTTTTCATTTAAAACAAAGAATGATTATTTATGTATGGTACTGCCAAGTGAATTTCCAAATTGACATTTCTACAAAAATTACATTAATCAATTAGTTGTAAAAAATATAATGCATAGAATCAATTTTATTAATTCATGAAGAGATTTTGATTAACTACTCATTCTCACTATTAAGATCTAGGGAAATGAAGAAGACTGCCTTGCCTAGGTATATGCCGGACCACTTGGTGATGGATATAGGCATAGTTTAGGCTTGATGGATAAAGGCATGGTGGAAGTGAAATAGGAAAAAGGTAGTGGGTGTGGGCGATGATACACCCCCACTGATTGTACAATAGTTGGAATCAGTGTGCTAATTGGGGCCCTTCGAAGAGGGATGAAAGGGAGGGACATAACACTTCTCCCCAACAAACCCCCCAAAATTGAGAGTAAAACCACTAAAAAATGTTGTGAATTAAGACAAGAGGAAATCCCCTCTATTAAATATTCTTTGAGAAAACAAGACATAATGGTGGTAACTTACTAATGTTATAGAATAGGATAAGGATCATGGAAATCAAGTAACTTTGAAAGTTAAGGCTCACCAAATCAAAATTTATTTTGCAATCTGGTTTGTCTAGCTAAATCCTAAAGCCTGTAGCCATAATCCTCGAAGAACAAAGGGTGTAACCTTTCGCCGGATTGAAGTTGCGTGGAACCAAATAGTTGCTCATGTAAGCAACCCGCAGATTGATTTTCATACATCTCGATCAAAGCATTCTGCTCCGTTGAAGCATGCAAGAAGTTAACCCTAGAGAGGTCTTAGATACCTTCTTCACTGGCTTTAGTATTAAAGCCAAAGGAGTGTTCTATGGAGTAATGTGAACCATATGCCTTGTTACATTCTAAAAATCCATCACCACCTTCAAAATTTGAAAATCAAAGTTGATGGAAGCCTTCAAACCTTTCCATAGTGTATAACATTTGGAATGATTATTTATTAAAATATTAAGAACCCAAACAAATGCACTTTCAATTAATCTTATAGGATTTGTAATAACCCCTCTATCGCCCACCACCCCACTCTATAACATGCTAATTAGTAAGTTAAGAAAATTAGTAGAGTTTTTAGAATTTTAATTGAATAATCAATCATTATTAGTGGTAGGAATTTAATTTTCGTGGAATGTTCTAGAATATTTATGTTTTTTTGGTCTTTTTAATTAAATTTATTAATTAAAAAAAAATCATACAACTAAGTATCATATAAAACAAGTTATGGTGTTTGGTCATGTGGTATTGATAAGCCTTCATGTCGTATCAAAGCTTATTTGCATTAGCAAATCTCCATGGTAAAGTGAGTGCAAATCCTCATGATTAAAAATCTAGATACATGTTTTTCTAAACGTGTAGATGTTTAATTTATGTATTACTTGTTTTTGTAATTAATAATAATAATATAATTTAAAATAAAATTATAATTTAGTTAAGTTTTATTTTTTTTTAAATCTTAATAAAATGAGATATACTAAAGTAGTGTCTATTGTTATTGATTATGAATTGATATATATTATTTATCAGTCATCTAATTTATATAGTTGTAACAGTTTCATTGAAATTTTGTAATTAAACATAATTTTTTTCAAAAACAAAAGTTTTGGAAGTAAATTTTTTACTTCGATATGTATTGAGAAAGGCATTTCTCCTTGAAAATTGATATCTACCAATATTTATTAGCCATCATATTTTTATCAGTACCCTAGTTTTATTTTTGTTTTGTTTTTCTAACCAAACATAAACTTTGCAGCTAGTTCTAAGAATTAGAATCCTACTTTTGTCATTTCATTTGATGAACTTGGTAGGTTATTTATTTATTCAATATGCGCGTGCTTTTATTAAAATGTGTTAGTTGTATTTCTTTCTCCACTTATAAATAAATGTTAAGAACATTTATTTGGCACCTAAGACGTAAAACATAATAAACCATAACCGGTTCTATATCATTTGGTAACAAATTTAAAAATCTCAATGACAAATTCGTTTATTATTTCCATTTTAGTATAAAAAAATTTGCATTTAGATATTAACAAGAGTATTTTGGTAACATATTTCAATTCGTACAAAATATATTATGAAGTAAGTTTACACTTATTTTCATTTTTTTAATGTATCATTTGAATTTGATTAAATTATTAAATTTTGGTAATAATAATAGTATATCTTACAATCGTAATTACATTTCTACAATAGTTAATGGACAAAAATGAAACATTATTTATAATTAATTAGAATTTATAATTATAGTGAATGGAATATAGTTAATGGTTTCAAATTTCTTAATTAATTATAATTTGATTAATTATTTTATTATTTAAAAATATTTTGTTCGTACACTTAAATATTTCGTTTTAATTTTTATTTGTAGAATTTATTTTAATGTATATTTAGATGAAACGGGAATTGGAATGTTTTGTGTATCATTGTTTGATTATTCTTAATATGAAAAAGTAAGGTATTTATGTATTCTTAAATGGATTGTGTGTCACTTCTATGGTGAGGTGAGGGATATGTATACAAAAAAAATTACATACATAAAACAAAGTAAAAAATAAATTGTTACTTTCCCTTTAAGTTAAGCTATGTGATCAATTAAACAAGAAAAATGGTTTTGGTTTGTTTTACGTATGATAAAAGATCCTATGAATACCTATTCTTCCTTTCCACTCTCAAAGTAGTTGGACCTTCTTGAGATATCTTTTATGATGGGTGATGGGGCTACATCTCAAAAGAACTAGTGAGGCTTCCAGCAACCAAAAGAATCAACCAAGTTAATGAACGAGGCTTTAGTGATTCCCGCACCTCCACCTATAGGGAAAGATGCCCTAAAATTTGGCCAATAAGATACCTTCATCTCACAGGGGTGGTCGAGTCTTTACCTTAATTGTAATCGATGATCAGTACTGAGCACTATACAAGTTGGGTAGCCGCATATAATACCGTACATACTGAGCCTAAGCTGAACCCCCTCTGAATCGGGTCTCTCTGCTGCTTGTGTAGTCTTTTCCATGCGATGATTGAAGGATTTGAAGCACCCTAAAAGAAAAATTTTATGTTTCAAAATGTAACATGACCATGGCGTCTTATTGGATGCTTACCCCCAATAGTCCTAACCTAAACTATAAATTATTTTATGGCGCCAATGGGGAAATTTAGTTTCCTGAAGTTATGATTTCTTTTAGGTGTCTTCCTTCACTTATGGTGTGAAAAGTAAGCTCAAATAAACTATGTACAAAAGCTCTTGAAACTTGATGTCCTTTATTCAAAGTATAGAGTAGCTTAGTGTGTGTAGTGCAATGTGTGTGTAAGTGACAAAGTGAATATAAAAAGTGTGAAATGATGTGGATATATGATGATCCTTTACAGAATCTCCTATTTATACTAAGTTATGCTTGTTCCTTACCTACAAATAAAAAAATGTGGGGTTGATGGGCCACTTACTACCTTCCTATTACACTATGTGAGCCTAAAAAAGGAGATGGAAAACCAAGTGCTTTGAGAAAGCTTTCATATGTAACCTGAGGATCGTCTAAAAGACGCAATGGAAGCAGGGGCTACTCCCTTTCTTTAATAATACTGGGTTCCTAGTCCCATTGCTAATGAAGTAAAAATGCTTTGGTTAGTAAAAAATATGTGTGGATTATGGACCACTTACTCCTTTACTAATTAAGTTACATGACTTGTGAAAAATAGAAAAACAAATTGAAAACGATGTCACATCATTTCTTTTAAGGGGCTAGCTATAATATTTCATTCAAAAATATATAGTGTTCAATTAAATAAACAAAATTATATTTAATCTCACAGTTATTTTCGCAAATGTGTATTATAAATTGAATGTATCTAGATAAATATGAGTAGATATACATCTTTGAAACCAAAATCATCACAAATTCACATGCAAAATTAGGCCAAATTAAATTAAAATAAATTGAAAAAGCATGCAACCCAATATGTTAGAGATATAATGTCATTGAGTTTTCAATGCAGGCAACACACAACTGGATTCCCATGTTGCACAATTGGAGGCTTGAAGTTACATGGTAAAATTGCGAGTGTTTAGTAGTTTTAAAGGAAAATAACATCTCTTATTGCAAGTAAAGAGAAGTTGAAGATCATATGCATATGGTACTAAATGTTGTTATTGAGTTTCCAATGCATATGGTATTGAATCCTATTCAATGTGGAACATCAATCTGCAGCACGCTATAAAATAAGAATATTGAAATTGTAGATAAATGCATAGATGCATATCAAACATGTAAAGAGTTGGGCACTTTAAGAATGTTTTTTAGCTTTTGAATTAATCTTGAATTATTATTTTTAAACATACCTTTCTTTGTGGTTTTGGTAACCATTCTCTTTTAACATTGCAGACTAATAAAGCGTAACTAATACAAATGAACCAAATTATATAAACAAATATTATTTAACTCAAAGGTAAATGTAATTAGTATTTTATAAAAAAATAATTATATTCCATAAAACTTAATTATATGTTAAAAAACTCGAACTAATCCAAATATATTAAATTTATATGTTAAGAAAAGTAAATCAACCAAAAACACTAAATTTTATTAACACAAAAAATTCTAAAGAAAACTTATCCTTACATTAATGAGCCTTAGTTAAGTTAATCAAGGTCTATTAATATGCACTTAAACTTGGAATGCTTGATTTAAGGCATGAAATGGAATATTTTTTAACCTGAAATAACAATTTTTTTTTAAGAATATAACATATGTTTCCAAGTTGAAGAGTATTAAACATAGGGTTTAATTTTTTTATTCATTAAGTCGTAGATAGTGATGACCACTCTTTCAATGAAATCCTTGAATTCTTCTTACAATGAACATCTATTTAGAGTGAGTGTGCGCCATGATCATGACAAACCAGTAAATCTCAGTGGTGCCTGATACAAGGAGGGATATACAATGAATGAAAATTCATAAATAAGATAAAATATATGAAGCAATGCTATTTTTAAATTTAAAAACATTGAATCTACTCGAGGAAAGTATTTATTTACTAAGTGATGCAAGGTTAGATGACATAATGAGTGGATTCTCACATGGGTAGGCCGAGCAATTTATGGCCAGGGGTTAGTGATGGTGGTCACAGATTTGACATCATGGCGGGTACAAGGTAAATGCAAAGGCATATTTAGTCTCATGAGAACCCTACTTATTAAAGCACTCACTAGTTCGATTAGGGGCTCAAAACTTCCTCTTTCATTGCAATTTGCAACAAAGAGCAGAACCGAAGAAGTCCTGTCACATTTTGTTGGGTGTATTTAATTTGGTTTCAATTGAAAAAATGTCCAAAGTTGAGGGGTGCCAATCTGAGCAGAGGTAGAAGAAGAGGAGAGTAGTGGTGGTAGTGGATGAAAGCGAAGAAAGCATGAACGCACATTCTTGGCTATGCAATATGCATTGTATCCTCCACAACTCATTGGAGAACGCTAAGAGTGAAATAATTCTTGAAAAACACATTTGTATGGTAGGGATAAGTGGACATGTCTACTTATTTGAAATTTAGATGTTTATTATGCGAAATGTGGATCAAGTGATTCTATCTACTTGCGTTTCTAGATATAACTCTAGTTATCATGTACCACATTTTCCCTTATTTCATATTTTCATTGATAGCACTATAGGTGAATATGCATTTTGAGTCACTCTGATTAAGATGATAGTCATATAGAGTTTGTTATTTACATACTATATATATATATATATATATATATATATATATATATATATATATATGTAAAGTTCAAATGAAAAGCCAGATTTAACACGGAGCTGCACGAAACCGGCGGCTCTGGAAGCGTTTACAGGGGAGCCCTGGAAGGCAGAGACCATTAGTTAGGGCAGCACTACCCATACAAGGCATTAGTCAGAGCATTAAACACATATATATATGAATTTCGTAAACTTACCTGTGCAGGTATGAGAACAGAGCAAGAAGCAGAAAACACTGGCAAATATCCCTTGTGCAGGTCTGATAACAACTCAAGATGCAGAAAATAGCGCTGAATATGCCTTGCTAATATCTTTTCTCTCACCCAATGCCCATGCCCTGTTCACCCTAAATAAGTAAAATAAAAGGGTAAAGCCTGGGAGATGACGTGATGATCGAAAGGACGGGTAATCGCAAGTGGGAAACATGGAATTCATTATTGGCCATTGTCGAATGGGTAATCATATTCATTTCCATAATACCATTCATTGTCACCGACTTGGATGTTGATGGTGATCCCATATAGCATGGGATGGTGATTGTGTCCTGCTGCATACAAAGGAGGTATTGTGTAGCATTCAATGCCCAATAGCATTGTTTTTATTGCTCGGTGGAAAGGAAAGAACAGGGTAAGTAGAATGAAGCCTTGTTGTTCAACCAAACTACTACACATTGGCCATAGGTCACATGCGCCCATGTGATTAGGGAATGCATGGAAATAGGGGAGGATCACATCAATCTCTAAGTGGGATGAAACCCAAAATTATTAATGAAGAATCGATTTTGGAGGTACAGTATCATGTATTGGGAAGTTTTTGATACAGAAAGAAATGCATATGCATGATTCTAGCAAATATATCTCCAGCAGCGAAAGGAAAAATAACCAAACCACTATGTTATATCACTAGCCTAATGAAAAGGGTAATTTCGTTGTATCGGGGAGGGGTTTTCCATGAGTCAGTCGTCCCCATGAATTAATGTCAAGGCATACCTTCCCTGAGATGTGAACACATGAATTCAATAAATGTACTAGTGAAGTTAAGTGGCATACATAAATTTAAGGAGTAGTGATATTTTGTAATAATGGTCGCATCGATCACATATACCCAACTAGGGTAATGTGTTACTACAACAATAATATAACCATAGTTGTGATTGCTATGTGGTAACCGAACCTCACCATAGTATGTTAACCATAAAGAAAAATCAAATTTGGATTTGAAGTTGAAGGTTGTGAAGACGACATGGTAAATGGTCATGGATCTTATAGTTAGTGAATGTCAAGGAAGCCAGAGCGGCCCCTGTACGACTTAAGGAGTCAACCTTGGATTTTTCATAAGGTTCTCACATTCATACAACGAAGAAAAATTCATAAATAATTTTAATGTTGGTCGTTGTGGCTGTTAGGTGGGTGAGAAATCAACTAGTTAGAACGGTAATGGTATGCCTAGTTATGTAGAATTCATATGAAAGAAGATGTTTCTACAAACAATGATGAACACCAATGGCAGGGATTTTAGTAGAGGGAATTAAACTAATTATGTCATCTATATGGGGTGATATGAGTATAACTTAGAACACCGGGAATTAGGATTTATGTAATTATATACAAATAGATTATCATGAAAATACAAAATCAAATAGCTCTTATTCCCCACTTAATTTGAGTAATGTTCTGAAATAAATCCTTATTAACATTGAGATATGATTGTGTAAGTAACTCAAATAGTTTATAGCCTAATAAATAAATCAAAAGGAATCATTACCATCCTATAATGTGTAGCATTCATACCTCCCTTCTACCTACGCACACCTTATGTAAAGAGAAAATTTAAGACCCATTTCCTAGATACAAAGTAGAAATTGTAACAACCTTCCCTTGTGTACTACATTATTGTAAACCTAAGCTAAGTTAGAGCTAGGTGTGATATCCTCCCTTGCGTGTTAAATGTTGTAAACCTAAGCTGAGGAAAGCTAGGTTTGATACCATCCTTTGTGGGTTAAACAATTCTATACCTAAGTTGAGGAAATCTAGGTGATATGTAACATGAAAAGCAAATATATTATTAAATAAATTAATAAAATAAATCACTTGGAGGGTGGAGCACCAAGAGAGAGGAGATGTTTGCCAAATCTCATGAGGAATGGGATAGAGATGAACCTTTCATGATAAGCTTCTAGATGGGATTCCAGATAAGCTTGGATGGATTGGATATCCATTGGATGGATGGGAGATAAATATCCATCAGACATAAGAGATTTGTGGGAAATAAAGGCAATCTTTTATGTGGAAAAGCGTCGTGGGAGATAAAGACGAGCTTTTCGAGATTAGACCTAAGAAAATGGAAAAGTCCATAAAGCGGCACACTGCTAATGGTAACTAAATCATGAAATAGGGTATTAAATACCTAGTGCATTGATCAATTGAGGACAGTTGATCCTTGGCAAGATATTCGGTTCGGGGGGAATCAGACGTGATTCATGCTTGGGTGGTGGTGATGCCCCCTCCAAGTGAGATTTAGTTGGTGTTATGTGCATGGAATGGTTGTATATTGACTCTTACTTTCTCTCTCTCTCTCTCGGTTATGGTTTCCAGTTTGTTTATGAGAATATTTTCACCAGTTTCTGTTATTGTTCGCGTTTTTCGTTGAAATGATTAACCCATGAAGCTTTGTTGTATAGCTAAGGTATTATCTGTGTCTTATGTATGTGAACTTAAACTTGTATGAGAAATGGTGGTATCATGGTAGTTAGTTATTGGTACTGGTGTCACCGATTTAGATTTCTCATGCTCGACTTGCATGTGGCTTCTAGTTTGAAGTTATCAGTAGAAGTACATTAAATGAATCGATAATTTTAGTACCCATGCAGGGTAGAATAATGAACATACTTATATTACCTATGCTAATGGGTTACTATGAATGTGACAACAGTATTATAAATATGGTGTATTTTACATCTAAGAATAGAGTTAATAGTAGAAGAAATGTGGGTTATGGTGAGATTATGTATGAATATGTGGGATGACTGTGGAATATGTGGATTCTCTAACTAATCGTGTTACATCCAATACATATATATGGTATGCTGATAATGATCTAATGTAATATTTGTTTATGAAAACTCACCAATTGAGGGATATTTATCCTATTTTACGATTAATGGGTTAAGTATTTGTTTTGCACGTATAACTAGTATGCATGGGAATGAAAGACTGGTCAATAACACTACCATGATCATGAAATTAATGTCCATTAGTCTTGGTGAATATTTACCCAGATATATTGATAGGATGCCTACCATCATAAGTTCAAAGGTTGATCATGTGCATCCGAGATGTTAATGAATCTAAGGTTCCATACAAGGGAACTAGTAAAACAATTAATGAGAAAATTGTACTGTGGCCTAATAGTAATATGGCTGAGGTAATTTTAGAATACAAGATATGCAAGGGGGGGTAAAGCTTTAACTGTGAATGAATCCAAAATTTTAAATTTATGGGTCTTGGAGACTAAATTCTCGGGTAGGCTAAGGAGGTTTGTTACAAATGGTATCGGAGCTTCAAGTTCAAAACTTCTGGCCTATGGACCAATACATCTCTATAGGATATGAAAAAGTTCAAGCCCTCATTTGGCTTCACTACTAAAAGTGTAATAGAGAGTCAAGGTATAAGTGTCAAATTTGTAATGATTCTTCAAGATTGAATCTAAATATTAACAATATTTTAGTTAAAGGAATATGGAGCATATATGCACAATTCTTGCTGCATGAATCATGAAGAATGAAGAAGAGGTATGTATGTTGACACTGGAATTTTTTGTTAGTGGATATTATTTATTTCTATTCCTAATTATTGTATCTGTGCGAGCAACAAAATTGTTGACTAGAGCATCATACAATAACAAACTATTGGGTAGGAGTAGGGATATTAGATTGTGTTCTGAATAAACCTCGATTACACATTGGTTAGCACTCAATGGATCACAAGTCATCTAACTATGTTATTATGAATGTGGGTTTTTTTCAGAGATGGAAATTACAAATGGTCAAATGCCATGTCGATGGACAGATTGGGTACTCCACGTGATTGGTGGATGAAAACCTTCCTTGTGGGTGTCACTTCACACTTGGCCTTAATGCATCGTTGACTATTATTAAATCATAATTGAGTTGTTCATCAAATGTTCGACTACGCTCAACATGCAGTTCAAGGTGAAGGGTTTGCTTTAAGTATAACACCGAACAATGTCTCTTCTCTCACGTAGATGGAGATGGCTTGGACCAATGTTACCCAATCCAAATTATCTGATGATGGAGATGGCTTCGTACGGGTTGTAGAGATTGATAGTTATGAAAATTTCGACTATATCACCTAGTTTGAAACCTCCAACATCTACACAGCCACCGATATGGTGTGCGTAAAGTTGTCGATGCATAAATTAAAATACTATTGCCCTAGAGGGGAATCAATTACTCTCTAAGTCGTCCATAAAAGTTGAATAAAGGAAGAGGTTTCACCAATATTCTATTGGTCTAGGGAAAATGAAAATCGCGCTTGTAAGTTTTAGGAATGCTTTAAAAAAAAAATCCAATCAAAAGTACAATTAAAGGCACAAATTTTAGAGTTAAAATAAAATAAAAAAGATGTGTGATTGATGTGATGGTCGTTGTTGAAGTAGGGTTTTGCTGGGACGTGGTGGAATCATCGTAAGGTTTCTATTTCTTTCTGGCTAAGCCGCCCTCTGTCTGCCGAAATATTAGCTGAAGGATATCCACTCATAATGATTAGCCGCTAGTTTCCAATAATAAAAACAAAAAAGATAATGCGAGATGGACTTAGAAAAATACAACGGAAAAGCTCGATTGTAAAACACAATGAAACCGCAATTGTTGTTGTTTCCAATACACCGCAGATAGTTACAGACGATAGTTACCATAGGCATGTCAAGTTGGATGGGTTTGAAATTTTTTTTGTCTCCCTGAAAAGTAGTGATTGATGTTTCCTAGATTGCCTAGAAAAACCTATCCACTGGGTGAAGAGGATAGGATGAGATAGCTATGCATAAAACATAATGATGAGCAACATAGGATAAGTCAGAAAGAAAAGATAACGATTATTCCAACTAAATCCATAAAGATTACACCACATTAGATAAACAAACTTGGTATTGAATGAATTACCTTGATCTATAGCTGAGAATGCTGAAAATTGAGCTTTTTAGTGGTTTAAGAGTGTCAAAACCAAGTTCTGTAAGGGTTTAAGCAGTATACCACTCCAAAAATGACTGAGAAAGTTCAGTCTTGGAAGACCCTATTATGCTCTGCGGATAGCATAGGTAAGCATTTTTTCTCCTGAGATCAATTTTTTTGGTTTTGCTTGAGCAAGTTTGGTGATCAATTTTTTTGGTTTCGGTTGAAAATTTTTGATGATTATGTATGCATGGACCATGTATTGAAAAATAAATATTCTAAAATTGTGGGCCATGGAAGATTTGAAGGCGTGTGAAAACTCTCCACACCGCGAGAAAAGTTTTGGGCACATTTATGGCTCAGAGTAGGGGTTCTCTGTCCAAATACATGGGCTTAGTCTTTTTAAATTGCAAGTTAACAGAGAAAGGAGAAAATTATCTGGGCAAGCCCTAGGGAGATTACTCCATAGTAGTTTCTGCTGACACTTACATGGATAACATTATATACCCAGTAGGATGGGGAATTTGGGATAACCAATTTTACAAAAAAAAGAATTTGACTTATGGCGAGTTCCAAAATACCGGGCTTGGAGCAGTGCGGACACAACGAGTTGTGTTGTCTAAAAAACAACTCACTACTCATTCGCAGGTCATAAGGTATTAGACCCTCGACTATATTAATGGGAGAAAGTGGATTGAATAATAGGGAATGATGGTTTTAGTTATAGCATCCATCGAGACAGAAGAAGAAAGTGATATCCTGAATGCATTCACACAAAATGGTTTCCATAAGCAAGAAAAATATGAGTGGCCATTCTTCACTTCGTCTAAAAAAATTGTATTTCCTTGTGTATTTTCATCTCCATAGTTAATCATTAAATAAATGCATTTTTGATAAGCATGTTTGGGTTAATTGAATTTGGGACAATGAGTCCAAGTGTGATCTGCCTCTCTATTTTTTTAAATTCCATATAGGATACCAGATTTATTCATAATTATTGACGAAGTAAAATTTTTGAAAATAGAACTATACTCCACTAACGGGCCATCAAGGGAAACCATAAGTAGTATAGAAGGAGACATATGAAGAAAACATGAAACCACCTCCTTAAAGGCAATGAAGGCCCAAACAAAAATTGAGTGTGATTAGACATATGCAAAAGGGCCTCATTTAAAATGGTAGGATTATGCCAATTTTAATAAGTTTCAGTTATATATGAAAAAAAGAAAAGAAATGTTCCTTGTTCCCTTTGTTATTTTTAGTAAATAAAAATGAGAAAATGTTTGCTTGTGGGTAGGGGAAACTTATGCCTAAGGCGTGATGAATGGATATTGCAAATTGTTGAGATAAGTGCAACATAGAGTTGAAAGTTTGTTTGGAAAAACTTGGAAATTCTGTGTGGAAAAGGTATTTTGTATGGGTTAATAACTAGTAATTTGGAATTGTGAAGAAGTGTTGAATCAGAATGGATATAGACTTCCCGAGAAATTTTCTACCCGTAAAATTTGATTATTTTTGTATATATGTTTATGTTTTATTTATGAAATTGAGGCAGTAGCAATATGTATGATGAATGATTTCATTGTTATGCTTGTGACTCTCATTATTTAAAGAAGTAGTGGCGTAGTAGGTAGTTACTGTGGCTTGGGGCTATGGAGCCATCTTACTTGTTATGAAAACTACATGGGACCAATATACTGAAGTGGAATAGATTACAATAACCTTGTTGTGGGATGTACATATATGGGTGTATGATACATCTAGTAAATCTAAATGTAATCATCATTACAAAACATATGATACCTATGGTTAACCGGAAAAACATTCATGCATAAGGCCAGGGTACATGAGAAATGAGTATGGTATAATCTACGGTTCCAATTATCTATGATATACATTGATACTAGTTAGATAATCCTTCATGTTTCTTAAAAGAAGGGACGTGGAAGAAATTTGTGGGGTGCATACCATGATGCATGCCTTTCTCCAAGTTGGGGGTTTGTGCCCAAGTGTTCACGTAAAGAGTCATTGTGCTTACATGCTTAGGATAACCGTTGAATATTAACAACACACGAAGAAATCATAATATTTAAGAAACCTTGGAAGCTAGTATTGATCAAAATATAATATTATATCATCCATTAAAGGTAGGATAATATGGAAATTAAAAATAAATGTGAAAGTAGAGGACTATTCAATTCCTCATTAGGAAATGCTCACTCTTGTTAAATTTTCATTAAGGATATGGTTGTGCTTATGTTCATGTTTGTGTTTATTGATATTCACAATAATGGTTAGGACTACATGGAAATCCATTATAATATTATTAAAGTCAGCTGAAAGATTATGGTGCTTGCGAATAATTAAAGCCATGAATGAGATAAATTATTCTAAGAGGTGGATAGCATGGATGAATTCACAACTATAATGAAAGAAAATTGATAACCCTACAAGTGCTATAAAGGGAATTAACTAAATAAAAAGATAATTGTCAAACCCTAGTAAGGGTTACATCGATGAAAAAGGTTTTCATGAACAATGTTAACAATATCATGTGTCTCTATGGCATCAAGTAGTAGAGTTAGTGGTAAGTGGCATAGTGGGTAATTTTTATCACACTCATTAGAACTATCCCATTTATGATAGTATCTACATGGACGATGATGTATAAGTAGAAATACTTATAGTTTGAACATATATGGATCGGCGAGACCTCTTTTAAATTAGAACTTTATCATTACTATGTTTAGTATGGAACATAGTATGCTTCTAACAGATAACTTGGTAAATATTATGCATTAAATCCTTATGTATAATGATAAGCAAAGCCAATTCTAGTTTATCTTAATAGGATGATTTTTCATGTAAATCTCAAAATTAGTCATATTTCCGCATGTGGAGATTGCAGTTTCTGAAGTGGAGGTTAAATACATATATCAATAATAGTAACTAGAGGAAAACATGGGAAAAATTGGTTTTTTTCTTAAAAACCACTAACACAAACCATAACATGTACCGATGGAGTAATTTTGTGGAAAAATATATTAGGTAAGAGATTTAAATAAGGGTTGGTGAATAAAAACAAATCTCACCTAATACATGAAAGGAGGATTAGATAACGGAGGAATTCCATGCCTGTATCTGGACTTAATTGTTATATATTATACCTATGTGTTGTCATGGATAGTCTTACATGTTTTTACCATAGTGCGGTCATTAAGATAAACATGTTGAAGAGGAATATGCTTAATATCCATGCATATTAATGAGTTATATGTATTTACCATATAAGCACATGTGTGTGTAGTATTATAGACTTGTAAGAATAATGTATTTATCAAATGGTTAATGGTGGGATGGTCTTGATGTTATGCATCCATATAAGAAAGAGTCTTGAGTCTAAGTCGAGCTATATATGCATATGTTGTTATGTGCCAATAGTAAATAGGCAAAGTATGGATGACTATGTTAAAATTAGGTTAGACTATAAAAACAACTTATAAATGGTATAATTTCTATAAAAGTATAATACCAAAGTAAATGATAGTGAGAGCATGTTATAGTATAAAAACTATATAACTGTACAAATTGTGGTCAAATTAATCCTTTGATTAATGCATCTACTTACAATGTGACTCGTTATTTGAGTGGAAGAAAGTATGGTTAAAAGGGAAATTTAAGTTGAATTGATTTGCAGGACATATGCATGTTTTGAAGGATATGTATAATAGAACCTATAAGTATCCTTGAGTGCAAACCATAGTAATTGGTGAAGTAGCACAAATGGTATGGACCCCTGGGTCAATTAAATGATATTTAACAATCTATTTAAAATAGATTGATATCATAATTTGTACCAAGAAATTTTGAGAGGATCTCTTATCAGATTGCATTGATAAGGTGTTTGGACAACATAAGGAAATGTTGTGTGATTCAAACAATAATTCATAAACATATAACTCAACTTTTGGTAAAGGGTGATTTAATGTTAAGTATGAGCTAACATGTAAATACCCTGAGATCATAAACACTTACAACTACAAGGAGTGTAGGATTGCAAGTAGTAAAAACTTTCATCTATAACTACGCAGAACTATGCATGGTCAACAGGTTGTTGAGGCATAAATAGTGCAACAGTAAAACATATGAGGTGAATTAATGATCTCATGAATATTAAACTTCAATGACTATGAGTTAATAATCTGCTTTAGAACATTAAGGAGAAGGTATGATTAAGAGGAAAATATGCATGAATCCAATAATATGTGATTGATATTGTAACCACATGACATCTGGAATTGATTTACACATGACATAAAAACTTTATTAATTACATAGATTAACCATGAAAATGAATGTTGGTATGATACTAACATGGTGGAAAAATATGTGGATAAAGTTTATGTCATGCAGTTGATATAATGACGATGGTGTTATAGGTTGTACCACAGCTACACTTTGTATAAAAATACATATTGGACCATATGACTGCATATGCTACAAGGTTGTAATATGAAATGTGTATTGGTGTGTGTAACATACCTTGTGTTTGGTGTGTTCAGTACTCATTGGATGGATGTCTAGCCACGTAGAAAAACCTAAAGATTGCCCAACAGAAGGAAAGTAAGTTTGCTATAAGTAACTATGATTAATCGTAGTTTGGCGTACATACAATTACGATGAATATATATATATATATATATATATATATATATATATCATGATGTGAAATAATATGTTATGACTTTGCAGGCATATTAATGTGGAAAATATGCTAACTGATGTATTGTATTCAAAGAGATTGCAAGAAGCAAGTGTTCGACGAGAACACAAAAGCATGAAAGAATGCAAGTTGAGGACATGTATTCTTCAAATAAAATAAATGATAAGAAATAGTTGCTTTAATAATAATAGATTATGATATTTATCATAGTTATACTTTCTATCGATAAATTCTCACAAATGGTTTGAAAAAAAATGCGTGATGGGTAGCTATGGAAGGAGAGATGCTGGGAGAACTCCTTGAGAATAATGCAGCTATAGAAGGAGAGATGTTGGGAGCACTCCTTGTGGTAGATGTACATCGGAAAAATTGCAACAGATGGCAGAGCCATGAGAGCTGTTGATTAGAAACCAACTCCCTCTGAATGAGGACATGATGTAGTGCTACATTGATCATGGTGTAAAATTTAAGGGGGGGAGTATGTAACACCACTCCCTTATGTACTACATTATTGTAAACCTAAGCTAAGTTAAAGCTAGGTGTGATATCCTCCCTTGTGTGTTAAATTTTGTAAGCCTAAGCTGAGGAAAGCTAGGTTTGATACCATCCTTTGTGGATTAAACTATTCTATACCTAAGCTAAGGAAAGCTAGGTGATATGTAATATGAAAAGAAAATGTATTATTAAATAAATTAATAAAATAAATCACTTGGAGGGTGGAGCACCAATAGAGAGGAGATGCTTGCCAAATCTTGTGAGGAATGGGATTGAGATGAATCTTTCATGATAAGCTTCTAGATGGGATTCTAGATAAGCTTGGATGGATTGGATATCCATCGGATGGATGGGAGATAAATATCCATTGGACATAAAAGCTTTGTGGGAGATAAAGGCAAGATTTTATGTGGAAAAGTGTCGTGGGAGATGAAGACGAGCTTTTATGGATAAAATATAGGAAAATGGAAAAATCCATAAAGCGGGACACCTCTAATGGTAACTAAATCATGAAATAGGGTATTAAATACCCAGTGCATCAATCAATTGAGGACAATTGATCCTTGACAAGATCTTCAGCTCGAGGGTAATCAGAAGTGATTCATGGCTAGGTGGTGGTGCTCCCCCCTCCAAGTGAGATTTAGTTGGTGTTATTTGCATGAAATGGTTGTATGTTGACACTTAATCTCTCTCTCTCTCAGTTATGGTTTCCAGTTTATTTATGTGAATATTTTGACCCGTTTTTGTTATTGTTTGAGTTTCTCTTTGAAATGATTAACCCATGAAGCTCAGTTGTATAGATAAGGTATTATCTGTGTATTATGTATGTGAACTTAAATGTGTATTTGAAATGGTTGTATCATGGTAATTAGTTGTTGGTACTAGTGTCACCACTTTAGATTTCTCATGATCGACTTGCATGTGGCTTCTAGTGTGAAGTTATTAGTAGAAGTACATTAAATGAATCAATAGTGTTAGTACCCATGCAGGGTAGAATAATGAACATACTCAGATTACCTGTGATAATGGGTTCCTATGAATTTGATGACAATATTATACATATGGTGTAATTTACATCTAAGAATAGAGTTAATAGTAGAAGAAATGTGCATTATGGTGAGATTATGTATGAATATGTGAGATGACTGTGGATTCTGTGGATTCTTTAACTAATCTTACTACATCCACTACAGAGATATGGTATGTTCATAATGTTATAAAGTAATATATGTTTATGCAAACTCACCAATTGAGGAATATGTATCCTATTTTACGATTAATGGGTTAAGTATTTGTATTGCATGTATAACTAGTATGCATGGGAATGAAAGATTGGTAAATAACACTACCATGCTCATGAAATTAATGTCCATTAGTGTTGGTGAATATTTACCCAGATATGTTGATAGGATGCCTACCATCATAAGTTCAATGGTTGATCACGTGCATCTGAGATTTTAATGAATCTAAGGTTCCATACAAGAGAACCAATAAAACAATTAATGAGGAAATTGTACTATAGCCTAACAGTAACATGGCTGAGGTAATTTCCAAAGGCAAGATCTACGTGGAGGGGTAAAGATTTAACTATGAATGAATCCAAAATTTTAAATTTATTGGTCTTGGAGGCTAAATTCTCGGGTAGGCTAAGGAGTTTCGTTACAGAAATAAGAAATTTATCTATGGTATTACGAAAGCATTAATACTCTCTACTAAACACTTGTAAAAATGGTATAGTGAGGAATATATATAAATGGAGTTATATAGATAACTAGGTTTGGTAAGTTCATGAACATTGTGGAATTCACGACAGTAATACCAAAGAGTATGAGTGTGTAATTCTGATGGTAGACAAATGAAAAAAAAATGCCCATTATTGGGAGATGTGACACCCCCCCTCTATCTATATGTACCCTCTCTCTCTTCTCTTTCTCTCCCCTCTATATATGTCCTCTCCTTCTCTCTATCTTCCCTCCTATCCTATATCCCTCTCTCCCTTTTCACTCCCTCTCTCTCTACCCTTATCTTTCTATGTCTTTGTTCTTCCCTCCCTCTCTCTCCACCCTCCAACTCCATCTATCTCTCCCTCCATCTCTCTCCCACTCCAACTCCCTCTCCCCCCTCCCTCTCTCTCCCCCTCCAACTACCTCTCCCCCCTCCCTCCCTACTCTCTCTCTTCATTCCCCTCTCTCCCTCTCTCTTACACCTCCCTTTAGCTCTCTCGTCCCCATCACTCTCTCTTTTTGTCTACCCTCTAGCTATGCAACTATCTCCCCCTCCTTCCTCTCTCTCCATCCATATGATGAATACTTTTCCCTCTATGTAACCAATGTTATATATAGTGCATAAAATATTTTACATTTCAATTTTTTATAGTGAAATGAGTTAGGGTTTTTTGGTATGTCGTATTGATTAGCCAAGGTACTGGCCCATGGTATTGTAACAAAATATGGAATGGTATTCATGAATGATTTTTATATATTTGTGTATTGATTTTTTATTATTAAGCTTTGCAAGAAAACCATTAAAAAATAAAATACTTCAAAATATTGTAAATTGAAGTAAATAACATATCTACCATCAATTACTTCACACTATAATTTAAGCAAGTCTTTGGATCATACAATGGCTCTCCCATGTCCCGTAGAAACCATGACACATAAAAATTCAACTCCAAACCTCGCTCCCATTGTAAGTTCTCCAAAATATGAAATTAGTAGTCCAACATCTAATATTGACACCTCTCATTCAGAAATTAGGACTTTTGAATATGTCAAAACTTGGATGAGTCCAAAATTTGTAGAGGAAAAATCAAAGGTAGAGCCGAGAACATCATCTAAAAAAATTTAAAGATTGAATTTTCCATCAGTAGCACCCTCAGTTGTAAGGCCTACTCCATGGATGATGACTTTAAATGAGCGCCAACATGAATTTTTTGGAGGCCACGGGCATTGCTCATAGATCTCAACATGATTGATTGGGTAACGATCATAGGCCGAGGTGCTAAAGACATGATAGGATTGAAAGGGAAATGGAAACACAACTTCAGAAGTCCTCCAAAAAAGTGTCTGATGAAATTTATGACTAGGATCCTCATGACTATAGTGGGCCTACCAGTGAATTGTTTGACAAAATCTTCTTGTTAGGATTAGTGCTAAAGTGGGTTCCTTTGTCTCCAAATCCTCATGTCATTCAACTGTTGGATGCTATTGGTGATTATGAGATCCAAAAATTATGATTTTTTGTTGAAACCCTATCTCGAAAATCTTGTGCCTCACAGTTTGTGAATGGGACGCTGTATTTTCACTTACAAACATAATTTATGAGTTAGAAAGTATTAGAGCATGGAGCATGAGACTCCTTTATGAGGAGACACAATTAAATTTGGAAAATTATTTGAGGGATTACGTCATCAAGAAGGATTCCCTTATCTTCCTCGTTTTAAGACTATGAGGAGGCGCCAAAGGAAATGGGGCATCCTCTTCCTCTAAACCCTTCCCATTTAATGATACTCTTAACTGAGGCTCTAGCTCCCAACCGTTAAAGGCTCTTGATAACCAGGACTTTGTGGTTGAACATTCATTTGGAGTTCCATTGCTCCAAATGAATGATCTCTTCACCATGATAAATATTCATTGTGATGTTCAGTGTGCGTTCATTGTTAATGGATTCTGGATCTCGGCTTCCATGCTTGGATTGGGTTTCTCAAAATTAGACGTAGAACTTAGATTTGTTATTATTTTCCAAAGGTTATTTTTTTGTCATCTTCAAGGATATTGAATATTGGTAGATGGTTTTTGACCAGAATCTCTGGTTTTGGGGTCAAGAGGGACTCTCAATCTAGCCATGTCTTCCATAGTTCAACCCACTCTCCATGAAGGCTCTAGCCACTTTAGTTTAGGTAAGACTCCCAAACTTACCCCTCTATTGGATTTAGCTAGATTTCCATGAAGATATTGGAAATTATATTGGGCACTTTGTCAAAATAGACAATGAGATACTAGCCAATGGGCTTATCTCATTTACCTACATTTGTGTTGAGCTAAATTTAAGTTCAGGTCTCTCAGATAAAATCATTCTAAAATGGGGTGGTAAGGAACTTCATGAACCTCTGGACTATGAAATAGAGCTCTTAGATGTAGATATTGTTAGCAACTCGGGTATCTTCAGAGTGTTTTCCTTGTCTCTAAAGGGGTGTTAGGATCCTCAGAACCACAAAAACCCAACCATGGATGGTGTGATCAAAAGACAACTTGAAACATTAAGAACAAGACAAGTCATAAGAAGGAAAACCCTCAATACAAAAATACATTTCTTGATTCTTCAGCCTTGCAAGATCTTATGTAGCCCACAGTTAATCCTTCTCCACCCATATTGGAAAAGAATCCTCTAACTATGGAGAATGAAAATTCATTATCATTCATTGTGGCTACAAGGAGAGGGAAAAAACAACCTCATGAGTCTGATCGTTTAGATATTTATAGGGATGTCCCACACTATGAGGGGGCACTAGTGATGGAACTTCCTTTGAAAAATGAGGATATGTCATTATCGTCATATGTAACTGATAAATATGTAGAATGGATAGATGTCCATAGGACAAAGGGGAAAATGGAAAAACCCATGAACACCTCTGGTATGTGATATTAGAAGAAATATTTTCATATATGTTTACAGGTAGAAAAGGTGATTAGTATGTAATACTTGGTTGGAGGCATGATCTCCCAAATAAGCTAGTTTGGTCTGATGTTAACTAGATGTACTCAATGCAATCCTTTTTTATATTAATAGAAAAAGGATTACATTGATAAAAATAGTCTTTGCACTAAAAATGGATAGAAATAAGATGTAAAAAATATACACAGTGGAGTTACTTCCCACCATTATTTATGTTTTGCAAAGTGTGAATTTGTAGAATTACTAGTTGTTACTACCCACCAAAATTTATTAGTGACCACCAAAGCAAGACTATATGATGATTTTTATATCGATCATTATTAATTTAGAATGATATATTTTATACCAACCATTATTAAATTAGAATTAATCAATGTAACTTATAATTATCTATGTTATTTTTTGTAGAGCACAATTTCTAACTAGAGTTGGAGGAGCCAAGATACCATGCAAAACAAAATTACAATATAACAAATTAAATTTTATTAGTTTTATTACTTTTAACCTTTTGTTATTAAGTAAACCAAGTTTTAAATTTTCACACTACAACATCTCCACCATACTCGACTCTATATTACTTTTAAACTCCTACTACTATCTTTTAATTGAGTTGACATATAAATGTTAAAATGTGAAACATTCATATCTAAACATCTATTCTATACTAAGATGTAGAACGACTCTACATGCAAGAAACACTTTTATCCTTGTATTTTTCTATATATAAAACCATATTTACTAATATTTATTTCTATTAAACACTTTTATCCTTGTATTTTTCTATATATAAAACTATATTTACTAATATGTATTTCCATTAAACACCTTTATCCTTTTATTTTTCTATATATAAAACCATACTTATGTATACTTACTAATTTATTTTTCAACGCTTTATGATATATTTTATTATATTTATAATATTATTATAATATATTTATTATTATCTCTTATATTTTATAATACCTATATTTCCTAGGATATGCTCATATTTATCTTTTATTTTACTTTTAGGATTATATTTTAGCAATATTACCCACACAATGTATTTTTTATAATTTTGTTTTCTTTTGTGTTCTTTTCTTTCTTTCCACTATCCTTATTAGTCTTTTGCTACTATTTTTCCTTTGGTATTATTCTAGTTATTGGGTTAATAAGATTGAATTATGAGATGCATATGGTTAATAATGATATTTCATCATTTATATCTTGAGTTTAATAAATAAATATAGAATTAGAAATAAAAATTTAGATATAAAAATATGTAAAATATATATTAAATATAAATAATAGTAATATATTAAGATTTATTTTACCATATGAATTAATAATAATGATGATCCATATCTATATCTATGTTCAAATTTAATTAATAAACATATGAGAGCTTAATATTTACAATATATTATTTTTTAAACATATGTATAATCAATACTATGAATATCACATCAAACACTTATTTTATACAAATTATAAAGTATGTTAAAGAAAATGCTAAGTGCATATCTACGTTAAAAAATTTTAAATAAGAATATTTCTATGTATAGAGTTCTGAAATTTATATTAATATAATAGAATTAATAGGAACATTATAGGTCAACCTTAACTTGGATTTACTAAGAATTTAGAGTAATCAAATCACTTAAGGTTCAACATTTTGCTAAGTTTTGGGTGAGGTTTGAACCTTTATAGCTTCCATCCATCTTAGCACTTTGTATCTATAGAGTTAAGATCATTCTAGTTTTGTTATTGTTCGTTCATTTGTACTATTATATTTATAATTATTTTATTCATAGTTGTATTTTGTTATATTTAATTTATTTATCTTTTAATTTTATTATGCATTCTATTTCTCATATATTTATTTCTTTTCATGAGAAAGATTATGGGTACATTGAGATTTTAAAAAATGGATGTGGTTCTTGTCGAAAACCTACAATTAATGTATTTTTTCTTTTCTAAAACGTTATAATCTATATAATTAAATATAATAGTGTCAAGTTTGTAACACGCATATGTTGTTTTAACTAATAATTAAATCAAACAAAAATATATTGGATATGAATAAAAATATTTACATTAATACCAAAAAAATGAAAATTAATATACTTTACACAAATTTTGGACTAAGAAGTTGATTCCACATATCATAATGAAATTTACATGAAAATAGAATATATCAAACAAAGTTCTTAATTTATTAAAATTTATACCATCTGAGTGAGACGGATGAATACGAATGGTTGAACTAATAACAAATTCAAAAAATGGTAACATGCTTAAAATAAAAAGATTAATAGTAAAGTAAATTTACTAATCAAAATAGATTTTATATTCCAAAAATGAAATTGAGATTAATTAAAATATTTTGGGCATATTTATATTATTACTTTATACAAATAAAATATTATTGGTATTGTAGATAATATTTTGAGATATTTTATTTTAATAATCAAGTCAGACTATGTGGAGATGGCTTTCCTCATAATATCCTCCATTGAATTGCATAAGTTTATTTGGAGCTTTGTTAGGGTCTAACCCTAACCCCTAATTTATGTAATAAGCTGAAGGGGACTAGTGAGAGTCATGGTTAGTTAGTTGAGTCAATAATCCCGTAAGCGGTTATCCACATTAATAATAATTGTAATTGGTTGACCTACATTATAGAAAAGGCACCACAATTAGTTATAAATGAGCCATAGTTAATAAATAAAGTGGTTAACCCATGTTATGCAAGGGACCACTAGTAATAAGGGTTTTGGATGTCATTAAGCCATAAATAGTCTTAGATAGTAAGGTAAGAATTATCGAGTCTTATTGTAATTGATATTTTCTCTGTTGGAGGTTTTTCACTCGAAGAGGCAAGTGAAAATTGTATTGTGCTTCTGAATAATTAAAATATGTTTCCTGCATATCTCATTTCAAGTGATATTTATGTGTTTCAGGCTATATTGTTTCATATTTCTAATATTATAGTTTTCTCGCAAGTTAAGTGCATAATAAGTGGCATGAGAGCACATTCTAGCACCAGTTGTACCTCCAATTTTCGAAAAAAAAAGGCTAGAGACATGTTCTGATGTATTTAAACCATGGCATATGTCATTGAGTGCATAAAACTGCAGATTTGGGGAGGCATGCATGCATGAACTACAAGAGGTGGTCATGCTTGTTGGACACCCTTGTAACCCTTATGGGTACTCCTTTGAGTAGCAGCGCATTATGTAGAATCACGTGTGAACTAAACTTCCACATACCCTTGGGTATATTAGAATTCCCCTAGGGTAACCTGGAACCTAACCTTAGATAAAATGTTGGCCTTCTTGCCACTACAATACACTGAGAACAACACTCGGGGAGGTTAGTGGGGTTTTTGTATGTAGGCTCAAGCTGAATTGACTTAGAATACTTAAACTTTGGTGGAAAATGTCTCCTCCAAGAAAATTATATATAGAGATGAGATTGAGATCATTTGGCACATCCATGAGGATATTATCAAGAGCATCACAAGCCAAGGAAGGGATTGAACTCCCCAGGAGATTCTGATCTTGAAGAGGAGCATATTTTTTATTTATCTAGTGGCTCAACAAGGCTGAGATAAAATAGCAAGTACAAATGAACTCTGAGGAAAGTTTATGTTATTGTTTGAATTTCTTAGGGTTGGGTTAGGAGAAAATAGGGTTGAAGTTTAATGATTCTATATAATAAATATAGGGTGAGGGACAAGTCCTAGAACGAGGCCCTAATAGTCCTTGTATGTCCTACTATGTGAGGTCGCAAGGATTTTATGTCAACAAAGGGAATTTATAGGGAGTTCATGACCTTAATGGAGGCCTAATATGACCTCTAATATTTTAAATGATGAGTGTCAATTCTTATAAGAAAAGTGAGTTCTAAAATAATGGTGTGTGGACTTATATTCATGGAAGAAAAGTGTTGAAGGTGATGGTTTGGAGTCTATCCAGTAAGGGGTGCTTGAAAAAGGTTGTTTAGGCTTGCATTGACAATAAACTGTAGGGTATAGTTATTGTACATTGTAGACCTTGATATAGAAGTTATGTACACTCACTTGGATGTAGCAAGGAAATGTGAGAGGTTGAGTTGCATGAAGACCTTATGTGGAGTAATAATTGGTGGCATAAGTCATTGCAAGAAGGAAATTTGAAAATCCCTCAGGTCAATGATTTTAGAGGTAAGTGATTTATGTGAGGGATGCTAGCAAATAACCTAACTACCTTGATTTGGTGTCACAAATCTATGTTGTGATTGGTGTCCATGTGCACCATAACTATAATAATTGATGTGGAAAATCAGTGGTGAGAGGGTTATTTGTTGGAGACACTAAGAATAGTCATCCTTAGAGTGGTTGAGGTTTTGTTAGAGGGCATACCTATGAAGGAATAAGTTTATTGAAATTAGAGGAGCAATATGAATGATAGAAGAAATATTTTGATTAGATGATGTGCAAGAGCATCTAAAGTTTTAGAGGACCTTATGAGCAGCAAGATCTTTATGTGTATAGGTGGAAAAGGACCTTCTAGGTATTCAAGTAAAGTGGATTGAAAGGGTTGTGGTATGTATTTCATCAAGAAGTCAAATGTGTCTTGTTCAAGGGAAGATTGATGGTCATGTGTTGTTGACATCAATTCCTAATTTTGTGTTGTGCATAGTGTTGTTGCATTTTAGTGCTTTTAAGGTAAATTTTTAGACATAGACCTAATTTTGAATTTACAAGAAATAATCAACACACATGAGCTCTTAGCTCATGTTTTTATGACAAAGGGCATATGATGCAGTGGAATACTTGCGCTCGGGAAATACCCATCATCTGAAAAAAAAATTTGTTTCAAGCTGTAGAATATAGGAAAAATAAAGCGTTACTACAGGAAACCACTAACAAACATGCTATAGGAATATTGTATTTGAAGCTACTAACAAAATTGTATATGCTATGGGAACGGTATGTAAGTTACTAATTTTAGATTTGTCCATGTAACTATGGGAAAAATATTTTTTATTCAATAACGGAAGGTGATCAACAACATGGGAAATAAATTATGGGAACAATGGAGAAAGAATTGTTTTGGATGTTGCATGATTTTGGGAGAGAAGGTTTGGCTATGGCATGGTATTACTATGCTACAACATGTAAATTATAAGAACTTTGAGGAAAACAAAAAATAAATAAATATTTAAACTGATTATTAATTAACTCACATACAATTGTTCAACTAACTAAGTAGGATTGGGTTAACATGATTAGATATAATAAATTCAACAAAAATTATCGCTTTATTTATAAAATATGTTTTACTTAAAAAAATAAAAAAACATTTTCCAAATTAGCATTCACTTTTCCATATGTGAAATGATTTAAAATATTTACTAAAGACTAAGCTAATATTTTGAGAAAAATGAAAGGCTTAAGGGGATATATATTATTTTCAAATGAAGTTTAATGGAATAATGTTAGCCTAATCGAAACTCAGTGATAGAGTAATTAAGATAAACTTTCTAGGGTAGCTTTTAATATCCTTGTATTGGGTGTCCCATGGTATTTTCCCATGTTATTTGAGGTGATAAATTCAAATATTCACAATAGGAATTCTAACTTTTGTTAACTAAGAATATAGAATCACATATTTGAGAGGAACTATTATGCAATAAAATAATATATGATAGCATACTTATTTTTACGTATTAAGTTCTTATATGCTTATTAGGAATAATGAGAAGGTATCATTAACTAAGTGGCCCATAGCTAGGAGAGGTGAGCTTTTCTAGGGTGTTGTCAGTAAATGGGCTAGGGATTTTTGCAGGTCCTAATTTGTTGTTATACAAAAGTAATTTTCTTTATGCTATTGTTGCCTTGGTCTCGTACTTGACCCATTTTAGCTAAGATCAACCATGGTAATCACCTCATGATTGACCTGGGTGTTGTAAAGCGTTGCTCCAATAATGCTGGTAATAGAAAATGGAGGTTTTGGTTCAAGTTGTTATTTTCAAGCTCCCCATCAATAGAATATGGGCCCAAGTCATGAAAGAAAAAAAAAATATGATCCTACAACAAGGGTAAATTAAAAAAAAATGTTGAACACCTAATTTTCTAAGGGTTATGGTGTGGAATGTGAAAAATCATTGGATTCCAAGAGACCACTTGGAATATGAAAACCAAGGGTCATAAGACAACATATTAACATGTATATCTCATGTTTATATTAATATTGACTATTATTTATGAGTGTTTATTGACGCTAAAACAACTATGATTATCGAACAACACTACCAATCTATAACAACTCAAATCAATCTGCATTACTAAACATCAATAACAATACGCAATTGAACAACAATAAATAAGTGAACAACATCAACTATAAAAGATTCCTAAATGGTAAACATTATATATTGCAATTAGTAGAAGTTACTCATTCTTGTCTCTCAAGATCTATGATAACTTCTATTCAATTTGAACAGCAACCAACCACACATTCACTCTTTATAATCAAAGCGATTACTTAAGTCTATCTGGTAGCTTCAATATAAATATAAGTGAACAACGGTATAAATCAATGTCGTGAATCTTCAAGATAAATAAAAGAACTAAACATTAAATCAAGTACAAAGACTGAATGTAAACTATAACACAAAGGAGCAGTGTAACTTCTTGTGACTCAGCCCAGAGTTGCCAGAAGCCTTTACTTAATAAAAACTCAGAATACAGAGATGTATCAAGTGCAACCTTCTTTCATTAACTTCAAAGTAACAGCTTACAGAGTCACTGAATTAACAACATTTTTGCTCTAAAGAGAATAATTACATATTAAAAGTCTAAACTCTTATCTAGTTGCCTTTTGACCTTATACAACATAAAAGAGAAAATTGGATAGAAGCGAATCCTCAGGATCAGGAGATACTGAGGATTTCATAACATAAAATCTCATCATATGATAAAACAAGAGTATTTGAGCTAATCTTCTGCTTCCTTGTCTGCCATAGACGCCATGACTTTTTCCCTTTTATGGCCTCGTAGTATCCCGCCAACTGAACAAATTTTTCCCAATCACATCTCTACATACAAAGATAGCAAAGAATCAATTTTTCGTACTAAATATGCCTAATATATAATAGTTTCTTCCAACTTTGACTGATATTTTCCTCATTTTATTCTATAAACAAAGTTAATATTATAAGGACGAATGATATATGAAGCATTAAATGAAGAGAAATCATACCTTTTTCTCATCCCAACATAATCCCCAGCTTACCTTGTTCCACATCCTCATGCAAGAGTATAGTTTAGATGCAACGGTTTGAGGGAATAAGTAGGGTATACTTCTTCCCTATGATTTCTAAAACCATTCTTTTTCTTGAGGAGAGCGAAATCCTAGGTTACCTCATGATATTCTAAGTTATAGTCACTACGGTATCGGTCAGGAGGGTACCATATGATTGGGGTTCTGTAGCGGCATCCTACCCAGACTAGTCCCAATGTTAAAATCATATTGCTATATTTGAAAAAATGGGAAGAGGCAGGTTGGAAGTTACAGTATCCGAACAACTCTTAGCCCCTCATAGTATTACTAGAAGCTTCCCATGTTTGTTTTGATGCAGCCAAGGCTTCTTCTTTAATATCATGGATGTATTCCTTTCCGGCCTGAACGATATTAGTATGGATCGGCCCCAATTTTCCTATGACACCATTTTTCTTCATAAACTACTTATGCCAGAAAGATAGGAGTAGTGGCTATGTAGGTTCTCCTCTGACCCATAGGTCAATGCCATATTCATGCCTTTTGAATGTGTTAAGCCTTGCACCATTTTAGCTGATTCGCAGTAAAGGAAAGGAACACCTTGTTAGGTCCCTATAATACTAGTGATTTCCCCATTACTATTGTAGTTGTATCCCTTATTAATATTGTTGAGCCCCTATTGTCCCCATATTTTTATTACTATGCCCGATAGAATCCCTCTATTGTTATTTTTGTGGCTTTATATTATTATTGTTAGGTCGGCTGGGTTATATTGTGACTCCATAGAATCCTATATATAGAAAGGAGATTTTGTCATTTAAATCATCCAAGAATTGTTCATTTGTGTAATGTAAAGGAGGTTGCCCCCTCGAAGAGGCTGAATTCTAAGGCGTTGATCTCTCTTTTATATCTTTTTGTGAGTTGGTTTCATAACATTTGGCATTAGAGCTTTGGGTTCTAGAGTTTTGCTGCTGCAAATAAGTCATCATGGAATTTTCACTATAACTTTCTTTCTGCGACGCTTCAGAAGCGAACAAAAAAAACCCATTTGAGAATACATCGCATGGAACCTCGAGTCCAAATTTTAGATCTTTTCGCGCTATATTTGCAGAGATATGATCTGAGGAAGTTGGTCTTTTTGCAAACTCCTGAATTACATTCCAAATAGGTGACCTCGGGAAAATCGTCATAACTTTCTCTCTGAGAATCAGATTGAAATTTTGTAAGAAGGTACAGAAAGAGGACGAACTATAGTTTCTAGTATATATATTTTAGCGCCATAGGTTGAAACAGTGACACGTGGCAGACACACTCTCAAGAAAGGATGAGGATGTGGAAGCATTGTTGTGCGCCATTTCTATTATCCAACCAGATTGGATAAACGAAGCAAGGGAGGAATGGAAGAATGATGAAGAAGTATGGGCACTTATTCGAAAGTTACAACAAGATTCCAGTACATCTGATACATTTAGCTGGCAAAATGATTTGTTATGGTACAAAGATCGCTTATACCTCTGTAAGAATTCGCAACTTAAACAAAAAATTCTTATGGAATTGCACACTCCTCCCTTACGAGGGCACTCAGGATTTTTATAAACTTACCACAGGGTTAAGAACGAATTTTTTTGGGATGGACTTAAATCGGATATTAAAAAGTTTGTGGCGGAATGTTTGGTTTGCCAACAAAATAAATTTGAAACAATTAAGACCCCAGGTCTATTACAACCTTTATCCATTCCAAGCCAACGTTGGGAGGAGGTTTCAATGGATTTTATCATAGGTTTACCCAAGTCTGAGGGAAAGAGTGTCATCATGGTGGTAGTTGATAGACTTACCAAGTATGCACACTTTTTTGCATTATCACATCCATTTAAAGCCAATACATTTTCTACTGCATTTATTGAAACAATTCAAAAGCTACATGGAAACCCAAAGATTATTGTAAGTGACAGAGATCCCATTTTCACTGGAAATTTTTGGACAAAATTATTTTCTTGTCTTGGTACTCAGTTAGCTCATAGCTCATCTTATCATCCTCAATCTAATGGGAAAACTGAGATAGTAAACAAATGTTTGGATGGATATCTTTATTGCTTTGTATCTAATAAACATGCATAATGGGTCAAATGGTTGCCTTTGGCTAAATGGTGGTATAACACTTCCTTCCATACAACAACAAAAATGACCCCATTTATGGCACTTTATGGATATCGGCCACCATCCATCACATCGTATTTAAGAGAAAATTCTAAGGTTCAAGTAGAGGAACATCACATCGAAGATCAACAACAAGTCCTCCAACTCTTAAAGGATAACCTGGTGTTGGAACAAAATTGAATGAAACAATAGGCAGATCAACATCGCAGTGAAAGAAGTTTTGATGTAGGTGATTCGGTATTCCTACGGCTACAACCATATAAACAAATGTCCGTCAAGAAAGTTATGAAGGATAATAAATTATCACCAAAGTATTATGGTGCGTACAAGGTGTTGCAAAAGATTGGTACTATGGCATACAAATCGGAGCTTCCTGCAGCATCTCAAGTGCACCCAGTTTTCCATGTTTCATGTTTAAAGAAGGTTAGAGGTGACAAGCTCCCAGTTCAAACAATATTTCCAAAACTTGATGAGGAAGGAAAAATTATATTGGAACTGGAAGCAGTCATAGAAACAAGAACTCGACAACTACGAAATCGATCAATTTCGGAGTATCTCATCAAGTGGAAGAACTTATCCACTGAAGATTCCACATGGGAGGATGAGAATTTTATACAGAAGCATCCATAACTACTCAAGTGTTGAGGACAACACTTTTTTGAAGGAGAGCGACATCTTAGGTCCCTATAATACTAGTGATTACCCCATTACTATTGTAGTTGTATCCCTTATTAATATTGTTGAGCCCCTATTGTCGCCATATTTTTATTATCGTGCCCCATAAAATCCCTCTATTGTTATTTTTGTGGCTTTATATTATTATTGTTAGGTCATCTGGGTTATATTGTGACTCCATACACTCCTATATAGAGAAAGGAGGTTTTGTCTTGAATCATCCAAGAATTGTTCATTTGTGTAATGTAAAGGAGGTTGCCCCCTCGAAGAGGCTGAATTCTAAGGCATTGATCTCTCTTTTCTATCTTTTTGTGAGTTGGTTTCATAACACACCTGAAATTGAATGTATCCTATGAAAGGGGCAAGGTGGCTATCCCTATCATCCTTTAAAACAAAATTATGCATATAGAGCTCACAAAGGAGGCGCTGGATCTTCTCTTTGTGTTCTCTAAAACACTTAATAAAATCACGAGTGGTTTTAATTTCTACCAGTTTACCAGCCTTAACGGCCTTAACGTTTAACATGAGATATCTCTCCATAAGAAATAAAACATAATTATTAGAGGGAGCTTGACAAGATAGAGTGTTTAAATAGAGAGAACAGACAATCTCCATTTGTTCTATGGCTTTCTGCAATTGACACTCTAAATTTTCAACCTTCTTTTGCTCAACCTTGTATTGAGCAAAAGTCTCATCCTCCATCTTGGTAAGTGCCTCGAATTTCTTCTTTAGCCCGTGGTGTTCATGAAAAGGGACCACCTTTTCCTTGTGCTGAGCTAGCTCTTGGTGAACTATTAAAAGCTCATTCTCTAATTTTCTAATAACGACTTCTCTAACCAAGGGGGTGTAAAGAGGTGTTTCATCTGTTTGGACTTCTACATCTTGGGTCTCCTCAGGGTCAGTTTTCATAACAACTTCAACTACTTCTGGAATTACAACTTTAACATTTTCTTCAATATCGGTCTTGACAACAGCATCCGCAGTGGGGTACGCTGTTTGAGTTCCCTGTGAAAGGATACATGGCTCCTATATTTGTATGGAAGTATTTTCTCTAACAATATGCTCAGTATGGGTTTCTCTTGAGCAACCCTTAAGAAATTCTATCTGAGTCTCAACATCCTTCCCAAAACATTGTTCTGTTTCTGTCCCTACATTCTCATTTCTGCTTTCAATTTCCTCGTTCTGGTGGCTTCTTTTAGCCAATATTTCAACTACCTGATTACCTACTTTTGTTTTCTGTATTTTTTGAGCACCTTTTTAAGTTTAGCTTTGTAGGGTTCTTCTACTCTAGGACTCCCATCTGGGGCTGCATTACCTTCTCCTAGTTGCACAAGCTACATTATGTTATCATCAGGAATGTTCCCAATTGGAGCTGTGTTTGTTGGTGGGATTTATCCTTGTAACTCATAATTATTATTCATTTCATGTTCAGAAGATCCCAATGCAATTGTATCTCCTGAATAGCCATCATTCTCGTGGTCTTCTTCTTGGTGGGCCTCATCCACTAGGGACTTTGAAAAGGGAACATCACTTGGTTGAATGGCATCCTCCAAGTTTTAACCTTCAAGATTTCTCTCTGGTTGGGTTTTTTAGTTCTCCTCGGCTTTGAGGGGTGTTTCCATATCAGGAATTAACTCTCTCTACTCCTCCATGGAATCAGTGCATGGCTTGGTTTGTTCATGAATAGAATTTTCAGTAGGGACCAACCAATCAGGGGTACAGTTCTGTCTTTCAGTGTTCCCTGGTTGTTCCCTGCCCTCGGTAAACATTTCCATGCTTCCCAAAACCCTTGCCACTTCCTCCTCATAGTCTTGCAAAGGAGGGTTTTGAGGAATAAGAGGAGGTGTGCAGGATGGTCGAGCTTCTTCTACTTGGATTGAATGTGTTGTTGGGCTTTTACTCTCATCGAGAATCTACACTTAGCTGATTCTAGGGGTGTAGTGGGGCTCTTTTGTTTTAATATTTTCTTTTGGCGTGGGGTTCTTGGCCTTTGCTGCTCTGTTTCCTTATTTTCCGGGGGTGGAGCCAAGGTAATATTTATGATATTGTCCCACATTAATTATTTTTGTGCTAATCATTTTGTGATGATTAACTTAATTAACCCATGATGGCTGACTACACTACGTGGGTCCTTGGCTATCCTTACCTATCGGGCAACATTGTGCAATAGGGAATTTAAATAAAATTATAAATTAACTAAAATTATTTACTTTAAAATGGCTAGGATTTTCAGTTGCCAAGGCTTTACCATGTCATGCCAGCTATCGCAAGTGATATATATTTGGATGATGACCGCTAACTCTTGCCATGGTTGCAGAAATGTCGAAAAATGAATTCCTTTCCCTGTTCGTAGCAGCCGCTCACCTGGGTCCTAGAAGGATTCAATTGTGTTGTATAAAAGGACGCGTTTGTCTGCCTATTTCGCCCCTTTCACCGGAAGTCGGGTGACTTCGGCCATGACTTCTTTTGAAACTACCATACTTATGCCTTTGACGAATGTACTACTATTCTACAGATTTTGCAGAAACTCCAGTGTTAGCTCTTCATGGAATCCATGCAATCTGTTTAAGTACTACAACCAACCAACGTGTTCAAGTATTTCATGGGCTTGATCCAACACCATCAATACTCGAGGGTCACTCTGAATTTCTCTTCCACCCATAGTTGCTGCAATTGAGTCTGGTTCCTCTTTATACAACCGTGTTTTACCCCTGTAATGCAACACAACAACAATGTATATCACATAAACTATAAAGGAAATGACGCTACTTGGATGAGTATTATCATTTTTAGGTAAGTCGTCCATCTTGTCAGCCATACTTAACGCAAAATCGTATGTTCGCATGCCCACCATAATGGTTTCCATTCTTCAACCAATCAGAATTTTTTGCTAATTATTACATATTCCTGCACATCATGTAAATCATACTCCGGAGGTAATCCGAATGATTATCACACATTTATTCATAACTGGAATACATGCTATTCATATGGAGGCCATCCCCCCCTGATGAGAGAAGGGTGTCCACGTCCTTTCAGCACACGGAAAATAGGCAAATAACCAATGAGAAATAAATGTCGACAAGGAATCTAAAAAGCACAACACACAAATCAATAAAGCATTTAAGTGACATGCATCGTCAGACGTGAATTGGCCAAAATAAAAACAATAATATCAAGTCATCATGTCAAATATTTTACCATAAGTGGAATTAATCACATCAGCATAATCGGTGTTTTATGTTTAATGTCTATCATTTAATACGCAGACATATGGAATATGATAAATAAAAATAAAAATTACCATGCTATGCAGCTTGTAAAATTGCTACCAAACAGAGATTTTCATTTAGAAATAGAGTCATAAGTGATAAGGGGTAGATATCATATGGAAATATAAGAGATGATCAGGCTGGCTTGTGATGAGACCCCCTATTCTTTTGACAAATTAATTATCAAGAAGATCATTACCTTGGTTTGGTAGCCAAATTGGAATGTCACATGTTACATTTTTATGATCATGGTAGGCTAGCTCATGATGAGACCCACTATCCTCTTTGGACAATGTTGTAAGCATTTTGCTATTTTATTTTTCTTTTGCAATTTTTCTTGAAAAAAGGGAGGCTCATTTGCTCCTTAATATTCAGGGATGGTGTAAGAAGTAAGAAGATGCCAATGGAAGTACTATAACCTTATCCCTTAACATCATATCAATGAGTTTTATCCATTTGGAATTATAAACATAAGCCATCATGGGTTAGAGGTAATGAATCATTTCCTGATGTGTCCCAAAAGAAAGGATGTTCAAACAGCCATTATAAAGATACACCATATTAGCTTGATGAAGAAAGATAACCAACAAAAGGGTTTTAGAAGTTATAATGACATTGTTATTACCATATATCTTTAGAAGAGGCACAAATGCACAAGGTGCTTATTTGCAATACAAAAGAAGAAGATCATGCTATAATGATCAAGAGAAAAATGAGAAAAATTTAAAATTTAGCACGTAAAAGGTGTGGTTCACTCAACAAAATCAAAAATCAAAAAAGAAAAATAAATAGGGAGAAATGCATTGTTCAATCAATTGAACGACAATTATTCAATAGTTTGAACAACAAAAACAAATAAGTAAAACAATGTTGTTCAATCAAGTGAACGACAATTGTTCAATAACTTGAACAGCGAAAACCAATGAACAAGAAAATGTGTCATTCAATCAATTGAACGACAATCGTGGGAACACAAAGAAAAATGTGTTTTTCAATCAATTGAACGACAGTTGTTCAATTGTGTGAATAGTGACAACGACAAAAATGTGTTGTTCAATCAATTGAACGACAAGCGTTCTCTTGTTTGAACAATGAAAAATGAAAAAAATATTGTGTTCAATCAATTGAACGACAAACATTCAGTTGTGTGAACAACGAAAACATTAAAAAGTGTGTTGTTCAATCAATTGAACGACATACGTTCAGTTGTTTGAACAAGAAAAAATGAAAAAATGTGTTGTTCAATGAATTGAACGACAAACATCCAATTGTTTGAACAATTAAAAATTAAAAAAAAATGTGTTGTTCAATGAATTGAATGACAAAAATCCAATTGATTGAACAAAAAAAACAAAAAAAGATGTGTTGTTCAATCAATTGAACGACATATTTTTAGTTGTTTGAATAGTGAAAAAATAAAAAAATGTGTTGTTTAATCAATTGAATAACAAATGTTCAGTTGTTTGAACAACGAAAAATGAAAAAAATGTGTTGTTCAATCAATGGAATGACAAACGTCCAATTGTGTGAACAATGAAAACAAGAGAAAATGTGTTGCTCAATCAATTGAACGACATACATTTAGTTGTTTGAACAATGGAAAATGAAAAAAAAAATGTGGTGTTCAATCAATTGAATTGCAAACATCCAATTGTTTGAACAATGAAAACAAAAAAAAATGTGTTGTTCAATCAATTGAACGACAAACGTTAGATTGTTTGAGCGACGAGTTACAAAAGAAAAATAGATATGCTATTTAATTAATTGAGCGGCAGGTGTTCAATTGTTTGAATAGGAAAAAAAAAAAAATCCATATTTAAATTGGTTCTTTTCCAAACACAAGCTGGTAGGGAGAGTATCCAGTAGTATTCCTCCAAGTCGTACGATAGGCCCACAAGGCCTCTAGAATTATAGTAGTACAATCTCGTTGGTGTGTTGAGAATGTCTTGGTCACAATTGATTCTAGAAAGTTGTTGGTGATTTCTACCTACTTGTTCACCTGCGAGTGATACGGAGAAGTGATTTGGTGCATGATATGATGGTTTCTGAGGGTGGCAGTTATATTGTTACCAGTGAATTTCTTTCCCCCATCTATGACCACTTCTCGCAATAATCCATACCACACAAATAGCCCAAAGAGGAAGTTAATCACTGCTTCCTTTATGGCTCTTGGTAAATCTATTGTTTCCACTCATTTTTTCACATAATCCGTGGCTAGCAGTATGTAGGCCTTCTGACTGGAAGGAGGATGGAATGGACCTATTTAGTCTAATGACCAATGCTCAAAGGGTTCTATGACAAATTGTGGCCGCAGAGGCATTTCATCAGATTGACCAGGCCGGCCCATCCTTTGGAAACTATCACAGGCCTAGGCATATTTTTTAGCATCCTTAAATATAGTGGGCAATAATAGCCCATTCTTAATATGTTATGTACTATCCTTCGGCCTACGAAATTTCCCCCACAGGGTTTGCCATGGCAAGCCTTAAGGATGTCATGGATCTCATCCTTGTAGATACATCTACATATACACATGTCGGCCCCTGTATCAAAGGGATATCCACCTATGCAAGAGAATCGGGCGTTGTTCTGAAAAATCAGTTTTCTTTCCCTTGTTGTTAAATGTTTAGGTAGCTTCCCTACTACCAAAGAATTTGCCACATCTTCTTACCATGGCATCTTAACCGTCACAGTAAATAGGTGCTCATCTGGGAATTGGTCATCTATCACCAGTGGATCATTAACCTTTAGAATTTGAGATAGGAAATCAGCAACGGGACTCTCCTTTCCTGGACAATCTTTAATGGTAATGTCGAAATCCTCCAAAAGCAATAACCATTATGTTACTCAACCATTTGTGATTGGTTTATTAGCTAGATATCTAATGGAAGAGTGATCAGTGTACACAAAGACTTGGTAGCCAATTATATAGTGTCTATATTTGTTTATTGCATAAATAATTGCTAAGAATTCTTTTTCTATTGGGTTCCGCAGGGGTGGGATTTTTTCTAGTGTAATATATAGAATAAGGTTTCTTGTCCTCCTCCTAGCCGAGGATAGTGCCTATGGCTACATCTGATGCATCCATGGAAATATGAAAAGGGAGCTCCCAGTTTGGTCCACATAATACTGGTGCTATTGGGACTAGTTTTTTAAATCCTACAAAAGTTATGTCACACTTGTAAGGCCAACTGAAATCAATGTTTCCAGTTAGACCGTATAAGGGTGCCGCAATGTATGAAAAATTCTTGATAAATCTGTGATAATAACCTGCATATCCTTGGAAAATACGTACCTCTATTTGGGTGCATGGGATAGGAAGTAAAAGAATAACCTGTATTTTTGTTGGGTCTACCTGTATTCCTGCTGCAAAGATGTAATGTCCCAGGATCATGGCCTTGGTCATCATCATGTGACACTTGAGATTGCTTAAACATAACCTGGTAGTGATGCATTGTTCTAATACTTTTCTAGTGTTAGTAATGCTTGATAAAAATCATCCCCATATGGAGTAAAATCATCCATATATACCTCTAGTCCTTAATTTATTAGATCAACAAAGATGCTTAGTATAACTCTCTGAAACATGGCGGGGGCATTGCACAAGCCAAATGGTAATACCATGTATGTGAATGTGCCCCAAGGATACGTGAAGGTCATTTTGTCCTAATCTTTAGGGGCAATTTGAATTTGATTGTAACCACTGAAGTCATCTAGAAAGGAGAAGAACTGCTTCCCTACCAACGTATCAAGGACCTGATCAATGAATGGGAGGGGAAAGTGGTCTTTCTGTGTTGCCTTATTTAGCTCTTGATAGTCTACAAAAATACGCCCTGTTTTTCTTGGGGATAACCACCAAGGGGGAGACCCATTTACTGTCTGAGATAGGATAAATAAAGTTTACATTGAGTAGCTTTTGTAATTCCTCTTTCACAATATCATTGAGGTGAGGGTTCAACCTCCACTGAGGCTGCCGGATGGGTTGCGCATCCTTCTCTGTATAAATGTGGTGTGTACATAACTGTGGATCTATCCATTTCATATTAGGATAATCCTAGGAAAAAGGCCCTTCATTTTTCTGCAATACCTAGATAAGATCTTTTTGTTGTTCACTCTCCATATTAGCATTGATATTTATAACTTTTCGAGGTTTGATCTCAACTGGTTTTCTGTTCTAAACAGTAGTTGTTTGAATATGTTGGTCATCTGTATCCTTCAGGGGATCTTCCATGGCTTCATTATCAAGAATTTCTTTCAGCATCTCACACTCCACATTGGTTGGCTAATTTATAAAATTGTTGATAACATCATCTTCAGTTTGATTTTTAAATTCTATCACTTCCGCTACTATGAGTTGTGAACGGATGCTCTCTTCTAGGTACGTTGGTGGATTCTTACATATTTTTACAATGGAAAAACTTGTCCTAGCATGAGGGTATAACACCAGATTTTTTACAGCATCTCCCTTTGTGATAGTCATGTTTCCTTCTTGGCAGCCAATATATGCATCAGTTGTTGCCAACCAAGGTCGTCCCAGAATCAAAGGATGCCCATCCAACCTACTCCTTGGGTTTATAACCAGGAAATCTACTGGATATTCCCATGAGTCAACAGAAACTGTAATATCTTGTAAAGTCCCTTCTGGTCTTACCATCGACTGATCATCAAGTTCTAATAAAGTGGTGGTTGGTTCTAAGGTTTTAATACCAAGTGCTTGACAAGTTTCTATTGATAATATGTTAATGGAAGCTCCTAGATCGACTAGTGTATTTGGAAAAGAGTGGCCACATATCTGAACTGTTACTATGGGGTTTCCAGGATATTTGTACTTTATTGGAGTTTCCTCTCCGAGGATTAAATCGGATAAGGTTCCTACAACATGGATAATGGGTGAGTTTTTTACCTTCATCACAAGCCTTTTTACACATAATTATTTGACGGTTTTGGCATAGATGGGCATGTTGTAACATCCCTGAAATAAAAACATGTAATTTATTAGATTAATCATGCGATTTATAATCAACATGCAATTTATCAACTAATTAACATCAAATTACAACAATATGAGTAGAGACACTTACTTGTGGCGATGATGTTCCTCACTTGTGATTTTGGGTTGAACACTAGTTTAATTCTACTAATGGCAACAAAGTTTTGGGGACGACTCTCCACCCAACCGTAGGCTCAGTTGCAAAAAATATTGCTACAACTGGCCACCCCCGAGCCCTCAATCAACGTACTACTACCAGGGAATCCTTTGTCTCACAACACTATTCTCCCAAGAGAATGGATGATGGAATCATGGAATGATGGAATGCCTCTCATTTTCCTCACCATATATTAAATAGAGAAAACATTGGAAGGGCAACCACATGCACACACTCCATGTGTCAACATGCAACTTTATTGCTTTCTTGTTTTATTTCTTTTTGATAGCTTTATTGATTTTTACTGCTTTTTCTGTTTTATTTCTATTTATATTTATTTAGAGCTTTAGTATTGTTATTTTTATTATTATTATTTATTATTTATTTACTATTACTATTTATTATTTATTGTTTAATATTATATTATATTATTTATTAGTTATTATTTTTATTATTGTTTATTATTTATTCTTAAGGGAGATTACACACTCTCCCACTTTAAGGAACTTCGTCGCGAAGTTAAGTTGAATTATTTAACATTTTATTTTGTTATTTATTACTTAATGTTGCCAACACACTCTAGTGAACTAGTATAACCAACTGGCATCAAAAGTTTCAAAACACCCAGGAAATCCCAAGGAATCTCTATCCTTTTTCCCACTTTCGGAACCAGGGATAAGCCTCCCCGGTCTGTATCCTAGTCCAAGGCTGGCCCCAGGGCTCACACCCAACTCAGACCTGATCTGCTCCAAGGCAGGCATCCAGTACGGTACTCAATGACTCCATACATCTCGCAAGGTTGGCCCGCTCCCTCGACAACTCACTAAGGTGCACAACCCCAGGCATCGAATTCCCTACACCCCCACCAGTCTTCGACATCCCAATCCAATAACAGGCACCTAGCTTATAACATCAGGCCCTTGGCCTCCTCAAGATGGTCCCATATCCCTTCAAGAGCTATCCGTCAAGAGGTACACAAGACAAAGGAACCACTCGCATATGTAGTGTTGATTGAGTTTGTCCCCAACCCATATGGTGTTACTTATTCTCCCTCATGCATATGGGCTCGCACGAGATCATCAAATAAACCGGCCCTCTCGGCCCATTTGTGGAGTCCTGTGGATCATCACACCTCAACATGAAACCAATGCATTAGCTATACCATCATAGTATCGTAGAAAATAATCCACATGCCAAGTCTTGCATGTCATCATGAGAACATTCATCATTGTTAATCCCAACATTATGAATAATAACGAACTGCATGCTCATTCATGTCATAAATTTTTATGCAACTATCACACGCTTCACCCTATGAAATACCATAATAAGTTATAACATCAACATATTTGCATCAAATACATATCATGACTTCACATCTGGAATTAATTTCTTGAAATCAGAAAAGCTAAATTGCAGATTGATAATTTAAATTGTCAAATCAGCTCGAAAAAAACATAAATTCATGAAATTGTTTGCCTGTTTTTTTTTCCAAACTAATTGCAGAACGACAAGTTTGGTGCCCTATAAATGGCAGATTTTCACTTTAATATCAACAAATTAAGGTGAATTTCCAATATTACAGTTGGTCTTATCAATTTCGGTACTTTTCTTTGGGAGATGGAGTCAATAAAAGAAGAAAATTAGTAAGGTGAGTCTATCAAATCTCATTGATTCGAACAACACATTTAATTCCAAATTGAAAACTATGAAAGCATTTAGAAGATGAATTTTTGCACACGTAAACATTAGTGCACAGTCAAACTATGTGATTTCCATTATTTTGAATGAAAATACGAGTACAATGTCCAATCAATAACAAAAGAGAATCAAATTTTCTCTTAAAAAAACCAAGAAGGGTTACTAAAAAGCTTTAAGCAGTTAAATCCAATCATTCATCCATGCAATAGTATGGATCTCTGTGAATCCTAGTGAACATGCGCTACCTTCAAGTCAGAGAGTAAGTGCAGTAGAAAATGGAGTGGAAAATGAGGAGGAAAAGAATGAAGGAAATACCAGAGTTCAGAAAGTAATGGAGCCCTCCTATAATTTTTGAATCTATATTAATAGACTAGTCCTCGCCAAGTGATGTACCTTGCTTGGCTTGTTTTTTTTCTGTTTTAAATTAGTACGTCCATGCATCTAAATTTATTATATATATATCTATATATATATATATATATATATATATATATATATATATATATATATATATATATATATATATATATATATATAATGATTGTAAAAAGAAAGGTTAGATTTGTATTTATTTCTCTCAAATTTAGTTTGACTAAATTTTTCTTGATCATCACAAACAAAATAATTGGAAAAAATAATTTAGTATTTTTCTCAAAAATTTTACTTAGAGGTCACACAGAGTTGAAACCCGCTCTGATACCATATGTAACAGCCCCGAAATAAAAACATGTAATTTATTAGATTAATCATGCGATTTATAATCAACATATAATTTATCAACTAATTAACATCAAATTAAAAAAATATGAGTAGAGACACTTATTTGTGGTGATGATGTTTCTCACTTGCGATTTCGGGTTGAACGCTAGTTGAATTCTGCTAACTGCAAAAAAGTTTTGGGGACGACTCTCCACCCAATCGTAGGCTCAGTTGAACAAAATCTTGCTACAACTGGCCACCCCCGAGCCCTCAATCAACGTACTACTGCCAGGGAATCCTTTGTCTCACAACACTATTCTCCCAAGAGAATGGATGATGGAATCATGGAATGCCTCTCATCTTCCTCACCATCTATTAAATAGAGCAAACATTGGAAGGCGAACCACATGCGCACACTCCATGTGTCAACATGCAACTTGATTGCTTTCTTGTTTTATTTCTTTTGTTTTTACTTTTTGATAGCTTTGCTGATTTTTACTACTTTCTTGTTTTACTTATATTTATATTTATTTAGAGATTTAGTATTGTTATTTTTATTTTTATTTATTATTTATTTACTATTACTATTTTTTTATTTATACAAAATTAAAATACACAAATTTTTTAGTTCCCCTACAAGATTGAAATCAGGATAAGTGATCCGTTTAGGTATCACTAGCCTTTCGGGGAATGGAGGAGAAGTGACTATAATTTTTTCAGGGTCATCATGTTGATCTATTTCTTCCTCTTGCTTTGATTCAATATTATTTACAAGATGATGGAATATGTATAGGTGGAGTTACAGTTTCAATTGAAAGCTGGTCTTTGTTTCTCTCTGGGGTAATGACATGACCTGACCTCAAACTGAGCTCATTACATTCTTTCTGTTCAATCTCATATTCTGGATTTTCAATAACCTGTACTAACTTGACAAGCCTATTATTGGGATTCCAGTTCGGCTGAACTAGAAATTGTGGCTGTAGAAGAGGTTCAGAATTTTGTTGTAATGTATAAGGAGATGACAGTGGTATTTGAGAATGGGGGCCTGTTCCCGTAGGTATATTGGATATCCCTAGATGTCGCCACCATTTTGTATACCAATTCGGATTTTGAGAGGTGGAGGTAGGCCACTGGGACTGACAGGGATTGCCTTACCAAACAGGAGTAAAAGGAGAATTCGACCAGCCATTTCCTGGAAAAGGTTGTGTTGGCTAGGATGTCTTAGGGAATGATGGACTTTTCTAGTTTGGGTAGGGTGATTGGCCTTGCTAGGCTACCCCAAGGTTCTTTTATTGATTAAACTGTGATGAAGGAAAAAAATGGGAGGCATCTTGTGACATACCTATAGGTTTAGCTTGCCATTATCGACACTTGTTCATCAAATATACTGGTTCGGTTTCCTCCTCTGCTTCTTTGAATATTAATTTCAACTCAGGTAATGATGGACATTGTTCAGCGTCGCGATCTTTAGTACAAATGGCACACGTCTGAATCATTTGTAACAAGCATTCTCGTTGGCTATGTTTCTTTCGAAAACGTGGGCAGAAGATGGCCAAATTTTGTTCTCCTAAAGCTTGCTTTTTCTTGGCTTGTAGAACGTCCAGTTGTGTTGTAAGAGTGCCCAGGATATTTGTCTTAAAATCTTTTAGGAGGTTACCAATCTCCATCTGTGTTATACCTCTACTATGTGGTTTGCTTCCTCTGCTCATTGGATCTCAGCTAGCCGCTCCTATACGTGCACTTCCTCGTGAACACCTGATAAACAAACAAATGCTTTCATCATACTCTTCCTAAGAAATATCCCATTTTCCCATTAAGTTTAGAGTTTATACCCATTCCTCTTTCATTCCTTTAATCAATATAGCTCTTAGGATTTCTTTTGGTATGGAAGTGTGTGGAGATCTTTGCAAATTATAATTAAAGCGTTCTACATATTCTTGTAGTGTTTCATTATCTTTTGTAGTCATCTTGAAAATCTCATCTTTCAGTTCCCTAGTTTTACAAAAGTCCTGATATATTTTAAGGAAGGAGGTTTTCATGTTGTCCCAAGAATTGATGGTTCGCCCACCTATACCCATAAACCATCTTAAAGCTGCCCCCTTCAAAGTGGAAGGAAATAATTTTAGTTTTTGGGGGTCAGTGGTATAGTTGTACCTTCTACAGAGGACATCAAACTAAAATAGGAAAGCATCAGGATCCTCTGTGATCATCCCATGGAAGGTTAGGATGTTCTGCAAAGGAATAGCCTTCATAGGGGCATTGGCCACTTCATCAACTATGGGGTATTCTAATGTTGAGGTTTGACCTTGGGGTGGTTGTTATTCCATTTGATCAAAGATATGCCAATAATCTTCAGTGATTTCAAGGGGTGCTTCCATAATAAAAAGAGAGTTAGCAACCCGAGCTGGCTTTACAACACTCCTTCGGTCTGGAATCTCACGAGATCATTGTTCAAACAACTATGGTTCTACTTTAGCAGCCCCACTAGTTTCTCCTTTTCCTTCTTGTAAGTTATAGAATTTTCCCTCTTATAGAGGATCAGAGGGTAGGCTTATTGTAGCTTGAAAACTCTGTTCTTATCCTCCTACTTGGCTTTGAATCTCAGCATGAGTTGCAGATGGTGGTCATGCTCCTTGAGGGATAGCAGTAGAACCTTTTCCAGGTATAGCCTGGAATCCAACCGATGCTTGAGACTCTTCTCTTCTTATGATTTCGTCTATAAAGGTTGTTCTTGCAAGGTTCACTAATCCTTTGGGTTTTGTGGATTTTGGTAGAGGATTATGTTCTTTCTCTATCTTTTTATTTCTAGTCATTCATAAAACAAATTCTTATTTAACCCCTAAAATTTTGCTGTAAAGTGGGTAGGTAAGGAAGCACTTTACTTACTAGGTACGGAGGCTCTTACCTTCCGTTTCTAAAACCCAATTCTCCTACAGCAAATGAATAAAATTAATCACTTTAAACACTCTCCCTGGTAACGGCGCCAAAATGTTGGCTCACTAAGATGTCTTTTTACAAGAAATATTAATCCCTACATTAGTTGTCAACCCGAGGTAAGTCTTTCTATTTCAAGAGTTCGAACACATTATGTGTAGTGAAGCTAGAGGTTATCTAACGATGAATTGTTGCAATCATTAATGTCCAATTCTACAATTCAATTCACACAACTCTGCAAAGAACTATTTATGAAAGGAAGGCTCGCAACACCCTATGTAATTCTATACAACTTGTTCCAAAACCAATTGGAACTTGAATGCAAATGAGAATTACATGGAGAATTATTAAAATAAGCTTGAGACTAATCACAATTAACCAAGTAAAGCAACTATGATTATTGAACAACACTACCAATCTATAACAAATCAAATCAATCTGCATTACTAAACAACAATAACAATCGACAATTGAACAACAATCAGTAAGTGAACAACAACAACTATAAAAGATTCCTAAATGGTAAACATTCTATATTGCAATCCATAGAAGTTACTCAACCTTGTCTCTCAAGATATATGATAACATCTATTCAATTTGAACAACAATCAACCACACATTCACTCATTCTAATCAAAGCGCTTACTTAAGTCTATCTAATACCTTCAATATAAATCTAAGTGAACAAATAAATCAATGTCACCAATCTTCAAGATAAATAAAAGAACTAAACATTAAATCAAGTACAAAAACTGAATGTAAACTATAACAGAAGGGAGTAGTGGAACTTCTTATGACAGGGCCCAGAGTCGACAGAAGCCTCTGCTTAATAGAAACTCAGAATACAGAGATGTATCAAGCACAACCTTCTTTCATTAACTTCAAAGTAACAATTGAGAGAGTCACTGAATTAACAACGTTTTTGCTCTAAAGAGAATAATTACATATTAAAAGTCTTTACTCTTATCTAGTTGCCTTTTGTCCTTATATAACATAAAAGAGAATCTTGGATAGAAGCAAATCCTCAGGATTAGGATATCCTGAGAATTTCACAATATAAAATCTGATCATATGATAAAATTGTAGTATTCGAACTGATCTTCCACTTCCTTGTCTGCCCCAGATGTCGTGGCTTTCTCCCTTTTATGGCCTCATGCTGTCCTGCCAACTAAACGACTTTTTCCCAATCACATCTCTGCATACAAATATAGCAAAGAAACAATTTTTCGTACTAAATTCACCTATTCTATCACCAAATAGTTTCTTCCAACTTTGACTGATATTTTCCTCATTTTAATCTATAAATAGAGATAACATTATAAGGAAGAATAATAAATCAAGCATTAAATGAAGAGAAATCATACTTTTTTCTCGTCCCAACATATTAGATATCCATCGGATGGATGGGAGATAAATATCCATCAAACATGAAAGCTTTGTGGGAGATAAAGGCAAGCTTTTATGTGGAAAAGCATCGTGGGAGATAAATATGATATTTTCCAAATAAGACCTAGGCAAATGGAAAAATACATAAAGAGGGACACCGCTAATAGTAACTCAATCATGAAAGAGGGTATTAAATACCCAGTGCATTGATCAATTGAGGACAGTTGATCCTAGCCAAGATCTTCGGCTCGGGAGGAACCAGTGGTGATTCATGGCTGCGTGGGGGTGTTGCGCCCTCCAAGTGAGATTTAGTTGGTGTTATTTGCATGAAATGGTTGTATGTTGACTCTCTCTCTCTCTCTCTCTCTCTCTCTCTCTCTCTCCCTCTCCCTCTCCCTCTCCCTCTCCCTCTCCCTCTCCCTCTCCCTCTCCCTCTCCCTCTCCCTCTCTCTCTCTCTCTCTCTCTCTCTCTCTCTCTCTCTCTCTCTCTCTCTCTCTCTCTCTCTCTCGGTTATGGTTTCTAGTTTGTTTATGAGAATATTTTCACCCGTTTCTATTATTGTTGGACTTTCTCATTGAAATGATTAACCCATGAAGCTCAGTTGTATGGATAAGGTATTATCTGTGTAATATGTATGTGAGCTTAAATGTGTATGAGAAATGGTGGTATCATGGTAATTAGTTGTTGGTATTGGAGTCACCACTTGCATGATCGACTTGCATGTGGCTTCTAGTGTGAAGTTATCAATAGAAGTACATTAAATGAATCGAAAATTTTAGTACAAATTCAGGGTAGAATAATGAACATTCTTAGATTACATGTGCTAATGGCTTACTATGAATGTGACAACAGTATTATATATATGTCATATTTTACATCTAAGAATAGAGTTAATAGTGGATGAAATGTGGGTTATGGTGAGATTATGTATGAATATGTGAGATGACTGTGGATTCTGTGGATTCTCTAACTGATCATATTACATCCAATACAGAGATATGGTATGCTCATAATGCTCTAAAGTAATATTTGTTTATGCAAACTCACTAATTGAGGAATATTTATCCTATCTTACGATTAATGGGTTAAGTATTTGTATTGCATTTATAACTAGTATGCATGGGAATAAAATACTAGTCAATAACACTACCATGATCATGAAATTAATGTCCATTAGTGTTGGTGAAGATTTACCGAGATATATTGATAGGATGCCTACCATCATAATTTCAATGGTTGATCACGTGCATCTGAGATGTTAATGAATCTAAGGTTCCTTAAAAGACAACCAATAAAAAAATTAATGACAAAATTGTACTATGGCCTAGTAGTAATATGGCCGAGGTAATTTTAGAAGACAAGATCTACAAGGAGGGGTAATGCTTTAACTGTGAATGAATCCAAAATTTTAAATTTATGGGTCTTGGAGGCTAAATTATCATGTAGGCTAAGGAGGTTCATTACAAATGGTATCAGAGCTTCAAGTTCAAAAATTTCGGCCTATGGTCCAATACACCTCCGTAGGATATGAAAAAGTTCAAGCCCTCATTTGGCCTCACTACTAAAAATGTAATAGAGAGTCAAGGTATAAGTGTCAAATCTGTAATTATTCTTCAAGATTAAATCTAAATATTAAAAATATTTTAGTTAAAGGAATATGGAGCATATATGCACAATTCTTGTTGCTTGAATCATGAAGAATGAGGAAGAGGTATTTATGTTGACAATGGAATTTTCCGTCTGGGGATATTATTTATTTCTATTCCTAATTACTGTATATGTGCAAGCAAAAAAAATTTTGACTGGAGCATCGTACAATAACAAACTATTGGGTAGGAGTAGGGCTATTAGATAGTGTTCTGAATAAACCCAGATTGTGCATTGGTTAGTAGTCAGTGGATCACAGGTCATCTAAGTATTCTATTATGAATGTTGGTTTTTTTTTAAATATGGAAATTGTAAATGGTCAAATTCCATGTCGATGGAGAGATTGGGTACTCCGCCTGGTCAGTGGATGAAACCCTTCCTTGTGGGTGTCACTTCGCACTTGGCCTTAATTCATCATTGACTATTATTAACTCATAGTCAAGTTGTTAATCAAATGTTCGACTATGCTCAACATGCAGTTCAAGGTGAAGGGGTTGCTTTGAGTATAACACCAAACAATGCCTCTTCTCTCACGTAGATGGAGATGGCTTGGACCATTGTTACCCAATCCAAATTATTGGATGATAGTATTCTTTTCGTATGGGTTGCAGAGATTGATAGTTACAAAAATTTCGACTATATCACCTAGGTTGAAACTTCCAAAATTTGCATAGCCACCGATATGGTGTGTACAGTTCTAAATTTATGTCTGTCACATCAAAGTTGTCGATGAATAAATTAACATACTATTGCCCCAGAGGGGAATAAATTGCTCTCTAAGTTGGCCATAAAAGTTGAAGTAAGGAGGAGGTTTCACCAATATGCTATTGGTGTGGGGAAAACAAAAATCGCAATTGTAAGTTTAAGGAATGCTTTAAAAAAAATCCAAGAAAAAGTACCATTAAAAGCACAAATTAAGAGTTAAAATAAAATAAAAAAACATGTGTGATTGATGCTGAAGTATCGTTTTGCTGGGACGTGGTGGAATCATCGTAAGATTTCTATTTCTTTCCAACTAAGCCTTCCTCTGTCTGCCGAACTATTAGTTGAAGGCTATCCACTGATAATGATTAGCCTCTAGTTTCCAATAATAAAAACAAAAAAGATAATGCGAGATGGACTCAGAAAAACACAACGCAAAAGCTCGGTTATTAAACACAACGAAACCGCAACTGCTGTTGTTTTCACTACACTGCAAATAGTTACAGATAGTAGTTGCCATCAACATGTCAAGCTAAATGGTTTTGAAATGATTTTTGTATCCCTAAAAAGTAGTGAGTGATGTTTCCTAGATTGCCTGGAAAAACCTATCCGCTGGGTGAAGAGGATATGATGTGATGACTATGCATAAAACATAATGATGAGCAACACAGGATAAGTTAGAAAGAAAAGATAATGATTATTCCCACTATATCCATAGAGACTACACTACATTAAATAACCAACTTGGTATTGAATGAATTACCTTTCTCTATAGCTGAGAATGTCGAAAATGGAGTTTTGTAGTGGTTTAAGAGTGCCGAAAGCAAGTTCTACTGTGGTTTAAGCAGTTGACCACTCCAAAAATGACTGGGAAATTTCGGTCTAGGAAGACCCTATTATGCTCTGTGAACATCATAGGTAAGCATTTTTTTCTTCTGCAATCGATTTTTTTGGTTTCACTAGAGCAAGTTTGGTGATAGAGTTTTTTGGTTTCGGTTGAAAAATTTTGATGATTATGTATGCATGGACCATGTATTGAAAAACAAAAGTTTGAAGTTGTGGGCCGTGGACGATTTGAAGTCATCTGAAAACTATCCACACTAGGAGAAAAGTTTTGGGAACATTTATGGCTCAGAGTAGGGGCTCTCCATCTAAGGACATGGGCTTAGTATTTGGGCACGCCCTTGGGAGATTACTCCACAGTAGTGTGTGCTGACACTTACATGGATAATGTTATATACCCAGTAGGATGGGGAAACTAGGATAACGAATTTTACAAGCAAAAGATTGTGACTTATGCCGAGTTTGAAAATAGGAGGCCTGGAGCAGTGCAGAAACAACGAGTTGTATTGTCCAAAAAGAAACTCACTACTCATTTGGAGGTCTCAAAGTATTAGACCCCTGACTACATTAATAGGATCACATGGATTAAACAATAGGGAATGATGGTTTTAATTGTAGCATCCAATGGGACAGAAGAAGAAAGTGATATCCTGAAGGCATTCACACAAAATGGTTTCCATAAGCAAGAAAAATGCGAGTGGCCATTCTTCACTTCGTCTAAAAAAAATTGTTTTTCCTTGTGTATTTTCATCTCCATAGTTATCCTTAAATAAATCCATTCTTGATAAGCGTGTTTGGGTTAACTGAATTTGCGACAACGAGTCTGAGTGTGATCTACCTCTCTGTTTTTTTTAATTCCATATAGGATACCAGATTTATTCATCATTATTGAGGAAGTAAAATTATTGAAAACGAAACTATGCTCCACTAACGGGCCATCAAGGGAAACCATAAGTAATATAGAAGGAGACATATGATGAAAACATGAAGCCAACCCCTTGAGAGGAAATGAAGGCCCAAACGAAAACAGATTGTGATTAGACATATGCAAAAGAGCCTCATTTCAAATGGTAAGATTATGCTGATTTTAATAAGTTTTGGTTATATATGAAAAAAAAAGAAATATTTCTCGTTCCCTCTATTATTTTTAGTAAATAAAAATGAGAAAATGTTTGCTTGTGGGTAGGGGAAGATTGTGCCTAAGGAAAAATGAATGAATATTGCAAATTGTTGAGATAAGTGCAACATAGTGTTGAAAACTCTTTTGGAAAAACTTGGAAATTCTGTGTGGAAAAAGTAGTTTGCATGGATTAATAACTGCTCATTTGGAATTGTGAAGAAGTGTTAAATCAGTATGGATAATAATTTCTTAGGAAATTTTCTACCCGAAAAAAAATGATCATTTTTGTATATATGTTTATGTTTTATTTATGAAATTGAGGCAATAGAAATATGTATGATGAATGATTTCATTGTTATGCTTGTGACTCTCATTATTTAAAGAAATAGCTGCATAGTAGGTAGTTATTGTAGCTTGGGGCTATGGAGCCATCTTACTTATTATGAAAACTGCATGGGACCAATATACTAAAGTGGAATAGATTACAATAACCTTGTTGTGGGATGTACATATATGGGTGTATGAGACATCTAGTAAATCTAAATATAATCATTATTACAAAACATATGATACCCATGGTTAACTGGAGTTACATTCATGCATAAGACCATGGTACATGAGAAATGAGTATAGTATAATCTACGGTTCCAATTATCTATGCTATATATTGATACCAGTTAGCTAATCCTTCATGTTGCTTAAAAGAAGGGACCTCGAAGAAATTTTTGGGGTGCATACCATGATGCATGCCTTTCTCCAAGTTGGGGGTTTGTGCCCAAGTCTTGATATAAAGAGTCGTTGTGCTTACATGCTTATGATAATCGTTGTATATTAACAACACACGAAGAAATCATAATATTTAAGAAGCCTTGGAGCTAGTATTGATCAGAATATAATATTATATCATCCATTAAAGGTAGGATAATATAGAATTTAAAAATAAATGTGAAAGTAGAGCATTGTTCAATTCCTCATTAGGAAATGCTCTTACTTGTTGAATTTTCATTAAGGATATGGTTGTGCTTATGTTCATGTTTGTGTTTATTGATATTCACAATAATGGTTAGGACTACATGCAAATCCATTATAATATTATTAAAGTCACCTGAAAGATTCTAGTCATTATGGAGAAATAAATAAATGAATCAGATAAATTATTCTAAGAGGTGGATAGCATGGATGAATTCACAAATATAATGCAATCAAATTGATACCCCTACAAGTGCTATAAAGGGAATTAACTAAATAAAAAGATAATTGTCAAACCCTAGTAAGGGTTACATCAATGAAAACGTTTTTCATGAACAATGTTAAGAATAAAATGTGTCTCTATGGTATCAAATAGTAGAGTTAGTGGTAAGTGGCATAGTGGGTAATTTTTATCACACTCATTAGAGCTATCCCATTCATGATAGCATCTGCATGGACGATGATGTATAAGTAGAAATATTGAGAATTTGAACATATATGGATGGGCGAGACCTCTTTTAAATCGTAACTTGATCATTACTATGTTTAGTATGGAACACAATATGCTTCTAAAGGATAACTAGGTAAATATTATGCATTAAATCCTCATGTATAATGATAAGCAAAGCCAATTCTAGTTTATCTTAATAGGATGATATTACATGTAAATCTCAAAATTAGTCATACTTGTGCATGTGGGGATTGTGGTTTCCGAAGTGGAGGTTAAATATATATATGCATGAGAGTAACTAGAGGAAAACTCCGGCAAAAATTGGTTTTTGCTTAAAAACCTCTAACACAAACCATAACATGTATCGTTGGAGGAACCGTGTGTAAAACTATATTAGGTAAGAGATTTAAATAAGGAATGGTGAATAAAAACACATATCACCTAATACATGAAAGGAGGATTAGATAATGAAGGAATTCCATGGTTGTATCTAGACTTAATTGTTATATATTATACCTATGCCTTGTCATAGATTGCAAGAAGCAGGTGTTCGACATGAACACAAAGGCTTGAAAGAATGCAATCAGAGGACATGCATTCTTCAGATAAAATAATGATAAGCAATATCTACTTTAATAATAATAGATTATGATATTTATCATAGTTAAACTTTGCATCGATAAATTCTCACAAATGGTTTGAAAAAAAATGTGTGACAGGTAGCTATGGAAGGAGAGATGTTGGGAGCACATGATGGAGAGATGTTAGAAGTCAGCTACCTTTGAATGAGGACATGATGTAGTGATACACCAAGGAGTATGTAACACCCCTCCCTTTTGTTCTACATTATTATAAACCTAAGATATGTTAAAGGTAGGTGTGATATCCTCCCTTTGTGTTAAATGTTGTAAACCTAAGCTGAGGAAAGCTAGGTTTCATACACTCCTTTGTGGGTTAAACTACTCTACACCTACGCTGAGGAAAGCTAGGTGATATGTAATATGAAAAGCAAATGTATTATTAAATAAATTAATAAAATAAATTACTAGGAGAGTGGAGCACAAAGAGAGAGGAGATGCTTGCCAAATCCCATGAGGAATGGGATAGAGAAAAATCATTCATGATAGGCTTCTAGATGGGATTCTAGAAAAGCTTGGATGGATTGGATATCCATCGGATGGATGGGAGATAAAGGAAATATTTGTGGGAGATAAAGGAAAGCTTTTATGTGGAAACGCATCATGAGAGATAAAGACGGGCTTTTCTGGATAAGACCTAGGCAAATCGAAAAATCCATAAAATGGGACATTGCTAATGGTAACTAAATCATGAAAGAGGGTATTAAATACCAATGCATCGATCAATTGACAACAGTTGATCCTTTGAAATATCTTCGGCTTGGGGGGAATCAGAGGTGATTCATGGCTGGGTAGTGGTGCCACCCCCTCCAAGTGAGATTTAGTTGGTGTTATTTGCATGAAATGGTTATATGTTGACTCTTTCTCTCTCTCTCTCTCAGTTATGGTTTCCAGTTTGTTTATGAGAATATTTTCACTAGTTTCTGTTATTGTTCGAGTTTTTCGTTGAAATGATTAACCCATGAAGCTCAGTTGTATAGATAAGGTATTATCTGTGTCTTATGTATGTGAACTTTAATGTTTATGTGAAATGATGGTATCATGGTAATTAGTTGTTGGTACTGGTGTCACCGCTTTAGATTTCTAATGATCGACTTGCATGTGTCTTATAGAGTGAAGTTATTAGTAGAAGTACATTAAATGAATCGACAATTTTAGTACCCATGTAGGGTAGAATAATGAACATACTTAGATTACCTGTGCTAATGGGTTACTATGAATGTGATGGGAGTGTTATACATATTGCATATTTTACATCTCAGAATAGAGTTAATAGTGGAAGAAATGTCGGTTATGGTGAGATTATGTATAAATATGTGAGATGACTGTGGATTCTATGGATTCTCTAACTGATTATATTACATCGACTACAGAGATATGGTATGCTCATAATGATCTAAAGTAATATCTATTTATGAAAACTCACCAATTGGGGAATATGTATCCTATTTTACGATTAATGGGTTAGGTATTTGTATTGCATGCTAGCATGCATGGGAATGAAAGATTGGTCAATAACACTACCATGATCATGAAATTAATGTCAATTAGTGTTGGTGAAGATTTACCTAGATATGTTGAGAGGATGCCTACCATCATTAGTTCAATGGTTGATCACGTGCATTTGAGATGTTAACGAATTTAAGGTTCCATACAAGAGAACGAGTAAAACAATTAATGAGAAAATTGTACTATGGCCTAACAGTAATATGGCTAAGGTAATTTTAGAAGACAAGATCTGCAAGGAGGGGTAAAGCTTTAATTGTGAATGAATCCAAAATTTTAGATTTATGGGTCTTGGAGGCTAAATTCTCAGGTAGGCTAAGGAGGTTTGTTACAGAAACAAGAAATTTATCTATGGTATTACGAAAGCATACTTTGTAGTAAGCACTTGTAAAAAGGGTATAGTGAGGAATACATATAAATGGAGTGATATAGTTGACTAGGTTTGGTAGGTTCATGAACATTGTGGAATTCATGACAATAATACCAAAGAGTATGAGAAGAAGTTCGTAATTGTGATGGTAGACAAATGAAAAAAAAATGTTTATGATTGGGAGATGTGATACCCCCCCTCTTCTATATGTATCCTCTCTCTCTTCCCTTTCTCTCCCTTTATATATCGCCTCCTGCTCTCTATCTTCCCTCAGCTCCTCTATCTCTCTCTCCCTTTTCACTCCCTCTCTCTCTACCCTTATATTTCTGTCTTTGTTCTTCCCTCCCTCTCTCTCCCCCTTCCAACTCCATCTATCTATCCCTCCCCCTCTCTCTCCCCCACTGCAACTCCCTCTCCCGCCTCCCTCTCTCTCTCCCCCTCCAACTACTTCTCCCCCCTCCCTCCCTACTCTCTCTCTTAATTCCCCTCTCTCCCTCTCTCTTGCACCTCCCTTTAGCTTTATCCTCCCCATCACTCTCTCTTTCTCTACCCTCCAGCTCTGTCACTATCTCCCCTTACTCCCTCTCTTTCCATCCATATGATTAATACGTTTCCCTCTATGTAATCAACGTTATATGTAATGCCTAAAATATTTTACATTTCTATTTTTTATTGTGAAATGACTTAGGGTTTTTTGATACATGGTATTGATTAGCCAAGGTACTGGCCCATGGTATTGTAAGAAAATATGGAATGGTATTCATGAATGATTTTTAGATATTTGTGTAGTGATTTCTTATTATTAAGCTTTGCAGGAAAACCATTAAAAAATAAAATACTTGAAAATAATGTATACTGAAGTAAATAACTTATCTACCATCAATTACTTCACACTATAATTTAAGCAAGTCTTCGGATCAAGCAATGACTCTCCCATGTCCCGTAGAAACTATGACACATACAAATTTATATCTGAACCTCACTCCCACCCTAAGTTCGCCAAAATATGAAATTAGTAGTCCAACATCTAATATTGACACCTCTCATTGAGGAATTAGGACTTTCGAATATGTCAAAACTTGGACGAGTCCAAAATTTGTAGAGGCAGAATCTAAGTTGAAGTTTGAACCTTAAGAGCTTCCATCCATCTTAGCACTTTGTATCTATAGAGTTAAGATCATTCTAATTTTGTTATTGTTCCTTCATTTGTATTATTATATTTATAATTGTTTTATTTATAGTTGTATTTTGTTATATTAAATTTATTTCTCTTTTAATTTTATTATACATTCTATTTCTCATATATTTAGCACTTTGTATCTATAGAGCTAAGACCATTCATTCTAGTTTTGTTAGTTTTGTTAGCACTTTCTATCTATAGAGCTAAGATCATTCTAGTTTTGTTATTATTCCTTCATTTGTATTATTATATTTATAATTGTTTTATTCAAACTTGTATTTTGTTATATTTAATTTATTTCTCTTTTAATTTTATTATGCATCCTATTTCTCATATATTTATTTCTTTTAATAAGAAAGGTTATGGGTACATTAAGATTTTAAAAAATGAATGTTGTTCTCGTGAAAAACTAACAATTAATGTATTTTTTTTCCTAAAACGTTATAATCTCTATAATTAAATATAATCATGTCAAGTTTGTAACAAGTATATGTTGTTTTATCTAATAATTAAATCAAACAAAAATATGTTAGATATGAATAAAAATATTTAAATTAATAAAAAAAAAATTAAAATATCTAAATTAATACTAAGAAGTTGATTCCACATATCATAATGAGATTTACATGAAAATAGAATATATCAAACAAAGTTCTTAATTTATTAAAATTTATACCATCTGAGTGAGCCGAAGGAATAAGAATGGTTGAACTAATAACCAATTCAAAAAATGGTAATATGCTTAAAATAAAAAGATTAATAGTAAAACAAATTTACCAATCAAAATAGATTTTACATTTCAAAAATGAAATTTAAATTAATTCAAAATATTTTGGGTATACTTACATTGTTACTTTATACAAATAAAATATTGTTGATATTGTAGATAATTTTTTTGAGAGTTTTTATTTTAATAATCAAGTCGGACTACGTGGAGATGGCTTTCTTCATCATATCCTCCATTGAATTAGATAAGTTTATTTGGAGCTCTCTTAGGGTCTAACCCTAACCCCTTATTTATGTAACAAGCTAGAGGGGACTAGTGAGAGTCATGGTTAGTTAGTTGAGTCAATAAGCCCGTAAGGAGTTATCTGCATTAATAATAATTGTAGGTGGTTGACTTGCATTGTAGAAAAGGGACCACAATTAGTTATAAATAAGCCATAGTTAATAAATAAAGTGTTTAGCCCATGTTATGAAAGGGACCACTAGTAGTAAGGGTTTTGGATGTCATTAAGCCATAAATAGTTTTAGATAATAAGGTAAGAATGATCAAGTATTATTGTAATTGATATTTTCTCTCTTGGAGGTTTTTCGCTGGAAGAGGCAAGTGAAAATTGTATTCTTCTTCTGAATAATTAAAATATGCTTATCTCATTTCAAGTGATATTTCTATGTTTCATACTATATTTTTTCATATTTATAATATTATAGTTTTCTCGCAAGTTAAGTGCATAACAAGTGGTATGAGAGCACATTATAGGGCGAGCTGTATCTCCAATTTTCGCAAAAAAAAGGCTAGAGACATGTTGTGACGTATTTAAACCATGGGATATGTCATTGAGTGCATAAAACTTCGGATTTGGCGAGGCATGCATGCATGAACTACAAGAGGTGGTCATGCTTGTTGGACACCCTTGTAACCCATATGGGTACTCCTTTGAGTAGCAGAGCATTAGATAGAATCACGTGTGAAATGAACTTCCACATACCCTTGGGTATATCAGAATGCCCCTAGGGTAACCTCGAACCTAACCTTAGAAAAATGTTTGCCTTCTTGCTACTACAATACACTAAGAACAACACTTAGGGAGGTTAGTGGGGTTTTTGTATCTAGGCTCAAGTTGAATTGACCTAGAAGACTTAAACTTTGGTGGAAGATGTCTCCTCCAAGAAAATTATATATAGAGATGAGATTGAGATCATTTGGCACATCCATGAGGATCTTCTTAAGAGCATCACAAGCCAAGAAAGGGATTGAACTCCCCAGGAGGGGCCAATCTTGAAGAGGAGCATATTTTTTATTTATCTAGTGACTCAACAAGGCTGAGATAACATAGAAAGTACAGATGAACTCTAAGGAAAGTTTGTGTTATTGTTTGAATTTTTAAGGGCTCGGTTAGGAGAAAATAGGGTTGATGTTTAATGATTCTATTTAAAAGATATAGGGTGAGGGACAAGTCCTAGATCGAGGCCCTAACAAGCCTCATATGTCCTACTATGTGAGGTCGCAAGGGTTTTATGTCAACAAAGGGAATTTATATGGAGTTCATGACCTTAAGGGAGGCCTAATATGACCTCTAATCTTGTAAATGATGATTGTCAATTCTTATAAGAATGAGTTCTAAAATAATGGTGTGTGGACTTTTATTCATGGAAGAAAAGTGTTGATGGTGATGGTTTGGAGTCTATTGAGTAAGGGGTTTTTGAAAAACGTTGTTTAGGCTTGCATTGACAATAAATTTTAGGGTACAGTTATTGTACATTGTAGACCTTGATATAGAAGTTATGTACACTCACTTGGATGTAGCAAGGAAATGTGAGAGGTTGAGTTGCATGAAGAACTTATGTGCACTAATATTTGGTGGCATAAGTCATTGCAAGAAGGCAATTTGAAAAGCCTTCAGGTCATTGATTTCAAGAGGTAAGTGATTGATGTGAGGGATGCTAGCTAAATAACCTAACTACCTTGACTTGGTGTCACAAATCCATGTTGTGAGGGGTGTCCATGTGCACCATAACTACAATAATTGATGTGGCAAATTAGTGGTGAGAGGGTTATTTGTTGGAGACCCTAGGAATAGTCATCCTTAGAGCAGTTGAGGTTTTGTTAGAGGGCATACCTATGAAAGAATAAGTTTATTGAAATTAGAGGACCAATGTGATTGATAGAAGTAAGAGTTTGATTAGATGATGTGCAAGAGCATTTGAAGTTTTAGAAGACCTTATGAGCAACAATGGTAGATGTGTTGGAGCAACAAGATCTTTATGTGTATAGGTGGAAAAGAACCTTTTAGGTATTCAAGTAAAGTGGATTGAAAGGGTTGTGGTAAGTATTTCATGAACAAGTCAAATGTGTCTTGTTCAAGGGAATATTGATGGTCGTGTGTTGTTGACATCAATTCCTAATTTTCTATTGTGCATAGTGTTGTCACATTCTAGTGCTTTTAAGATAACCTTTTAGACATAGACCTCGTTTTAAATTTACAAGAAATAATCAACACACATGAGCTCTTAGCTCATGTTTCTATGACCAAGGGCATCTGATGCAATAAAATACTTGGGCTCGGGAAATACCCATCATCCGAAAACAAATTTTGTTTCAAGTTGTAGAATATAGGAAAAATAAAGTCTTATTTCATGAAACCACTAACAAACATGCTATAGGAATATTTTATTTGAAGCTACTACCAAAAGTGTATATGCTATGGGAAGAGTATGTAAGTTACCAATTTTAGATTTTTCCATGTAAGTGTGGGAATCAAATGTTTTTGATTCAATAATGGAAACTGATCAACAACATGGGAAATAAATTATGGCAACAATGGAGAAAGGATTATTTTGGAGGTTGCATGATTTGGGGAGGAAAGTTTTGGCTATGGCATGGTATTACTATGCTACAACATGTAAATTATAAGAAATTTGAGGAAAACAAAAAAAAACAAATATTTAATTTGATTATTAATTAATTGGCATACAATTGTTCAACTAAGTAGGATTGGGTTAACATGATTAGATATAATAATTTCAACAAAAAAATATAGTTTTATTTATAAAAATTATTTTACTATAAAAATAAAAAAACATTTTCCAACTCTACATTCACTTTTCCATATGTGAAGTGATTTAAAATATTTACTAAAGACTAAACTAATATTTTGAGAAAAATGAAAGCCTTAATGGGATATATATTATTTTCAAATGAAGTTTAATGGAATAATGTTAGCCTAATCGAAACTCATTGATACTCAGTGATACTTAGTGATAGAGTAATTAAGATAAAATTTCTATGGTAGCTTTTAATATCCTTGTATTGGGTGTCCCAAGGTATTTTCCCATGTTATTTGAGGTTATAAATTCAAATATTCACAATAGCAATTCTAACTTTTGTTAACTAAGAATATAGAATCACATATTTAAGAGGAACTATTATGGAATAAAATAATATATGATAGCATACTTATTTTTAAGTATTAAGTTCTTATATGCTTATTAGGAATAATGAGAAGGTATCATTAACTAAGTGGCCCATAGCTAGGAGAGGTGAGCTTTGCTAGGCTGTTTTCAATAAATGGGCTACGGCTTGTTGCAGGTCCTAATTTTTTGTACAAAAGTAATTTTCTTTATGCTATTATTGCATTGGTCTCACACTTGGCCCATTTGGTGTAGCTAAGATCAGCCATGGTAAGAACCTCATGATTGACGTGGGTGTTGTAAAGCCTTGCTCCAAGAATGAACAATATAAGCTCTATTCTAATATAAGATTATAGGTGTAGATTAAGAAGATGCCAAAGCCATTACACTAAATAGTCTACTATGTGACTACAATAATGTTATTTTTATTCTGACCTATTTTTTTTGTAAATGTATAAAAAATAAAATTATTTTACTCCTAAATCAAGAAAATAAATTCATGGTAAGAGATATAGAAAACCATTCTAAATTTTAAATAATTATACTTATTTAAAAAAATCACATGTCAACATACAAGATGTTAAGAGACAAGATGCATGAATTGTTTAATTAGTAATCATAATTATAAATCTAGACAGTAAAAGATATGTTCACTAATATTCAAATTAACTTTCCTCGTCATATATCGTTTATAATAAACGACTTAACATAACTGTATCTATGTCAAGATACAATACTCAAATGACTTTTGAGTCATTTTCTACCTAGCATACTGTTTTCATTTTAATTTTTAGTTTCCGATCTATTTTCACATATCTATCGTAGTCATCTTGTGGTTTGTCTATCACTTCCCAATCGTCATCTAAATCATGACCACCGTTTTCTATATCAATTAACTCGAAATCCAATATCACCCTGTCGTTGCTCGATGACTCTTTGCTTGGTGATTCTTTTAGAGAATTATCAGCTCTGGCATCCATAGATTCTTTGGGTCTAAATTTTTCACCATTCACAAAATTCGTCCTTGATTTCTCTTTTGATTTCCTGGATTCTTGGGGTTTAATGCCCTTAGCTGAAGACTCTATGTTTTCACCATTCACAGAATTCTTCCTTGATTTCACTTTCGATTTAATGTTTTGACCGTTTTCAACCTTCGTTTTTGATTTCCTTTTGCTTGAGTCCATGCCCTGGATACAGTGAAATCAATAAATTATCACCATAAATTAGATAAATTAGTGCACACTATTATCAAAAGTATCACCATAATATCTCATTTAACATGCCAGATTGTAAGGACTCATCATATTTAGATTTTAAACAGCACAAAATGTATAGAAATTCTCAGAATGTACAACCAAAAGAGAGAATTTACAGTGATTTAAAAGCTTTACCGGAGTTATGACAGTTGTATATTCCATCTCTTTAGAGTTTGCCAACTTCTGGTTCTTAGACAGAGATGACATTTCTGAGGAGTTTGAACTTCGTGGAGCTGAATCCTTCCATGTATCCAAAATCTTTTTACCTAAAACGGCTTCGTTGGGATGATTAGCGACGGGCTTCCGGGGATAATGAGCGACCGAGGAAGTATGAGTTTGGAAGGAGAACATATTTTGATGAAGATCTCGCATAAGCGAACGCTGCGTTCTGGTAAGACTTTCGGCATCTTGAATAGGGTCGAATTTTGGATTGATTTGCATTCCTTCGAAAGAGTTGTCACCGCTAGAAGGATTGAATTGCATTGTTTCAGAAGGATTGTGACAGTGGGTACGCAGAAAATGAGAATTTAAGTAAACAGAAAACCTTCTTGCAGAGAGAATCTCATTAGCGTGGGGACAGGACAAAATTGTGAATTCAATACTGTACCCCATACTTCATTTATACAAGAAGGACGTTATATTGGCCGACAATATTAAAATCTTCTCCAAGGCTTGTGGATTATAAATCGTAATAATTAAGGAAGCAATGGAATGAAACCAGTTCATAATGGGTAAAGAATGAGACGGTTTTCAAATTATTATTATACGTGGTTTTTAATATTAACGTGGTTTTGTTTATTATATGTTTTGCTTATTATACGTTTCGCTTTAATTTATTAATACGTAATCTCAAGAGGTTTTTTCAAAAAGTTATTATAAGCACTATGATTGCATGATCCACAAATCAAAAGGCTTCCAATGTGATTCTATCCCAATCGCAATCCCCAAAAGACAATGATGAACTAGTTAAATTGTTTATGGTGATAAGGTGTAAATAATACTTTATATATATGGTTTAATCATTTAAGAAAAACTTTGTTTATGGTGATAAGGTTTAAATACTACTTTATATATGTGGGTTAATCATGAAAGAGAAACTTTACCTATTATATTGAGAGAGTTTTAATTTATTAATATTATTTTTTAACTAAATGATTAATGTCATATTATTTTTAATCCAGTTTTATTTGTGAATGTATTTGTGAATTAGTATATTAGTATAGAACATGCTATATTTTTTTATCTAGCAATTTAATATTTTGGTTATATGATGTTAATGTGTATTTGATTCTATACATATATATTTAAGCTTAAGTTGATGAGGTAGATGAGTATCTTTTGCATTTTTTAATTTCAATTTCAATTTTTTATTTTATTTTAAATCTGAATTTATTGGTCATTGTAGTTTGCTTTTTTATGTTAATATATTTTCCTCATTATTTATATATTACTTGTTTACCTACATATATAATATTCTTATTGTATTTATAACTAGCCTAGATCCATCTTGACCCTTATCTATGAAGCACCAAGACACAAAACAAATTTGTTGAAATACAAACCTCTTTTAAAGTTAAAAGAGATTTGATCCCTCACCGTAAATGAATCTAGGATGGTTTTTATAGATACTATATCTAGGATAGATCCAACTCTTTCTCTCTCTCTCTCTCTCTTCCCTTAGGCTCTATTCTCTCCCTCCCTCTCTATGTACCTTCTCTCTCTTCCCTTTATCTCCTCTCTCCTCTCCTCTCCTCTTTATATTCCCTCCTCTCCCCTCCCTCTCTACCTCTATCTCTATATTGCATTGTTCTTCCCTCCCTCTCTCTCTCCCCCCTCCAACTCCATCTCTCCCTCCCTCCCTCTCTCCTCTCCCTTCCCTACACTCTCTCTCTCCTCCCTATAATTATCTCTCTCTCTACCCTTGAGCTTTGTCACTATCTCCATCCCCCTCTCCTTCTCTTTGCCCTCCCGCTCTCCCTCTCCCCATCCATATAATGGAGAATTTTCTTTCAATGTAATCAATGTTATATTTAATGTCTACTCTCTCTCTACCCTCCACCTTTGTCACTATATGCCTCCCTCTCTCCATGATAATTTTTGTTCAATGTAATCAATCTTATATTTAATGTTTAAAGTATTGTACATCTCAATTTTTTATTGTGAAATGAGTTATGGTTTTTTTGGCATGTGGTATAGATGAGCCACGGTATTGGCCCATGTTATTGTAAAAAAACATATTGACATGTTAATAATATCCATGGGAAAGTGGGGGTGGATATTCATGGTTAAGAAACATGTTTTTGTTGTAATTTTCTTGTAAGTATTAAGTTTTATATGCTTATTAATTAAATTTAAATATGGTTATATTATCATTATGAGTCCCTACCAAGGGAGGACTCTAACAATCGATTTTTATCTTGTTCACTATTAGTTTAGCATTGGCCAAGGCAAATTAAAATGTTTAACTTTTAAAAATAAATATTTATTTTTCAATATCATTAAAACTATATTTTTTCAAACATTTTATTGGACCACAACTTCAACATCTTATAACATCCTTTGCCCAAATGCCATAAGTTATGGATATGGTATTCATGCATGGTTTTTTTATATTGGTGTAGTGATTTTTTATTATAATTATTTGTTTGAAATCCATCCAAAATTAAAATAATTGGAAATAACATATACTAAAGTAAATAACATATCTACCTTCAATTACTTACCACCATAATTTAAGCAATTATTTGCATTAAAAATGGATAGTAACAAGATGTAAAAAATAAACTCACTCGAGTTACTTCCAACCATTATTTATATTTTTTTATGCATGAGTAAAATTGTAAATGTGTAGAACTTCTAGTGGTTGCTACCCACTAGAATTTATGCAAGTTAGTTTTTGTTAAAACGATTTACTTATCTACCTCGCATATCTCTCCCTTTGCAACCAATTTACTTATCCACTTCACATCTCTCTCCCTTTTTGTCCCACCTCCCTGTGTGTCTCCCCATATCTCTCTCTTTCTACCCTCCAACTCTATCTCTATATCCCTCCCTCTCTCCCCCTCTCTCCCTACTCCATCTCTATATAACCTCTCTCTCTTCGCTTTCTCTCCCTCTCCCTCTCCTCTCCTTCTCTCTATCTTGCTTCCTCTCCTCTTTCCTCTCTCCCCTCTCACTCCCTCTCTCTCTACCTCTATTACTCTATGTACTATTTCTTCCCTCTCTCTCTCTATGCCCCTCCAACTCCATCTCTCTCTACCCTTCCTCCCTCCTCCCTCTCTCTTCATTCCTCTCTATCCCTCTCTCTTGTAACTCCCTCTATCTCTATCCTCCCTTTCACTATCTCTTTCTCTAACCTCTCTCTCTCCCCCTCCCACTCTTCTCTACCTCTTTCCTTCTCCCCCCCCTCCACCACCTCCATCTCTCTCCATCCATATGATGGAGAATTTGCCCTTTATGTTATCAATATTATATGTAATGTCTAAAATATTTTACATTTCAATTTTTTATTGTGAAACAAGTTATGGTTCTCTAATATGTGGTATTGATTAGTTATGGTATTGGGCCATGGTATTATAATAAAACATAGATATAGTATTCATACATGATTTTTAGATATTTTTTTACTTATTTTTTATTATTAAGTTTTGCATGAAAACCATTCCAAAATAAAATACTTGAAAATAAAGTATATTGAAATAAATAGCATATCTACCACCAATCATTTAGCACCATAATTCAAGCAAGTCTTTACATAAAATAATGGATCTCCCATGTCCCATAGAAATGCTGACACATGAAAATTCAACTTTGAACCTCACTCCCACCCTGAGTTCCAAAAAATATGAAATTAGCAACCCAATATCTAGTATTGACACTTACGATTCAAGAATTAGCACTCTTGAATCTGCCAAAACTTCCCTAAGTCTGAAATTTACAGAGGCAAGGTTGAAGGTTGATCTGAGAACACCACTCAAATAGATCTAGAGATTCAAGTCATGAACAATAGCACCCTTGTTTGTAAGGCCTACTCCATGGGCGCTAACTTCCACTGGATGCTGACATGGATTTGTGGAGGCCATGAGCACTACTAAGAGAGATCAACATGATTGGTTGGGTAACAATTCTAGGACGAGCTACTAAAGAGATACTAGTGTTGAAAGGGTGGTGGAAATGTAGCTTGAGAAGTCTTCCCGAAAAGAGTTTGATTTCTAACCAAAATCCTCATGACTAGTGTGGGCTTATGAGTGAATTGTTTGTAAAAAGCTTCATTGTAGGCTTGGTGCCAAAGAGGGTTCCTTTGGCTCCAAATACTCATGTCATTCAAGAGCTCTATGCTAGTGGTAATTTGGGCGTCTAAAAATTCTCAATTTTTTTTAAAACCCTATTTGGAAATATTCATGCCTCACTATGTGTTCATGGAACATTTTATTTTCACTTATGAAGAGAATTTATAAGCTTACATGTATTCGAGTGTGGATCATGAGACTCCTTTATGAGGGTAGGGAATTAAATTTGGAAAATTCTCAGAGGGATTATGGCATCAAGAATGATGCCTCTATCTCCCTCATTATCACATTGCCACAAGGTACCAAAGAAAATGGGGCATCTTTTGACTCTAGACCCCTCTCATTTAATGATACTCTCAACTAAGGCTCTAGATCACAACCCTTGCGGGCTCTTATTGGCTAGGCCTTTGTGGTTGAAGATTAATTTGAAGCTCTAGTGCTCTAAATGAATGAGAATATTCACTTTTATGTTTAATGTGTAGTCATATGTTGTGTTAATGGATTCAACCCATTAGCTTTCGCCCTCAAGGTTTGGGTTTTTATAATTGGATGTAGAACATAGATCTATTATTCTATTCTAAAGGTTGTTTTGGTTCATCTTCAAGGATATTTAAGATTGAAAGAGGGTTTTTCAGCAAGGTCCCTATTTTTGTTTTTGGGGTCAAGAGGGACTCTCAATCTAGCCATGGTTTCCATAGTTCATCCCACAATCCATGAAGTTTATGGCCACTTGGGTAAGACTCCCAAACTTACCCCTCTAACAGTTTCAACATGATTTCCTTGATATATTGGAAACACTATTGAAAGGTTTGCCAAAATACACAGTGAGAGACTAGCCAATTGGATCATGTCATTTACCTACATCTCTGTTGAACTAGATTTAAGTGTTGGTTTCTCATATAAAATAATTCTAAAATGGGGTGGAAAGGAACATCATGAACTCTAGACTATGAAAGCAAATATTTTAGATGAAAATATTATGAGCGACCCAATTATCTTAAGTGTGTTTTACCTCTGTCGAAACCCAACCGTGGATGGCTTGATCACAAGGTATCTTCAAACATTAAGAACACAAAAAGTAATAAGAAGGAAACCCCTAAAAAGGAAAATAAATTTCATGATTCTTCAACCTTACAAGGTCCTATGTAGCCCATGGTTGAGTCCTCCCACTATGGACAATGAAAATTCATCAACATTAATTGTGGCTATAACCAGCATGAAAAGTTTACCTCACTAGTTTGATCATTTAGATAGTGATAGGGATGTCGAGACTCTAGGAGGTAGTAGTGATGGAAACTTCATTGAAAAATGAGGATATGTGATTATCCTTAGATGTAACTCATAAATATATAGGATGGGTAGATGTCCATAAGAGAAAGGGAAAAAAATAACATTGAACAACTCCGATATTAGAATGGATATTTTCATATATGTTTACAGGTAGAAAAAGTGCTTAGTATGTTATACTTGGTTGGAGGAATGATCTCCCAAGTAAGTTATTTTTGTCTAATATTAACTAGATGTACCCAATATAATCTATTTTTCTATCCATAAAAAATTTTGTATCCACTTACCAAAAAAAGTCTTTGTTTTAAAAATAGATAGAAATCAAATATAAAATCAAAACAAAAAATATTAAAATATCCTTCAAAACTTATGGATTATAAATCATAATTACAATATTGATACCTTCAAAGGGGATCTCCTAGTTACTGCAAAATAATTAAGAAGGCAATGAAATGAAACTAGCTCTATCACCTGTACAAAATGAGATGCTTTTGAAATTATGGTTAAGCCAGAAAGGTTTTCAATATTAACATTGTTTTGTTTATTATATGTTTTTCTTTAACTTATTATGTTTATTATATGTTTTTCTTTAATTTATTATTTAGTAAAGTTAATTTATTATTGAAATTAATTTATTATTAAATAATTTCAAAAAATAAAAATAAAAAAAATTATTATTAAATTATTACATTTTATTTTTTAGAAAATTTTATATAATATTAATATCATTAAAACAAATTTCACGAAGAGAAAAACAACTATTTTTTATTAATAGTAGTAGTTACCTAAAATCCAGGAATAAGCACTCCGATCCTGAAACGAAAAGGCTCCCAATGTGATTCTATCCCAATCCCCAATAGACAATGATTCTTATTACTACATACTTTTTTTTCAAAATATTGTATTATGTAACTAGGTAAATTATTTATGACCATAAGGCTTAAATAATAATAGTAGTTGACATATATTTTATAATTATTAAAGACCAAAGTTACGTATTATATGTACAGAATATTACTTCCTAACCTAAATGAGAAAATATAAATAATATAAATGATTAATATGATATTTTTTCTAATTCAATTTTATTGGTGAATTAATGTAATTGTAACGGTGAGTTAATATACTATGTTATATTATTTTTTTATTATTTTTATATAGTAACTTAATATTTTGGTTATATGGTGTCAATGTGGATTTGATTATATACATATATATTTATATTTAAGATGAAGAAATAGATGAGTGTTTCTTGTTTGTTATTTTTTATTTTTTTTTTAAATTTTTATCTTATTTTAAGTCTCATTTTATTGTTCATTGTAGTTTGGTTTTTATGTTAATATAATTTTCTCATTATACTATCATATTTATTTATATATTACTTGTTTACCTATATAATAATTTTATTGTACTTATAACTAGCTCAGATCTATTTTAACTTTTGATCTATCAAACACTGAGACAACTCATATTTTTTGATACAAACCTCTTTTAAAGTGAAAAGAGATTTGATCCCTCTCGGTACATGATAGTGCGAGAGTTAAGATAGATCTAGGTTGGTTTTTAGATGTACATATACCATATATAGGATGGATTCATCTCCCTCTCTCTCTCTCTCTCTCTCTCTCTCTCTCTCTCTCTCTCTCTCTCTCTCTCTCTCTCTCTTCCCTTCTACTATAGTCTCTCCCTCTGTCTCTCCTCTCTCTCAAGTGCTCTCTTTTCCTTCCTCTCTCTCTCTTCCTATCTTGTTTCACACTCTCTCCCCCCATATCTCTCCCTCTCTCTCTCTCTCTCTCTCTCTCTCTCTCTCTCTCTAGTTTACTATCTCCCTCCCTCTCTCCTCCTCCTCTCCCCCCTCCCTCAATATGTACCCCTTCTCTCTCTTCCCTCTCTCTCCATCTCTCTTTCCTTTGTCTTATCTCCCCTCGTCTTTCCCTCTCGCTTTCCACTCCCTCTCTCTCTACCTCAATAGCAGTGTTCTTCCCCCTATCTCTCTCACCCTCCAACTCCATCTCTCTCCCCCTCACTCTCTCCTCTCCCTCCCCTCCTCTCTCTCTTCATTCATATCTCTCTCTCTCTCTTGCACCTCCCTCCCTCTCTCCTCCCCATCATTGTCTCTCTCTCTACCCTCAAGCTCTGTCACTATGTCCCTCCCTCTCTCCTTCTGTCTCCCCGTCTACCCTCTCCCTCTCTCTCTCCATCCATGTCATGGAGAATTTTCCTTCAATGTAATCAACGTTATATGTAATGTCTAAAATATTTTACATCTTAATTTTATTATGTGAAATGAGTAATGGTTTTTTTGGCATGTGGTATAGATAAGCCATGGAATTGGCTCATGGCATTGTAAAAAAATCTATTTACATGCTAATTATATCCATGGGAAAGTGGGGTTGGATATACATGGTTAAGAAACATGTTTTATTGTAGTTTTTTTGTAAGTATTAAGTTTTATGTGCTTATTAATTAAATTTAAATATGGTTATGTTCTCATTGTGAGTCCCTACTAAGGCAAGACTCTAACAATCAATTTGTTGTTGGCATTATGAATTAGGTGTTGTCCTTGATGGCAACCTACTTGATGAGTTGTCCTTGATGACAACCTATTTGATGAATAAAAACCTACTTGATAAGTTTCTTCTTGATGAAAATATACTTGTTAAAGATATAAAGATAATTTGTTTATAGATGTGCCACAGTGTTTTGAAAAATGCATGGTAGTCCAGAGGCAGAGGAATGATAAAGTTTGAAGTTCAAGAACTATATGCGGGTTCTACAAGGCCAAGTTGCGTATACACACAAGTTTGGTGAAGAAAAGTAGCGTATGGTTTTTTGAACATGGTATTCTAAATACGAGGGGTCTTTACCATGGTATTGGTCCATAGTAATGAGTGTGACAACACACATTGATCATGTCAAAGATTACTACCATCCCTAGTGTAGTTTTGACCTGTGGTATTGGATAAAGGATAAACTATATAAAGAAGTGAAGATTAAAGTGCTAGATGTGCAAGTGAAAAGGATTTTTGATGAATACTTCAATCTGAAGTATATTTTCATTTTAAGGGCCATACTTGTCACGTAGATCTGAAAAAATTATGCATCAATGAATACAATGATGGATTAGGATCATGAGACCTTAAATGACTTTTCATTGTATGATCTGTAGGAATTTACAAGGTAAGTTCCTCAGACAGAACACCAAAGGACACTGCTCACAAACAGATCACAGATCAATACACCAGTATTACTGACTTGGTTTAAACCCTCAAAGAGGGAAATAGTCCATGGCCTGAGCCAACGCGACCACTTCAGACAATTTATTAATAAAAGAATGAAAATTTACATAAGCTTCTCTCATGAACAGTTACCCTGCAAATGACCCTCCCTGCTCTTTAAATAGAGATCATGGACAATCGGGTGTTAATCCACGGATCAAGTGTCAGTAATACCAAGGAAAGAATGAATCGTCGGATCACTACATATCGTGACCGTCAGATTTTATTTTACAAAGGTACATAGTAAAGAAACACACTTTACCTAACTCTACACTAGACCAAGTTATACTTAGCTATTTCGTGTGTGTCAGAATATCCTAACATCCCCCCTTAAGAACAACTTGGGATAGGATTGAAGGATGTAGAAATATGAAAGAATAGGAGAAGGAAGGAGGCATTAGAGCCTATCCCCCCTTAGTGACAACTTCCTGAACTCCAACCACAAATTGAGGTTTAGTAAACTTTGCCTCTGTGAGAGCTTTTGTAAATATGTCTTCAACTTTATCATCTGTTGAACAATATTGCACTTCAAGAACATGGTCATGAATGAGCTTTCTGATGAAGTGCATGTGCAGTTCAATGTGTTTGCTGCATTGATGTTGGACTGGATCTTTGCATAGTTGAATGGCAATTTAATTATCACACCAAAGTGTAGTCTCATAGGATCTGATGAAGCTACAGGGCTTCCTTACTAGCTTCTACATCACCACGATACTTTGCTTCTACTAAGGAAATAGAAATGACACTTTGTTTCTTACAAGCCCATGTAATAGGTCCTAAACCAACAGTGAACACATAACCTGCAGTAGACTTCCGATCATGAGGGTCACTAGCCCAATCGGAATCAGTGAGACCAACCAATAGAGGAGATGCTACGGCACTGTAATGAATCCTAAACTAAAGTATACCTCAAACATAATGAAGTATTCTTTTAGTTGCTTTCCAATGAATTTCATGTGGGTTTTGCATAAAATGATCAATAAGGCCAACAATAAAGGAAATGTCAAGACGAGTATGGGTCAAATACAAAATTTTTCCTACAAGTTTACAGTATAAGGTAGCATCAACTTCAAGTGAAGTACAAGTGACTAAAAGTTTGGCTCTAGAATGAAAGGGAGAAGGGGATGGCTTACAATATTCCATGTGAAAATGGTGTAGAAGATAACATGCATACTTGGACTGGGAAAGGGAAATACCTTCCTTGGATTGTAAGACTTGAAGACCAAGAAAATAATGCAAGTGTCCTAAGTCTGTAATTTCAAACTTCTTTTTAAGGCTAGACTTCACATGGTTTATAAGGTTGGGATCACTACCAGTAAGGACAAGATCATCAACATAAAGAACAAGAATGATAAGGGACTTTCCCGCTTTCTTGGTGTAGATAGTATTATCAGAATGACACCTAGAAAAGCTAATTTCTAAAGGAAAGCTATCCATTTTGGCATACCAAGCTTGAGGGGCATGCTTGAGACCATAAGGGGATTTCTTAAGCCAACATACAAGGTTGGAGTCTGTTTGTATAAAGCTAGTAGGTTGTTCAATATAGATTTCTTCATGCAGGTCCCCATGCAAGAAGGCAGATTTAACATCCATTTAATGGACTTCCCATTTGAAAGAGATAGCAAGGGAAAGAACAAGGCAGATAGAGTTCAATTTGGAAACAGGGGAGAAGTTTTCAGTATAGTCAATGCCTTCTACTTGTGAAAAACCCTTAGCAACGGGACGAGCTTTATGTTTATCAACTTTTCCATCTGGTCCATACCTGTTTCTTAAACCCATTTGCATCTAACAAGTTTTCGTCCCTTTGGTAGAGGAACAAAATCCCATGTATCATTTTCCAATAATGAATGATATTCTTCATTCATAGCTGTGTCCCAATCTGGATTTCCTGAAGCTTCTACAAAGGTGTCAGGAGTATAATTTGCTAAAGCTTGAGCCAGTAAAGAAGAGGCTCTATCGAACTAAGAATGTGTACGTCATTGATCTGTAAGATCACCAGCAAGAGCACCTACTGCATCCCGAGTAGCACAGACCCATTTTGGAAGCTGAGGAACTAAAGGAGGATCCTGAGAAGGTGGGGGAGGATTTTCATCCTCCTATCATCATTTGAAGAAGAAATACTTTTAGAAGTATAAGGGATAGAAAGAGGTGGCACATCCGCCGAACTAGGCTCGTAGGCCGATATATTTTCAGAAAACTTTACATCTCTTCTAATGATAACATTTTTGGACTTAAGTGGAATAACTTCATATCCATTGACATCTTCAGAATATCCAACAAGAATACATTTTCCACTCCGAGGTTCTAAAGATTTATGTTTCTCATATGGAATATGGGCCCATGCTTCACTTCCAAAAACACGAAAGTGACTTACATCTGGTTTAATTGAGCTCCATGCTTCTTCTAGAGTGATATTCTTTAAAACCTTTGTAGGAGTGTGATTTATTATGTAATTTGCACAGTTAATTTCTTCTGCCCAAAAATTAAGACTAAGTCCTTTAGATTGAAGCATACAATTATCCATTTCCCTTAAGGTGCAATTTTTCCTTTCATCGACACCATTTTGTTGTGGAGTATATGGAACAATATGTTTCATTTGAATTCCTTTTTCAGTGCAAAAGTTGATGAATTTGTTGTTAACATATTCTCCACCGTTATCAGATCTCAGCTTAAGAATTTGATGTCCATATTGTTTTTCAACAAAGGCCTTAAAGGCCAAGAACATGTTAAATACTTCACTCTTGAGTTTTAAGAAGTATACCGAAGTGCGTCTAGATAAATCATCAATAAAATTTAAGAAATACTTGTTGCGAGAGAATGAAACAGCTGGAAGTGGACGACATAAATCACTATGCTCAAGCTATAAAGGGGCTGAGGCATGCTAAGAGGCACGTTTTTCAAAACTATTCCTATGATGTTTTCCAAATACCTGTGAAAGATACCATTGGAAGACCTGTCACCATATTTTCTTTGCATAGATTCTGAAGGAAGCTATAATTTAAGTGACCAAATCGCTCATGCCAAAGTTTGCTCACTTCATCATTATAAGCAACAAATACCAAGGGAAGATTTGATGACCCAAAGTTGTTAAACTTATAGAACCTTGTAGAATCATCAGAAATGCCAGTAGCTACAATCTATCTAGGATCTCTTAGGTCCTTAATTACAACGTCGTGAGGTGAAAATTCAAAGATTTTACCTTCACTTGAATGAGTTATCTGTTATACAGATAGAAGGTTGTAGGACAAGGTTGGAACACATAATACATCACTAAATTAACCGTTGTCTAGATGAACAGTTCTAGTCCCTATAACACTAAGAGATCTATCATCACCAACATATATATTTTTGGTGTTACAATCATTTAAAGAAGAAAACATGGCTTTGTTTTGGCCATGTGATAAGAAGCTCCAAATTCAATGAGCCACTCATGAGAATTAAAAGAAGAAGATACACTTATTGCATATCCAGACTGAGATGTTTGACAACCACATGTAGGAAGTGCTATTCTTGAAGATGAAGCTGAAGAGTGCTCTAAATGGATGTTATGCTTCTTCACCGCTGCTGCCAAGGCTTCCATCTTCTTAAAGCATTTGGATTCTAAGTGGCCATCTTGATTACAAAAGTGGTAATGTCTATCAGTCTTCTTCCCTTTGTTTTTATTTGCCTTATCATTTTGTTGAAATGATTTTTCATTTTGAGGCTGAAATTGCTTAGTGTTACAGATCCATTTGGGCACATCAACCCCAAATTATAGATCGATATTATTAGGGCCCATCAACCCCTAGTGCAGTTGTTACATGCCCTAAATAAGTTATTCATTAGAATGCCTCACTTCCAAAGAAGTTCCATCACTGAAAACATCCAAAAATTACCTCTAAGAAGATCAACACAGGTAGGCCTTCATTAGGGTGCGCTACAATGCAAACCATACACTAACAGGGTGTTATGGAGTGCACTTGGTCCCTCTTTGGCCTATGCTGAGTGAATTTGGGAAAATTTTTGTGAGGGTTTGAAGATTCCTTATCCATTGGAAGCCTCTAGAAGTTTCTCAATGCCACCTGCTCCTTTGAGTTCGCATTTGGATGAGAAAGGGAATTAGGAAACATCAATCCCCTATCCCTTCCTCCATGGAACTGATTTCTAAAATTAGAAAGGCATTCATTACCACGATTGATGGCATAACCTCCTTCACTCACCTATAAATAGATCACTCATCTAAGAGGTCAAGGGCTGGAAATGGTTGAATAGTAAGGAGATGCTGGTGATATGAGATTAGAATTGAGTGCAAGTATTGTGATAGTGTTGGAGTGTCTTGCCTTTCATGAGGTGATGAAGAATTGAATTGGAAGGATGGCATTGGATTGAGCTCATATGGGTTTTAATCTTTCCTGTTATCAATAAAGTTTTCAAGACTTTTTCCTTATGCTTGTGTTACATGTTAATGCTTTCATATGTATATCATGTTTTCGTTTCCATGCTATTTATAAGTAATAGATCATTATCATTTGCCTTGATGGGTTTTTGTTTTTGTGATTGTGCAGGTACTTTCCAAGCAGCTTAAGTATGGAAAGAAGCAGCAAAAGCGATCAAGGGAGACAAGGAGATAGCGAAAACTATAAGTAGGTTTCTCTTCTATCATGTTTTATCTGTTGATTATAGAAAAGGTTAAGATTACTTTGTCTGTTGTTTCTAGACCCGCTACTAGATCTAGAGGGTTAGGAATTTGTCCAAGAATACCAAATATTAATGAAACAAATTGGTGATTCCGCTGGGATTGTTTATCCTTTTTAGTATATTATCAGCCTCTTAATACATTTCTACATACTGTACTTGTGGCCGTTTATTGATGTCAATCCTCTTTCATTGAAAATTGTGTCAGAAATTGTGACAAAATTTCCTTCATAATTGCTCACTGTCATTAGCGCATTGTCTCTAACTATTGCCTGCGCTGCAGTGGACTTCCCACATAGGTTTAGTGTGATTCATTGTACTGTCTCTAACTGTTGCCTGCACTGATCCATTTAGGGTCGGTTTCCCATCTAGGAACTGAAAGTTTTTGCCAATTTTCTTATTTGAATGAGTTGCTGAATGTCAATGATGTTCTGTCTCTGAAATAGTTTTTCATCTCCTTAATTTGGCCCTATTTAGATGGGATTGTTGGATGTTTTTTTATGTATTTTTTTTATCATTTGCAATCCACTATCGAAAGGTAGTTTTGATCGATTGTTGTGTTGATAGAAAAGTGTTGTAAAATCCTCATTTTCTTTGAAAATTAAAGTGTTGTAAAGTCTTCCTTCTAAACAATCGATTGATTTATTTGTGCATTTGATTTGTATTTTCATTTAAACTGTCGAAAATTTTCATTTCTTTAAAATCAAAAGTGTCATGCAGTCTTCCTTTCCCTTTTAAAAGAAATTGTCACAAATCGTCATTTTTTTATGAAAAAAGTTATGAATCATTTGGGCATTAGTTTTTCTTATTGCATCATTCACATTAAGAGAAACTGAAAATAAATACATGCAATTTGCATTTTAGAGCTTGATTTTGTGTGTTTAAAAGGAATGGTTTAGGGAATTGCATTAGTTTGTGCTCTTTGTTGCTTGCTCAAAAAGTACTTGTATGCTCTATCCCTCATAGCTAGGATTTTGATTGTTGAAATTAAATGGAAAGAGTGCTTCGTAGTTTTATTCTTAGGAATTTCAAAATACATCATGAAGTGAACTTGAAAAGAAAATTTCTAAGCAAGATCAACTTAAAATGAAAATCAATTTATCTAATAAAGCATTGGAACTTAACGAAAAACATCTAGATGTCTAGGCTAGAGATGTGTTCCAGTGTCTTTAAACCTAGTGGTTGTCATTTTCACTGAATGTTGGTTGATTCCTCCTCTCTGATTCAATAAATGCTAGCACAAAATTGTTCTCCCTATACTGTCGAGTATAGGTTGGGGGACCCCAATAGGTGGAAATCCTTTATCCCTAGGAAGTTGAGTTTGACTCCTTACTGATCGCAACACACCGAACATAGCATTTGGGAAGATTGACTGTCGTATGTAAAGTCCTTGGTCATTTCTCTTTCATTTATCACCAAGGTGTATATTGTAGTTTTTTTATTTGTCTGATAAACTCTCTTGTCTAGAATCTCCAGAGCAGTCACTTTCCTTCCTTTTCAACTATTTAAAAGTAAAAGGATCATCTAAGGACTTGTCCTTTCAGTCTCATTAAAAATCAAAGGCGACTAGAGTCATCCTTTTCTTTTTCTCGACTCTTTAAAAGTGAAAAAGCGAAGTTATGTTTTAGTGTCGTAAAAGATTGATTGACCACGAATAACATCCTCATTCCTTACTTGATTTTTAGTTGATAAAATTAATCAACAATCGTTGAGGAAAATCAACCCAAACCCATCGTTTGTGGAGAACAACAAGCCAATCGTCTTTGACTCCCGAAGCGACACCAATTCAGACAAAGCCGTCTCATTTAACTAAGTCTAGTACATCAAGAACTCCTATTTCTTCATCTGGGTTACATGAAACATTTGTTTCAGTAGCTACAGAGACTCCAGTTACTCCAACTATTTCTGGTACATCCGTTCCTAAAGAAGAAGTTTCACAATTACCTAAGGACATTAGCATTGATCCTAGTGTAACAGTAACCGAGGTTGTCCAACAAAAAGTTGATACTCAACTTGAAATTTTTCAACAAGAGAGTGCTTCTAAACTTGAAACAACTCAACCAGGAGTTGGTTCAGAATCTATCCCAGTTCAAATAGAGGTTACATTTGAACCTGAAGTTGTTCAGGAACCTCCTTTTGAAACTATTGTTCATTTACCTGAACATCTGGACTTCGAATTTCAACATTCAGAAGTCGTTACCCCTCAGACATCAGTTACTGTTGAAACTACACTTTCATCAACACCAAAAATATTTTACGGACCTGATGATCAAGTTCTTCCACCAGATTTGATTGCCATAGACGAGGAATTAGTAGAAGATTCCACACCTGGAACCCCATTTCACTTTGGAACTGGGCTTAATATTTATCCTACTACTCCTAATTACTTTGCTTCATCTGATCCTGCTTCCCTTCAAGTACCTGTCGAATATTTAGGACAACTTTTGGGCTAGTTAACTATGGATGAACAACTGTTAACATCCCAAATTATATCATTTGATGCAGCTACAAAAGAATATTCTGTTGTAACTCCTTCGATGTTTTCTACCACACCTGAGTTTCACCTATATGGTGAATCGTCCGTCCCGATTGTTACTAGTCATTATCAGGAACCCACTCAGGGGTTGCTTCTACACCATGGTCATCACCCATGTCCTCAACTGGAATTCTATCTGGTTCTTATCTAATGGGAACTCAACAGTTTGATCCTGCACATCAGTATTAGGCTGGGAAATCTAGTCATCAAAGACCTATGTATGCATTAAATAATGGATTGCCACCATATGGAGAGAAATATGCTTATTCACTGTATACTCCTTATTCCAGAGGACAACCATATGGTAATTTCCCACACTATTCAAGTCAACCTGGAATTAGAGTTTGTCAATGGAAACCACTAATGCCAACTCAACAAATGCTTGTGTATACAAAACAACCAATGCAAACTGTGTCAAATATTCCTACTACACCTATTGTTAAGACTATGCCACAGTCACAAGCTCAAACTGTTGTATCTCAACGGGTACAAACTGATCCTTATTCCTTGCAACCACAAGTTTCAATTCAAGAGGTTCAAGTTTATCAAGTTATTTTACAACAACCACTTGTTTCTGGAGCTCAGAAACAACCTTAGGTTAGTATAGCTTTATTTGGACTAACCCAGGCTTACACTGGAATAGTTGATTCACAACTTGGTCAACATTTCATTGCTGGGAAACAACAGTTGTCTCAACAACCGTGGTTGCCACAATTCCAACAACCCCAATTCCAACAGTTCCAACCTTAGTTTGGACTTAGTTCACAAGCTCAACCTAGTTTTGGTCAATATCAAGCTTACCAAGGTCCTCGGCAACAAGACTTTGCAGGTTATGGACAACCATAATTTCAATCTGGTTACCAAAAACCACCTTATATTGGTTTTGTTCAACAACCAGACCAAGGTTACCAAATGTAAATGCCCTATGCTGGTATGGAAAGACCTATTACACAGGCAATTCCATCATATCTTGCGTATGCTCAACCTAATTTGAATTGGTAGTTGCCATTTGTAGCAACTTTAGAATTACTAGATTTAAACTGGCTCACCAATGATCCAATCTCATATGCACCTTGGTGGCCGATAATTCTGCATAAGTTACCATCTGATATTCTGAAGTTTAATGAAAATCCTGGAGAAGACCCATTGAATCATGTTATGACCTTTCATTTATGGTGTTCATCTAACACTTTAAATGATGATTCGATCAGACTACCTATAGTTGTGTGGTCTACTTCCTTGTGCATTAGGTTTTCTACGAAAGAAGACATGCTTTCAATTCTTTGTCATCCTTATCAACCCTAAATAACAAGACCTCCAATCATTTTATAAAAATAGCCTTATGAGGTCCATGTGACATGCAAAATTTTGCACCTAAGCTCACATGGACATTATTATTGAATATGAGTAACTATTAATGTTGAGTAACACAACCTAGTTTGGTCTTTCCTAGGAAGTCCATTAAAGGGGCTGAGGCATGCTAAGAGGCACGTTTTTCAAAACTATTCCTATGATGTTTCCCAAATACCTGTGAAAGATACCATTGGAAGACCTGTCACCATATTTTCTTTGCATAGATTCTGAAGGAAGCTATAATTTAAGTGACCAAATCGCTCATGCCAAAGTTTGCTCACTTCATCATTATAAGCAACAAATACCAAGGGAAGATTTGATGACCCAAAGTTGTTAAACTTATAGAACCTTGTAGAATCATCAGAAATGCCAGTAGCTACAATCTATCTAGGATCTCTTAGGTCCTTAATTACAACGTCGTGAGGTGAAAATTCAAAGATTTTACCTTCACTTGAATGAGTTATCTGTTATACAGATAGAAGGTTGTAGGACAAGGTTGGAACACATAATACATCACTAAATTAACCATTGTCTAGATGAACAGTTCTAGTCCCTATAACACTAAGGGATCTATCATCACCAACATATATATTTTTGGTGTTACAATCATTTAAAGAAGAAAACATGGCTTTGTTTTTGGCCATGTGATAAGAAGCTCCAAATTCAATGAGCCACTCATGAGAATTAAAAGAAGAAGATACACTTATTGCATATCCAGACTGAGATGTTTGACAACCACATGTAGGAAGTGCTATTCTTGAAGATGAAGCTGAAGAGTGCTCTAAATGGATGTTATGCTTCTTCACCGCTGCTGCCAAGGCTTCCATCTTCTTAAAGCATTTGGATTCTAAGTGGCCATCTTGATTACAAAAGTGGTAATGTCTATCAGTCTTCTTCCCTTTGTTTTTATTTGCCTTATCATTTTGTTGAAATGATTTTTCATTTTGAGGTTGAAATTGCTTAGTGTTACAGATCCATTTGGGCACATCAACCCCAAATTATAGATCGATATTATTAGGGCCCATCAACCCCTAGTGCAGTTGTTACATGCCCTAAATAAGTTAGTCATTAGAATGCCTCACTTCCAAAGAAGTTCCATCACTGAAAACATCCAAAAATTACCTCTAAGAAGATCAACACAGGTAGGCCTTCATTAGGGTGCGCTACAATGCAAACCATACACTAACAGGGTGTTATGCAGTGCACTTGGTCCCTCTTTGGCCTATGCTGAGCGAATTTGAGCAAATTTTTGTGAGGGTTTGAAGATTCCTTATCCATTGGAAGCCTCTAGAAGTTTCTCAATGCCACCTGCTCCTTTGAGTTCGCATTTGGATGAGAAAGGGAATTAGGAAACATCAATCCCCTATCCCTTCCTCCATGGAACTGATTTCTAAAATTAGAAAGGCATTCATTACCACGATTGATGGCATAACCTCCTTCACTCACCTATAAATAGATCACTCATCTAAGAGGTCAAGGGCTAGAAATGGTTGAATAGTAAGGAGATGCTGGTGATATGAGATTAGAATTGAGTGCAAGTATTGTGATAGTGTTGGAGTGTCTTGCCTTTCATGAGGTGATGAAGAATTGAATTGGAAGGATGGCATTGGATTGAGCTCATATGGGTTTTAATATTTCCTCTTATCAATAAAGTTTTCAAGACTTTTTCCTTATGCTTGTGTTACATGTTAATGCTTTCATATGTATATCATGTTTTCGTTTCCATGCTATTTGTAAGTAATAGATAATTATCATTTGCCTTGATGGGTTTTTGTTTTTGTGATTGTGCAGGTACTTTCCAAGCAGCTTAAGTATGGAAAGAAGCAGCAAAAGCGATCAAGGGAGACAAGGAGATAGCGAAAACTATAAGTAGGTTTCTCTTTTATCATGTTTTATCTGTTGATTATAGAAAATGTTAAGATTACTTTGTCTGTTGTTTCTAGACCCGCTACTAGATCTAGAGGGTTAGGAATTTGTCCAAGAATACTAAATATTACTGAAACAAATTGGTGACTCCGCTGGGATTGTTTATCCTTTTTAGTATATTATCAGCCTCTTAATACATTTCTACATACTGTACTTGTGGCCGTTTATTGATGTCAATCCTCTTTCATTGAAAATTGTGTCAGAAATTGTGACAAAATTTCCTTCATAATTGCTCACTGTCATTAGCGCATTGTCTCTAACTATTGCCTGCGCTGCAGTGCACTTCCCACATAGGTTTAGTGTGATTCATTGTACTGTCTCTAACTGTTGCCTGCACTGATCCATTTAGGGTCGGTTTCCCATCTAGGAACTGAAAGTTTTTGCCAATTTTCTTATTTGAATGAGTTGCTGAATGTCAATGATGTTCTGTCTCTGAAATAGTTTTTCATCTCCTTAATTTGGCCCTATTTAGATGGGATTGTTGGATGTTTTTTTATGTATTTTTTTTATCATTTGCAATCCACTATCGAAAGGTAGTTTTGATCGATTGTTGTGTTGATAGAAAAGTGTTGTAAAATCCTCATTTTCTTTGAAAATTGAAGTGTTGTAAAGTCTTCCTTCTAAACAATCGATTGATTTATTTGTGCATTTGATTTGTATTTTCATTTAAACTGTCAAAAATTTTCATTTCTTTAAAATCAAAAGTGTCATGCAGTATTCCTTTCCCTTTTAAAAGAAATTGTCACAAATCGTCATTTTTTTATGAAAAAAGTTATGAATCATTTGGGCATTAGTTTTTCTTATTGCATCATTCACATTAAGAGAAACTGAAAATAAATACATGCAATTTGCATTTTAGAGCTTGATTTTGTGTGTTTAAAAGGAATGGTTTAGGGAATTGCATTAGTTTGTGCTCTTTGTTGCTTGCTCAAAAAGTACTTGTATGCTCTATCCCTCATAGCTAGGATTTTGATTGTTGAAATTAAATGGAAAGAGTGCTTCGTAGTTTTATTCTTAGGAATTTCAGAATACATCATGAAGTGAACTTGAAAGGAAAATTTCTAAGCAAGATCAACTTAAAATGAAAATCAATTTATCTAATAAAGCATTGGAACTTAACGAAAAACATCTAGATGTCTAGGCTAGAGATGTGTTCCAGTGTCTTTAAACCTAGTGGTTGTCATTTTCACTGAATGTTGGTTGATTCCTCCTCTCTGATTCAATAAATGCTAGCACAAAATTGTTCTCCCTATACTGTCGAGTATATGTTGGGGGACCCCAATAGGTGGAAATCCTTTATCCCTAGGAAGTTGAGTTTGACTCCTTACTGATCGCAACACACCGAACATAGCATTTGGGAAGATTGACTGTCGTATGTAAAGTCCTTGGTCATTTCTCTTTCATTTATCACCAAGGTGTATATTGTAGTTTTTTTATTTGTCTGATAAACTCTCTTGTCTAGAATCTCCAGAGCAGTCACTTTCCTTCCTTTTCAACTATTTAAAAGTAAAAGGATCATCTGAGGACTTGTCCTTTCAGTCTCATTAAAAATCAAAGGCAACTAGAGTCATCCTTTTCTTTTTCTCGACTCTTTAAAAGTGAAAAAGCGAAGTTATGTTTTAGTGTCGTAAAAGATTGATTGACCACGAATAACATCCTCATTCCTTACTTGATTTTTAGTTGATAAAATTAATCAACAATCGTTGAGGAAAATCAACCCAAACCCATCGTTTGTGGAGAACAACAAGCCAATCGTCTTTGCCTCCCGAAGCGACACCAATTCAGACAAAGCGGTCTCATTTAACTAAGTCTAGTACATCAAGAACTCCTATTTCTTCATCTGGGTTACATGAAACATTTGTTTCAGTAGCTACAGAGACTCCAGTTACTCCAACTATTTCTGGTACATCTGTTCCTAAAGAAGAAGTTTCATAATTACCTAAGGACATTAGCATTGATCCTAGTGTAACAGTAACCGAGGTTGTCCAACAAAAAGTTGATACTCAACTTGAAATTTTTCAACAAGAAAGTGCTTCTAAACTTGAAACAACTCAACCAGGAGTTGGTTCAGAATCTATCCCAGTTCAAATAGAGGTTAAATTTGAACCTGAAGTTGTTCAGGAACCTCCTTTTGAAACTATTGTTCATTTACCTGAACATCTGGACTTCGAATTTCAACATTCAGAAGTTGTTACCCCTCAGACATCAGTTACTGTTGAAACTACACTTTCATCAACACCAAAAATATTTTACGGACCTGATGATCAAGTTCTTCCACCAGATTTGATTGACATAGAGGAGGAATTAGTAGAATATTCCACACCTGGAACCCCATTTCACTTTGGAACTGGGCTTAATATTTATCCTACTACTCCTGATTACTTTGCTTCATCTGATCCTGCTTCCCTTCAAGTACCTGTCGAATATTTAGGACAACTTTTGGGCTAGTTAACTATGGATGAACAACTGTTAACATCCCAAATTATATCATTTGATGCAGCTACAAAAGAATATTCTGTTGTAACTCCTTCGATGTTTTCTACCACACCTGAGTTGCACCTATATGGTGAATCGTCCGTCCCGATTGGTTACTAGTCATTATCAGGAACCCACTCAGGGGTTGCTTCTACACCATGGTCATCACCCATGTCCTCAACTGGAATTCTATCTGGTTCTTCTCTAATGGGAACTCAACAGTTTGATCCTGCACATCAGTATTAGGCTGGGAAATCTAGTCATCAAAGACCTATGTATCCATTAAATACTGGATTGCCACCATATGGAGAGAAATATGCTTATTCACTGTATACTCCTTATTCTAGAGGACAACCATATGGTAATTTCCCACAATATTCAAGTCAACCTGGAATTAGAGTTTGTCAATGGAAACCACTAATGCCAACTCAACAAAGGCTTGTGTATACAAAACAACCAATGCAAACTGTGTCAAATATTCCTACTACACCTATTGTTAAGACTATGCCACAGTCACAAGCTCAAACTGTTGTATCTCAATGGGTAAAAACTGATCCTTCTTCCTTGCAACCACAAGTTTCAAGTCAAGAGGTTCATGTTTATCATGTTATTTTACAACAACCACTTGTTTCTGGAGCTCAGAAACAACCTTAGGTTAGTATAGCTTTATTTGGACTAACCCAGGCTTACACTGGAATAGTTGATTCACAACTTGGTCAACATTTCATTGCTGGGAAACAACAGTTGTCTCAACAACCGTGGTTGCCATAATTCCAACAACCCCAATTCCAACAGTTCCAACCTTAGTTTGGACTTAGTTCACAAGCTCAACCTAGTTTTGGTCAATATCAAGCTTACCAAGGTCCTCGGCAACAAGACTTTACAGGTTATGGACAACCATAATTTCAATCTGGTTACCAAAAGCCACCTTATATTGGTTTTGTTCAACAACCAGACCAAGGTTACCAAATGTAAATGCCCTATGCTGGTATGGAAAGACCTATTACACAGGCAATTCCATCATATCTTGGGTATGCTCAACCTAATTTGAATTGGTAGTTGCCATTTGTAGCAACTTTAGAATTACTAGATTTAAACTGGCTCACCAATGATCCAATCTCATACACACCTTGGTGGCCGATAATTCTGCATAAGTTACCATCTGATATTCTGAAGTTTAACGAAAATCCTGGAGAAGACCCATTGAATCATGTTATGACCTTTCATTTATGGTGTTCATCTAACACTTTAAATGATGATTCGATCAGACTTCATCCTTTCCAAAGAAAACTTACTGGTCCAGCTGCTAAATGGTACATTGAATTGCCGAGATATTCTTTCGATAACTTCACCTCTTTAGTCACTACCTTTTTTACCCATTTCTAGTTGCCTATCAGATACGAGACTGGAATGGAACTCTTGACCAACTTTAAATAGACCACTGCTACCCATATCTCAGATCATATTCATGAGTGGCAGCGTCATCGTTGAATGGTTAAGACATATGTTCCCGATCAGCTTTTAGTTGAGTGGTTCATAAAGTCCATATTGCCATCAATCACCGAGGATGTGGAAAAAGGAGGAGTCATTACATAAGAGAAAGTTATCAATCATGCCCAATACTTAGATTTGATTTACACACAATCTGGCACACTCTATGATAAAATTCCCGATGCACCTAGACTAGCTTTCACTGTTCCACCACCTCCACAATCAAGTAGGGACTCTCACGCCGACGACGGTGTGGTTGGTTCTTCAATCACACAGGGGACAAGAAGAACATCTGGTCAAACTCTTGCTATTTTCAATCAAGCTACCAATGCATTAGAAAACACTCATGCCTTAGAGATTAATGTCATGTCATTTGACAAAGGAAAAAATCCAAAGCAACTATGAGGCAAGAAAAAGGGGAAGAGTAAAAAAAAGAAACAAGAAAATTCCACTCCAGAGAAATCATCTGAATCCATTATCGTGGCTAGGAAACGTTGTTATCCATGTCAAATATGTAATGACGAGAATTATACAAGAGATTTTCCACATCGCTCTGAGGTCTCTAAATTGTTAAAGACTTCAACCACATCAGCAGTGTTGACATATCCGTTTCCAACCTCGGAGACACATTGAGGTAGTTGATAGACTCCTTCATTACAACATTTTACTAGGAAGGCCTTGGGTATATGCTATGGCTGCTATTGTTTCCACATTATTTTGTACAATTGCATTCCCCTTCAAGAGTGGAATCACAATCATTGATCAGCTAGCCTTCTTTGGCAATAGCTCACAGGCTACGAGAAGCATTTTGTTGATACACGGAAACCCATTGTCACTTCAAAATGTTGGAGTAGGTCTCCTTAAGGATCCTTCTCTGATAGGCACTTTTACTCTCCCTTCACCATCTGGTTTGGTGGAAATGGAAAGAGTGGAGACTTGCAACATGATTTCTTCTACATCATCTAATTTTACGAAGATTTCCAACTACTTTGAAATGGATGGTCATAGTGAGGGTTTGCCATTCAGCCCCACTGAATCCTCATAGCAATCAATTTTTTGAGCTTGTGTGGAAAACCCTAATCCACACTCAACAACTGTATGGGTAGATAGATTGTTAGAATATGGTACCTCTTCAGATCCTTTTTCATGTATACATGCTACGGATGAAGGAATCGTCACATTAGTGATGATAGGAGAGACGTCGTGGGAGGATTATCATCATCATTCCCATCTTTAATATGACAATGAAGATTATTCAAATCAACTAAATCACCCATCGACCGTTGATTCTTCTCAAATTCTATAAATACTGTAGATTCTGAGCATAATTTGTCCAACATAGAAGAAAAGATTTCTATAAACATTTCGAACAAGCCTAACATTGTAGAAAAAATTCATGTCGGCAAATCCTATTCTTCATTGGAACTTAATACTTACTGTGCTCTTTTTCGCGAATTTTGAGATATATTTGCATGGTCTTATGAGGAGATGTCGGGCACTGACTCGAGTATTATTGAACATGAAATTAAAATGTACCCCGATTTCAAACTAGCACGATAGAAGCTTCAACCTTTTCATCCAAAGAGAGTCACTACCATTAAAGTAGAGGTTAAAAAACTTTTGTATGCTGGCTTCATTTTCCCTGTACCTCTTACTGATTGGGTATCTAATATTGTTCCAGTGATGAAAAAAAAGGGACAATTCGAGTGTGCATCGATTATAGGGATGTAAACCAAGCATATCCAAAGGGCAATTATCCTACACCTTTTATCGACCAGATTATTGACGAATGTGCCAAATGTGAAATCTTTTCATTCATGGATGGATTTTATGGCTACAATCAAATCAATATCTGCCCACAGGACCAATCAAAAACCACTTTTATATGTCCGTGGGGCACATTCGCTTATTGAAAGATAACTTTTCATTTGAAGAATGCAGGGGCTACATTTCAGAGGGCAATGAATTAAGCCTTTCATGACATGAAACACACTGTTCAACCTTATCTTGATGATTTGCCTGCTCATTCGCAAAAACAGACTGATCACTCGCAACCTTTGATAGCAATATTCTTACGATGTCGACACTACAAGATAAGACTCAATCCAAATAAATGTGTGTTTTGTGTTGGCTCTGGTCGATTTCTTGGATTCATAGTTTCAAAAGATGGAATTTGACTCGATCCCATTAAGGTTCAGGCAATCCTTGAATTGCCTCCACCTTCAAACAGATACAGAGACTTCAAGGGAAGGCAAACATTCTGGTGAGGTTCATTCCAAACTATGTTGAATTAGCTAAAGGTTATAAACGTCTATTGAAGAAAGGGGTAACCTTCCATTGGGACCAAGTTGTGCAAGCTTCTTTTGATGCTCTCAAAGATTCGCTGATTAGAGCATCATTAATGTATGCCCCAAACTATCAAAAATACTTTTACCTGTATCTTGCCGTTGCAAATACAACCATTGGTATGGTTTTAGTTCAAGAAGAAATTAGAAGTGAAAATTTATTTATTATCTGAGTCATAACCTCAACGATACAGAAAGTAAGTATTCATATGTTGAAAACTTAGCCTTGGTAGTCGTTTAAGCTGTCCAGAGATTTCGTCATTACATCCTCCTTCATAAAACTACCATTGTATCAGATTGCAACCCTATGACATACATTTTGTTATGTCAATTGCTGGGGGGTAAATATTTTAAATGGATAGTTATCTTGTAGGAGATTGATTTGGAATTCATCAAATCGAAATCAGAGAGATATCTTGTCTTTGCCGAGTTACTTTGTGATCTTCCCTCATCCTCAAATTATTTAACATTCGAAGCATCAATCTTGGATAAGTCTCTGCTTCTGATCTCATTAAGTGATCCATGGTATGGAGATATACTGTTCTATCTCCAGACCCAAGCTTTTTGGCTTAATACCTCTCGCTCTGAACAATGATGTACTCTATACCAAGCCAAAGATTATCTGATCATTAGCGATACACTTTATCGTCATGGTGTCGATATGATCTTATGTAGGTGCCTTACTCATGAGGAGGCTGAAAAAGCTTTGAATGAGTGTCATTCGGGTGCTTGTGGGGGGCATTTAACTGGTTACGCAACTGCACAGAAAATTCTAAGTGCTGGTTACTTCTGGCCAACCGTATTCAAAGATTGCATTCTTACTATTAAAAGATGCCATGCTTGCCATATATTTTATCGTAGAACCAGATTGCCACTTGCACCACTGCATCAAGTTGTTGTTTTTGGCCCATTCGCAAAATGGAGCATTGACTTTATGACATGTAACCCCACCTCGACTGGGGGGCATGGGTATATTATAGTTGTCATTGACTATTTTACCAAATGGGTCGAGTCGATGCCAAAATTGAACAACAGTGGCAAAACAATTGCTTTGTTTTTTTTCAACCATGTGGTTGCCAGGTTTGGTGTAGCAGAAGCTATAGCTACAAATCATGAGTCACACTTTCGCAATCACATGATGGTCAAATTAACTACCAAATTAGGACTGTAACATGATATTTCTACTCCATACTAACCGCAAGCTAATGGAAAAGTTGAGGCTATCAACAAAGTCCTTAAGCATATATTGCAAAGAATGATTGGAGTTCATAAAAGAAATTGGCATTTAATCTTGTACTTGGCTTTGTGGGGATATCGAGCCTCGGTGAGAAATGCGACCGGATTTACGCCTTTTCAATTGGTGTATGGTTTGGAAGCAGTCGTACCAATCCAATGTGAAATTTCATCTCTCAAACTCGCGATTGACCTGCTACCTAACACTTCTGAAGAAGAGGCACATTTTTTGGAGTTAATCCATTGGGATGAAACCTGTTGTGATGCCACAGTGGCTAACGAGGCGCATAAAAAATGCATCAAGGCTCAATATGATAAAAATGTTAAGCCTCATGTCTTCTCAGAAGGTGACTTGGTCTTGCTTTATGATCAAGATTTTGATAAACTTGGAGTGGAAAAATTTGAACCACTATGGAAGGGCCCTTACATTGTTAAACATGTGCTGACAAAAGGTGCCTACGAGTTAGTGCACTGTGATGGCATTCCATTGTCGCAGCCCTAAAACGGGTTGTTCCTTAAACGTTACTATGCTTAGTTAAGTGTAGTAAGACTCACTGTATATAATAATGCTTTGATTGCAATTGTGCGTGTTAGTTTCTTTTAGAGTTTTTTTTTATTTTGGGTAGGTAATCCACTTCGTATTTGTTGTAGATGTTGAACTTTTCAAAACCATTTGTTGGTTATGCCAATGGAGCTAGTCATAGAACACATAATTTATCTTTTGCAGCATGGGCCATCTTTGCTCCAAGCGGCGAGTTAGTGAGTCTTAGAGGGATATGTATTGGGCGATCAAAAAACAATATTGCTAAGTATAGTGCGTTGATTGAACTCCTCTCTGATGCCATTTCACTTGGCATACACCGAGTCATCATTAGGTTAGACTCACAACTTGTCGTACTACAACTTACTGGCGTCGATACCATTTGTAACCCAGCAATGCATTGCATGTTCCTTAGATTTTGTATTTTGGAAAGGTATTTTGAATCTATTCAATATAAACATATTTCCAGAAATCTAAACACATTAACTAACTCTCTAGTGAACTATGTGTTAAATAGACATTTGCGACATTCGTAAAGTAAACATTTTCAATTCACATCATCAATTGAATAGGATTGCATCACTTAACCATAATAAAAATATGAAAGTCAAATAGATAGTTGTATATAACTTTTTACAAATAGTTTGTGTCCAAGACAAAAATCGATCATTTGACCCAAAAACTCAAAAATGTGTGCAGAAAACATCCAAATAGACTAGTGTTGCTCATGATAACAGGTCACAGCCTGTGCTATCATCCGTAGGAGTCTCATCCACTGACTCGGCACGCCAATGGTGTGACACTGCAATCCCATAGGTTACTCCTAAATCTATACATCCTGAATGCCTAGGGTCAAATCCTCTATGTGATCCTGTAGCTAGGCTAGTGTCTTTGCTAAATCAAAGTCTCAAAGAACTGCTCTCCCAATAACTCTCTGTACCGGTGCACTTGCCTCTTGTCGATGTCCCACAGCTTGAACAGATCCAACATCTGAATGCATATAAAAATGTTTGTTTAGTCTTGGTAATAATAAAAAAACACAAAAAAGTATAAACTTTAAAAACAAAAATACTTTGGTAAAAACAATTTACCAATAACACTCCACTGTGCCACAACTAGTAACATCATATCTATATCACCATGGAAATCCATCCCTGAATATAGATATTCTGCGAAGGACATGTCCTAATGGTCAAACCACTCAAAGAAAGCAGAGGTAAATGAGATCAATGAATGGCCAACATGCCTAGCCATAAGACCTACCCACCTCTGCATCCATGGGTCTCTAGGTCCAGGTACTCCCAGTGAGATGTGTTGTGGCTGCATGCGTGGGATTCTCTCCAAGGAAAAAGAAACCAAGATATACCCATAACCAAATCTTTTTTTCTTCCCATTCTTTATCTTGGTCATTTGTTCTTTCATGAATGAAAGAATTTCCTCACACCAGTTGAATAGCTTTGGCTCCAAGCACTCCAAAGCATATTGCATATATGACCTGTTTGCCAAATGTAAAGTTGCGCTACCAGCCCATTTGGCGAGGGTAAAAATGATTTTTCTCAATGGTAAATCATCAACATCCTTGATATTGATCTTTCCGTCTCTGGTACATTGAGCTCCTTCCCGACAAAACTGTTGTATATAATCTCTCACTGATTCACCTCCTCTGGTAAATCCTGATAATGAGATGGGGGCAACCTGCCTCGACAATCCAGTCAGAAACTAAAATCATCGATGGCAAAGGGGATCATTTTGCCCCTAATGTGAAAAACCTGATAAGTAGGATCCCAAGGACGAACAAGGTATTGCAAAAGCTCAATTTGTTGCCACATGCTGGATAATTGAAAATACTTCAGCAACCCACAATTCCTTAAGGCATCAATTGTTCCTTGATTGTTTACGGAAATCATGTCTTTCTCTTCATGCTCTCGTTCTGTCCATATAATCACTATTTTGATCTGATGAATGTCTGAAATGCAACCATTAGACAAATTAGGATCCATTTTTTGCAAAAAGACAGTTGAAAATTTGGGAGAAAGCAGCTGCCAAAATTTTATTTTTTGCATCCATCACACCCCTCGTTTAGAGACAGTGCACTGCAATGCATACTGCCTTCTAGGTGTATGCAATGCAGTGCACCTTTCAATATTGAAAGGGTGCTCTGATCCAGAGTGCGCAAAATGAAACCTTAGGGGCCTCAAAAACCAAAAAATTTGCTTAAAACTGAAAATAAATGGAATGAAATAGAAGAGAACAAGGGTAGCTGCTACGTAGTCCAAACGGCACGAGAAACAGTCCACTGAATCATTCACAATCAACTAGTGAACTTTGAGGTAAAAAACTGCTCCATAGCACCAAAAACAAGGGGTAAAATTGAAATGGTAAAAAAGAATAATAAACTTGTTTTTATGTTTATTTCTTGCACATTAATGGAGTAAACATTGGTTTTTATTCATTTTTATCCATGAACATGTATTGTTAATTCTATTTGATGGAGTTTTGAGCAGGTTTAATAGCTGAAAGCAGAATGTGACGTGCTTTAGTGTAAATTGAACGTTTTTGACCACAAAGCAAACTTTTATCCCTTTTTCGAGCTTTGTTAAAAATGAAAAATGAACCCCCTTAGGGTCCTCTTTAAACTCTTTTCAGACTCTCTAAATATGAAAAGATTGTCAAGAACTTGTTTATTCTATCTCTTTAAAGGATTGGAAACAACATCTCTCTTGTATTATTTTACGCTTTTTCAGACTTGAGAGATTATTTTACAAAAAATAACTTATGGAGTTTCCTTTTCGTCCCTTTTCAAACTCTCTAAACATGAAAAGGACTGAGTTGTATTTGTCATTAAACTCGTTAAAAACATCAAATAGCGACAAGCTTTTCCATCTAGACAAGGTTGAGTTTCACCTTCGCTAGACTCGTTAAAGCATCAAAGAGCGATGGATTCGCCCAAAGGGTGAAATTATACAACAATCATATGTTATCCTTCTCAAGCTTGATAAGAAATAAATAGGTACTGGTTAGCAATGACTGAGGAAAATGGGAAAAAGTTGAGAAAACTTTATGGTAGCAAGTCGCTCTTGAACATGACACTTTCACTTCATCTCCATGACTATTTGGGTTGGGTTACCTACTTGATGGTTATCACACTGTTGGGTTATCATACCATCCATTACTTTGTTTTGGGTCAATGCTTCCAATTCATTCAGTGTCACCGATATGTTCAAGAGAAGTCATTCAGTTCAAACTTCATCCTTTGCAATACCGTAAACCTTCATTTTCATGACCGCCATTCCTGAACCTTGTGTCATCAGTCGATTTTTCATCTCCAAAATCATTTACGTCATTTTGTGTCGTAGATGTGGGATAAATCAAGGCCCTTCTTGCGAAGAGTCACTTCTTTTCGACATCAACATATCGTCCAAGAAGTTGACTTAGAAACACCCCTTCAGTACCTTGAAGCTTTCTTACATCAATGGCAGGTTTCTCTCTTCCGAAGATAGGTTGACATCAATGGCCTTCGACCGAAAGACTTTGTATGGTGGTCGACATCAAATCATTTATTCACACCATATGAAATGTACTATAGTACCTTGAGGATCATTATCATTATTGATGATTCCTCTCACGTCTGTTAATGGCTTACATCATTGGCTGGTAATCAAACGATGTCTTTCCATGTTCGACCTCAGAACATCTATTCACATGGTTAGACTTGTACATGAATGAAAGATTGGACAAGATTGAAGACCTTGGATCTAGTTTCATCCATCCGAGCTACGATACTTTCAGGAGTACTAAATCAAATGTATAATGGCCTTACATTCATGGTCAACCATTGATGGGTCTATATCTATAGACGACCATATTTGTACATGTAATGAAAGTTTGTAAGTTGAGCATGGTTATGCCTCCCTTAGCTAAATCATGTGAAAAATCAAATTATCATGATATATGTATTGTAATTGATGCAGGTCACCTTCCGTTTTGAAGCCTCTTCTCTTCATGATAAAGAATTTCACCTGACATAAATATTTACGACTTCATGCTTTAGGGGGAAACTGTTACAGATCCATTTGGGCACATTAACCCCAAATTATAGATCGATATTATTAGGGCCCATCAACCCCTAGTGTAGTTGTTACATGCCCTAAAGAAGTTAGTCATCAGAATGCCTCACATCCAAAGAAGTTCCATCACTGAAAACATCCAAAAACTACCTCTAAGAAGACCAGTGCATGTAGGCCTTCATTAGGGTGCGCTGCAATGCAAACCATACACTGACAGGGTGTTATGCAGTGCACTTGGTCCCACTTTGGCCTGCGTTGAGCAAATTTGAGCAAATTTCTATGAGGGTTTGAAGACTCCTTATCCATTGGAAGCCTCTAGAAGTTTCTCAATGCCACCTGCTCCTTTGATTTCACATTTGGATGAGAAAGGGAATTAGGAAACATCAATCCCCTATCCCTTCTTCCAAGGAACTGATTTCTAAAATTAGAAAGGCATTCATTACCATCATTGATGGCATAACCTTCTTCACTCACTTATAAATGGATCACTCATCTAAGAGGTCAGCGGATGGAAATGGTTGAATAGTAAGGAGATGCTGGTGATATGAGATTAGAATTGAGTGCAAGTATTGTGATAGTGTTGGAGTGTCTTGATTTTCATGAGGTTATGAAGAATTGAATTGGAAGGATGACATTGGATTGAGATCATATGGGTTGTAATCTTTCCTCTTATCAATAAAGTTTTCAAGACTTTTTCCTTATGCTTGTGTTACATGTTAATGCTTTCATATGTATATCATGTATCCAGTTCCATGTTATTTATAACCAATAGATCATTATCATTTTCCTTGATGGGTTTTTGTTTCTGTGATTGTGCAGGTATTTTCCAAGTGGCTTAAGTATGGAAAGGAGCAGCAAAATTGGTCAAGGGAGACAAGGAGCTAGTGAAAACTACAAGTAGGTTTCTCTTCTCTCTTGTTTTATCTGTTGATTATAGAAAAGGTTAAGGCTACTTTTTCTATTGTTTCTAGACCTGCTACTAGATCTAGAGGGTTAAGCGTCAGTCCAAGAACACTAAATATTACTGAAACACTTAGGACCCTTGTTTTGTTTAGGACCATTCTTTTTAGGATACAGATTCTTAGGATTCTTTGAATTTGGTTGCTACTGGGTGGCTAAGGCTTTCTTAGAAGAGTCTCCAAGATTAAGAAGGCCAAGGTGTAAGAGTTTTTCCTATTCTCTTATTAAAGAATCACAAAAGGAATCAAAGGAAGGGAACTTGTAGTCTTGTCCTTGAGAAATGAAGGCTTCTCTTGTAGAATGGAAGGTGGAAACAAACACAGAGTAGGCTGGTGCCAACTTAGTAAGAATGGAATAGATAAGGTCACCATCTTCTTTCTTAACCTCAACACCTTCTAAGAGAAGTCTAAGGGTCTTGAAATTAGACAAAAAATCTTCAATTGAAGAAAAATTATTGGGGTCCAATGTAAGCAACTCATTTTCGAGTTGATGGGCTCTAAGTTCATTTTAATTCCAAAAACTTTAGTGATCTATTTTGTTGCTTAATTAGGAGTATCAAGTTTTGTGATATGGAATATAAGGTCTGGAGAAATCGACATCCCTATCAACCCATGTGCTTGACCTTGCCTATTTTCCCATTTGGTTGCCTTATCTTTATCTTTAGATTTGGTTTCTTGGCCTGAGACTATTCTGTAAATACCTTTACTTCTAAGTAAATCCACAATGTAGGACCACCATTGGAAGTAATTGGTGTTGTGAAGAATAACTTGGCATGGAATTTCCATTTTAATAAAACCTGAAGCTATAGATACTGAAACTAAGTATTCTAATGGAAACACCTCAAAAAATTAGACTGATTAAAAAAAACGGCTCTGAAAATGACTTCCATATGAAGAAGTTATGGCTTTTTGAAGAAACGTTGTTGAAGATGCCGATGATGTGTGGGAATGTGTGGAAATGAATGATAATGTTATATTTAAAAAAACAATGCCCCCTTTCTAGACATAATCTAATTATCTCAACAAAGAGAAAGACTTGAACTCAAGACCTCTATTCTCATAAAGTAACTTTGGACCAAGTTAGTTTAAAAGGTTAGTAACTTTTGGAAAAGACGAAGGGGGGTTTGGTTTTTTTTTTAGTAAGTCCCCGAAGCTTTGGGGCGGGTGCTTACTTGAGAAAGCTATTTTTTGACTAAAAAACAAAAACCACAAAACCCAACATGGACATATAAAAAAAAAAGAAACCTTATGGTTTGAAGTTAGCTTTACTCGGAAACTAACCATTTTCCTCAATGTTTCTAATTTTCCGAGATCACACTAAGGCACGGCGAAAAAGAGAATACGCATGAGAAAAAAAAAACTTCCTTTCTATTTGTGATTTGCCCAAATCACACAGAGATGCGGGGTAAAGAGCATATGTAGAAATGAAAGATGTAGATCCAGTAATAAAAAACAAAGAGATAAATAAACCGAAATAAATAGAGAGAAAATAACTAGAGAGTGCAAATAAACATTGTATTCCACCAGATCTTAAAAATGACGTAGCTAGGGTTACCAGAAACCTTTTCATGTGAAAAAAAAATGGTTCCTCACTGGAACAGATCCTCCCAACATAATAGAGCATTCCTCTCGGACTGAAAGCACTCAGAAATAGTAGATCTAGGAAACGATAGTCGGGTGCAGTTCTACCGGCTTCAGATTTGGATCACCAATGGATGCAGCCCTCAAATAGCTCTGATACCATGTAGGAATTTACAGGGTAAGTTCCTCAGGCAGAACACCAAAGGACACCACTCACAAATAGATCACAGATCAATACACCAATATTGTTGACGTGGTTAAAACCCTCAAAGAGGGAAACAGTCCACGACTTGAGGCAACGAGGCCACTTCAGGAAATTTTTTAATAAAAGAATGAAAATTTACATAAGCTTCTCTCATGAATGGTTACCCTACAATTGACCCTCCATGCTCTTTAAATAGAGATCATGGACCAAGCAGGTGTTAAGCCACAGATAAAGTATCGGTAATACCGAGGAGAGAATGAACCATCGGATCACTACATATCATGATCCTCGAATTGTAAGTTACAAAGGTACATACTAAAGAGAAACACTTAACCTAAATATAAAGTAGACCAAGTTATACTTAACTATTTCCTATGTGTCAGAATATCCTAACATGATCTACTGATGGATTGACTAGATCTCAGTACAGACGCATGTTTTTATCTCTGAATATTATGACCTCAGTCTTTCTAATGTTGTGAAAAGCTGTGCAATTTTAGGTCCAGATTTGCAGAGATATACACTGGTTGGTCTTGCGAAAAATGTGTATACATGCGGGTTCACTTCTTCAAAATCGCGTATATAAAGTAAGGGTTTTGTTCATAAATTATTGATCAACTTGATCAGTGCTCTTGTTTCTGTATTTTCTATCAATGAGGTCCTCATATTGATATGGGTCTAAAGTAGAACCGATTGAATGATGAAGTTGAATTTGTTTACATGTTGATTGGTTGAAAATATTATTGATGCTACTGAGTGTATGAGGGTTTTGTAAGCTAACAAAATATTTCACAGTATCTCTAGTCAACTCTGTGTCTGATTCAAAATTACAAGTTTTCAGCTTTTAGTATATTAAGATCTGCATGTCGGTTTCTCTATAGAAAAGTGTGTATGCATGCGGGTTTCCTTAAGTTAAGTGCATATACACTTTTGCATTTGAATGATCATGGTTGCAGTTGATTCTATGTGTTGATGCACTATTATGAATTCAGTTCTATGTATTTTTTACACTGATCTAGCTATTCTAGTTGATTGGTTGAGTTTTGATTAAGTGTTAGTTGATTGGGTTTCAGTGATTGGTCTATTCAGATGTGTCAAATGTTGATGATTGTATTACACTGATGAGATACAATTTGATTCTTGAGCTTAGGTATTGATATTGGATCCAGTGTGAAAATTTATGAAACGTGGTCCATGAATGTTGGTGAGGGTTGGAGCATTCAGTGAGGAAGTCGAAGCTTTTTGCCAGTAATAGATGGTAATCAGATTAGGGAATTGGAGCTCCCTTCCAGTAGGAGCTTGTTATGAAACTAGCTCACAAAAAAATTGAAAAGATAGTTGAATGCCTTAGAAATCAGCCTCTTGAGGGGGCAACCTCCTTTACATTACACAAATGAAAAATTCTTAGATGATACAAATGAGAATACCTCCTTTATATATATAAGAGCCTAATGGGTCATAATGTAATTAGAGCCACCATAACAATAATAATATAATGGCAAAGACAATAAAAATACTGGGCTTATATGGGGCCCAATAATAACAATATGGGGACTACATGGACACAACAATATAATGAGGTGGTTGCACTAATAATAATAAGGGGTTACACTAGTAGTATAGGGACCTAACATGCCCCTCTCCTTCAAAAAGTGTTGTCCTCAATGCTTGAGTAGTTTTGGATGCTTCTGTATAAAATTCTCATCCTCCCATGTGGAATATTCAGCGGGTAGGTTCTTCCACTTGTGGAGATACTCCAAAATTGATCGATTTTGTAGCTATCAATTTCTTATTTCTGTGAATGCTTTAGGTTCCAATATGATTTTTCCTTCCTCGTCAAGTTGTGCTAATATTATTTGAATTGGGATCTTCTGCAACTTTTGAATGAGTGGCCCCACTTCTTGGTCATTATTCCGTTCATCCCTTTCTTCATTTATCCAATCTGGTTGGATAATAGAAATAACACAAAACAATGCTTCGACATCCTCATCCTTTCTTGACAGTGCATATGAAACAACATTTTTCTTCGCTTTTTTGTAGATGATTTCAAAGTCATAACCAAATATATTTGTGACCCATTTTTTTGTTCTTCAAAAGATAATATTTGTTCTAAAAAGTATTTAAGACTATCATGATCTTTTTTTACCTTGACGTGTCTTCCCATTAGGTAAGACCGCCATTTCTTACGTGCATGTAGTATTGCTAACATTTCCTTTTCATAAATAGATTTCTTTAGATGTAGTCGTAAAAATACCCAATTGCCTACATCAAAACATCTTTCATTGCGACGTTGATCTCCCTGTTGTTTCATTCGATTCTGCACCAAAGTGGTGTTATCCTTTAAAAGTTTGAGAACCTATTGTTGATTCTCGATGTGATCTTTCACTGCTTGAATATTTTTCTTCTTGATATGTCCTTCTACCTTGAGAGTTTGAGGAGTGGTAATTTCTTCCAATGCATTACGAGATATGGTTCGATTCATTTCTTGATGCTCGATGTGATATTTCACTTCTTGAACATTTTTCTTCTTGATATGTCCTTCTATCTTGAGAATTTGAGAAGTGGTAGTTCTTGCCAATGCTTTACAAGATATGGTCAGATTCATTTCTTCTTTCTCCAGGGTTGGTTCCTAGTGATATCCTCTTCTTTTGAAATTTCTTGATCCTTTTCTTCCTACTCTTCACAATCTACGTAAAATAATTTCTTCTCAGCACACTTATGACCTTTAGTGTATTTTCTATCACAATTGTAACAAAAGCCCTTTTTCTCTTTTTTCTTCTGATTGTTGTGGTGTAAACCTTGTAGGTTATGGAAGGATAAGAGAAAAAAACTTTCATATTTATAACAGTGAGTGGTAGGATTCCTTGTTTCCATAACTCCGCTTTCAATTTTTCTTGCCAACCTGAATGCCTTCTCTAATGAATGAGGTTCCCAAAGACAAACCCCATGTTGAATGTTATCCTTTAAAGTCCCTATGAAGACATCAATCCTTTGCTTCTCTCGAATATCATTTACCCTTATATTCAATTTTTGGAAGTCCTCAATGTGCTCTGCCATTGAACTCTTTTATCTGAGATTTATCAATTGGCTAAAGAAGGTGATGCTCTTTATGTCCTCATAATGTGCTATCATTTCCTCCGTGAAAATTGACCAAGTGACAAGTTGCTTACAAAAACAAAGCTATTTATACCATAAAAATTGATTTGATTCTAAATATAAAGATGTAATACATACCTTTTGTAACAGTTGTACATCATGTAGATTAAAATATTGTTCCATCTAGAGTATCTAATTTACCAGATCCTTGCCATCAAACTTCCTCATATCACCTTTTCTTGATTTTAGGAGCTCGATCTTGAAACTATTGTAACACTGTAATTTCAGATCTACAAGGTTTGAAATTGTGACCAAAAGTATCCCTTTGTGTCCTCTTTCCAATTCCATCAGTTTGATCAAAATTTGGTTCTCCAAGAAATAGTTATGCCCAATCTCCCAAGGTGACCTTCTTATATACTTTTTAAGTAGATCAAACTTGTATGAAGTGCCACATGTTACTGTTTCGACCTCTAGATCTACAAAAGCTACACAGAAAATTGCAGTGTGTCATCTTTCTATACCTTCTAACAAAATTTTAATTTGAAGCTCAGAGAGAAAGTTATGACGATTTTCCCATGGGCACTTGTTTATATCACTTTCGATAATCAACAATGCCTTTACCTAGGAGATTTTGCAAAAATGGGACAGGCTCAAGCCCCATGGACGTTCCTTATGCCAAATGGAGGAGGAGGTAATAAACCATTTTGTTAATCTCTTGTAATTGTTCAACACAAATCTGGTAGGATATGGAAACCTTGATAGTTGTAAGAGATGGGTGGTATTGAGACTTAATAACTAGTTGCTTCAGATACTGGTAGTATCATCCAAATTTAAAATATTTTAAGGCTCTTTGTATAATACTATCAGAAGGTATATGGCTGGGTATAAATTTTATAATTTTTTAGAATAGTTAAAGACCTTATTTTCAATGTGCCTTACATAGTATAATTATCTTTTTCAACATTAAATACTCTCCCAATATTTCTTCTTAGAGGTAGATATCTTATGGGCCTATAGATAAATCATGGCCTTGGGGTTATTTTGTGGGAGCTTGTCCAGGTAACCCAACCTCATGTGGGGTTGGGGGGATTTTTTTTCTAAATAAGTATGTCAAGTTTCTATATTTGAAACTACTTTTATAATTATCCACTTTGAAAGGGATCACCAATGTCTAAATATTTATTTTCTTTATGGTTGTTATAAATTGAATGAAGAGGACAAGCAAAATGCAAAATTTGTTCTTTAGTCCTCGTTACCCCCTCGTGTTTAGAGGTAGCTAGGGGAGATTTTTCTTGTATGACTCTTGAACATAGGAGTAATTCCACAATTAACATTTGTGTTCATCAATAGACAATTTCCCTTTAGATGCATCAAACTATGTTCAACTTATTCACTTGAAAATTTTGGTGACTGACACACATGAAGTACATGAGTTTGTTGCTTCATATTAATGTTCAACGTTAATGCATATTTAAAAAAATAACAAGGAATTAACAAGATGTAAATTCAATATTGAAAGGAAAACAAAGGGATATGAACGATAAAGAAAAATCCAAAGTAAATTTTGATCTCTACCTTTTCACTATGAGACCATTATGCAAAGTCCTATGCAATGCAATCCATACCTAAAACTGACTAAATAAGAGTATCTATGGAATTTCTTCTTGCTAAAATCCATTGGAAATGCAATTGGGAAATTTTACTACAGGTGCCGAGAAATAGAGAAATATGCCACAACCACCTATGCATGCATCTATGTGGAAATGGACATCAGTGACAGATTCTTAGCTGAAATAAACCTAACAAGTAAAGACTATGTCTGGAAACAGAAACTCGATGATGAAAGTGTCCTCTTTAGATGTCGATCCGACAATGAGACAAACCATCTAGCCAAAAATTCCCTAAAAGCCTCCCAGAAAAATTTTGCTAGAAAGAATCACCACAAATCTACATGGAGGGAAGGAGCACAAAAATAACATTACACTGTCATCAAGGAAGAATACTCTCCAAAAAACTCTGTATCACAAGAAATCGGGCAAGAAAGAAACAAATCTCAAGACTAGCAGGGGGAAAGCCCCACCCAAGAGCAAAAAAGTGAACTCGACAACCCCTCAAGGATAAAAAATTATGAGGATTTGAATACCGCACAAAATAAATCTTCATTTAACAGCAAAGCAGATCTCCCAAACCAAACTTCTTTGAATATCTTCAAAAGGATGAACACAACAGATTGGGAATCTAAGACACCAATGTCCCAAGAACCAGAAGAGATGAAGGAGATGCAAGATAAAGGAAGTTGGAATATGGTAGAGAAAAAAAATAAAGCTATGACACCAGTCTCGCCAAGAAAGACGAGAATCCAGATAATTAAGAACTATGAAAATTATAGGTCCGATAGACCAATTTGGTCTCAGTGGATGTTAACCACCACCACCATCATCATCATCAATAAAATGTATAAGTTAAAAAAGGGGAATATATGAAATAAAGTGAAAGAAAACAAGAGAAAGGAAAGAAAGGGGTAGTAAGGCATAATGACAAGGAAAAGATAACTGAGTGTATAATCATTCCTTCCGCAAAGGTGCTCAAGTGGATGAAAATATTATATAACCTTACATAACTATGTATGACCACTCTTGAAGTCAAACCCCATACCATTCTATTTGACATTACAGATACCCTTTGATGGCTTTCCTAGAACACACCACTATTCTTGGTTACTAGCACACCTAACAAGGGCTGATGATGATCATCCCATACCTAAACTTGACATGTGGCACATATTCTATAAGATATTGTAAAGTTAAATAGGATACTTAATTTGATCTACGTAATGTAATTTACGTATGAAATTATGTTGCATTGAGTTGTGTACATTCCCCCAATTGATGATCACACTTACAAATTTAGAGCCTCGCCTTTGATGATATATTTTTCATAGATATGACATGGGCATGAGCTTTGAATTTTTGGAGGATGTGGGAGGGTTACCTACACATTTTGGACACCACCTACACATCTTTTTCCAAAGGACATCACACTTCTTTTGGAGGTTGTTCCATTACTTTGGAGGGCATTGAGCCTTTGAGGATGTGGCACACATGAAGAGATTATATACCCTAGTTGGAGAGGGTGTGGCACATTTGGATATGATATGACACTTGGATGATGAAAGGTTGAACCTTTTTGGTGGAAAAATTACACCTGTAGAGCCCCTACACTTCATTATTGAGTGAGTTGTCCACTTTATGATGCCACTTGTGTGAGATGGAGCATGCATTTTATGATGGACATATTGTCTTATGAGAACATTTACCTCATTTTCAAGGCATCAATGGGGATCTATGTACCTACCGACTCTTATATCATGGATAATTTACTTATCATTTCCTTATCTCCATGGTTTGTAAGAGATAAAGGAATTATTTTATGCATTTATGGATTTTATTAGATGAGAAGGGCGATTGACTATTCCAGGTGGATATTGGTGGCTACCTACCTATTCCACTTGGATCCCCACCATTGTTTCTTTTAGATTTTCAGTTTCCTTATTTGTAGCACAATTTACTATTTTTGGCAGTTTTTCAGGTCCTGAACTTCCAGAGCCGTTTTGAGGCCCTGAATGACATTCTTTGCGAAAATCAACACCAACATGGAACATTCACTAATGTTGGTCATTTAAAAGTTGTATTCCTCGAATAGATCTTTCTAATGAGGTATTTTGTGCATCAAACGGAGATCGTATGCCAAAGTTACAACATTAGGAAGTTAATGTAGCAATTTACCCAAACAAGGCCAATAGTTTAGCGCTTCATCTCCTAGCGTTAGGTTTTTGGGCATCCCGGCCCCATGAATCCCTGATGACCCTCTAAAACCCACATCCCCAGGGTTACCTTTGGATGCCCCATCGAAGTTTAGCTCGAGAAAACCCTCAGGGGTCATGAGAAGCGAGAAGGAGATTGGCTGAGAGGCAACTTTAATTTCCAATATGAAGGTGCAGGCATTTGCAGGGTTAAGTTGAGAGTAGATAATATTCACACTTCTTGGGGGTTGACCTTCCAATCATCAGAATGCCATTTAAATGCTAGTATAGATTCTCTTACATTGCGTCCCTGAACCATACTGGAGGTCCACCAATCCTTTTATTTTTCCAGAAAGCATGTTTCCCGTAACCAAAAGGACTCGAAACAGAAGGGTCAATTATGTTGGCCCAACTTGAGGTCCATTTCCAGCCACATTGGCAAATGGTCGAATCCTAGACATGGCTGTAGAGCTATAAAAAGGGTCTCTTTCACCTCTAGTTACCTCACATTAATATGTCAATCTGGGATCGTCTGGTTATTTCAAAGGGTGTCTCAGTCTGAGGCTAGCATTTGCCAGAGTAATGCTTGTAGTACAGCTATTTACAACTACAAAAGTAAACTAATGCAAGTCTACAACTTAACTACTTCAAAGTACTAAATCAAAGCAAGTATTGCATCAGCCAAAGGTTCGGTAGCAATAACCCATCCTTTTCATAACTGATGAGAATAGATCAGAGGTCTGGGAGCCAAATAGCATATTCTGGGCTCACTACAGCCTAGGATCGTTCTTAATGATTAGAAATGGAACAAGAGATAAAAGAAGTGATAATGAAATGGAATAGCACATCAGCCAAGGGCTTGGTAGCAATAACACATCCCTTTCATAGCTGATGGGAGCAGATAAGAGGTCTGGGGACCAAGTAGCAGATGCTGGGGTCCTCTACAGCCTAAGTCTATCTTCAAGAAACAGCAAATTAGCAATCTGGAAATGGAACATCAAATTGAAATGGAACAACAGGTAAATGGAACAGCAGTTCAAGAATAGAACAGTAATCGAAATAAGTAATAACTGAGTTCTTTAAGCTGCAACTCTATTTAACCATGTCAATGAAAACACCAATCCCTCAATCTTATATGATGGAACAATACTATAGAACCTTAGAAACACACCATACTTAATCTGCTTCTGTTAAAACACATACTATTGTATCTCATAATAAAGAATAGTCACATTCGATACCCATGTAAAACAGATCTTTCCAGATGACTTGTTATAATGCAAAACACAATCGTGAAGAATTCTGTAATAAAGTAACAGTGTCCTGTAGGGATTAATCAATGCTTAAAGAATTGGTAAAATAACATAGCATCGATATAAAGTTCAAGAACACGAAATGACTTGATCACAACAGAGCATGTAATAGAATATTCTCAAAACACAACAGATTACCAGAGTACGTCTATGAACAAACCACATGGAAACAACACGTAATAATACAAGAGCAAGTGTCCTCCAGGGCCGTGCCCTTAGCCTCTAGGGGTACACCGCTTAAGATAGATCCAGGCTCAAAGATAAAACAGTGAACAAGTCTGTATTAAAGCATGCAATAAAATTACAGGAACTCAAGTCTTCAACCGAACATAAAGATCATAGTCCTGATCTTCCTTAAAATAAATTACACCCCAAAAAGATCCTCCTTGAAGCCAACAGTCCTACCCCTTTTACAGGGAAGATGGCAGAGATATCTAGGTACATAAAATAGGTAAAATGGGATCCCTCAGGATCTCAGATCCTGAGGGATTCACAGAATCATTAATACTGCGTTACTTCTTCCCTTTTATGTTTCGTGCTGGTATCTCCACGTCCTTTCTTGGGTTGATTCGTTGTGATCTGGTTTGTTTCCGGTCTTCCGTCAAAGGGACAATAGTTATCTCATCCTTGTCTTTACTTTTGGAATGGCCACCTCCCGTATTTCCTCCCTCCTGCACATAGAAATGACGACTATCAGTGCTTTTCACTAATCTCTCGTGTTTCGTTATAAATTCTTACCATTATCTAGATTTCTCATGCAAAAGGCTTTTGAGTTCTGATGAAAAGATACCAAAATGACCATCAAAACATACCTTCCTTGGTACTCCACACACCCCCCAGCTTACCCTTTTTCATGGCCTCATGAAAACATTGTAGTTGACATGCAGAGCAATGAGGGAGTAGGCTGGAGATGGAATTTTGTGTGGGGGCCTACACCCATGATGCGAAACTAGATGATCAAAGAAATGGTTTTTCTAGCCCTCGAGCATTTCATACAGGGCTTGGTATCCAGGTGCAGGATGCCAAATGATTGGACTCTGGAACATATATCCTAACCAGGATGGCTCTGCCATCAAATCAATTTCACCATAGAGGGTGAATCGGTTAGCAGCAAGCTTAAAATTTTCATACTTAAACGGCTCTCAGAACTGAATATTTGGATTAGATACCCGATATCTAAATTTAGGTGCTTCAATGGCAGGGTCTTTAATAGAAGAAAATAATTCAAACCCTTGCCGAATGATTGCTTCATGCATGGGTCCTAATGCTTCAATCACGCCTGGAGCCCTCATGAGATTTCTATGACTTCTCCATAACTGTTCTGGGTCTCTAGGCTCGGCTCTTACCCATAGGTCTAATCCATTTTCTTGTCTCTGAAATGCATTGTAGGCTTTGAGCCATTTAATCTAATTAACTGTAATTGAAATGAAGGCTTGTAATTGAATATCTCCGACAAAAGGGCCAGGGTTCAGCTCGGTCTCTTGTTCTAGTACAAGGTTATGTAGGTAAAATTCACACAATAACCTTTGTACTTTTACCCCATAATGCTTACAACAGTTTATAAAATCGTCTATAGTGTTAATTCCTATGGGAGAACCTCCCCTAACGGCTTTAATTTTCAATTGTAAGTATCTTTCCATTAGAAACAGGGCATAATTTTTGGCAGGAGCTCTACATGCTAGGGCATCATTGTACAGAGCACACAAGGTATCCATTTGTTTAATAACTACATCTAATATACGGGTTACCTTGGCAAATTTCTCTTGCTCCTTTCGCCATCCTTCGAAGGCTTGGCTTTCTGACAGGTTGACGTTCCTTAACTGCTGCTGTAATTCCTCATATTTTTCATGGGGGACCGTTTGTTCCCTGAGCTTTTCTGCTTCTTGCTGAGCCTGCTTCAAATGATGGTGGAGGGTTCTTGTTTTTGGGTCCTTTTTCCATGCATCTGTGGAGGCTAGGAGCTTTACTTGGAGTTTCTTATTATGCTCCTTTGAATTCATAACCCTTATTACTCCCGAAGGTGGTGCCTCCATCTGAACCACCTTATTATCTTTTTCAATTTTAACACGAACTCCAGGCCACTGCTGTTCCTTTTCAAATGGAACAACAGTCTGTCCTTTTGTTGCAATTGGAACAACAGTTTCTCTTTCTGCTTCATTAGGGACAGCAGTTTGGCTTCTGTCAGGATTTTGAGTAGTGGAACGGCTCCCGGTTCTTCGCCTTTTATTCTTACGGGGTCTTATTGGCGTGGTCGAATTTTTTCTTGTTGAGGTTCCTACCCCCCTTTGTCTTGCTTTTAGAAGCCTAATCTGCTGGTGAAGCCTGACTATCACGTTTAACAGTGTCCCTTTTTCCTTTTGCAATTCCCTTATTTTCATCAACTTCTCAGAAAGAATAGCTGACCGTTTGCCGTGGGTTGGAGTGTGACTAATTTCTGGATTTTCTTCTTGAGGTGGCTGATCCGAGGTAAGAACCTTTCTTGGCTCTGTTGTTTCTTGGGCCAATTCTTCCTCTACCCTTATTTCCTCTGGATTCTCCTCTGGTGCCTTCAGACTAGGAACAAGTCGTTCCTGCCTAATATTTTATGTTTCCTTCTCATCATGGACGGGTGAAATTTCTACTTCTGCTTCTTCCGTATGCACTTCCTTGGGTGCATCTTTTTCGTGGGTTTCTTCTTGGGCCTGGAGGTTGGATGGACTCAGGGGCTGCCCATACTCGCCCATATTGGCCAGAATATTGGCCAATTCATCTTCCCCTATCGGGTTTTGTACTGGGCTTCCTCCCTGTCGTTCCATTTCTTCCTCCAGCTCGGGCCGCTCAACTTCTTCTTTCTCGTCTCCTTCTTCTTCTCCTCCTGTTTCTATTTCCCCTGACTGTTCTTCATCTTCCTCTTATGTTTCTGCCTCGGCAGACTGCTCTGTTTCTCTGTTATTTTCTTCTTCCGCCTCTGTCCCTGTGGACTGTTCTACGTCCTCATTACTTTCTTCTTTTGTATCTGTCTCTGCCGATTTCTCATCTATAATTTCTATTACTTGGCTCGTGCGAGCCCGGGGTTTCTTCAGCTCTGCTTGTAACCCTGCAAGCCGTGCCGACTTTCTACATTTTGCTGGTTGCTCAGATGTACCAGCGTCGGGTTGTTTCTCAAGTTGCTTTTCTGCTTGTTTGTCGGCTTGTCTTTCAGCTTGCACTTCTGTGCAAACGTCCTTCTTTCGCTTCTCTGGGCGTTGGGGTGTGCTATAAATTTGTTTTCGTTTTTCTGGGCGTCCAGGCGTGGCCGTCCCCTTATTAATAATATCAATTAATTCTTCCCAGCTGCTCAGCTGCTAGGTAAGACTATGGTTTACTATCAAACGAATTAATCTGTGGTGGCTAACCACAGATTCTTTGTGCTGTGCCTTTTTCATGCTCCGTGCCACATCATGCAATAGCGAATTAAGCAATGCAGGTAAATTCATAGAACATTTTTGTTTTAAGATAGCTAGGAGTTTTAGATGTCGTGGTCTTACCATGTCTTTTCTCCCCTCGCAAGTAATGTAGCTCTGGACAATTGTCGCCAATTCCACCCATGGCTCTCCTAGCGTTGCTGGTAGCACCTATTTTCCTCGAACTGTTAAGCTCTGGCCCTCGTCCTGAAAGATTTCCATAATCTTTTGTAGCCTTTCCTTCTTTATTGTCCACACAGGCCCTGTGGCCGGTAGTCCTGTGACTTTTTCTGTTATATCATCCGGTACCTCTATTCGTTTTCCTCTCATTATGGAATGTTCTTCCTGCAGGTTTTGTAAAAATTCCTTCGCCACAGTTTCATTAGACTCCTTCTGGCGGTTGAGGTAGGTCAACCATCCTACCTTCTTCAGAATTCTTTGGGCTGCAGCTGAAACAGTCAATGTCTGTGGTTCTCTGCGGACTGACCTTCCACCCATGGCTTCACTTGCAAATTCTCAAAGGAACAACAGCTGTTCGTTAAGACACAGAGAAGCTGGTGGCGAGTTTCTCATTCAAATTTAAATACAACGACGTATGCAATGGAAATAAATTCGAACAACGATTCATGCAGAAGAAACAAAAATGGCAAATGATCATGTCGTTGAGCCGTGCTGTGCTCAAGTACACGATCTTCTCGAATAACGGGCTAACACGTATTCTAGGGAATAATGAGGTTATTCCCCCCCCCCCCACAATATGATAGGCTGTCCCAACCATCAAATAAAGGAGCAGCGTCTGCTTCGTCCGCAAGGCCTTTATGGAGTAGCTTATGAAAATATGCCATGTCCGCAAAAATAGAGTATTATTGGAATCGAGGTGAAAAGTTAAATCGCTTTTAATATGTAAGCGACTGCGGTGAGTTGATGGAAGTTCGAGAATAGACATTTGCCATAATTAGCGAGCCCCATGCGGTTACTGTCACTAGCTCCGTAATGATTGGCGGTAATAAATAGTCATGCGGTATATGGCTGGGTAATTAAATTATCACGTTATAAGATACAAAGGTTATAATTTCCTTACTCATTGGTGTAAAGGTTACGACTTCGATACCATTAACAGAGCTCTGCTGCCAACAGGTGTCCATAACCTTGGCAGAGTTGTTTATTTCACCCCGGGAACCATATTCCTTTGTGTATGCGAGGAGTGTTATGTGATGTCAAAACTATAGGCAACTATGTAGGCTTGGTAACCAGTTAGTCATAGTTCCATTCATGAGGAAGGAGCGAATAGTGGGCAGGCCAGCTCGTGGTGAGACCTACTGTTCCAAGGGTTATTTATTTATTTTGATATACCTTTTGGACCATTTCCCGGGTGTGGTGGCCCTAATGGGAATGTCACTTCGCTTCCATCCTGATGATCATGGTAGGCCAGCTCGTAATGAGACTCCCTATCCTACAATTTGACAAAACTGCTTTGCTTGCTTCTTTTTTCTTTGGTTTTAATAGAGAACCTTTCCTGTTTATACACAAAGGGTGGTTCCGCACTCCTTAAGAGTAGGAATGGTGGAAGAAGTCTTAAAATCCCAATAGGAAGATATAAACTTTTTGATCTTATTGGCGAATGATAATTAAAATAGATAAAAAATCAGCATGATAGAGATTACCAATCAGAACAGAGTTAGTAGAACAATGGCAACAAAAGGTGATAAGTAAGCATATCTTTTCCCTACATCCTTTCATCAATTCAGGGCAGTTGCTTATAAGGATAGCGATTTATGATTAACCGATTTCCATATACTTTGCTTTTGTTTCCATCACATAAGTAGATAGCTGTATTCTAAAGACCATTAGCACTCTGCATCCTTGAGAAGGAACAAGTTGTTTTAAATCATATGAGTAGTGCAGTTTCAAGGAAAGATACAACAACGATTGTTCGTTTAGAGAAAGGAGCAGTGGAAATCAATGGTGCAGTTCAATAAAATCAAACAAATGCCATTCCTTTGGAAAAAGACCGGCAGAAATCAAACTGTGTTGTTTCTCTCGGAGACAGCAAAAACACACAAATGCTGTTCTTTTTAAGAATGGAACAGCAAAAACACTCAAGTGCTATTCATTTTTAGAAAAGGAACAACAAAAATCAGAAATGCTATCCCTTTTGAAAAAGGAACAGCAAAAATCACAAGTGTTGTTCCTTTTGAAAAAGGAATAGCAAAAATCACAAGTGGTGTTCCTTTTGAAAAAGGAACAGCAAAAAAAATCACAAGTGTTGTTCCTTTTGAAAAAGGAACAACAAAAATCACAAGTGATGTTCCTTTTGAAAAAGGAACAACAAAAATCACAAGTGTTGTTCCTTTTTCAAAAGGAACAACAAAAATCAAAAGTGTTGTTCCTTTTGAAAAAGGAACAACAAAAATCACAAGTGTTGTTCCTTTTGAAACGTTGTGCAAAAATGTTCTAACTGTGGATTCTCTGGTCAATGATTCAAAAGATACAAGCCACAGATCTCTTAAATCCAAAATCTTGTCCTAGTACGGAGGGGATACTTGGAGTGATATCCTTTTACTCGAAAAATCGAGAGTGAGGATAGCAAGAAGAGCAACAGATTCTTAAAAACTGTCGGGACAATATTATTATTTCTTTGTTTCTCTTCTGTTATCATCATTCTCATATCCTGACGATGGATCCCATTTGGGATTTGAAACGTTGTGCAAAAATGTTCTAACTGTGGATTCTCAGGTCAATGATTCAAAAAAAATCACAAGTGATGTTCCTTTTGAAAAAGGAACAACAAAAATCACAAGTGTTGTTCCTTTTGAAAAAGGAACAACAAAAATCACAAGTGTTGTTCCTTTTGAAAAAGGAATAGCAAAAAATCACAAGTGTTGTTCCTTTTGAAAAAGGAACAACAAAAATCACAAGTGTTGTTCCTTTTGAAAAAGGAACAGTAAAAATCACAACATGCTGTAAAAAATATGTACAAAAGCAATTCAAAGAATTATATACAAATTGTAAAGAAAAGTAAACTTCTTAGTGAGTTACAGGTGGAGGAGACTTGTCTTCCTCCCGTAAGATCTCAATATCTGAATCTTGGCGTAATTGCTGGCAAAAGGACTCCCGAGTAAGTGGTTTGTGATAGAGATGGACTCGATGTCCGTTTGCCTTAAAGGTATACCCAGAACCATCAATAGTAATTAGTGTGAGGGTACCATTGTCATGTACTTTCTGAATTTCATATGGTCCCAACCAACGAGTCTGGAGTTTCCCGGGGAAGTCCTGAAATCTAGAGTCATATAAAAGAGCCCAGTCTCCTTCATGGAAGACTCTGTTTTTTATGAGAGCATCATGCCACTTAGCTATTTGCTGTTGTATCAGGGCAGTATGTTGAAGTGCAGAGAGTCTAATTTCATCCAGCTCGTTAATCTGTTGCAATCGATTAGTTTGTGCCTCGGTTAAGTCTAACCCTACTTCTTGTGCTATTCGTAATGTCTGGATTTCAAATTCTATAGGAAAGATAGATTGTTTTCCAAACATAAGCTGGTAAGGTGAGTGGCCAGTGGTGCTTCTCCATGTTGTTCTATAAGCCCACAATGCTTCTGGTAGTCTGGCAGCCCAATCGCGTCTATGTGATGCAACTGTTTTGGTTAGAATTGTTTCTATTATCTTGTTGCTGCTTTCTACTTGCCCATTTTCATGTGGGTGCTATGGGGTGGTCATTTTATGCTGAACATGATAATTGTTGAGTGTTGCCGCTATTCTGTTTCCATTAAATTGTGGCCCTCCATCTGTGATTATCTCTCTAGGGAGGCCATAGCGCACAAATAGATGGAGCACGAACTGTATAGCAGATTCTTCTGTAGCCCTGGGCAAGGATTCCGCTTCAACCCATTTAGTGACATATTCTGTTGCCACTAGAATGTATGTTTTCTGGTTTTATGGTGGGTTGATTGGCCCCACGAAATCAAGGGCCCATCGCTCAAATGGTTCGATGACTAGCTGTGATTTCAAGGGCATCTCATCTGAGTGACTAGGGCATCCCGCCCTCTAGCAACTATCACATGCTTGGACAAATTTCTTTGCATCTTTAAAAATTGTGGGCCAATAATACCCTGTATGTAATACTTTATGTGCAGTCCTACGATCAACAAAATGTCCACCACATGGTTGGTCATGGCATGCTTTCAATATATCAAAGATTTCATCTTGTCAAACGCACCTCTTGATTTGCATGTCTTCCCCTGTGTGAAACAAATAGCCTCCAATCCAGGAAAATCTGGTACTTCGCTGGACAATCTGTTTTCGCTCATTAGGGGTTATATGTTTTGGTAACTTACCTACTGCTAGGTAATTGGCGACATCAGCATACCACGGTGTTTGAACAACAACAGCAAAGAGATGCTCATCTGGAAACTGATCTTCAACTTCTGCTGCATCGACTGGTTTTGGCATTCTTGAGAGGAAATCAGCTACCGGGTTTTCTTTGGTAGGTCGATCCTTGATTGTAATGTCAAATTCCTGCAATAAAATCAACCATCTGGTTATTCTGCCATTTGTGACAGGTTTATTTGCTAGATACTTTATAGCAGAATGATCTCTGTACAAGATAACGGGATATCCAGTGATGTAATGTCTGAATTTATTGATAGCATGTATAACAGCTAGAAATTCCTTTTTAGTTACAGTATAATTTAATTCAGCAGGGTATAGATTTTTGCTAATGTAATAAATGGCGTATGGTTTTCTATCCTCCTCCTGACAAAGGACCACTCCAATGGCTATATCTGAGGCATCGGATGATATCTGAAATGGCAAATCCCAGTTTGGTCCACGAAGGACTGGGACTATATATACAAGCTTTTTCAGGTCATTTGAAAGCACGTTCACATTTCTCTGTCCAAAGGAAATCAATATTACCAGTTAGTGCATACAATGGTGTAGCAATACGTGAATAATGTTCTATAAATCTTCTGTAATAACCACAGAATCCAAGAAAGCTACGTACCTCTGTGTGAGTAGTAGAAGTAGGAATAAGCAAAAGTATTTGGATTTTGGCTGGGTCTACCTGTATGTCGGCTGCTGAAATATAGTGCCCTAGAATAAGTCCTTCTGTCATCATCATGTATCACTTTTCATGGCTTAGACAAAGCCTGGTAGCTATACAGCATTGTAGGACTTTTTCTAGTGTTTCCAATGCTGGATCAAACTCTTCTCCGTATGGAGTAAAATCATCCATATATACTTCCGATCCTTCATTTATTAGATCTGAAAATATGCTAAGAATAGCCCTTTGGAATGTGGCAAGGGCATTGCATAAACCAAAAGTTAAAACTCGGTAGGCAAATGTTCCCCAAGGACAAGTAAAAGTAGTTTTATCTTGATCTTCAGGGGCAATCTGTATTTGGTTATACCCACTGAATCCATCAAGAAAAGAAAAGAATTTCTTACCTGCCAAAGTGTCCAATACTTGATCGATGAATGGGAGAGGAAAGTGATCTTTCTGCGTTGCCTTATTTAGTTCTCTATAGTCCACGCAGATTCTCCACTTCCCATTCTTTTTCGGTACCACCACAAGCGGGGAGACGCACTTACTATCAGAGATAGGGTAGATAAAGTTAACATCTAAAAGTTTTTGGAGCTCAGATTTTACTACTTCTTTTAGATGAGGATTTAATCTTCTCTGAGGTTGTCTAAAAGGTTTTGCATCATTCTCTATGTAGATGTGGTGTGTACACAATTGAGGATCAATTCCTTTCATATCGGGGTAATCCCATGCGAATGCATTTTTATATTTTGTTAAAACATGGATGGGTTTTGTTTCTTGTTCCAGTGTAAGGTTGGCGTTAATGTTTAAGGTCTTCGCAGGTTCGATTTCCACTATTTTACTATGTGCAACTGACGTGACAGGGATTGTATGGTCATGCACATCTTTCAGAGGTTCCTCCTCTACTTCGTTATCAAATGCTGCTTTTATCATATGACACTCGGTATGAGATGTGAGTTCAGTTTGACTAATAAAATTACTGATGGCATCATCTTCTGTTTGATTTTTGAACTCTAGCGCTTCTTGTATACTTAATGGAGATCTAATGTTGTCAGTAAGATATGATACAGGGTGCCTATTAGTTTTGACTATTGTGATGCTTGGCTGCGCCGGGGGATATAATACTAAGTTCTTAATATCTGCTCCCTTAGTTATGATCATGTTTCCTTGCCGACAGCGGATGTAGGCATTAGCGATAGCGAGCCAAGGCCTTCCTAAGATCAATGGATGTCCATCTAGTCGGGTTCTAGGATTTATTATCAGAAAATCAGTTGGGTATTACTAGGAATCAACTGAGACCATAACATCATGCAATATGCCTTCTGGCCTGACCACAGATCGATCAGCCAATTCCAGCAAAGTTGAAGTAGGTTCTGCAGATGTAATTCCTAACTTTTGGCAAGTGGAGGTGGTCAATATATTGCTTGCAGCTCCAAAATCAACTAAGGCATTGGTTAAGGTTTGGCCATAAATTTGAACAGTTACTATTGGGTTTCCTGGGTCTTCATATTTAATAAGTGTTTCCTTTCCTGATAATAGGTCAGATAAAGTGCCGATTACTTGAACTCTTGGATTATCTATTACATTCCTTCTTGGTCTTTTTATGCACAGTTCCTTAATAGTTTTAGCGTATATTGGGATGTCCTGAATGGCCTCAAGTAATGGGATTTTTATGTACAAATTTTGTAATTCTCCCAGAATGCCAAAATTAGGTTGCTGTATAGGTCGAGGTATGACTAAACGTTCTGGGAACGGGGGAGAGGATGTAGTTGCTTGATTATGAGTTTGTTTCCTATTTTCATCCTCTTCTTGTGACAACTGTTCTCTAGGTAACTGATCTTCAATTTGAACTATTTTGTTTCCCTCTGTTTGAATGATACACCCAGATCTAAACTGCAGATCATTGCACTCCCTCAGATTGGGTCCTTCTTCTGGTGTTTCTAGAATTTGGAGTGCTTGGACCGGTCTGTTATTTGGATTGGGATTGGGTTGGGCTGGGAGTTGGGGTCTGAGATTAGATTGGCAGTTTTGCTGTAAAGCTAGTAGTGAAGGTTGAGGGAAAGGAATGTTTCCTACTGGCTGCTGTGTTGGTCTCTGCCAATTATTCTGCCAGCTTGAACTTTGTGAAGTGGGGGGAGTCCATTGCGGTGGATAAGGGTTGTTTTGCCAGTATGGTCGGGGATAAGGAGGATTCGACCAGCCAGATTGGCTTGTCTGATTTAGCCACGGGTTTGCAGAAGGGTATGACTGTGATGACCAATTTGGAAATGGGGGTTGAAACTAAATTTGCCATGTATTATACTGTTGAGTATTGTATTGTGGATACTGAAAAGAAGAAGTTGGGTCTGAAAACATACCAGTTTTTCGCGGCTGCCACTGACGACGTTGGTTAAGCAGTTACACTGCTTCTGGTTCTTCTTCCGCTTCCTTATATACCGCTTTCAGTCCAGGTAATGAGGGAAAAATTTCTGTAGAGTGATCCCTTGTGGAAATGGCGCATGTCTGAACTGTATCTAGTGGGCATTCCTTATGGCTATGCTTCTTCCTACATCTGGGGCAGAAAATTGCTAAATTCTGTTCTGCCTCCATTTGTTTCTTCTTAGCCTGCGAAACGTCCAATTGTGTAGTCAGTGTTCCTAGTATATCAGTTTTAAAATTTTCAAGTAAATTCCTAATTTCCACACGTGTTACTCCTTCTGATGAAATTTTATTTTCCCGTGCAAATCGATCATGTTCTGCTGGGTTGATTCGTGTATTGCCTCTCGAACTCCTGATACATAAACCAATTATGTCAGCAAAACTTTCCTGATATATATCCCATTTCCCCATAATGTTTAATGTTTCAATCCATTGTTCATTCATGCCCCTTATTAATGTTGTTTTCAACACGTTATGAGGAAAAGGCAACGATGCATAAGAGGATCTTTGCAGCTTATACTCGAAATGTTCCACGTATTCTTCTAATGTTTCATTTGGTCTAGCTATCATCTGAAATATTTCATCTTTCAGTTCTCTAGACCTACAATAATCTTGATATTTCTTTAGGAAAGATTCTTTCATTTGTTCCCAGTTATTTATAACTCCACCACCTAAACCCATAAACCATCTTAAAGCTGCCCCTTTCAAAGTGGAGGGGAACAATTTTAATTTCTGGGGGTCAGTGGTGTAATCATATCCCCTGCATAGCACTTCAAATTCCAATAAGAATGCATTGGGGTCCTCTGATGTAAGTCCGTGAAATGTAGGAATGTGTTGAAGGGGGATTGCTTTCATAGGGGCATTTGCTGCGGAATCCACTATGGGGTATTGTAATGTAGAGGTTTGGGTGTTTGGCGGATTTTGAGCCATTGGGTAAAATATATGCCAATAACCTTCCGGAAGGTCTAAGAGGGTATTCCTAGGTTGAGGAGGAATAGTTTCAACAGGAACAGTTTTAATAGCACTTCCTCTATCTGGAATTTTTGTCTCAGGGAATAGGGTGTTTTCAATAATAATTTTTACCGCGCTCCCCTTGTCTGGGCTACTTAATGGCTGAATTATCCTAGGAGGAAATCTTGGCTCCCCAATTTCCCCTATTTCTCCTTCTCCTTCACAAATATTGCTTAGATTCCCTTCCTGCAGTCGTTCTAGAATAGAATTTTCAATTTCTTGAAAGTCTTGTTCGTCAGTCTGACTATGTACCTCAGCAAAGGCTTCAGATGGTGAGCCTGAGGCCTGAAGGGAACTAGTAGGTTGTTTGGAAGTAACTTTCCTAGGTCCTACTGAAGGCGGAGATTCGGCTTTCTTATAGATTTCGTCTATGTATGTCAATCGACCAAGGGTCACCGGTCCCTTAGCTTTTTCTGGTTTCGGTAACGGTTTGGGACTTTTCTCTAGTTTTTTCTGCTTAGTCATGCACTCAATTTAACTACTAAATTTTAAGCAGATAACAACAAATCTGCAGGAAAGTGGGTAAAGGAGCAGGGATTTTACATGCTCCGCACGTAGGTTCTTACCTTCCGTTTTCAAAACCCAATTCTTCCCTAGCAGGTTCGTACACTACTCTGACAAATACAAATGGCTACACTCCTTCCCCGACAACGGCACCAAAATGTAGATCTACAAAAAGGGTCTCTTTCACCTCTAGTTACCTCAAATTAATATGTCAATCCGGGATCGTCTAGTTATTTCAAAGGGTGTCTCAGTCTGAGGCTAGCATTTGCCAGAGTAATGCTTGTAGTACAGCTATTTACAACTACGAAAGTAAAGTCTACAACTTGACTACTTCAAAGGACTAAATCACACCAAGTAGTGCATCAGCCAAAGGCTCGATAGCAATAGCCCATCCTTTTCATAACTGATGAGAATAGATCAGAGGTCTGGGAGCCAAATAGCAGATGCTTGGCTCGCTACAGCCTACGATCGTTCTTAATGATTAGAAATGAAACAACAGATAAAAGAAGTGATAATGAAATGGAACAGCACATCATCCAAGGGCTTGGTAGCAATAACACATCCCTTTCATAGCTGATGGGAGTAGATCAGAGGTCTGGGGACCAAGTAGCAGATGTTGGGGTCCTCTACAGCCTAAGTCCGTCTTCAAGAAACAACAAATTAGCAATCTGGAAATGGAACAACAAATTGAAATGGAACAACAAATAAATGGAACATCAAGTAAATGGAACAACAAATAAATGGAAGAGCAGGTAAATGGAACAACAGTTCAAGAATAGAACAGTAATCGAAATAAGTAATAACTGAGTTCTTTAAGCTGCAACTCCATTTAACCATGCCAATCAAAACACCAATCCCTCAATCTTATATGATGGAACAATACTATAGAACCTTAGAAACACACCATACTTAATTTGCTTCTGTTAAAACACATACAACTGTATCTCATAATAAAGAATAGTCACATTCGATACCCATGTAAAACAGATCTTTCCAGATGACTTGTTATAATGCAAAACACAATCGTGAAGAATTCTGTAATAAAGTAACAGTGTCCTGTAGGGATTAATCAATGCTTAAAGAATTGGTAAAATAACATAGCATTGATATAAAGTTCAAGAACACGAAATGACTTAATCACAACAGAGCATGTAATAGAATATTCTCAAAACACAACAGATTACCAGAGTACGTCTATGAACAAACCACACAGAAACCACACGTAATAATACAAGAGCAAGTGTCCTACAGGGTTGGGCCCTTAGCCTCCAGGGGTACACCGCCTAAGATAGATCCAGGCTCAAAGATAAAAGAGTGAACAAGTCTGTATTAAAGCATGCAATAAAATTATAGGAACTCAAGTCTTCAACCGAACATAAAGATCATAGTCCTGATCTTCCTTAAAATAAATTACACCCCAAAAAGATCCTCCCTGAAGCCAACAGTGCTACCCCTTTTATACGGAAGATGGCGGAGATATCTAGGTACAGAAAATAGGTAAAATAGCGATCCCTCAGGATCTCAGATCCTAAGGGATTCGCAGAATCATTAATAGTACGTTACTTCTTCCCTTTTTTGTTTCGTGCTGGTATCTCCGCGTCCTTTCTTGGGTTGATTCATTATGATCTGGTTCGTTATCGGTCTTTCGTCAAAGGGACAGCAGTTAGCTCATCCTTGTCTTTACTTTTGGAATGGCCACCTCCCGTATTTCCTCCCTCCTGCACATAGAAATCACCACTATCAGTGCTTTTCACTAATCTCTCATGTTTCATTATAAATTCTTATCATTATCTAGATTTCTCATGCAAAAGGCTTTTGAGTTCTGATGAAAAGATACCAAAATGACCATCGAAACATACCTTCCTTGGTACTCCACAGTGGCAGAATGGAGGCTTCGAAGAAAATGTCCTTATTGATATGGTCTTCAAAGACCATGAATCTATCTAACCTAGAGGCGACTTGGTGGGCTCTGCCTCTCCAGTTGTTCCATGTGAATACACTGTTGATGGTTGAAATATGTACTACTTTTAACTCCACAATCGAATTTTGGAAGAGATCCATTTATGGATCCTTCCATCTTATCCCACCCTTTCTCTCTTCTAGCGAGGTTATGAGGTTAGAATCTCCCCCAATCAACCAAATTTTTTCCTCACTCATTGTGTGAAGCTTTCCTAAATATTGGAGGAAATCTTCTTTCTCTGCTGGAGGACCATAGACAATCATACCCACTCTTTAGCCCCAATTTGTTTGAATTTTCGAGATAAAATACGAGGCATACTGATCTAATGGATAAAATGGATCACGCTAGTGTTCCAGAGTATGGAAATGCCCCCTCCACTACCTCTTATTTAAGCCATAAATATAAGACAATATCTTAAGGATTACATCATTGAAATAAAACAAACATTGACCCGACTAGACATTCTTCAAATGTTTTGTCTTTGAAAACAATGCTTGGACCAATAAGACTCGTTCAAGCTACTCCCTCTTCCACCAAAAGGTATAGTCTTCTAGGTGTGACCCAAAATTTTCTAAAATCAATAGCATTTGAAATGACTTGTAAACCTTGTGAAAGTATGATGATGAACTTTGAAATTATAGATACAATCCCCATGTACATGTTTCATAACTCTAGTGAGATATTGTCTCTTCGTTCCATCAACAAAATTCTAACTTTTAATATTATCAAATTTGAACAATGAAATAACATTTATTGTAAAATTAAACAACTTCACATCTTTATATTATAAAGTCAAACAATTACACTACCATTAGAAAAACATAGTAATACTATTTTCTATTAAAAAGATAAGAACTTTTTTAAATGGATTAAATTAAGATAAGGTAAGGCCTTTATAATACATAGTCAAATAATTGTTTTTTCAATTTAAAAAAGCACAACAATGAATATTTTTCATTAATCACAACTATGGACTATTCAATTACGTCATGACTCTTTACATTCCATAATTGAAAATTTCACTTACAAATTATTTACAAAAGTATATTACAATTTACTCGTACCCATATAGGACAAAATTGGGTAGAGACAACTAGACAACTTAATAGGAGAAAACATATCATGCTTCTGTTTGGGGAAACTTTAGCTCAACAACCTCCGCTTGATGTGTCTTGCCAAAGTAACAGTGCCAAGTTATGTATTGCGCAAGATATCTAGGGCTCTAGTGCCAGCTATCTCAACCCACAACCTTTAGGGGACCCAAGCTATTATAGGGCTATACGGATTACATCCTAACACATAGCCTATAGGGATCCAAAGATAAACAAAGGAATTGTTAAAATATATATAGAATAAAACAAAAACTTAAATAATACTAAACCACTTATCAATAAAAATTGCATCTTTAAATGTTAGTATTGAAGTGGTAAAGGCTCAAAACTTTATCTATTTTTGTAGATTTTCTTATAAGGCTTGTATAGTGTACTTTTCTTTTTCATAAATTGAAATTTAGTTTTATTTTTCATAAATTGAACTTTAGTTTTATTTTTCATAAATTAAAATTTAAAATAAATCTAAATCCACATATATGACCTCTTCATGTACATGATACATATATTATTATAACTAAGAAACGTTCCTTGGTAATGATATGTTTGTTCATGCATGCAACATTGAGTAAGATATAAATATAAAAGTAACTTAACTTGCAAACTTGATAACTTGAAAATGAAACAAATAAATCCTTTCTAACTACATTCATCAAAACTAATGTAACATTGATAGAATATAACATCAAATCCACATAATGAATTTAAAATTCAATGAAGACATTGTCATACACACAAGTTCAAATTCATATATTTGTATTTCAAATTTGTCTAGCTATACATTTTTATTTTCTACAAAATGGAACTTCATTCCCAACATAGATAATGTAAGTTCATGCCCATGAATGACGTTACGGAAAAGCAGCCTCACAAATGATCTAGAAATTGGGTGTACAAGTCACCATCGCCACTCTTGGCACTCCCAAGTGAATTTCCAAATTGATATCGCTGAAAAAATTCAATGACAAATTTGTTGTAAAATCCAGAATGCATATAATCAATTTCATTAATTAATGATAAGTGTTTGATCAACCACTCATTAACACCATGAATATCTAAGGCAATGGAGAAGATTTCCCTTCCTGGGTAGATGATGGAGCACTTGGTGATGGATATAGGCATCGTTCAGGGGTGATGGATAAAGGCATGGTGGGAGAAAAATTGGACAAAGGTATTGGGTTTTGGTGATGATACATCCCCATCGATTATATGATAGTGGGAATAACCCCAGGGCGAGGGATCACGATAGGGGGGAAAATTGGAATGTTAAGGGTGGATGATTGGAACAATGAGAAGGGAGGAAGGTGAAAGGGGAGGGGTGGGAATGGGGAAGGGATTGGGGAGGCGGTTATAGGCATGGGAGAATTTATGAAGGAAAAAGGTGGCGGGTGTGGCCGACAGTACATCCCCATTGGTTGTACAATAGGGAGAATCACCCTCAGGGAGAAAATTTGGATGGTACTGATTGGAGAAGTGTTCCAAATGATATAGTTTCTTTCATTGACATGCTCATCAAATAATTGGAGTTGAAAAGTTGGCCGATCAACTGTATCAACAAAAAATGTTCATATAGTTATGCCTATGCATTGCAAATGATAGTATATCATATTTCACTTGAAAAAATGCATAACATCAGATTTCCATACCATTTTTGTGTATAATAGAATTTTGCACTAACTCAGGCATATGGTCCACATTTCTTTGTTGTAGAGAAGATAACTCCAGTTGTTCATTCATGCTCTGTTTTTTGCACGAACTCGTCCAACCCTTTCAAATTGTAGTTTATCTCTCCCTGCTTTTGAATTGTGACCAGAATGCCTTTTCTTATTGAATGGGCTCAAGAAACTATGTTTTATCCTGGTAGTGATCTTGGATGGAGTTAGAGTATTGAAAAAAAATCTGTTGTATTCTTGATATGCTTTGTCTACCAAGTTGTTTAATGCATATGCCTTTTCCAAATTTGTTGGTATTATGGATCTCAATTTCTCATGAATTGATGAGTTAACATGTTTCATCTCATCATCTTCAAAAAATTCACTATCTGGTTGTACATTGGTTGATTGAACATTATATGAGAATTTTCTAAATCATAAATGCTTGTTTCATTATGACAATTTAGATTGGGAGGAGAATCAAAGCATGGCAGAAGCTCTGTTTGGATTTCTGGGCCCAATATAGGTGATGCATTCAAATCAAATAAAATTATAGGAATTTATGTAGTAGCATTAGTGACATTAGGTAATGCATTTTCACCCAAACTAATGTTACTCACCAACATCTCAACTTTCAATACATGTTTACAGACGTTTCCATTTAGGGCCCACTTGCAATTACCGAAGTGTATATTGGAATCTTTATATATGCGAGTATTCTTATTTTGGCTATGAACCCAATAATTGCTGTTACTCTTTTCATCAAGCACACAATCTTCGTTTGGGATTTGGTTAGTTCTACACTTGGATGCATTCAATTGTTCCTCAATTTTTTTGGGTCGTACAAAACCAACTTCTTTTAAACGTTACATATGATTGTAATATAATACAACCTTTGTCAACAACTCATAAATCAACCAATAAACCCACCTATGGCATGCATTATTCTTCTCACTTAGGTACCTTTGCTTGATATACCGATGGTAAGACTCAATTGCATTATTTGTATTTTGATTGGAATGTGGAAAAATTTTGTACGCCTTTGCCCACATATCTGTAGAAAGAAATTTATTGGTTATGAATTAATAACTATACATTTGACATGCAAAATAGAGTCATTAAAGCCATTTATAAGAAACTTACATATTTTGTTGTTGGCTAACCAAGTTGTTTTATAATATTCCAGAAACTTTGTATGGTCACTGAACCCTTCAAATAAATTTTAAACTGCCTTTTTTATAGATTCATCATCTTCACATGTGTGCATGATTTCTCCTAAAGCATGGAAAATGCGGATTTGGTTTTCCCTTCCTTAGACTTTGTTTCCAACATTCTTCAACCATGCACGACGGACATTCCACACAAATAATAATATTGTACAATTGATTGAAGACTTGGAATAACATACTTTCTAGAGAGAATATACATTAAGAATATTTTCATGCCTATTATAAAAAGAATAAGCGCATCACCTTAACGCTTCAATTTCAGCAGTAGCATCATCTGTAATGAAGGCTTTAACATGGCAATCTGGTCACTCTTTATTCCAAATGGCAAAGGGACTTGACATCCATTTAGAAATAGCAACTATAGTATTGCGTGATGATATCATCCAAGCTACTGGAACCCCATTGTGATGTTTTTTGAAAACCATTAAAGTGTAAAGTTGATACTACATTACAAACAAAGTACATAATTATATTTATATAAGATACAAGCATTAAAATGGGGTTGAATAAATGAATTAGATTTAGGATAAGTTTGTACTCACCCCGTACTTATTTGTACTAAATGTTGAATCCATTGAGATTATATTGTTCTGAGAATATTTTAGCATCATTGAACGCATCCACTTTTTTTGTATGCCTATGATAAAAGGGATGTTTTTAGTAAGATCTTGTTTCTGGTAGAAGAAAAGGTTGTCAACGTGTTCCTTATACCAACATTCTACACTGATTGGATCACTTTGATCTTTAACATACTCTAGCCTTATGGTATCATTGTAAACGTTTAATATATCTTGTCTTGTCATGTATGTATCTCAAGATGTCCCTGTGTATAACTCACCGAGTCCATCCTTCACATCAAAGATGAAATTGTCCCATATCATTGTAACATTGAAACCTCTTTGGATTAAATGTTTGAAAATAGATTGCATATCCCTTGTTAAATGTGGTACATAACTAAATCTCATAGGCCTATTGATTTCATCTTTTCCGTGACAAACAACATTGGATTTATCAATATGCCTACATTCACTATATATTCTTACAACTTCATCTGGTCTAAGTTGAAGTCATCGCACAATGAAGTGACATTAGAAACCAACTTTAAGACTTTCATGTCGATTGTGTTTCTCGTTTTGATATGAGGATTCACTCATAATTATTTTTTTGCACTTCGGACCATATGCACACCAATAACTATATATAAAACATTTACGATAAATTAGATATAACATATATGCATATTGAAAAAAATTATACGTATCTTGAAAAAAGATATAAAGACTCACATAATGTACTCCAGATATGTTGAAAAATATGTTTGTCTGATATCCTCTACTTTTTTACTTCGTTGAGAAGTAAGAAGAAATTGAGTGGGTGCATGTTCACTTGATTCCTCTCCTCTTATAAAATCATCAAGTCGAGAATATGGAATAATTGCAACTTGGTACCCATAAATCTGTGTCCATGTTAAATATTCTGCTAAAAATTCAATCATATCCTCTGGGTCTTCAACTTCCAACCCATTAATCCTCTCCCACTTCTTCATTCTTCAAATACCTATAAAAATTGAATCGAAAATAATTTGGTTTGAGTAGGTATTATGGCCTTGATTAATGCATATCAATAAGAATAGAAATCACATTTTTAGGTAACTATTCTATACTTTTCAGGTAAACCACTTTGGTAAAGGTAATATTTGGGTAATTAATAAACTTAGATATTTTTGACAAATTTAGACTAACCATGTATGGCATATGATGTCTTTGTGGACGTGGTGTCAGCATGTTGGTCTCATGGTACAACTTGTGATGAGTGGTTGAGGTGGAAGGGGTCGAAGGGAAATACCTAACATGAAAATCTCATAAAAGAAAGGATGTGCCCAACACCAAGGCATGAGACGGTGTGCTAATAGTGGCCCTTCAAGAGGGATCAAAGGGAGAGACATAACACCTCTCTCAAAGCAGGAAGGTTTTGTAATATCCTAGATTGACAGTTTGGGTCAAAAATAATGTAGGAATGTCACACCATTTTGAGTTTGATCAAGAAAGAAGTAAGTTTACTAAAAGGAGCAAGACTCAACGAATTCTCCATAGAAAAAGTGGGCATTCTAAATAAACTTGATTTAGACAATTTAGAGGCTACATACATATGAGGGAAAAGGTGATTTTGATGCCTCCCTTCAAATAACCTACAAGGAAACCTAAATTTACCGTTTTCCCCAAGAACTTAAGAATCACTAGTCAATGGATCAACCATAAGTTGATGGGAATATTTATACCACAATTCTAAGACTCTAGGTATACCAAAACAATCCTTAAGAAGGTGAGCAACCTTACAAAGCTTACAAAGTTATTTGGGCATGCATTGCATGTTGAAGGGTTCCTCAACATTACCAACACTCACGACCATGGTTGGTTTGTTAAACCCTTTCTTATGTTGCTTCTCCTTCTTCTTCCTTCTCTTATTCTTCTTATCCTCCTAGTTACAAGCATCATGACTTTCACCAGGAGATGAAGAAGAAAGGGTAGAAGACATTATGGGAGAAGAATTGATTTATTCATGATAAAAGAATAGTAAAGTTTTATACAAGATTAATCAACATCCTACTCACATGGCCCTTTTTTCTCCTAATGGTGTATTTTATTAATTTTATTAAAAGTATAAATATGAACGCTCGTGTCATACTTTATTAAGTTTGTTAAAAGTATAAATATGAACATTCATTAATCAACTAATTAGCTAGTGGTTGGGTTGTTGAAATAACGGCCAGCAACACAAACATTCAGTAAAATCTTGGAAGTGCCATGAAGCTTTAGAAAGCAACGATGTTTGTTTCTTTTACAGTTAATCAACATATGAAGAACTACTACTTTGAATTTCACTATGTAGTCTTGTAGGGTCCTTCACTCTAAAAAAATTTAAAAATATATTTCATATATTTAGGTGTTATTCATGTTATAGACATGATTGAACAAAACAAAACATTGTTGAAGAAGGTTGATACCTTGATGAATGTCATAGATCCATTAATAATTTCATTCGTATTAAAAAAAACAATAGTAAGTAGATAATAATTAGTTACTTTTTGTAAAGACAATGTGCATTAATTTTTAATGTTTATTATTTATTGTATACCGCTTTTTAAAATGCTAATTTGGAAGATACTAGTGGGGACGCAAGTTTTCTTTTGTATAACCTATTAGCTAGAGTCTATGATTTTTTTCCACTGGAAAAATCCGTAATTTTCATTATGATGGAGGAAATTACATATTGTAAATGCAGTTTGCGTATGCTGATCCATGTTGTCCATCAAGATCCACCACGCAGGGTGATCTGTCTTGTATAACAAAAATGCTATTGTATAGTCTATTTAGTAGTCTTAGCTACTAATCGCCTGTACATGACCACGCAGGGTCCATTTTCAAAACGTCTTTATATATATATCAAAAGTTTGACAAAAATTTTTATCACTTTTTGATCATTTATATCATTGCTAAGATCAGGGACTGTTGTCCCTCTGATATCGTTGATCTATGTATGGCATGTGGTAATAGCGGTGTTCCTCAGTCCCTCGCTGCTCCAATATTAACCATTCTCCTCTGGGTAGTAGCGCGGCCTCCTTGGATAATTGATCAGCGTTGCAGTTATATTCCCTGTATATGTGGATACAAGAAATATGGTTAAATGCTGCCTTGAAAGTTTGAGTTTCATACAATATGTTGCTGAGTGTGTGAATGTGACATATTGTAGATTGATTGAACCAATTTACAACAATCTTTGAGTCCCCAAATATATTAAGATTTATACACTGATGTCCCAGAGAGAAATGTAATAAGTGGCGAAGGGTCATGAGTTCCGCAAAATTGTTCGAGCCCACATCGAGGCCCAGCTTTTTTTTGAATCTGTGGTGTTCATTTATATGTAGAACGAAGCCCCCCCCACAACCATTTTGATTCGATGCCCCATCGAAAAAGGCCCAAGGGACTGTTTTGTCTATAATGGGGGGTGGTTGAATACGCCTCACCCTAGGGGGAGTAGGGTCGGGTAGTTCAAGGTATGAGGAAATAATGATGGCTTCTATGCGAGGCCAACACATAGCCATGTTCTCAAAGATATACCTGTTGCGGACCTTCCATAAATGCCAAATGACCATTAAGGGGAGGTTCAAAAGTTTTGATCCCGAATGTTTGCGGTACCAATCTTCCCATGTACTTAGTAAATCATCCCCGATCCAAGTCCCAGCGAAACCTATAGATGTCGATATGCTTTTCCAAAGAGCGCGGGTTGCTGTGCAATGAAGGAAGAGGTGTACAGTTGATTCCGATGCCTCTTTGCATAGGATACACCAAGATGGCTCGTATATCACTCTATGGGTTAGCTGCTCTCCCGTGGGAGCAATATCTTTAAGGACACACCAGAAGAAAAGTCTCGTACGTGGAGGAGCATTAAGCTTCCAAATATCTCGCCACCAGTTCAATGTCAACTCAGGTTTTTTATGTTGTATGAGGGAATGGTAGCCCGACTTTGGTGAGTATATACCATTATCAGCCATAGACCAAACTAATTTTTCAGGCCCCTGTTTGATTCGCATATGTGATTCGGATAAAGCTGTAGTATAATCAAGCCACTCCTGATGCCATTGTGGAGGTAGATCGAGTTGTAGAGCCGACTTCCATGCCTATGAATAAATATCTATGCGCTATTGATCAACGATGTGAGCAAATACCCTGATCCCTCGATCATGAAGGAACCTGATGAGTTCTCTGCTGAGTATGTGTCTGCCCCCACTTCCTATCCACAGATCTTGACCAATCCTACCTAACGATCCATCATTAATTCTCCAGACCAAAATGTCACGAATGAGGGGGAGGGAATGTATCAGAGCCTTCCATCGATGAACCTCCCGTTGTTTGCCAAGTTGGTAGTCTGATCCAATCCAATAAACTCTGAGGCCAAATGTATTTATAGAAGGATACTTGTGCCCAAAGGTTCTGACTTGTCATCAGTGACCAGCCCATTTTTGCAGAAAGTGCTTGAGCGAAGAGGGGAAGGTCCTTTAGTCCCCATCGACCCCATTTCTTAGGTAGGGTTATCTTTTGCTAGCTAATCCAGGCGAACAATCTTTTGTCTTGATTTTCATTCCAGAGGTATTGGTTACAGAGTTGTTTTAATCGTCCTAGAATGTTCCGTGGGATCCATGCAAGGGCCATCCAGAATACCGGAGTGGCCTCCAAGATAGATTTGATGTGCACCAGTCTGCCTACCCTAGATAAGTATCTAAAGCTCCATACAGTGATTCTCTTCTCCAACTTGGAAACCAGCCAAACCCAATCAGAAATTCTTTGACAAGTAGGTTTCAGGCAGTACCCCAAATATTTGAGGCCCCAATCCAAGGGGTGTATGCTGTAGGGAAAAGCCTGCTGAGCAAAATGTGATTCCTGTACCGATGTGCGAGTGCAAGTGATAGTAGATTTAGAATGATTAGCAAGCATACCCGTAGCAGAGGAAAAGAGAAGAAGGATCTTTGAAAAAGATCTGGAATCTCGTATGCTACCATCCAGCAGAATGAGTACATCGTCCACAAATAGAAGATGAGTGAGAGAGCAAACATCTGAGATCCGGAGACCACTGATATCACCATTCCTTTTTGCAAAGGCTATGAGCCGACTAAGACCTTCCATGATAATCAGAAAGAGCATTGGAGACAATGGGCAGCCTTGTCTCAGTCCCCTTTCAGAGTGAAAAAATGGTGAGGTCGAGCCATTAATGAGAATACTAAAGGAAGGGGAAGTAATACAAGCCATTATCCAAGTGATGTAGGAGTTGGGGAACCACAGATGGATAAGAAGCATTTTGATATATAGCCAGTTGACACGATCAAATGCTTTGGAAAGGTCAATCTTGAGAACGATGCTCTTTAGATGCTTAGACCAGATAGAATGTATGGCTTCTTGGGCCGAACCAATGGCTTCATGTATCTGTCTGGATTTGAGGAAGGCAAATTGTTGAGGGGAAATGTGTCTGGAAAGAATCAGTCTGAGACGGTTGGAAATGGTCTTGGAAATGATCTTGTAAAGGCAATTGCACAATGAGATAGGCCTGTAATCATCGAAAGAAGATGGGGAATCAGATTTAGGAATGAGAGCAATGAAAGTCGAATTGATGGCGTGGTAGATGGATCCAGAAGTTCTGCTCTCTTCCAGAACATTCAGTAGATCCTGCCCCAGGGTTTCATAAAATGCCAAATAGAATTCAATGGTCCAACCATCCGGGCCTGGACTCTTATATTTTTTGAACCATTTTAATATACCTTCTAACTCCCCAGAAGTTACCGGAGCATTTAGCTCTTCCACATCATCCTCATCAATAAATCTCAAAAAGTGACTCGCAACATTGATAATATCAGGTAGATTAGCTACACGGGGACATTTATAGAGATCTCTGAAGTGAGTGATGCCAAGTTGAGCAAGCTTATTGAAGGAGTCAGCCATGTCTCCCTCCAGAGTTGGGAGTTTCCAGATGGTATTGGACACCTTTCGACCTTTGGCATAGCAGTGGAAAAACTTTGAGTTATCATCCCCTACTTGTAACCAAATAGCTCTACTCCTCAATCATAGGGATTCTTCATGCCCCTTAAGGATGCTAGCCTTCTGGTTTTCCAATTCTATCAGTCGTCCCTTGTCCTCTGCGGAGATAAAGCCTAGTCCCCGATCATCTAGTAGTGAGCTCAACTCTGATTTAATATGGGTGAGTTGTGTGGATTCCCAAGCATGCTTGTCCTTTTCCCAATTAATGGAGAGGTGCTTGATCTCTGAGAGATTTCTGCAGAACCCTTTTGCAAGTGATTCTGCTCCATTAATGGGATGAATATTCCAATATTCAGAGATCAACTTGATGTATGACAGGTCCTTCAGCCAGGTGTGATTGAATTTGAAAGGGGCTTTTGGCTTCTTAAAAGGCCCCTGAATTTCTAGATATATAGGCGCGTGATTCGAAATTCCTCCCGTACCTACCCATTGCTTGTAATGATGCAACCGATGAAGGAGCACATCCTTCATGGTGAATCTGTCAAGTCTGCGAGCCAATGCTGCATCGCCCACCTTCCTGTTCCTCCAGGTAGGAAGAAGTTTATGCATGGGGACATCGACAAAATTTGTTTGCTGTAACAGATTTGTCATGTAATGTGTGATAGAGTCGATTTGTGCTGCCGATCCCCATGACTCCCTGAAGCCTAAAGAAAAATTTCGATCTCCTCCAATTACAGTCCGGTCCTCATCCATGAGAGTGAGATGTAGGAGTCTCTACCAAAATTGTTCTCTTTGATAAAAAGGGGCGTATACATTCACAATCCAGAGATTCATGCCCAGATCTGCAGTGAAAATGCCCAGGCCCAGATAACGCCGCCCCCCCCAAGTTGCATCAACCTTTATGCTACGAGGGTTAACTCCAATGGCCAAACCACCGGATCGACCAGCTGCATCGAGGGCAACATAGGACCATCCCGGGGTCAATGATTACATGGAGTGGGAGATTTGATCGGCCGAGCAAAGAGTCTCTTGTAGCATAATAATATCGATGGGTTCAATTTCAATGAGACGTTTCATGGCTAGTTTCATAGAGGAACTCGCGAACCCTCTACAATTATAAGATAAACACTTCATGGGGGAACACCTCATGGGGCATGTCCTACTCTAAGGACCCCATCAATGGTGGATTGTCGACCAGAGACTACCTCCGCCCCTGCTTTCTTAATAGCCTTAGAAAGGTCAGATTTCCTACCTCTGGTAGGCAGGGGGCCGGCACCCGTCACAGAGATGCCAAGACCAGACTGGTGGGCTGACAAATCTTTTGAATGAGATCTGGATCGAAGGAAGTATGGATGAGGAGGGGAGGCCTCGAAGGATGGCTGGGGAGACAAAGAAGAGGAGGGGGAGAGCAGTGAGGGACCAGTGGTGGCAATGAGGGGAGGAGATGACATAGAACAATGAGCCATAGATGTCTGTAATGAGGCACCTGCATCATGAATAATATGATCAATTATAGAGAGAGGAGGGTGCAGAGGAGTACCAGAGGTTGTACCAGCTTCAGCTGCTGAGCGAGCCCTGGTCATCGGCGGCGAGGTGTGCCTGAGTCCAGGATTGACCGCTGGTGAGGATGCTGCCGGAGACTGGACAGTAGTATTGGGGGGTGAGAAAATCGGTGAAGCAGCCCTGGAAGGTGCCTGTGTGATCTTCGGGGAGTCCTCGGCTTTTCTATTGAGTGGACAGTCTTTGAAGAGATGTCCGACCTTGTGGCATCGTCTGCATCGGAATGGTACCCCCTCGTAATCCAGTATCTGGACTCTTATGTATCTCCCCCACTGTAAAGTGATCTTTTCCTCCAGCCCTTCACGAGTATCCAAGTGAACCAAAATACGCGCGAAGGTCCTGCTCCTTGATTCCACAAATGTGCAGTCATGGTCAAGATAGGTGCCCAGTGCATTACCAATCCTGATGAAAACTTCTTCAGCCTAGAACTATAGTGGAAGTCCTGGAAAACACACCCAAATCGGTCGAGCTCCGATTTGCTAATGTTCAGAGTCAAACAGGGGGCTCCACCTTTTGAGGAGAACCAGAGCCATCTCAATGTGCCAGTACCTGGCCAGTACCAGGTTTGTGTAACTCTCCTTTGAGAAATGTAAAGAGAACCAGCCTCTTGGCATGACATGCACTTTAGGTAGGTCAATGAGAAAACCCCCCGAGATCTCCTTCACCCATTGTGTTAGTCTTTTTGCCGAATATGCCCTACCCCGAACATGTCCTACCAGCACAGTGTTTTCCATGATTGCAAACTCACCTATTGCCGAAGTCTCTCCAAACCTGATAGTGATATCCTTTGAGGTAGCCTTGATGCACTTCGACTTCTTTTTGCTGGTACGAGGTGCAGACGGGTGATCCACCAGGGGATTAGGTAGGCCTTCCTATGGGTAGGGTTTAGCAGGTTTAACCTTGACAGCAGGTGTCTCGAAACATCCAGATGGACGAGTTCCTGCAGAAAGGGTATGCGCCGCAGCAGAGACCGGAGGGTTGATAGAAGGAGCCACAAAAAAGGCAGAGGAAAGCGGATCAAAGGAGGGTGAGGGGAGGGTGTAAGAAGATAGAATATGGAGAGTGCCCAGGGAGAGTTGAGGGACTTCAAAATTTGGGGATTCGAAAGGGGTCGACCCGATGAGGGGAGGGGCAGAGCTGTGCCATGGAAGGGGGACAACGGGAGGTCAATGAGATGATTCCGGGCCAGAAAACGACGAAGATGGAAAAATCGGGGGAGCTGTAGAGAAGCTAGGGTTATCGAAGATGATTCTGTCCGGGAACAGCTCCTCCGAATAATCAACTGCCTCAAACTCCATATTGTCTTCCATCCTGTCCAGAGGTCAAAATCCGAAAGTGACGGGTGTAGACTGCTACGATGTAGGGTGTACAGTGCGCATAACTGAGACCGTGACGATATTCTGCAGAGATCTGGCAGAAACCCTAGGTTAACCTAGGCCTTCACGAGCGCGCACCATCTTCCTCCGGCTAGAGTCTATGATTGTTTGCTACTAGGATTTATTGACAATGCACATGAAATTATTTTTATTTATACAATAAGTTGTATTTATCATGCGATGATATATTGTGTTTTATTTATCATATACTTGTGTTTTATGTTTTTTTTTAAGGAAGTTTCTAATATTTTTCATTTAAAAAAAAGAATGATTATTTATGTATGGTACTGCCAAGTGAATTTTCAAATTGACATTTCTGAAAAAATTACATTAATCAATTAGTTGTAAAAAATATAATGCATAGAATCAATTTTATTAATTCATGAAGAGATTTTGATTAACTACTCATTCTCATTGTTAAGATCTAGGGTAATGGAGAAGACTGCCTTGCCTAGGTAGATGCCGGACCACTTGGTGATGGATATAGGCATGGTTTAGGCTTGATGGATAAAGGCATTGTGGAAGTGAAATAGGAAAAAGGTAGTGGGTGTGGGAGATGATACACCCCCATTGATTGTACAATAGTGGGAATCAGTGTGCTAATTGGGGCCCTTCAAAGAGGGATGAAAGGGAGGGACATAACACCTCTCCCCAACAAACCCCCCAAAATTGAGAGTAAAACCACTAAAAAATGTTGTGAATTAAGACAAGAGGCAATCCCCTCTGTTAAATATTCTTTGAGAAAACAAGACACAATGGTGGTAACTTACCTATGTTATAGAATAGGATAAGGATCATGCAAATCAAGTAACTTTGAAAGTTAAGGCTCACCAAATCAAAATTTATTATGCAATCTGGTTCGTCTAGCTAAATCCTAAAGCCTGTAGCCTTAATCCTCAAAGAAAAAAGGGTGCAACATTTCGCCGGATTGAAGTTGTGTGGAACCAAATAGTTGCTCATGTAAGCAACGTGCATATTGATTTTCATACATCTCGATCAAAGCATTCTGCTCTGTTGAAGCATGCAAGAAGTTAACCCTAGAGAGGTCTTATATACCTTCTTCACCGACTTTAGTATTAAATCCAAAAGAGTGTTCAATGGAGTAATGTGAACCATATGCCTTGTTACATTCTAAAAATCCATCACCACCTTCAAAATTTGAAAATCAAAGTTGATGGAAGCCTTCAAACCTTTCCATAGTGTATAACATTTGGAATGATTATTTATTAAAATATTAAGAACCCAAACAAATGAACTTTCAATTAATCTTCTAGGATTTGTAATAACCCCTCTATCGGCCACCACCCCACTCTATAACATGCTAATTAGTAAGTTAAGAAAATTAGTAGAGTTTTTAGAATTTTAATTGAATAATCAATAATTATTAGTGGTAGGAATTTAATTTTCGTGGAATGTTCTAGAATATTTATGTTTTTTTTGGTCTTTTTAATCAAATTGATTAATTAAAAAAAAATTCACACAACTAAGTATCATATAAAACAAGTTATGGTGTTTGGTCATGTGGTATTGATAAGCCTTCATGTTGTATCAAAGCTTATTTAGATTAGCAAATCTCCATGGTAAAGTGAGTGCAAATCCTCATGATTAAAAATCTAGATACATGTTTTTCTAAATGTGTAGATGTTTAATTTATGTATTACTTGTTTTTGTAATTAATAATAATAATATAATTTAAAATAAAATTACAATTCAGTTAAGTTTTATGTTTTTTTAAATCTTAATAAAATGAGATATACTAAAGTAGTGTCTATTGTTATTGATTATGAATTGATATATATTATTTATCAATCATCTAATTTATATAGTTGTAATAGTTTCATTGAAATTTTGTACTTAACATAATTTTTTTCAAAAACACAAGTTTTGGAAGTAAATTTTTTACTTCGATATGTATTGAGAAAAGCATGTCTCCTTGAAAATTGATATCTACCAATATTTATTAGCCATCTCATTTTTATCAGTACCCTAGTTTTTTTTGTTTTTTTTTTCTAACCAAACATAAACTTTGCAGCTAGTTCTAAGAATTAGAATCCTACTTTTTTCATTTCATTTGATGAATTTGGTAGGTTATTTATTTATTCAATATGCGTGTGCTTTTATTAAAATGTGTTAGTTGTATTTCTTTCTCCACTTATAAATAAATGTTAAGAACATTTATTTGGCACCTAAGACATAAAACATAATAAACCATAACCGGTTCTATATCATTTGGTAACAAATTTAAAAATCTCAATGACAAATTCGTTTATTATTTCCATTTTAGTATTAAAAAAATTGCATTTAGATATTAACAAGAGTATTTTGGTAACATATTTCAATTCATACAAAATATATTATGAAGTAAGTTTACACTTCTTTTCATTTTTTTAATGGATCATTTGAATTTGATTAAATTATTAAATTTTGGTAATAATAATAGTATATCTTACAATCGTAATTACATTTCTACAATAGTTAATGGACAAAAATGAAACATTATTTATAATTAATTAGAATTTATAATTATAGTGAATGGAATATAGTTAATGGTTTCAAATTTCTTAATTAATTATAATTTGATTAATTATTTTATTATTTAAAAATATTTTGTTCGTACACTTAAATATTTCGTTTTAATTTTTATTTGTAGAATTTATTTTAATGTATATTTAGATGAAACGGGAATTGGAATGTTTTGTGTATCATTGTTTGATTATTCTTAATATAAAAAAGTAAGGTATTTATGTATTCTTAAATGGATTGTGTGTCACTTCTATGGTGAGGTGAGGGATATGTATACAAAAAAAATTAAATACATAAAACAAAGTAAAAAATAAATTGTTACTTTCCCTTTAAGTTAAGCTATGTGATCAATTAATGAGGCATTGGGTTCACGGCATGCGGGGTAAGGTTTTCAAGATGGTGGGCACAAGCAGCGATTCAGTTGTTCGGACCTCGACATTCTCTCTGGTTTATTTAGGCAAAGACATTCTCGGACGGAATTGTTCTCAGAATTTAGGCGCAGAGCAGAGCACTTGGAAGCCACCATGGCTCCATAGGCGTTCGCATCTAGCCAGCTTCAGGTATTTTGTCTCGATTCTTCTGGTTCGCATCTGGTATGGTCAGTCTTTTTTCCTTTGGCCCATCTCTGCAATAAGTCTCGCTACGGTCTTCGTTGAAGTTGTCTGGGCAGGGTGTGGGGTTCAGTCTGTCAGTACTGGGATTTTTTTCGTGGTTCTGTTTACTCTCTGTGCGGAGTTTACCCTGGGGGCCTTCTTTTCAGAGTTCTGCTCTTTCCTGTTTCTTTTAGATTGGGGCGGGTCGTCTTTCTTCCTCCATCAATCCTTTCGCCCTTTCAGTTTATTAATCCTCTCTGCAATGGCCCGGCGTCGTGGAATTTCCCGGAGGGGTAGTAGTTCAGGAGCTCGTGGAGGTGTTAGGGGTAGGGGTGGACCTGGTCCTCGTTGCATTTCCCCGCTAGCTTCTGTCTCGCCAGCCTCACCGTCTTCAGACCACTCCGGTCCGTCCCTTAACAGTTCTTTCCACTCTTCACGCTTCAAATTTAAAAGTAAGCTAAACAAGCCAATTATCTCTGCTATCATTACAGTCATCTTCTCAGAGGAAGAAGATGAGCTCACAGGCTCTGATGAACAATCCAAGGACAGGTCTCTCTCTCATAATTCTAGTGACTCTCAAGGAAGCATGGCGGGTGACATCCTTAATAATCCAGAGGCGCAGTAGGTTGAAGGTCATCAAGAGGACTCGTGTCAACAACAAGCCTCTTCACATGAAGATATCATTGCTTGTGCACCGGCGAATTTCTCAGGCAGTGTATTACATCTTGTGACTCCTCCAGGCTGCAACAATATGGAAATAGAAGACAATGTGATGGTTGAACAAGTTAGCTCTCCTTGCAAAGCTAATGAAGAAAATATAGACTTGCCACCTCAGGCATAACTCACTCTGTCTTAGCAAGTCATCTCAGGACTGCGGTATTTTTTGGATGTGTTTCTCAGTGGATATGATTTCTTGTATTTTCAGTATCGTTCTTTCTCATCTTCCAGCTTATGAGTACGGCTTTCCAACTTTTTGTAATAGTTGCATAGAAATGCATTTTGTAACAGGGTGGCGTAAAATAAAGTATAGATCCTATCTAGCTCTATGGAGTTTTGGGCTTCTGTTTTTCATCTATGTAAACAGACGGCTAAGAGCTGACTACAACAACTTTTTTGACAGAGGGCGGGCTACAGCCCCCTCAGAGGTTCAAACCTCTCTGTAAATATTTTTTCATCTTTTTATATATATATATATATAATAGAATAGTCTTTACTCAGAAAAAAAAAAAAAAAAAAAAAAAAAAAAAAAAACTATGTGATCAATTAAACAAGAAGAATGGTTTTAGTTTTTTTTACGTATGATAAAAGATCCCATGAATACATATTCTTCCTTTCCACTCTCAAAGTAGTTGGGCCTTGTTGAGATATCTTTTATGATGGGTGATGGGGCTACATCTCAAAAGAACTAGTGAGGCTTCCAGCAACCAAAAGAATCAACCAAGGTAATGAACGAGGCTTTAGTGATTCCTGCATCTCCACCTATAGGGAAAGATGCCCTAAAATTTGGCCAATAAGATACCTTCACCTCACAGGGGTGGTCGAGTCTTTAACTTATTGGTAATTGATGATCAGTACTGAGCACTATACAAGTTGGGTAGCTGCATATAATACCGTACATACTGAGCCTAAGCTGAACCCCCTCTGAATCTGGTCTCTCTGCTGCTTGGGTAGTCTTTTCCATGGGATGATTGAAGGATTTGAAGCACCCTAAAAGAAAAAATTTATGTTTCAAAATGTAACATGACCATTGCATCTTATTGGATTCTTACCCCCAATAGTCCTAACCTAAACTATAAATTATTTTATGGCTCCTATGGGGAAATTTAGTTTCCTAAAGTTATGATTTCTTTTAGGTGTCTTCCTTCACTTATGGTGTGAAAAGTAAGCTCAAATAAACTATGTACAAAATCTCTTGAAACTTGATACCCTTTATGCAAAGTATAGAGTAGCTTAGTGTGTGTAGTGCAATGTGTGTGTAAGTGACAAAGTGAACATAAAAAGTGTGAAATGATGTGGATATATGATGATCCTTTACAAAATCTCCTATTTATACTATGTTATGCTTCTTCCTTACCTACAAATAAAATAATGCGTGGTTGATGGGCCACTTACTACCTTCCTATTACACTATCTGAGCCTAAAAAAGGATCATCTAAAAGACGCAAGGGAAGCAGGGGCTACTCCCTTTCTTTAATAACACTTGGTTCCTAGTCCCACTGCTAATGAAGTAAAAATGCTTTGGTTAGTAAAAAATATGTGTGGATTATGGACCACTTACTCCTTTACTAATTAAGTTACATGACTTGTGAAAAATATAAAAACAAATTAAAAACGATGTCACTTCATTTCTTTTAAGAGGCTAGCTATAATATTTCATTCAAAATATATAGTGTTCAATTAAATAAACAAAATTATATTTAATCTCACAGTTATTTTCGCAAATGTGTATTATGAATTGAATGTATCTAGATAAATATGACTAGATATACATCTTTGAAACCAAAATCATCACAAATTCACATGCAAAATTAGGCCAAATTAAATTAAATTAAATTGAAAAAGCATGCAACCCAATATGTTAGAGATATAATGTCATTGAGTTTTCAATGCACGCAACACACAACTGGATTCACATGTTGCACAATTGGAGGCTTGAAGTTACATCGTAAAATTACGAGTGTTTAGTAGTTTTAAAGGAAAATAACATCTCTTATTGCAAGTAAAGAGAAGTTGAAGATCATATGCATATGGTACTAAATGTTGTTATTGAGTTTCCAATGCATATGGTACTGAATCCTATTCAATGTGGAACATCAATCTGTAGCTCGCTATAAAATAAGAATATTGAAACTGTAGATAAATGCATAGATGCATATCAAATAGATAAAGAGTTGGCCACTTTAAGAATGTTTTTTAGCTTTTGAATTAACCTTGACTTATTATTTTTAAACATACCTTTCTTTGTGGTTTTGGTAACCATTCTCTTTTAACATTGCAGACTAATAAAGCGTAACTAATACAAATGAACCAAATTATATAAACAAATATTATTTAACTCAAAGGTAAATGTAATTAGTATTTTATAAAAAAATAATTTGTATTCCATAAAACTTAATTATATGTTAAAAAACTCGAACTAATCCAAATATACTAAATTTATATGTTAAAAAAAGTAAATCAACCAAAAACACTAAATTTTATTAACAAAAAAAATTCTAATGAAAACTTATCCTTACATTAATGAGCCTTAGTTAAGTTAATCAAGCTCTATTAATATGCACTTAAACTTGGAATGCTTGATTTAAGGCATGAAATGGAATATTTTTTAACCTGAAATAACAAATTTTTTTTAAGAATATAACATATGTTTCCAAGTTGAAGAGTATTAAACGTAGGGTTTAATTTTTTTATTAATTAAGTCGTAGATAGTGATGACCACTCTTTCAATGACATCCTTGAATTCTTCTTACAATGAACATCTATTTAGAGTGAATGTGCGCCATGCTCATGACAAACCAGTAAATCTCAGTGGTGCCTGATACGAGGATGGATATGCACTGAATGAAAATTCATAAATAAGATAAAATATATGAAGCAATGCTATTTTTAAATTTAAAAACATTAAATCTACTCGAAGAAAGTATTTATTTATTAAGTGATGCAAGGTTAGATGACATAATGAGTGGATTCTCACATGGGTAGGCCGAGCAATTTATGGCCAGGGGTTAGTGATGGTGGTCACAGATTTGACATCATGGCGGGTACAAGGTAAATGAAAAAGGAATATTTTGTCTCATGAGAACCCTACTTATTAAAGCACTCACTAGTTCAATTAGGGGCTTAGAACTTCCTCTTTCATTTCAATTTGCAGCAAAGAGCAGAACCGAAGAAGTCCTGTCACATTTTGTTGGGTGTATTTAATTTGGTTTCAATTGCAGAAATGTCGAAAGTTGAGGGGTGCAAATCTGAGCAGAGGTAGAAGTAGAGGAGAGTAGTGGTGGTAGTGGATGAAAGTGAGGAAAGCATGAACACACAATCTTGGGTATGAAATATGCATTGTATCCTCCGCAACTCACTGGAGAACGCTAAGAGTGAAATAATTCTTGGAAAACACATTTGTATGGTAGGGATAAGTGGACATGTCTAGTTATTTGAAATTTAGATGTCTGTTATGGGAAATCTGGATCAAGTGATTCTACCTACTTGCGTTTCTAGATATAACTCTAGTTATCATGTACCACATTTTCCCTTATTTCATATTTTCATTGATAGCACTATAGGTGAATATGCATTTTGAGTCACTCTGACTAAGATGATAGTCATATAGAGTTTGCTATTTACATACTATATATATATATATATATATATATATATATATATATATATATATATATAATATAGATATATATAAAGTTCAAATGAAAAGCCAGATTTAACACGGAGCTGCACGAAACTGGCGGCTCTGGAAGCGTTTACAGGGGAGCCCTGGAAGGTAGAGACCATTAGTTAGGGTATCACTACCCATACAAGGCATTAGTCAGAGCATTAAACACATATATATGAATTTAGTAAACTTACTTGTGCAGGTATGAGAACAGAGCAAGAAGCAGAAAACAATGGCAAATATCCCTTATGCAGGTCTGATAACAACTCAAGATGCAGAAAATAGTTCTGAATATTCCTTGCTAATATCTTTTCTCTCACCCAATGCCCATGCCCTGTTCACCCTAAATAAGTAAAATAAAAGGGTAAAGCCTGGGAGATGACGTGATGATCGAAAGGGATGGTAATCGCAAGTGGGAAACATGGAATTCATTATTGGCCACTGTCAAACGGGTAATCATATTCATTTCCATAATACCATTCATTGTCACCGACTTGGATGTGGATGGTGATCCCATATAGCATGGGATGGTGATGGTGCCCTGTTTCATACAAAAGAGGTATTGTATAGCATTCAATGCCCAATATCATTGTTTTTATTGCTCATTGGAAAGGAAAGAACAGGGTAAGTAGAATGAAGCCTTGTTGTTCAACCAAACTACTACACATTGGCCATAGGTCACATGCGCCCATGTGATTAGGGAATGCATGGAAATAGGGGAGGATCACATCAATATCTAAGTGGGATGAAACCCAAAATTATTAATGAAGAATCGATTTTGGAGGTACATTATCATGTATCAAGAAGTTTTTGATACAGAAACAAAATGCATATGCATGATTCTAGCAAATATATCTCTGGTAGCGAAAGGAAAAATAACCAAACCACTATGCTATATCACTAGCCTAATGAAAAGGGTAATTTCATTGTATCGGGGAGGGGTTTTCCATGAGTCGGTCATCCCCACGAATTAATGTCAAGGCCTACCTTCCTTGAGATGTGAACACATGAATTTAATAAATGTACTAGTGAAGTTAAGTGGCATACATAAATTTAAGGAGTAGTGATATTTTGTAATAATGGTCGCATTGATCACATATACCCAACTAGGGTAATGTGTTACTACAACAATAATATAACCATAGTTGTGATTGCTATGTGGTAACCGAAACTCACCATAGTATGTTAACCATAAAGAAAAATCAAATTTGGATTTGAAGTTGAAGGTTGTGAACACGACATGGTAAATGGTCATGGATCTTATAGTTAGTGAATGTCAAGGAAGCCAAAGCGGCACCTGTACGACTTAAGGAGTCAACCTTGGATTTTTCATAAGGTTATCACATTCATACAATGAAGAACAATTCATAAAGAATTTTAATGTTGGTCGTTGTGGGTGTTAGGTGGGTGAGAAATCAACTAGTTAGAGCGGTAATGGTATGCCTAGTTATGTAGAATTCATATGAAAGAAGATGTTTCTACAAATAATGATGAACACCAATGGCAGGGATTTAAGTAGAGGGAATTAAACTAATTATGTCATCTATATGGGGTGATATGAGTATCACTTAGAACACCGGGTTTTAGGATTTATGTAATTATATACAAATATATTATCATGAATATACAAAATCAAATAGCTCTTATTCCCCACTTAATTTGAGTAATGTTCTCAAATAAATCCTTATTAACATTGAGATATGATTGTGTAAGTAACTCAAATAGTTTATAGCCTAATAAATAAATCGAAAGGAATCATTACCATCCTATAACGTGTAGCATTGATACCTCCCTTCTACCTAGCACAACTTATGTAAAGAGAAAATTTAAGACCCATTTCCTAGATACAAAGTAGAAATTGTAACAACCTTCCCTTGTGTACTACATTATTTTAAACCTAAGCTAAGTTAAAGCTAGGTGTGATATCCTCCCTTGCGTGTTAAATGTTGTAAACCTAAGCTGAGGAAAGATAGCTTTGATACCATCCTTTGTGGGTTAAACTATTATATACCTAAGTTGAGGAAAGCTAGGTGATATGTAACATGAAAAGCAAATATATTATTAAATAAATTAATAAAATAAATCACTTGGAGGGTGGAGCACCAAGAGAGAGGAGATGTTTGCCAAATCTCATGAGGAATGGGATAGAGATGAACCTTTCATGATAAGCTTCTAGATGGGATTACACATAAGCTTTGATGGATTGGATATCCATTGGATGGATGGGAGATAAATATCCATCAAACATAAGAGATTTGTGGGAAATAAATGCAATCCTTTATGTGGAAAAGTGTCGTGCGAGATAAAGACGAGCTTTTCTAGATTAGACCTACGAAAATGGAAAAATCCATAAAGCGGCACACTGCTAATGGTAACTAAATCATGAAATAGGGTATTAAATACCTAGTGCATTGATCAATTGAGGATAGTCGATCCTTGGCAAGATATTCGGCTCGGGGGGAATCAAAGGTGATTCATGCTTGGGTGGTGGTGATTCCCCCCCCCCCCCTCTCTCTCTCTCTCTCGGTTATGGTTTCCAGTTTGTTTATGAGAATATTTTCACCAGTTTCTCTTATTGTTCGAGTTTTTCGCTGAAATGATTAACCCATGAAGCTCAGTTGTATAGATAAGGTATTATCCGTGTCTTATGTATGTGAACTTAAATTTGTATGAGAAATGGTGGTATCATGGTAGTTAGTTGTTGGTACTGGTGTCACCGATTTAGATTTCTCATGCTCGACTTGCATGTGGCTTCTAGTTTGAAGTTATTAGTAGAAGTACATTAAATGAATCGATAATTTTAGTACCCATGCAGGGTAGAATAATGAACATACTTAGATTACCTATGCTAATGGGTTACTATGAATGTGACAACAATATTATAAATATGGTGTATTTTACATCTAAGAATAGAGTTAATAGTAGAAGAAATGTGGGCTATGGTGAGATTATGTATGAATATGTGGGATGACTGTGGAATATGTTGATTCTCTAACTAATCGTATTACATCCAATACATATATACGGTATGCTCATAATGATCTGAAGTAATATTTGTTTATGAAAACTCACCAATTGAGGAATATTTATCCTATTTTACGATTAATGGGTTAAGTATTTGTATTGCACGTATAACTAGTATGCATGGGAATGAAAGACTGGTCAATAACACTACCATGATCATGAAATTAATGTCCATTAGTGTTGGTGAATATTTACCCTGATATGTTGATAGGATGCCTACCATCATGAGTTCTATGATTGATCATGTGCATCTCAGATGTTAATGAATCTAAGGTTCCATACAAGGGAACTAGTAAAACAATTAATGAGAAAATTGTACTATGGCCTAATAATAATATGGCTGAGGTAATTTTAGAAGACAAGATCTGCAAGCGGGGGTAAAGCTTTAACTCTGAATGAATCCAAAATTTTAAATTTATGGGTCTTGGAGACTAAATTCTCGGCTAGGCTAAGGAGGTTTGTTAGAAATGGTATCGGAGCTTCAAGTTCAAAACTTGTGGCCTATGGGCCAATACACCTCTATAGGATATGAAAAAGTTCAAGCCCTCATTTGGCTTCACTACTAAAAGTGTAAGAGAGAGTCAAATTTGTAATGATTCTTCAAGATTGAATCTAAATATTAACAATATTTTAGTTAAAGGAATATGGAGCATATATGCACAATTCTTACTGCATGAATCATGAAGAATGAAGAAGAGGTATGTATGTTGACACTGGAATTTTTTGTTAGTGGATATTATTTATTTCTATTCCTAATTATTGTATCTGTGCGAGCAACAAAATTGTTGACTAGAGCATCAAACAATGACAAACTATTGGGTAGGAGTAGGGATATTAGATTGTGTTTTGAATAAACCTAGATTACACATTGGGTAGCACTCAACGGATCACAAGTCATCTAACTATGTTATTATGAATGTGGTTTTTTTTTAGAGATGGAAATTGCAAATTGTCAAATGCCATGTCGATGGACAGATTGGGTACTCCATGTGATTGGTGGACGAAAACCTTACTTGTGGGTGTCACTTCACACTTGGCCTTAATGCATCGTTGACTATTATTAAATCATAATTGAGTTGTTCATCAAATGTTCGACTACACTCAACATGCAGTTCAAGGTGAAGGGTTTTCTTTAAGTATAACACCGAACAATGTCTCTTCTCTCACGTAGATGGAGATGGCTTGGACCATTGTTACCCAATCCAAATTATCTGATGATGGAGATGGCTTCGTACGGGTTGCAGAGATTGATAGTTACGAAAATTTCGACTATATCACCTAGTTTGAAACCTCCAACATCTACACAGCAACCGATATGGTGTGCGCAAAGTTGTCGATGCATAATGTAAAATACCATTGCCCTAGAGGGGAATCAATTACTCTCTAAGTCGTCCATAAAAGTTGAGTAAAGGAAGAGGTTTCACCAATATTCTGTTGGTCTAGGGAAAATGAAAATCGCGCTTGTAAGTTTTAGGAATGCTTTAAAAAAAAAATCCAATCAAAAGTACCATTAAAGGCACAAATTTTAGAGTTAAAATAAAATAAAAAAGATGTGTGATTGATGTGATGGTCGTTGTTGAAGTATGGTTTCGCTGGGATGTGGTGGAATCATCGTAAGGTTTCTATTTCTTTCCAGCTAAGCTGCCCTCTATCTGCCGAAATATTAGCTGAAGGATATCCACTCATAATGACTAGCCGCTAGTTTCCAACAATAAAAAAAAAAGATAATGCGAGATGGACTTAGGAAAATACAACGGAAAAGCTCGGTTGTAAAACACAATGAAACCGCAATTGTTGTTGTTTCCAATACACCGCAGATAGTTACAGACAGTAGTTACCATAGGCATGTCAAGCTGGATGGGTTTGAAATTGTTTTTGTCTCCCTGCAAAGTAGTGAGCGATGTTTCCTAGATTGCCTGGAAAATTCTATCCACTGAGTGAAGAGGATAGGATGAGATAGCTATGCATAAAACGTAACGATGAGAAACATAGGATGAGTCAGAAAGAAAAGATAATGATTATTCCAACTAAAGCCATAGAGATTACACCACATTAAATAAACAAACTTGGTATTGAATGAATTACCTTGATATATAGCTGAGAATGCCGAAAATTGAGTTTTTTAGTGGTTTAAGAGTGTCAAAACAAAGTTCTGTAAGGGTTTAAGCAGTATACCACTCCAAAAATGACTGAGAGAGTTCGGTCTGGGAAGACCCTATTATGCTCTGCGGACAACATAGGTAAGTATTTTTTCTTCTGCGATCAATTCTTTTGGTTTTTCTTGAGCAAGTTTGGTGATCAATTTTTTTGGTTTCGGTTGAAAAAGTTTGATGATTATGTATGCATGGACCATGTATTGAAAAATAAATATTCTGAAATTGTGGGCCATGGAAGATTTGAAGGCGTGTGAAAACTCTCCACACCACGAGAAAAGTTTTGGGCAAATTTACGGCTCAGAGTAGGGGCTCTCTGTCCAAATACATGGGCTTAGTCTTTTTAAATTGCAAGTTAACAGAGAAAGGAGAAAATTATTTGGGCAAGCCCTAGGGAGATTACTCCATAGTAGTGTCTGCTCACACTTACATGGATAACATTATATACCCAGTAGGATGGGGAATTTGGGATAACCAATTTTACAAAAAAAAGATTGTGACTTATGCCGAGTTCCAAAATACTGGGCTTGGAGCAGTGCGGACACAACGAGTTGTGTTGTCTAAAAAAAAACTCACTACTCGTTCGCAGGTCATAAAGTATTAGACCCTCGACTATATTAATGGGAGCAAGTGGATTGAATAATAGGGAATGATGGTTTTAAGTATAGCATCCATCGGGACAGAAGAAGAAAGTGATATCCTGAATGCATTCACAAAAAATGGTTTCCATAAGCAAGCAAAATGTGAGTGGCCATTCTTCACTTCCTCTAAAAAAAATGTATTTCCTTGTGTATTTTCATCTCCATAGTTAATCATTAAATAAATGCATTTTTGATAAGCGTGTTTGGGTTAACTGAATTTGGGACAACGAGTCCAAGTGTGATCTGCCTCTCTATTTTTTAAATTCCATATAGGATACCAGATTTATTCATCATTATTGAGGAAGTAAAATTTTTGCAAACAGAACTATGCTCCACTAACGGGCCATCAAGGGAAACCATAAGTAGTATAGAAGGAGACATATGAAGAAAACATGAAACCACCTCCTTAAAGGCAATGAAGGCCCAAACAAAAATAGAGTGTGATTAGACATATGCAAAAGGGCCTCATTTAAAATGGTAGGATTATGCCAATTTTAATAAGTTTCAATTATATATGAAAAAAAGAAAAGAAATGTTCCTTGTTCCCTTTGTTATTTTTAGTAAATAAAAATGAGAAAATGTTTGCTTGTGGGTAGGGGAAAAATATGCCTAAGGCATGATGAATGAATATTGCAAATTGTTGAGATAAGTGCAACATAGAGTTGAAAGTTTGTTTGGAAAAACTTGGAAATTCTGTGTGGAAAAGGTATTTTGTATGGGTTAATAACTACTAATTTGGAATTCTAAAGAAGTGTTGAATCAGAATGGATAATGACTTCCCGAGAAATTTTCTACACGGAAAATTTGATTATTTTTGTATATATATTTATGTTTTATTTATGAAATTGAGGCAGTAGCAATATGTATGATGAATGATTTCATTGTTTCGCTTCTGACTCTCATTATTTAAAGAAGTAGTTGCGTAGTAGGTAGTTATTGTGGCTTGGGGCTATGAAGCCATCTTACTTGTTATGAAAACTACATGGGACCAATATACTGAAGTGGAATAGATTACAATAACCTTGTTGTGGGATGTAGATATATGGGTGTATGATACATCTAGTAAATCTAAATGTAATCATCATTACAAAACATATGATACCTATGGTTAACTGGAAAAACATTCATGCATAAGGCCAGGGTACATGAGAAATGAGTATGGTATAATCTACGGTTCCAATTATCTATGATATACATTGACACTAGTTAGCTAATCCTTCATGTTTCTTAAAAGAAGGGATGTGGAAGAAATTTGTGGAGTGCATACCATGATGCATGCCTTTCTCCAAGTTGGAGGTTTGTGCCCAAGTGTTCACCTAAAGAGTCATTGTGCTTACATGCTTAGGATAACCGTTGAATACTAACAACACACGAAGAAATCATAATAGTTAAGAAACCTTGGAAGCTAGTATTGATCAGAATATAATATTATATCATCCATTAAAGGTAGTATAATATGGAAATTAAAAATAAATGTGAAAGTAGAGCACTATTCAATTCCTCATTAGGAAATGCTCACTCTTGTTAAATTTTCATTAAGGATATGGCTGTGCTTATGTTCATGTTTGTGTTTATTTATATTCACAATAATGGTTAGGACTACATGAAAATCCATTATAATATTATTAAAGTCACCTGAAAGATTATGGTCCTTGCGAAGAATTAAAGCCATGAATGAGATAAATTATTCTAATAGGTGGATAGCATGGATGAATTCACAACTATAATGAAAGAAAATTGATAACCCTACAAGTGATATAAAGGGAATTAACTAAATAAAAAGATAATTGTCAAACCCTAGTAAGGGTTACATCGATGAAAAAGGTTTTCATGAACAATGTTAACAATATCATGTGTCTCTATCAGAACTTTATCATTACTATGTTTTGTATGGAACATAGTATGCTTATAACAGATAACTTGGTAAATATTATGCATTAAATCCTTATGTATAATGATAAGCAAAGCCAATTCTAGTTTATCTTAATAGGATGATTTTTCATGTAAATCTCAAAATTAGTCATATTTCCGCATGTGGAGATTGCATTTTTTGAAGTGGAGGTTAAATACATATATCATTAATAGTAACTAGAGTAAAACATGGGAAAAATTGGTTTTTTTCTTAAAAACCACTAACACAAACCATAACATGTACCGATGGAGTAATCTTGTGGAAAAATATATTAGGTAAGAGATTTAAATAAGGGTTGGTGAATAAAAACAAATCTCACCTAATACATGAAAGGAGGATTAGATAATGGAGGAAGTCCATGCCTGTATCTGGACTTAATTGTTATATATTATACCTATGTGTTGTCATGGATAGTCTTACATGTTTTTACCATAGTGCGGTCATTAAGATAAACATGTTGAAGAGGAATATGCTTAATATCCATGCATACTAATGAGTTATATGTATTTACCATATAAGCACATGTGTGTGTAGTATTATAGACTTGTAAGAATAATGTATTTATTAAATGGTTAATGGTGGGATGGTCTTGATGTTATGCATCCATAGAAGAAAGAGTCTTGAGTCTAAGTCGAGCTATATATGCATATGCTATTATGTGCCAATAGTAAATAGGCAAAGTATGGATGACTATGTTAAAAGTTAGGTTGGACTATAAAAACAACTTATAGATGGTATAATTGTTATAAAAGTATAATACCAAAGTAAATGATAGTGAGAGCATGTTATAGTATAAAAACTATATAACTGTACAAATTGTGGTCAAATTAATCCTTTGATTAATGCATCTACTTACAATGTGACTCGTTATTTGAGTGGAAGAAAGTATGGTTAAAAGGGAAATTTAAGATAAACTGATTTGCAGGACATATCCATCTTTTGAAGGATATGTATAATAGAACCTATAAGTATCCTTGAGTGCAAACCATAGTAATTGGTGAAGTAGCACAAATGGTATGGACCCCTGAGTCAATTAGATGATATTTAACAATATATTTAAAATAGATTGATACCATAATTTGTACCAAGAAATTTTGAAAGGATCTCTTATCAGATTGCATTGATAAGGTGTTTGGACAACATAAGGAAATGTTGTGTGATTAAAACAATAATTCATAAACATATAACTCAACTTTTGTTAAAGGGTGATTTAATGTTAAGTATGAGCTAACATGTAAATACCTTGAGATCATAAACACTTACAACTACAAGGAGTGTAGGATTGCAATTAGTAAAAAATTTCATGTATAACTACACAGAACTATGCATGGTCAACAGGTTGTTGAGGCATAAATAGTGCAACAGTAAAAGATACGAGGTGAATTAATGATATGATGAATATTAAACTACAATGACTACGAGTTAATAATCTACTTTAGAACATTAAGGAGAAGGTATGATTAAGAGGAAAATATGCAGGAATCCAATAATATGCGATTGATATTGTAACCACATGACATCTGGAATTGATTTACACATGACATAAAAAATTTATTAATTACATAGATGAACCATGAAAACGAATGTTGGTATGATACTAACATGGTGGAAAAATATGTGGATAAAGTTTATGTCATGCAGTTGATATAATGACGATGGTGTTATAGGTTGTACCACAGCTAGACTATGTACAACAGTACATATTGGACCATATGACTACATATGCTACAAGGTTGTAGTATGAAATGTGTATTGGTGTGTGTAACATACCTTGTGTTTGGTGTGTGCAGTACTCATTGGATGGATGTCTAGCCATGTAGAAAAACCTGAAGATTGCCCAAAAGAAGGAAAGTAAGTTTGCTATAAGTAACTATGATTAATCGCAGTTTGGCATACATACAATTACAATGAATTTATGTATGTAAGTATCTATATATATATATATATATATATATATATATATATATATATATATATATATATATATATATATATATATATATATATATATATATATATATATATATATATATATATATATATATCATGATGTGAAATAATATGTTATGACTTTGCAGGCATATTAATGTGGAAAATATGCTAACTCATGTATTGTATTCAAAGAGATTGCAAGAAGCAAGTGTTCGACGAGAACACAAAAGCTTGAAAGAATGCAAGTTGAGGACATGTATTCTTCAAATAAAATAAATGATAAGAAATAGTTGCTTTAATAATAATAGATTATGATATTTATCATAGTTATACTTTCTATCGATAAATTCTCACAAATGGTTTGAAAAAAAATGCTTGATGGGTAGCTATGGAAGGAGAGATGCTGGGAGAACTCCTTGAGACTGATGCAGCTATAGAAGGAGGGATGTTGGGAGCACTCCTTGTGGTAGATGTACCTCAGAAAAATTGCAACAGATGGCAGAGCCATGAGAGCCGTTGATTAGAAACCAGGTCCCTGTGAATGAGGACATGATGTAGTGCTACACCGATGATGGTGTAAAATTTAAGGGGGGGAGTATGTAACACCACTCCCTTGTGTACTACATTATTTCAAACCTAAGCTAAGTTAAAGCTAGGTGTGATATCCTCCCTTGTGTGTTAAATTTTGTAAGCCTAAGCTGAGGAAAGCTAGGTTTGATACCCTCCTGGGTAATCATTATTGGCCACTGTCGAATGGGTAATCATATTCATTTCCACAATACCATTCATTGTCACCGACTTGGATGTGGATGGTGATCCCATATATCATGGGATGGTGATGGTGCCCTGTTTCATACAAAGGAGGTATTGTATAGCATTCAATGCCCAATATCATTGTTTTTATTGCTCATTGGAAAGGAAAGAACAGGGTAAGTAGAATGAAGCCTTGTTGTTCAACCAAACTACTACACATTGGCCATAGGTCACATGCACCCATGTGATTAGGGAATGCATGGAAATAGGGGATGATCACATCAATATCTAAGTGGGATGAAACCCAAAATTATTAATGAAGAATCGATTTTGGAGGTACATTATCATGTATTAGGAAGTTTTTGATACAGAAACAAAATGCATATGCATGATTCTAGCAAATATATCTCCGGTAGCGAAAGGAAAAATAACCAAACCACTATGCTATATCACTAGCCTAATGAAAAGGGTAATTTCATTGTATCGGGGAGGGGTTTTCCATGAGTCGGTCATCCCCACGAATTAATGTCAAGGCCTACCTTCCTTGAGATGTGAACACATGAATTTAATAAATGTACTAGTGAAGTTAAGCGGCATACATAAATTTAAGGAGTAGTGATATTTTGTAATAATGGTCGCATCGATCACATATACCCAACTAGGGTAATGTGTTACTACAACAATAATATAACCATAGTTGTGATTGCTATGTGGTAACCGAAACTCACCATAGTATGTTAACCATAAAGAAAAATCAAATTTGGATTTGAAGTTGAAGGTTGTGAACACGACATGGTAAATGGTCATGGATCTTATAGTTAGTGAATGTCAAGGAAGCCAAAGCGGCACCTGTACGACTTAAGGAGTCAACCTTGGATTTTTCATAAGGTTATCACATTCATACAATGAAGAACAATCATAAAGAATTTTAATGTTGGTCGTTGTGGGTGTTAGGTGGGTGAGAAATCAACTAGTTAGAGCGGTAATGGTATGCCTAGTTATGTAGAATTCATATGAAAGAAGATGTTTCTACAAATAATGATGAACACCAATGGCAGGGATTTAAGTAGAGGGAATTAAACTAATTATGTCATCTATATGGGGTGATATGAGTATCACTTAGAACACCGGGTTTTAGGATTTATGTAATTATATACAAATATATTATCATGAATATACAAAATCAAATAGCTCTTATTCCCCACTTAATTTGAGCAATGTTCTCAAATAAATCCTTATTAACATTGAGATATGATTGTGTAAGTAACTCAAATAGTTTATAGCCTAATAAATAAATCGAAAGGAATCATTACCATCCTATAACGTGTAGCATTGATAACTCCCTTCTACCTAGCACAACTTATGTAAAGAGAAAATTTAAGACCCATTTCCTAGATACAAAGTAGAAATTGTAACAACCTTCCCTTGTGTACTACATTATTTTTAAACCTAAGCTAAGTTAAAGCTAGGTTTGATATCCTCCCTTGCGTGTTAAATGTTGTAAACCTAAGCTGAGGAAAGATAGGTTTGATACCATCCTTTGTGGGTTAAACTATTATATACCTAAGTTGAGGAAAGCTAGGTGATATGTAACATGAAAAGCAAATATATTATTAAATAAATTAATAAAATAAATCACTTGGAGGGTGGAGCACCAAGAGAGAGGAGATGTTTGCCAAATCTCATGAGGAATGGGATAGAGATGAACCTTTCATGATAAGCTTCTAGATGGGATTCCAGATAAGCTTTGATGGATTGGATATCCATTGGATGGATGGGAGATAAATATCCATCAAACATAAGAGATTTGTGGGAAATAAATGCAATCCTTTATGTGGAAAAGCGTCGTGGGAGATAAAGACGAGCTTTTCTAGATTAGACCTACGAAAATGGAAAAATCCATAAAGCGACACACTACTAATGGTAACTAAATCATGAAATAGGGTATTAAATACCTAGTGCATTGATTAATTGAGGACAATCGATCCTTGGCAAGATATTCGGCTCGGGGGGAATCAGAGGTGATTCATGCTTGGGTGGTGGTGATTCCCCCCCCCTCTCTCTCTCTCTCTCTCTCTCGATTATGGTTTCCAGTTTGGTTATGATAATATTTTCACCAGTTTCTCTTATTGTTCGAGTTTTTCGCTGAAATGATTAACCCATGAAGCTCAGTTGTATAGATAAGGTATTATCCGTGTCTTATGTATGTGAACTTAAATTTGTATGAGAAATGGTGGTATCATGGTAGTTAGTTATTGGTACTGGTGTCACTGATTTAGATTTCTCATGCTCGACTTGCATGTGGCTTCTAGTTTGAAGTTATTAGTAGAAGTAGATTAAATGAATCGATAATTTTAGTACCCATGCAGGGTAGAATAATGAACATACTTAGATTACCTATGCTAATGGGTTACTATGAATGTGACAACAATATTATAAATATGGTGTATTTTACATCTAATAATAGAGTTAATAGTAGAAGAAATGTGGGCTATGGTGAGATTATGTATGAATATGTGGGATGACTGTGGAATATGTTGATTCTCTAACTAATTGTATTACATCCAATACATATATATGGTATGCTCATAATGATCTGAAGTAATATTTTTTTATGAAAACGCACCAATTGAGGAATATTTATCCTATTTTACGATTAATGGGTTAAGTATTTGTATTGCACGTATAACTAGTATGCATGGGAATGAAAGACTGGTCAATAACACTACCATGATCATGAAATTAATGTCCATTAGTGTTGGTGAATATTTACCCTGATATTTTGATAGGATGCCTACCATCATAAGTTCAATGATTGATCATGTGCATCCGAGATGTTAATGAATCTAAGGTTCCATACAAGGGAACTAGTAAAACAATTAATGAGAAAATTTTACTATGGCCTAATAATAATATGGCTGAGGTAATTTTAGAAGACAAGATCTGCAAGCGGGGGTAAAGCTTTAACTCTGAATGAATCCAAAATTTTAAATTTATGGGTCTTGGAGACTAAATTCTCGGGTAGGCTAAGGAGGTTTGTTAGAAATGGTATCGGAGCTTCAAGTTCAAAACTTGTGGCCTATGGGCCAATACACCTCTATAGGATATGAAAAAGTTCAAGCCCTCATTTGGCTTCACTACTAAAAGTGTAAGAGAGAGTCAAATTTGTAATGATTCTTCAAGATTGAATCTAAATATTAACAATATTTTAGTTAAAGGAATATGGAGCATATATGCACAATTCTTACTGCATGAATCATGAAGAATGAAGAAGAGGTATGTATGTTGACACTGGAATTTTTTGTTAGTGGATATTATTTATTTCTATTCCTAATTATTGTATCTGTGCGAGCAACAAAATTGTTGACTAGAGCATCATACAATAACAAACTATTGGGTAGGAGTAGGGATATTAGATTGTGTTTTGAATAAACCTAGATTACACATTGGGTAGCACTCAACGAATCACAAGTCATCTAACTATGTTATTATGAATGTGGGTTTTTTTTAGAGATGGAAATTGTAAATGGTCAAATGCCATGTCGATGGACAAATTGGGTACTCCACGTGATTGGTGGACGAAAACCTTCCTTGTGGGTGTCACTTCACACTTGACCTTAATGCATCGTTGACTATTATTAAATCATAATTGAGTTGTTCATCAAATGTTCGACTACACTCAACATCCAGTTCAAGGTGAAGGGTTTTCTTTAAGTATAACACCGAACAATGTCTCTTCTCTCACGTAGATGGAGATGGCTTGGACCATTGTTACCCAATCCAAATTATCTGATGATGGAGATGGCTTCGTACGGGTTGCAGAGATTGATAGTTATGAAAATTTCGACTATATCACCTAGTTTGAAACCTCCAACATCTACACAGCCACCGATATGGTGTGCGCAAAGTTGTCGATGCATAAATTAAAATACCATTGCCCTAGAGGGGAATCAATTACTCTCTAAGTCGTCCATAAAAGTTGAATAAAGGAAGAGGTTTCACCAATATTCTGTTGGTCTAGGGAAAATGAAAATCGCACTTGTAAGTTTTAGGAATGCTTTAAAAAAAAAATCCAATCAAAAGTACCATTAAAGGCACAAATTTTAGAGTTAAAATAAAATAAAAAAGATGTGTGATTGATGTGATGGTCGTTGTTGAAGTATGGTTTCGCTGGGACGTGGTGGAATCATCGTAAGGTTTCTATTTCTTTCCAGCTAAGCCGCCCTCTATCTGCCGAAATATTAGCTGAAGGATATCCACTCATAATGATTAGCCGCTAGTTTCCAACAATAAAAAAAAAGATAATGCGAGATGGAATTAGAAAAATACAACGGAAAAACTCGGTTGTAAAACACAATGAAACCGCAATTGTTGTTGTTTCCAATACACCGCAGATAGTTACAGACAGTAGTTACCATAGGCATGTCAAGCTAGATGGGTTTGAAATTGTTTTTGTCTCCCTGAAAAGTAGTGAGCGATGTTTCCTAGATTGCCTGGAAAATGCTATCCACTGGGTGAAGAGGATAGGATGAGATAGCTATGCATAAAACGTAACGATGAGCAACATAGGATAAGTCAGAAAGAAAAGATAATGATTATTCCAACTAAATCCATAGAGATTACACCACATTAAATAAACAAATTTGGTATTGAATGAATTACCTTGATATATAGCTGAGAATGCCGAAAATTGAGTTTTTTAGTGGTTTAAGAGTGTCAAAACCAAGTTCTGTAAGGGTTTAAGCAGTATACCACTCCAAAAATGACTGAGAAAGTTCGGTCTGGGAAGACCCTATTATGCTCTACGGAAAGCATAGGTAAGTATTTTTTCTTCTGCGATCAATTTTTTTGGTTTTGCTTGAGCAAGTTTGGTGATCAATTTTTTTGGTTTCGATTGAAAAAGTTTGATGATTATGTATGCATGGACCATGTATTCAAAAATAAATATTCTGAAATTGTGGGCCATGGAAGATTTGAAGGCGTGTGAAAACTCTCCACACCACGAGAAAATTTTTGGGCACATTTACGGTTCAGAGTAGGGGCTCTATGTCCAAATACATGGGCTTAGTCTTTTTAAATTGCAAGTTAACAGAGAAAGGAGAAAATTATTTGGGCAAGCCCTAGGGAGATTACTCCATAGTAGTGTCTGCTCACACTTACATGGATAACATTATATACCCAGTAGGATGGGGAATTTGGGATAACCAATTTTACAAAAAAAAGATTGTGACTTATGCCGAGTTCCAAAATACTGGGCTTGGAGCAGTGCGGACACAACGAGTTGTGTTGTCTAAAATAAAACTCACTACTCGTTCGCAGGTCATAAAGTATTAGACCCTCGACTATATTAATGGGAGCAAGTGGATTGAATAATAGGGAATGATGGTTTTAAGTATAGCATCCATTGGGACAGAAGAAGAAAGTGATATCCTGAATGCATTCACACAAAATGGTTTCCATAAGCAAGCAAAATGTGAGTGGCCATTCTTCACTTCCTCTAAAAAAATTGTATTTCCTTGTGTATTTTCATCTCCATAGTTAATCATTAAATAAATGCATTTTTGATACGTGTGTTTGGGTTAACTGAATTTGGGACAACGAGTCCAAGTGTGATCTGCCTCTCTATTTTTTAAATTCCATATAGGATACTAGATTTATTCATCATTATTGAGGAAGTAAAATTTTTGCAAACAGAACTATGCTCCACTAACGGGCCATCAAGGGAAACCATAAGCAGTATAGAAGGAGACATATGAAGAAAACATGAAACCACCTCCTTAAAGGCAATGAAGGCCCAAACAAAAATAGAGTGTGATTAGACATATGCAAAAGGGCCTCATTTAAAATGGTAGGATTATGCCAATTTTAATAAGTTTCAGTTATATATGAAAAAAAGAAAAGAAATGTTCCTTGTTCGCTTTGTTATTTTTAGTAAATAAAATTGAGAAAATGTTTGCTTGTGGGTAGGGGAAAATTATGCCTAAGGCATGATGAATGAATATTGAAAATTGTTGAGATAAGTGCAACATAGAGTTGAAAGTTTGTTTGGAAAAACTTGGAAATTCTGTGTGGAAAAGGTATTTTGTATGGGTTAATAACTACTAATTTGGAATTCTGAAGAAGTGTTGAATCAGAATGGATAATGACTTCCCGAGAAATTTTCTACACGGAAAATTTGATTATTCTTGTATATATGTCTATGTTTTATTTATGAAATTGAGGCAGTAGCAATATGTATGATGAATGATTTCATTGTTTTGCTTCTGACTCTCATTATTTAAAGAAGTAGTTGTGTAGTAGGTAGTTATTGTGGCTTGGGGCTATGGAGCCATCTTACTTGTTATGAAAACTACATGGGACCAATATACTGAAGTGGAATAGATTACAATAACCTTGTTCTGGGATGTAGATATATGGGTGTATGATACATCTAGTAAATCTAAATGTAATCGTCATTACAAAACATATGATACCTATGGTTAACTGGAAAAACATTCATGCATAAGGCCAGGGTACATGAGAAATGAGTATGGTATAATCTACGGTTCCAATTATCTATGATATACATTGATACTAGTTAGCTAATCCTTCATGTTTCTTAAAACAAGGGACGTGGAAAAAATTTGTGGAGTGCATACCATGATGCATGCCTTTCTCCAAGTTGGGGGTTTGTGCCCAAGTGTTCACCAAAAGAGTCATTGTGCTTACATGCTTAGGATAACCGTTGAATATTAACAACACACGAAGAAATCATAATATTTAAGAAACCTTGGAAGCTAGTATTGATCAGAATATAATATTATATCATCCATTAAAGGTAGGATAATATGGAAATTAAAAATAAATGTGAAAGTAGAGCACTATTCAATTCCTCATTAGGAAATGCTCACTCTTGTTAAATTTTCATTAAGGATATGGTTGTGCTTATGTTCATGTTTGTGTTTATTTATATTCACAATAATGGTTAGGACTACATGAAAATCCATTATAATATTATTAAAGTCACCTGAAAGATTCTGGTCCTTGCGAAGAATTAAAGCCATGAATGAGATAAATTATTCTAAGAGGTGGATAGCATGGATGAATTCACAACTATAATGAAAGAAAATTGATAACCCTACAAGTGATATAAAGGGAATTAACTAAATAAAAATATAATTGTCAAACCCTAGTAAGGGTTACATCGATGAAAAAGGTTTTCATGAACAATGTTAACAATATCATGTGTCTCTATCAGAACTTTATCATTACTATGTTTAGTATGGAACATAGTATGCTTCTAACAGATAACTTGGTAAATATTACGCATTAAATCCTTATGTATAATGATAAGCAAAGCCAATTCTAGTTTATCTTAATAGGATTATTTTTCATGTAAATCTCAAAATTATTCATATTTCCGCATGTGGAGATTGCATTTTCTGAAGTGGAGGTTAAATACATATATCATTAATAGTAACTAGAGTAAAACATGGGAAAAATTGGTTTTTTTCTTAAAAACCACTAACACAAACCATAACATGTACCGATGGAGTAATCTTGTGGAAAAATATATTAGGTAAGAGATTTAAATAAGGGTTGGTGAATAAAAACAAATCTCACCTAATACATGAAAGGAGGATTAGATAATGGAGGAAGTCCATGCCTGTATCTGGACTTAATTGTTATATATTATACCTATGCTTTGTCATGGATAGTCTTACATGTTTTTAACATCGTGCGGTCATTAAGATAAACATGTTGAAGAGGAATATGCTTAATATCCATGCATACTAATGAGTTATATGTATTTACCATATAAGCACATCTGTGTGTAGTATTATAGACTTGTAAGAATAATGTATTTATCAAATGGTTAATGGTGGGATGGTCTTGATGTTATGCATCCATATAAGAAAGAGTCTTGAGTCTATGTCGAGCTATATATGCATATGCTATTATGTGCCAATAGTAAATAGGCAAAGTATGGATGACTATGTTAAAAGTTAGGTTGGACTATAAAAACAACTTATAGATGGTATAATTGTTATAAAAGTATAATACCAAAGTAAATGATAGTGAGAGCATGTTATAGTATAAAAACTATATAACTGTACAAATTGTGGTCAAATTAATCCTTTGATTAATGCATCTACTTACAATGTGACTCGTTATTTGAGTGGAAGAAAGTATGGTTAAAAGGGAAATTTAAGTTAAACTGATTTGCAGGACATATGCATCTTTTGAAGGATATGTATAATAGAACCTATAAGTTTCCTTGAGTGCAAACCATAGTAATTGGTGAAGTAGCACAAATGGTATGGACCCCTGAGTCAATTAGATGATATTTAACAATATATTTAAAATAGATTGATACCATAATTTGTACCAAGAAATTTTGAAAGGATCTCTTATCAGATTGCATTGATAAGGTGTTTGGACAACATAAGGAAACGTTGTGTGATTAAAACAATAATTCATAAACATATAACTCAACTTTTGTTAAAGGGTGATTTAATGTTAAGTATGAGCTAACATGTAAATACCTTGAGATCATAAACACTTACAACTACAAGGAGTGTAGGATTGCAATTAGTAAAAAATTTCATGTATAACTACACAGAACTATGCATGGTCAACAAGTTGTTGAGGCATAAATAGTGCAACAGTAAAACATACGAGGTGAATTAATGATATGATGAATATTAAACTACAATGACTATGAGTTAATAATCTACTTTAGAACATTAAGCAGAAGGTATGATTAAGAGGAAAATATGCAGGAATCCAATAATATGCGATTGATATTGTAACCACATGACATCTGGAATTGATTTACACATGACATAAAAACTTTATTAATTACATAGATGAACCATGAAAACGAATGTTGGTATGATACTAACATGGTGGAAAAATATGTGGATAAAGTTTATGTCATGCAGTTGATTTAATGACGATGGTGTTATAGGTTGTACCACAGCTAGACTATGTACAACAGTACATATTGGACCATATGACTACATATGCTACAAGGCTGTAATATGAAATGTGTATTGGTGTGTGTAACATACCTTGTGTTTACTGTGTGCAGTACTCATTGGATGGATGTCTAGCCATGTAGAAAAACCTGAAGATTGCCCAAAAGAATGAAAGTAAGTTTGCTATAAGTAACTATGATTAATCGCAGTTTGGCATACATACAATTACAATGAATTTATGTATGTAAGTGTATATATCTATATATATATATATATATATATATATATATATATATATATATATATATATATATATATATATATATATATATATATATATATATCATGATGTGAAATAATATGTTATGACTTTGAAGGTATATTAATGTGGAAAATATGCTAACTCACGTATTGTATTCAAAGAGATTTCAAGAAGCAAGTGTTCGACGAGAACACAAAAGCTTGAAAGAATGCAAGTTGAGGACATGTATTCTTCAAATAAAATAAATGATAAGAAATAGTTGATTTAATAATAATAGATTATGATATTTCTCATAGTTATACTTTCTATCGATAAATTCTCACAAATGGTTTGAAAAAAAATGCGTGATGGGTAGCTATGGAAGGAGAGATGCTGGGAGAACTCCTTGAGACTGATGCAACTATAGAAGGAGGGATGTTGGGAGCACTCCTTGTGGTAGATGTACATCAGAAAAATTGCAACAGATGGCAGAGCCATGAGAGCTATTGATTAGAAACCAGGTCCATGTGAATGAGGACATGATGTAGTGCTACACCGATGATGGTGTAAAATTTAAGGGGGGGGAGTATGTAACACCACTCCCTTGTGTACTACATTATTTTAAACCTAAGCTAAGTTAAAGCTAGGTGTGATATCCTCCCTTGTGTGTTAAATTTTGTAAACCTAAGCTGAGGAAATCTAGGTTTGATACCCTCCTTTGTGGATTAAACTATTCTACACCTAAGCTAAGGAAAGCTAGGTGATATGTAATATGAAAAGAAAATGTATTAATCTCTCTCTCTCTCTCTCAGTTATGGTTTCCAGTTTATTTATGAGAATATTTTTACCCATTTTTGTTATTGTTTGAGTTTCTCGTTGAAATGAAAACCCATGAAGCTCAGTTGTATAGATAAGGTATTATCTGTGTATTATGTATGTGAACTTAGATGTGTATTTGAAATGGTGGTATCATGGTAATTATTTGTTGGTACTAGTGTCACCACTTTAGATTTGTCATGATCGACTTGCATGTGGCTTCTAGTGTGAAGTTATTAGTAGAAGTACATTAAATGAATCAATAGTTTTAGTACCCATGCAGGGTAGAATAATGAACATACTCAGATTACCTGTGATAATGGGTTCCTATGAATTTGATGACAATATTATACATATGGTGTATTTTACATCTAAGAATAGAGTTAATAGTAGAAGAAATGTGCATTATGGTGAGATTATGTATGAATATGTGAGATGACTGTGGATTCTGTGGATTCTTTAACTAATCTTACTACATCCACTACAGAGATATGGTATGTTCATAATGCTATAATGTAATATATGTTTATGAAAACTCACCAATTGAGGAATATGTATCCTATTTTACGATTAATGGGTTAAGTATTTGTATTGCATGTATAACTAGTATGCATGGGAATGAAAGATTGGTAAATAACACTACCATGATCATGAAATTAATGTCCATTAGTGTTGGTGAAGATTTACCTAGATATGTTGATAGGATGCCTACCATCATAAGTTCAATGGTTGATCACGTGCATCCAAGATTTTAATGAATCTAAGGTTCCATACAAGAGAACCAATAAAACAATTAATGAGGAAATTGTACTATGGCCTAACAGTAACATGGCTGAGGTAATTTCTGAAGACAAGATCTACATGGAGGGGTAAATATTTAACTATGAATGAATCCAAAATTTTAAATTTATCGGTCTTGGAGGCTAAATTCTCGGGTAGGCTAAGGAGGTTCGTTACAGAAATAAGAAATTTATCTATGGTATTACGAAAGCATTAATACTCTGTAGTAAACACTTGTAAGAATGGTATAGTGAGGAATATATATAAATGGAGTTATATAGATAACTAGGTTTAGTAAGTTCATGAACATTGTGGAATTCACGACAATAATACCAAAGACTATGGGTGTGTAAATCTGATGGTAGACAAATGAAAAAAATATGGCTATTATTGGGAGATGTGACACCCCCCCTCTATCTATATGTACCCTCTCTCTCTTCCCTTTCTCTCCCCTTTATATATGTCCTCTCCTTCTCCCTATCTTCCCTCCTCTCCTATATCCCTCTCTCCCTTTTCACTCCCTCTCTCTCTACCCTTATCTTTCTATGTCTTTGTGCTTCCCTCCCTCTCTCTCCACCCTCCAACTCCATCTATCTCTCCCTCCATCTCTCTCCCACTCCAACTCCCTCTCCCCCCTCCCTCTCTCTCCCCCTCCAACTACCTCTCCCCCATCCCTCCCTACTCTCTCTCTTCATTCCCCTCTCTCCCTCTCTCTTGCACCTCCCTTTAGCTCTCTCGTCCCCATCATTCTCTCTTTCTCTACCCTCTAGCTATGCAACTATCTCCCCCTCCTCCCTCTCTCTCCATCCATATGATGAATTTTCCCTCTATGTAACCAATGTTATATATAGTGCCTAAAATATTTTACATTTCAATTTTTTATTGTGAAATGAGTTAGGGTTTTTTGGTACGTCGTATTGATTAGCCAAGGTACTGGCCCATGGTATTGTAACAAAATATGAAATGGTATTCATGAATGATTTTTATGTATTTGTGTATTGATTTTTTATTATTAAGCTTTGCAAGAAAACCATTAAAAAATAAAATAATGTAAACTGAAGTAAATAACATATCTACCATCAATTACTTCACACTATAATTTAAGCTAGTCTTTGGATCATACAATGGCTCTCCCATGTCCCGTAGAAACCATGACAGATAAAAATTCAACTCCAAACCTCGCTCCCATTCTAAGTTCTCCAAAATATGAAATTAGTAGTCCAACATATAATATTGACACCTCTCATTCAGAAATTAGGACTTTTGAATATGTCAAAACTTGGATGAATCCAAAATTTGTAGAGGAAAAATAAAAGGCAGAGCCGAGAACATCTTCGAAACAAATTTGGAGATTGAATTTTCCATCGGTAGCACCCTCAGTTGTAAGGCCTACTCCATGGATGATGACTTTAAATGAGCGCCAACATGAATATTTTTGGAGGCCACGGGCATTGCTCATAGATCTCAACATGACTGATTGGGTAACGATCATAGGCCGAGGTGCCAAAGACATGATAGGGTTGAAAGGGAAATGGAAACACAACTTCAGAAGTCCTCCAAAAACGTGTCTAATGAAATTTATGACTAGGATCCTCATGACTGTTGTGGGCCTGCCAGTGAATTGTTTGACAAAATCTTCTTGTTAGGATTGGTGCTAAAGAGGGTTCCTTTGCCTCCAAATCCTCATGTCATTCATCTGTTGGATGGTAGTGGTGATTATGAGGTCCAAAAATCATGAATTTTTGTTGAAACCCTATCTCGAAAATCTTTGTGCCTCACAGTTTGTGAATGGGAGGCTGTATTTTCACTTACAAACATAATTTATGAGTTAGCAAGTATTAGAGCATGGAGCATGACACTCCTGTATGAGGAGACACAATTAAATTTGGAAAATTATTTGAGGGATTACGTCATCAAGAAGGATGCCCTTATCTTCCTCATTTTAAGACTACGAGGAGTTGCCAAAGGAAATGGGGCATCCTCTTCCTCTAAACCCTTCCCATTGAATGATACTCTTAACTGAGGCTCTAGCTCCCAACCCTTAAAGGCTCTTGATGACCATGACTTTAAGGTTGAACATTCATTTGGAGTTCCATTGCTCCAAATGAATGATCTATTCACCATGATAAATATTCATTGTTATGTTCAGTGTGCGTTCATTGTTAATGCATTCTGGATCTCGGCTTCCATGCTTGGATTGGGTTTCTCAAAATTAGATGTAGAACTTAGATTTTTTATTATGTTCCAAAGGTTATTTTTTTGTTATCTTCAAGGATATTGAATATTTGTAGATGGTTTTTGACCAGGATCTCTGCTTTTGGGGTCAAGAGGCACTCTCAATCTAGCCATGGCTTCCATAGTTCAACCCACTCTCCATGAAGGCTCTAGCCACTTTAGTTTAGGTAAGACTCCCAAACTTACCCCTCTATTGGATTTAGCTAGATTTCCATGAAGATATTGGAAATTATATTGGGCACTTTGGCAAAATAGGCAATCAGATACTAGCCAATGGGCTTATCTAATTTACCTACATTTGTGTTGAGATAAATTTAAGTTCAGGTCTCTCAGATAAAATCATTCTAAAATGGGGTGTTAAGGAACTTCATGAACCTCTGGACTATGAAATAGAGCTTTTAGATGTAGATATTGTTAGCAACTCGGTTATCTTCAGAGTGTTTTCCCTGTCTCTAAAGGGGTGTTAGGATCCTCAGAACCACAAAAACCCAACCATGGATGGTGTGATCAAAAGGCAAATTGAAACATTAAGAACAAGACAAGTCATAAGAAGGAAAACCCTCAATAGGAAAATACATTTCTTGATTCTTCAACCTTGCAAGATCTTATGTAGCCCACAGTTAATCCTTCTCCACCCATATTGGAAAAGAATCCTCTAACTATGGAGAATGAAAATTCATTATCATTAATTGTGGCTACAAGGAGAGGGAAAAAACAACCTCATGAGTCTGATCATTTAGATATTTATAGGGATGTCCCGCACCATGAGGAGGTATTAGTGATGGAACTTCCTTTGAAAAATGAGGATATGTCATTATCGTCATATGTAACTGATAAATATGTAGAATGGATAGATGCCCATAGGACAAAGGGGAAAATGGAAAAACCCATGAACACCTCTGGTATGTGATATTAGAAGAAATATTTTCATATATGTTTACAGGTAGAAATGGTGATTAGTATGTAATACTTGGTTGGAGGCATGATCTCCCAAATAAGCTAGTTTGGTCTGATGTTAACTAGATGTACTCAATGCAATCATTTTTTATATTAATAGAAAAAGGATTACATTGATAAAAATAGTATTTGCACTAAAAATGGATAGAAATAAGATGTAAAAAATATACACAGTGGAGTTACTTCCCACCATTATTTATGTTTTGCAAAGTGTGAATTTGTAGAATTACTAGTTGTTACTACCCAGCAAAATTTATCAGTGACCGCCAAAGCAAGACTATATGATGATTTTTATATCGATCATTATTAATTTAGAACGATATATTTTATACCAACCATTATTAAATTAGAATTTACCAATGTAACTTATAATTATCTATGAAATTTTTTGTAGAGAACAATTTCTAACTAGAGTTGGAGGAGCCAAGCTACCATGCAAAACAAAATTACAATATAACAAATTAAATTTTATTAGTTTTATTACTTTTAACCTTTTGTTATTAAGTAAACCAAGTTTAAAATTTTTACACTACAACATCTCCACCATACTCGGCTCTATATTACTTTTAAACTCCTACTATTATCTTTTAATTGAGTTGACATATAAATGTTAAAATGTCTAAGATTCATATCTAAACATCTACTCTATACTAAGATGTAGAACGACTCTACATGCAAGAAACACTTTTATCCTTGTATTTTTCTATATATAAAACCATATTTACTAATATTTATTTCTATTAAACACTTTTATCCTTCTATTTTTCTATATATAAAACTATATTTACTAATATTTATTTACATTAAACAACTTTATCCTTTTAATTTTCTATATATAAAACCATACTTATGTATACTTACTAATTTATTTTTCAATGTTTCATGATATATTTTATTATATTTATAATATTATTATAATATATTTATTATTATCTCTTATATTTTATAATACCTATATTTCCTAGGATATGCTTATATTTATCTTTTATTTTAGTTTTAGGATTATATTTTAGCAATATTACCCACACAATGTATTTTTTATAATTTTGTTTTCTTTCGTGTTCTTTTCTTTCTTTCCACTATCCTTATTAGTCTTTTCATACTATTTTTCCTTTGGTATTATTCTAGTTATTGGGTTAATAAGGTTGAATTATGAGATGCATATTGTTAATAATGATATTTGATTATTTATATCTTGAGTTTAATAAATAAATATAGAATTAGAAATAAAAAATTATATATAAAAACATGTGAAATATATATTAAATATAAATAATAGTAATATATTAAGATTTATTTTACCATATGAATTAAAAATAATGATGATCTATATCTATATCTATATCTATATCTATGTTCAAATTTAATTAATAAACATATGAGAGCTTAATATTTACAATAGATTATTTTTTAAACATATGTATAATCAATACTATGGATATCACATCAAACACTTATTTTATACAAATTATAAAGTATCTTAAAGAAAATGCTAAGTGCATATCTACGTTAATTTTTTTTTAAATAAGAATATTTCTATGTATAGAGTTCTGAAATTTATATTAATATAATAGAATTAATAGGAACACTATAGGTCAACCTTAACTTGGAACCTTAACATGGATTTACTAAAAATTTAGAGTAATCAAATCACTTAAGGTTCAACATTTTGCTAAGTTTTGCGTGAGGTTTGAACCTTAATAGCTTCCATCCATCTTAGCACTTTTTATCTATAGAATTAAGATCATTCTAGTTTTGTTATTGTTCGTTCATTTGTACTATTATATTTATAATTATTTTATTCATAGTTGTATTTTGTTATATTTAATTTATTTATCTTTTAATTTTATTATGCATTCTATTTCTCATATATTTATTTCTTTTCATGAGAAAGGTTATGGGTACATTGAGATTTTAAAAAATGGATGTGGTTCTTGTCGAAAACCTACAATTAATGTATTTTTTCTTTTCTAGAATGTTATAATCTCTATAATTAAATATAATAGTGTCAAGTTTGTAACACGCATATGTTGTTTTAACTAATAATTAAATCAAACAAAAATATATTGGATATGAATAAAAATATTTACATTAATACCAAAAAAATTAAAATTAATATACTTTACACAAATTTTGGACTAAGAAGTTGATTCCACATATCATAATGAAATTTACATGAAAATAAAATATATCAAACAAAGTTCTTAATTTATTAAAATTTATACCATCTGAGTGAGACGGATGAATACGAATGGTTGAACTAATAATAAATTCAAAAAATGGTAACATGCTTAAAATAAAAAGATTAATAGTAAAGTAAATTTACTAATCAAAATAGATTTTACATTCCAAAAATGAAATTGAGATTATTTCAAAATATTTTGGGCATACTTATATTGTTACTTTATAAAAATAAAATATTATTGGTATTGTAGATAATATTTTTGAGATATTTTATTTTAATAATCAAGTCAGACTATGTGGAGATGGCTTTCCTCATACTATCCTCCATGGAATTGCAGAAGTTTATTTGGAGCTTTGTTAGGGTCTAACCCTAACCCCTAATTTATGTAATAAGTTGAAGGGGACTAGTGAGAGTCATGGTTAGTTAGTTGAATCAATAATCCCGTAAGAGGTTATTCACATTAATAATAATTGTAATTGGTTGACCTACATTATAGAAAAGGGACCACAATTAGTTATAAATGAGCCATAGTTAATAAATAAAGTGGTTAACCCATGTTATGCAAGGGACCACTAGTAATAAGGGTTTTGGATGTCATTAAGCCATAAATAGTCTTAGATAGTAAGGTAAGAATTATCGAGTCTTATTGTAATTGATATTTTCTCTATTGGAGGTTTTTCACTCGAAGAGGCAAGTGAAAATTGTATTGTGCTTCTGAATAATTAAAATATGTTTCCTGCATATCTCATTTCAAGTGATATTTGTGTCGTTCAGGCTATATTGTTTCATATTTCTAATATTATAGTTTTCTCGCAAGTTAAGTGCATAATAAGTGGCATCAGAGCACTTTCTAGCACCAGTTGTACCTCCAATTTTCGAAAAAAAAGTCTAGATACATGTTCTGATGTATTTAAACCATGGCATATGTCATTGAGTGCATAAAACTGCAGATTTGGGGAGGCATGCATGCATGAATTACAAGAGGTGGTCATGCTTTTTGGACACCCTTGTAACCCTTATGGGTACTCCTTTGAGTAGCAGCGCATTATGTAGAATCACGTGTGAACTAAACTTCCACATACCCTTGGGTATATTAGAATTCCCCTAAGGTAACCTGGAACCTAACCTTAGATAAAATGTTGGCCTTCTTGCCACTACAATACACTGAGAACAACACTCGGGGAGGTTAGTGGGGTTTTCGTATGTAGGCTCAAGCTGAATTGACTTAGAATACTTAAACTTTGGTGGAAAATGTCTCCTCCAAGAAAATTATATATAGAGATGAGATTGAGATCATTTGGCACATCCATGAGGATATTCTCAAGAGCATCACAAGCCAAGGAAGGGATTGAACTCCCCAGGAGATTCTGATCTTGAAGAGGAGGATATTTTTTATTTATCTAGTGGCTCAACAAGGCTGAGATAAAATAGCGAGTACAAATGAACTCTGAGGAAAGTTTATGTTATTGTTTGAATTTCTTAGGGTTGGGTTAGGAGAAAATAGGGTTGAAGTTTAATGATTCTATTCAACAAATATAGGGTGAGGGACAAGTCCTAGAACGAGGCCCTAATAGGCCTTGTATGTCCTACTATGTGAGGGCGCAAGGGTTTTATGTCAACAAAGGGAATTTATAGGGAGTTCATGACCTTAAGGGAGGCCTAATATGACCTCTAATATTTTAAATGATGAGTGTCAATTCTTATAAGAAAAGTGAGTTCTAAAATAATGGTGTGTGGACCTGTATTCATGGAAGGAAAGTGTTGAAGGTGATGATTTGGAGTCTATCCAGTAAGGGGTTCTTGAAAAAAGTTTTTTAGGCTTGCATTGATAATAACTTGTAGGGTATAGTTATTGTACATTCTAGACCTTGATATAGAAGTTGTGTACACTCACTTGGATGTAGCAAGGAAATGTCAAAGGTTTAGTTGCATGAAGACCTTATGTGGAGTAATAATTGGTGGCATAAGTCATTGCAAGAAGAAAATTTGAAAATCCCACAGGTCAATGATTTCAAGAGGTAAGTGATTTATGTGAGGGATGCTAGCAAATAACCTAACTACCTTGATTTGGTGTCACAAATTTATGTTGTGATTGGTGTCCATGTGCACCATAACTATAATAATTGATGTGGAAAATTAGTGGTGAGAGGGTTATTTGTTGGAGACGCTAAGAATAGTTATCCTTAGAGTGGTTGAGGTTTTGTTAGAGGGCATACCTATGAAGGAATAAGTTTATTGAAATTAGAGGAGCAATATGATTGATAGAAGAAACATTTCGATTAGATGATGTGCAAGAGCATCTGAAGTTTTAGAGGACCTTATGAGCAGCAAGATCTTTATGTGTATAGGTGGAAAAGGACCTTCTAGGTATTCAAGTAAAGTGGATTGAAAGGGTTGTGGTAAGTATTTCATCAAGAAGTCAAATATGTCTTGTTCAAGGGAAGATTGATGGTCATGTGTTGTTGACATCAATTCCTAATTTTGTGTTGTGCATAGTGTTGTTGCATTTTAGTGTTTTTAAGGTAATTTTTTAGACATAGACCTAATTTTGAATTTACAAGAAATAATCAACACACATGAGCTCTTAGCTCATGTTTTTATGACGAAAGGCATATGATGCAGTAGAATACTTGCGCTCAGGAAATACCCATCATCTGAAAACAAATTTTGTTTCAAGTTGTAGAATATAGGAAAAATAATGCGTTACTACAGGAAACCACTAACAAACATGCTATAGGAATATTATATTTGAAACTACTAACAAAATTGTATATGCTATGGGAACGGTATGTAAGTTATTAATTTTAGATTTGTCCATGTAACTATGGGAATCAAATATTTTTTATTCAATAACGGAAGGTGATCAACAACATGGGAAATAAATTATCGGAACAATGGAGAAAGAATTGTTTTGGATGTTACATGATTTTGGGAGAGAAGGTTTGGCTATGGCATGGTATTACTATGCTACAACATGTAAATTATAAGAACTTTGAGGAAAACAAAAAATAAATAAATATTTAAACTCATTATTAATGAACTGACATACAATTGTTCAACTAACTAAGTAGGATTGGGTTAACATGATTAGATATAATAATTTCAACAAAAATTATCGCTTTATTTATAAAATGTGTTTTACTTTAAAAAATAAAAAAACATTTTCCAACTTAGCATTCACTTCTCCATATGTGAAATGATTTAAAATATTTACTAAAGACTAAGCTAATATTTTGAGAAAAATGAAAGGCTTAAGGGGATATATATTATTTTCAAATGAAGTTTAATGGAATAATGTTAGCCTAATCGAAACTCAGTGATAGAGTAATTAAGATAAACTTTCTAGGGTAGCTTTTAATAACCTTGTATTGGATGTCCCATGGTATTTTCCCATGTTATTTGAGGTGATAAATTCAAATATTCACAATAGGAATTCTAACTTTTGTTAACTAAGAATATAGAATCACATATTTGAGAGGAACAATTATGCAATAAAATAATATATGATAGCATACTTATTTTTACGTATTAAGTTCTTATATTCTTATTAGGAATAATGAGAAGGTATCATTAACTAAGTGGCCCATAGCTAGGAGAGGTGAGCTTTTCTAGGGTGTTGTGAGTAAATGGGCTAGGGCTTTTTGCAGGTCCTAATTTGTTGTTATACAAAAGTAATTTTCTTTATGCTATTGTTGCCTTGGTCTCGTACTTGACCCATTTTAGCGAAGATCAACCATGGTAATCACCTCATGATTGACCTGGGTGTTGTAAAGCCTTGCTCCAATAATGCTGGTAATAGAAAATGGAGGTTTTGGTTCAAGTTGTTATTTTCAAGCTCCCCATAAATAGAATATTGGCCCAAGTCATGAAAGCAAAAAAATATGATCCTACAACAAGGGTAAATTAAAAGAAAATGTTGAACACCTAATTTTCTAAGGGTTATGGTGTGGAATGTGAAAAATCATTGGATTCCAAGAGACCACTTGGAATATGAAAACCAAGGGTCATAAGACAACATATTAACATGTATATCTCATGATTATATTAATATTGACTATTATTTATGAGTGTTTATTGACGCTAAAACAACTATGATTATCGAACAACACTAGCAATCTATAACAACTCAAATCAATCTGCATTACTAAACATCAATAACAATCCGCAATTGAACAACAATCAATAAGTGAACAACATAAACTATAAAAGATTCCTAAATGCTAAACATTCTATATTGCAATTTGTAGAAGTTACTCAGTCTTGTCTCTCAAGATCTATGATAACTTCTATTCAATTTGAACAGCAACGAACCACACATTCACTCTTTCTAATCAAAGCGCTTACTTAAGTCTATCTCGTAGCTTCAATATAAATCTAAGTGAACAGCGATATAAATCAATGTCGCGAATCTTCAAGATAAATAAAAGAACTAAACATTAAATCAAGTACAAATACTGAATGTAAACTATAACACAAATGAGTAGTGTAACTTCTTGTGACTCAGCCCAGAGATGCCAGAAGCCTCTACTTAATAAAAACTCAGAATACAGAGATGTATCAAGCGCAACCTTCTTTCGTTAACTTCAAAGTAACAACTTACAGAGTCATTGAATTAACAACATTTTTTCTCTAAAGAGAATAATTACATATTAAAAGTCTAAACTCTTATCTAGTTGCCTTTTGACCTTATATAACATAAAAGAGAAAATTGGATAGAAGCGAATCCTCAAGATCAGGAGATCCTGAGGATTTCATAACATAAAATCTCATCATATGATAAAACAAGAGTATTTGAACTGATCTTCTGCTTCCTTGTCTGCCCTAGACACCGTGGCTTTTTCCCTTTTATGGCCTCGTATTATCCTGCCAACTGAACAACTTTTTCCCAATCACATCTCTACATACAAAGATAGCAAAGAATCAATGTTTCGTACTAAATTTGCCTAATATATAATAGTTTCTTCCAACTTTGACTGATATTTTCCTCATTTTATTCTATAAAAAAAGATAATATTATAAGGATGAATGATATATGAAGCATTAAATGAAGAGAAATCATACCTTTTTCTCATCCCAACATAATCCTAAGCTTACCTTGTTCCATATCCTCATGCAAGAGTATAGTTTAGATGCAATTGTTTGAGGGAATAAGGAGGGTATACTTCTTCCCTATGATTTCTAAAACCATTATTTTTCTTGAGGAGAGCGAAATCCTAGGTTACCTCATGATATTTTAAGTTATAATCACTATGGTATTGGTCAGGAGGCTACCATATGATTGGGGTTCTGTAGCAGCATCCTACCCAGACTAGTCCCAATGTTAAAATCATATTGCTATATTTGAAAAAATGGGAAGAGGCAGCTTGGAAGTTACGGTATCCGAACAACTCCCAGCCCCTCATAGTATTACTGGAAACTTCCCATGTTTGTTTTGATGCAGCCAAGGCTTCTTCTTTAATATCATGGATGTATTCCTTTCCGACCTGAATGATATTTGTATGGATCGGCCCCAATTTGCCTATGACACCATTTTTCTTCATAAACTACTTATGCCGGAAAGATAGGAGTAGTGGCTATGTAGGTTCTCCTTTGACCCATAGGTCAATGCCATATTCATGCCTTTTGAATGTGTTAAGCCTTGCACCATTTTAGCTGATTCACAGTAAAGGAAAGGAACACCTTGTTAGGTCCCTATAATACTAGTGATTACCCCATTACTATTGTAGTTGTATTCCTTATTAGTATTGTTGAGCCCCTATTGTCCCCATATTTTTATTACTATGCCCCATAGAATCCCTCTATTGTTATTTTTGTGGCTTCATATTATTATTGTTAGGTCGACTGGGTTATATTGTGACTCCATAGAATCCTATATATAGAAAGGAGATTTTGTCATTTGAATCATCCAAGAATTGTTCATTTGTGTAATCTAAAGGAGGTTTCCCCCTCGAAGAGGTTGAATTCTAAGGCGTTGATCTCTCTTTTACATCTTTTTGTGAGTTGGTTTCATAACATTTGGCATTAGAGCTTTGGATTCTAGAGTTTTGCTGCTGCAAATAATTCATTGTGGAATTTTCACTATAACTTTCTTTCTGCGACGTTTCAGAAGTGAACAAAAAAACCCATTTGAGAAGACATCACACGGAACCTCGAGTCCAAATTTTAGATCTTTTCGCGCTATATTTGCACAGATATGATCTGAGGAAGTTGGTCTTTTTGTAGGCTCCTGAATTACATTCCAAATAGGTGACTTGGGGAAAATCGTCATAACTTTCTCTCTGAGAATCGGATTGAAATTTTGTAAGAAGGTACAGAAGGAGGACGGACTATAGTTTCTAGTATATATATTTTAGTGCCATAGGTTGAAACAGTGACACGTGGAAGATGCAATTCAAGAAAGGATGAGGATGTGGAAGCATTGTTGTCCACCATTTCTATTATCCAACCAGATTGGATAAACGAAGCAAGGGAGGAATGGAAGAATGATGAAGAAGTATGGGCACTTATTCGAAAGTTACAACAAGATTCCAGTACATCTGATACATGTAGCTGGCAAAATGATTTGTTATGGTACAAAGATCGCTTATACCTCTGTAAGAATTCGCAACTCAAACAAAAAATTCTTATGGAATTGCACACTTCTCCCTTACGAGGGCACTCAGGATTTTTAAAAACTTACCACAGGGTTAAGAACAAATTTTTTTGGGATGGCCTTAAATCGGATATTCAAAAGTTTGTGGCGAAATGTTTGGTTTGCCAACAAAATAAAGTTGAAACAATTAAGACCCCGGGTCTATTACAACCTTTATCCATTCCAAGCCAACGTTGGGAGGAGGTCTCAATGGATTTTATCATAGGTTTACCCAAGTCTGAGGGAAAGAGTGTCATCATGGTGGTAGTTGACAGACTTACCAAGTATGCACACTTTTTTTCATTATCACATCCATTTAAATCCAATACGTTTTCTACTGCATTTATGGAAACAATTCAAAAGCTACATGGAAACCCAAAGATTATTGTAAGTGACAGAGATCCCATTTTCATTGGAAATTTTTGGAAAAAATATTTTCTTGTCTGGTACTCAGTTAACTCATAGCTCATCTTATCATCCTCAATCTGATGGGAAAACTGAGATAGTAAAAAAATGTTTGGAAGGATATATTTATTGCTTTGTATCTAATAAACAGCCATAATGGATCAAATGCTTTCCTCTGGCTAAATGGTGGTATAACACTTCCTTCCATACAACAACAAGAATGACCCCATTTATGGCACTTTATGGATATCAGCCACCATCCATCACATCGTATTTAAGAGAAAATTCTAAGGTTCAAGTAGTGTAACATCACATCGAACATCAACAACAAGTCCTCCAACTCTTAAAGGATAACCTCGTGTTGGCACAAAATTGAATGAAACAATAGCCAGATCAACATCGCAGAGAAAGAATTTTTTATGTAGGTGATTGGGTATTCCTACGGATACAACCATATAAACAAATGTCCCTCAAGCAAGTTATGAAGGATAATAAATTATCACCAAAGTACTATGGTGCGTACAAGGTGTTGCAAAAGATTGGCACTATGGCATACAAATCAGAGCTTCCTGCAGCATCTCAAGTGCACCTAGTTTTCCATGTTTCATGTTTAAAGAAGGTTATAGGCGACAAGCTCCCAGTTCAAACAATATTTCCAGAACTTGACGAGGAAGGAAAAATTATATTGGAACTGGAGGTAGCCATAGAAACGAGAACTCGACAACTACGAAATCGATCAATTTCGGAGTATCTCATCAAGTGGAAGAACTTATCCGCTGAAGATTCCACATGGGAGGATGAGAATTTTATACAGAAGCATCCAAAACTACTCAAGTGTTGAGGACAACACTTTTTTGAAGGAGAACGACATGTTAGGTCCCTATAATACTAGTGATTACCCCATTACTATTGTACTTGTATCCCTTATTAATATTGTTGAACCCCTATTGTCCCCATATTTTTATTATTGTGCCCCATAGAATCCCTCTATTGTTATTTTTGTGGCTTTATATTGTTATTGTTAGGTCAGCTGGGTTATATTGTGACTCCATAGAGTCCTATATATAGAAAGGAGGTTTTCTCTTGAATCATCCAAGAATTGTTCATTTGTGTAATGTAAAGGAGGTTGCCCCCTCGAAGAGGCTGAACTCTAAGGCATTGATCTCTTTTTTCTATCTTTTTTTGAGCTGGTTTCATAACACACCTGAAATTGAATGTCTCCTATGAATGGGGCAAGGTGGCTATCCCTGTCATCCTCTAAAAGAAAATTATGCATATAGAGCTCACAAGGGAGGCGCTGGATCTTCTCATTGTGTTCTCTAAAACACTTAATAAAATCACGAGTGGTTTTAATTTCTACCAGTTTACCAGCCTTAACGGCCTTAACTTTTAACATGAGATATCTCTCCATAAGAAATAAAAAATAATTATTAGTGGGAGCTCGACAAGATAGAGTGTTTAAATAGAGAGAACAGACAATCTCCATTTGTTCTCTGGCTTTCTGCAATTGACCCTCTAAATTTTCAACCTTCTTTTGCTCAACCTTGTATTGAGCAAAAGTCTCATCCTCCATCCTGGTAAGTGCCTCAAATTTCTTCTTTAGCCCTTGGTGTTCATGAAAAGGGACCACCTTTTCCTTGTGCTAAGCTAGCTCTTGGTGAACTATTAAAAGCTCATTCTCTAATTTTCTAATAACGACTTCTCTAACCAAGGGGGTGTAAAGAGGTGTTTCATTTGTTTGGACTTCTGCATCTTGGGTCTGCTCAGGGTTAGTTTGCATAGCAGCTTCAACTACTTCCGGAATTACAACTTTAACATTTTCTTCAATATCGGTCTTGACAACAGCGTCCGCAGTGGGGTACGCTGTTTCAGTTCCCTGTGAAAAGATACATGGCTCCTATATTTTTATGGAAGTATTTTCTCTAATAGTAGGCTCAGTCTAGGTTTCTCTAGAGCAACCCTTAAGAAACTCTATCTGAGTCTCAACATCCTTCGCAAAACATTGTTCTGTTTGTGTCCCTACATTCTCATTTCTGCTTTCAATTTCCTCGTTCTGGTGGCTTCTTTTAGCCAATATTTCAACTACCTGATTACCTACTTTTGTTTTCTGTATTTTCTGAGAACCTTTTTAATTTTAGCTTTCTAGGGCTCTTCTACTCTAGGGCTCCCATATGGGGCTGCATTACCTTCTCCTACTTGCACAAGCTGCATTATGTTATCATCAGGAATGTTCCCAATTGGAGTTGTGCTTGTTGGCGAGATTTATCTTTATAACTCATAATTATTATTCATTTCATGTTTAGAAGATCCCAATGCAATGGTATCTCTGGAATAGCCATCATTCTCGTGGTCTTCTTCTTGGTGGGCCTCATCCACTAGGGACTTTGAAAAGGGAACATCACTTGGTTGATTGGCATCCTCCAAGTTTTCACCTTCAATTTTTCTCTCTGCTTGGGTTTTTTAGTGCTCCTCGGCTTTGAGGGGTGTTTCCATATCATGAATTAACTCTCTCTACTCCTCCATGGCACCATTGCATGACTGGGTTTGTTCATGAACGGAATTTTCAGTAGGGACCAACCAATCAGGGGCACAGTTCTGTCTTTCAGTGTTCCCTGGTTGTTCCCTGCCCTCGGTAAACATTTCCATGCTTCCCAAAACCCTTGCCACTTCCTCCTCATAGTCTTCCAAAGGAGGGTTTTGAGGAATAAGAGGAGGTGTGTGGGATGGTCCAGCTTATTCTACTTGGTTTGGAATGTGCTGTTGGGCTTTTACTCTCACCGAGAATCTACACTTAGCTGATTCTAGGGGTGTAGTGGGGCTCTTTTGTTTTAATATTTTCTTTTGGCATGGGGTTCTTGGCCCTTGCTGCTCTGTTTCCTCATTTTCCGAGGGTGGAGCCAAGGTAAGATTTATGATATTGTCCCATATTAATTACTGGTGTGCTAATCATTTTGTGATGATTAACTTAATTAACCCATGATGGCTGACTACACTACGTGGGTCCTTGGCTATCCTTACCTGTCGGGCAACATTGTGCAACAGGGAATTTAAATAAAATTATAAATTAACTAAATTTCTTTACTTTAAAATGGCTACGATTTTCAGTTGTCAAGGCTTTACCATGTCATGCCAGCTGTCGCAAGTGATATATATTTGGACGATGACCGCTATCTCTTGCCATGGTTGCAGAAATGTCGAAAAATGAACTCCTTTCCCTGTTCGTAGCAGCCACTCATCTGGGTCCTAGAAGGATTCAATTGTGTTGTATAAAAGGACGCGTTTGTCCGCCTATTTCACCCCTTTCACCAGAAGTCGAGTGACTTCAGCCATGACTCCTTTTGAAACTACCATACTTATGCCTTTGATCAGTGTACTACTATTCTACAGATTTTGCACAAACTCCAGTGTTAGCTCTTCATGGAATCCCTGCAATCTGTTTAAGTACTACAACCAACCAACATGTTCAAGTATTTCATGGGCTTGATCCAACACCGTCAATACTCGAGGGTCACTCCAAATTTCTCTTCCACCCATAGTTGTTGCAATTGAGTCTGGTTCCTCTGTATACAATCGTGTTTTACCCCTGTAATGCAACACATCAACAATGTATATCACAGAAACTATAAAGGAAATGACGCTACTTGGATAAGTATTATCATTTTTAGGTAAGTCATCCATCTTGTCAGCCATACTTAACGCAAAATCGTATGTTCGCATGCCCACCATAATGGTTTGCATTCTTCAACCAATCATAATTTTCTGCTAATTATTACATATTCCTGCACATCATGCAAATCATACTCCGGAGGTAATCCGAATGATTATCACACATTTATTCATAACTGGAATACATGCTATCCATATGGAGGCCATCCTCCCCCCTGATGAGACAAGGGTGTCCACGTCCCTTCAGCACGCGGAAAACAGGCAAATAAACAAGGAGAAATAAATGTTGACAACAAATCTAAAAAGCACAACACACAAATCAATAAAGCATTTAAGTGACATGCATCATCATACGTGAATTGGCCAAAATAAAAACAACAATATCAAGTCATCATGTCAAATATTTTACCATAAGTGGAATTAATCACATCAGCATAATCGATGTTTTATGTTTAATGTCTATCATTTAATACGCGGACATATGGAATATGATAAATAAAAATAAAAATTACCATGCTATGCAGCTTTTAAAATTGCTACCAAACGGATATTTTTATTTAGAAATAGAGTCATAAGTGATAAGGGGTAGATATCATATGGCAATATAAGAGATGATCAGGCTGGCTTGTGATGAGACCCCCTATTCTTCTGACAAATTAATTATCAAGAAGATCATTACCTTGGTTTGGTAGCCAAATTTGAATGTCACCCGTTACATTTTTATGATCATGGTAGGCTAGGTCATGATGAGAACCCCTATCCTCTTTGGACAATGTTGTAAGCATTTTGCTATTTTATTTTTCTTTTGCAATTTTTTCTTGAAAAAGGGGAGGCTCATTTGCTCCTTAAGATTCAGGGATGGTGTAAGAAGTAAGAAGATGCCAATGGAAGTACTATAACCTTATCCCTTAACATCATATCGATGAGTTTTATCCATTTGGAATTATAAACATAAGCCATCATGGGTTAGAGGTAATGAATCATTTCCTGATCTGTCCCAAAAGAAAGGATGTTCAGACAACCATTATAAAGATACACCATATTAGCTTGATGACGAAAGATAACCAACAAAAGGGTTTTAGAAGTTATAATGACATTGTTATTACCATATATCTTTAGAGGAGGCACAAATGCACAAGGTTCTTATTTGCAATACAAAAGAAGAAGATCATGCTATAATGATGAAGAGAAAAATGAGAAAAACTTAAAATTTAGCACGTAAAAGGTGTGGTTCACTCAGCAAAATCAAAAATCAAAAAACAAAAATAAATAAGGAGAAATGAATTGTTCAATCAATTGAACGACAATTATTCAATAGTTTGAACAACAAAAACAAATAAGTAAAACAATGTTGTTCAATCAAGTGAACGACAATTGTTCAATAACTTGAACAGCGAAAACCAAAGAACAAAAAATGTGTCATTCAATCAATTGAACGACAATCGTGGGAACACAAAGAAAAATGTGTTGTTCAATCAATTGAACGACAGTTGTTCAATTGTGTGAATAGTGACAACGACAAAAATGTGTTGTTCAATCAATTGAACGACAAGCGTTCGCTTGTTTGAACAACGAAAAATGAAAAAAATGTGTTGTTCAATCAATTGAACGACAAATGTTCAGTTGTGTGAACAACGAAAACATTAAAAAGTGTGTTGTTCAATCAATTGAATGACATACGTTCAGTTGTTTGAACAAGAAAAAATGAAAAAATGTGTTTTTCAATCAATTGAATGAAAAACATCCAATTGTTTGAACAATTAAAAATAAAAATAAAAATGTGTTGTTCAATGAATTGAATGACAAAAATCCAATTGTTTGAACAACAAAAACAAAAAAAAGTGTGTTGTTCAATCAATTGAACGGCATACGTTTAGTTGTTTGAATAGTGAAAAATTAAAAAAATATGTTGTTTAATCAATTGAATAACAAATGTTCAGTTGTTTGAACAATGAAAAATGAAAAAAATGTGCTGTTCAATCAATGGAACGACAAACGTCCAATTGTGTGAACAATGAAAACAAGAGAAAATGTGTTTCTCAATCAATTGAATGACACACATTTAGTTCTTTGAACAATGGAAAATGAAAAAAAAATGTGGTGTTCAATCAATTGAATGGCAAACATCCAATTGTTTGAACAACGAAAACAAAAACAAATGTGTTGTTCAATCAATTGAACGATCAATGTTCGATTTTTTGAACGACAAGTTACCAAAGAAAAATAGATATGTTGTTTAATTAATTGAGCGACAGGTGTTCAACTGTTTGAATAGGAAAAACAAAAAAATCCATATTTAAATTGGTTCTTTGCCAAACACAAGCTGGTAGGGAGAGTATCCAGTAGTATTCCTCCAAGTCGTGCGATAGGCTCACAAGGCCTCTAGAAGTATAGTAGTTCAATCTCGTCGGTGTGTTGAGAATGTCTTGGTCACAATTGATTCTAGAAACTTGTTGGTGCTTTCTACCTGCCTGTTCACCTACGAGTGATATGGAGAAGTTATTTGGTGCATGATATGATGGTTTCTGAGGGTGGGAGTAATATTGTTACCAGTAAATTTATTTCCCCCATCTATGACCACTTCTCACAATAATCCATACCACACAAATAGCCCAAAAAGGAAGTTAATCACTGCTTCCTTTATGGCTCTCGGTACATCTATTGTTTCCACCCATTTTTTCACATAATCCGTGGCTAGCAGTATGTAGGCCCTCTGATTGGAAGGAGGATGGAATGGACCTATGAAGTCTAATGACCAATGCTCAAAGGGTTCTATGACAAATTGTGGCTGTAGAGGCATTTCATCAGATTGACCAGGCCAGCCCATCCTTTGGAAACTATCACAGGCCTAGGCATATTTTTTAGCATCCTTAAATATAGTGGGCCAATAATAGCCCATTTTTAATATGTTATGTACTATCCTTCGGTCTACGAAATTTCCCCCACAGGGTTTGTCATGGCAAGCCTTAATGATGTCATGGATCTCATCCTCGCAGATACATCTACATATACACATGTCGGCCCCTGTATCAAAAAGATATCCACCTATCAAAGAGAACCGGGCGCTGTTCTGAACAATCAGTTTTCTTTCCCTTGTTGTTAAATGTTTAGGTAGCTTCCCTACTACCAAAGAATTTGCCACATCTTCTTACCATGTCATCTTAACGGTCACAGTAAATAGGTGCTCATTTAGGAATTGGTCATCTATCACCAGTGGATCATTAACCTTTAGAATTGGAGATAGAAAATCAGCAACATGATTCTCCTTTCCTGGATAATCTTTAATGGTAATGTCGAAATCCTCCAATAGCAATAACCATTGTGTTACTCAACCATTTGTGATTGGTTTATTAGCTAGATATCTAATGGAAGAGTGATCAGTGTACACAAAGACTTGGTAGCCAGTTATATAGTGTCTATATTTGTTTATTGCATAAATAATTGCTAAGAATTCTTTTTCTGTTGAGTTCCGTAGGGGTGAGATTTTTTCTAATGTAATATATAGCATAAGGTTTCTTGTCCTCCTCCTAGCCGAGGATAGCGCCTATGGCTACATCTGATGCATCCGTGGAAATATGAAAAGGGACCTCCCAGTTTGGTCCACATAATACTGGTGCTATTGAGACTAGTTTTTTAAATCCTACAAAAGTTATGTGACACTTGTAAGACCAACTGAAATCAATGTTTCCAGTTAGAGCGTATAAGGGTGCCACAATCTATGAAAAATTCTTGATAAATTTGTGATAATAACCTGCATATCCTAGGAAACTACGTACCTCTATTTGGGTGCATGGGGTAGGCAGTAAAAGAATAACCTGTATTTTTGTTGGGACTACCTGTATTCCTGCTGCAAAGATGTAATGTCCCAGGATCATGCCCTTGGTCATCATCATGTGACACTTGAGATTGATTAAACATAACCTGGTGGTGATGCATTGTTCTAATACTTCTCTAGTGTTCGTAATGCTTAATAAAAATCATCCACATATGGAGTAAAATCATCCATATATACCTCTAGTCCTTCATTTATTAGATCGACAAAGATGCTTAGTATAACTCTCTGAAACATGGCTGGGGCATTGCACAAGCCAAATGGTAATACCCTGTATGTGAATGTGCCCCAGGGATAGGTGAAGGTCATTTTGTCCTTATCTTCAGGGGCAATTTGAATTTGATTGTACCCACTGAAGTCGTCTAGAAAGGAGAAGAATTGCTTCCCTACCAACGTATCAAGGACCTGATCAATGAATGGGAGGGGAAATTGGTCTTTCTGTGTTGCCTTACTTAGCTCTTGATAGTCTACAAAAATACGCCCTGTTTTTCTTGGGGATGACCACCAAGGGGGAGACCCATTTACTGTCTGAGATAGGATAAATAAAGTTTACATTGAGTAGCTTTTGTAATTTCTCATTCACGATATCCTTGAGGTGAGGGTTCAACCTCCACTGAGGCTGCCAGATGGGTTGCGCATCCTTCTCTATATAAATGTGGTGTGTACATAGCTATGGATCTATCCCTTTCATATTAGGATAATCCTAGGAAAAAGGCCCTTTATTTTTCTGCAATAACTGGATAAGATTTTTCTGTTGTTCGCTCACCATATTAGCATTGATATTTATAACTTTTAGAGGTTTGATATCAACTCGTTTTCTGTTCTAAACAATAGTTGTTTGAATATGTTGGTCATCTGTATCCTTCAGGGGATCTTCCATGGCTTCAGTATCAAGAATTTCTTTCAGCATCTCACACTCCACATTGGTTGGCTAATTTATAAAATTGTTGATAACGTCATCTTAAGTTTGATTTTTAAATTCTAGCATTTCCGCTACTATGAGTTGTGAACGGATGCTCTCTTCTAGGTATGTTGGTGGCTTCTTACATATTTTTACAATGGACAAACTTGTCCTGGCAGGAGGGTATAACACCAGATTTTTTATAGCATCTCCCTTTGTGATAGTCATGTTTCCTTCTTGGCAGCCAATATATGCACAAGTTGTTTCCAACCAAGGTCCTCCCAGAATCAAAGGATGCGTATCCAACCTACTCCTTGGGTTTATAACCAAGAAATCTACTGGATATTCCCATGAGTCAACAAAAACTGTAATATCTTGTAAAGTCCCTTCTCGTCTTACCATCGACCGATCAACAAGTTCTAATAAAGTGGTGGTTGGTTCTAAGGTTGTAATACCAAGTGCTTGACAAGTTTCTATTGTTAATATGTTAATGGAAGCTCCTAGATCGACTAGTGTATTTGGAAAAGATTGGCCACATATCTGAACTGTTACTATGGGGTTTCCAGGATATTTGTATTTTATTGGAGTTTCCTCTCCCAAGATTAAATCGGATAAGGTTCCTACATCATGGATAGTGGGTGAGTTTTTTACCTTCATCACAGGCCTTTTTACACATAATTATTTGATGGTTTTGGCATAGATGGGCATGTTGTAACAGCCCCGAAATAAAAACATGTAATTTATTAGATTAATCATGTGATTTATAATCAACATGAAATTTATCAACTAATTAACATCAAATTACAAAAATATGAGTAGAGACACTTACTTGTGGCGATGATGTTTCTCACTTGTGATTTTGGGTTGAACGCTAGTTGAATTCTACTAATGGCAACAAAGTTTTGGGGACGACTCTCCACCCAACCGTAGGCTCAGTTACACAAAATATTGCTACAACTGGCCACCCCCGAGCCCTCAATCAACGAACTACTACCAGGGAATCCTTTGTCTCACAACACTATTCTCCCAAGAGAATGGATGATGGAATCATGGAATGATGGAATGCCTCTCATGTTCCTCACCATCTATTAAATAGAGCAAACATTGGAAGGGGAACCACATGAACAACTCCATGTGTCAACATGCAACTTTATTGCTTTCTTGTTTTATTTCTATTTATATTTACTTAGAGCTTTAGTATTGTTATTATTATTATTATTTATTATTTATTTAGTATTACTATTTATTATTTATTATTTAATATTATATTATATTATTTATTATTTTTATTATTATTTATTATTTATTCTTAAGGGACATTACACACTCTCCCACTTTAAGGAACTTCGTCCCAAAGTTAAGTTGAATTATTTAACATTTTATTTTGTTATTTATTATTTAATGTTGCCGACACCCTCTACTAAACTAGTATAACCAGCAGGCATCAAAAGTTTCAAAACACCTAGGAAATCCCAAGGAATCTCTATCCTTTTTCCCACTTTTGAAACGAGGGATAAGCCTCCCCAGTCTGTATCCTAGTCCAAGGCTGGCCCCAAGGCTCACACCCAACTCAGACCTCATCTGCTCCAAGGCAAGCATCCAGTACGATACTCAATGACTGCATAGATCTCGCAAGGTTGGCCACTCCCTCAACAAGTCACTAAGGTGCACAACCCTAGGCATCGAATTCCCTACACCCCCACCAGACTTCGACATCCCAATCTAATAACAGGCACCTAACTTATAACATCAGGCCCTTGGCCTCCTCAAGATGGTCCCATAGCCCTTCAAGAGCTATCCGTCAAGAGGTACACAAGACAAAGGAACCACTCGCATATGTAGTGTTGATTGAGTTTGTCCCCATCCCATATGGTGTTACTTATTCTACCTCATGCATATGGGCTCGCACGAGATCATCAAATAAACCGGCCCTCTCGGCCCATTTGTGGAGTCCTGTGGATCATCACACCTCAACATGAAACCAATGCATTAGCTATACCATCATAGTATCGTAGAAAATAATCCACATGCCAAGTCTTGCATGTCATCATGAGAATATTCATCATTGTTAATCCCAACATTATGAATAATAACAAACTGCATGCTCATGCATGTCATAAATTTTTATGCAACTATCACACGCTTCACCTTATGAAATACCATCATAAGTTATAACATCAACATATTTGCATCAAAGACATATCATGACTTCACATCTGGAATTAATTTTTTGAAATCAGAAAAGCTAAATTGCAGATTGATGATTTAAATTGTCAAATTAGCTCGAAAAAAACATAAATTCATGAAATTCTTTGCCTGTTTTTTTTTTCCAAACTAATTGCAGAACGACAAGTTTGGTGCCCTATAAATGGCAGATTTTCACTTTAATATCAACAAATTAAGGTGAATTTCCAATATTACAGTTGGTCTTATCAATTTCGGTACTTTTCTTCGGGAGATGGAGTCAAGAAAAGAAGAAAATTAGTAAGGTGAGTCTATCAAATCTCATTGATTCGAACAACACATTTAATTCCAAATTGAAAACTATGAAAGCATTTAGAAGATGAATTTTTGCACACGTAAACATTAGTGCACAGTCAAACTATGTGATTTCCATTATTCTGAATGAAAATACGAGTACAATGTCCAATCAATAACAAAAGCGAATCAAATTTTCTCTTAAAAAACCAAGAAGGGTTACTAACAAGCTCTAAGCAGTTAAATCCAATCATTCATCCATGCAATAGTATGGATCTCTGTGAAACCTAGTGAACATGCGCTACCTTCAAGTCAGAGAGTAAGTGCAGTAGAAAATGGAGTGGAAAATGAGGAGGAAAAGAATGAAGGAAATACCAGAGTTCAGAAAGTAATGGAGCCCCCCTATAATTTTTGAATCTATATTAATAGACTAGTCCTCGCCAAGTGATGTACCTTGCTTGGCTTGTTTTTTTTCTGTTTTAAATTAGTACGTCCATGCATCTAAATTTATTTAAAATATATATATATAGATATATATATATATATATATATATATATATATATATATATATATATATATATATATATATATATATATATATATATATATATATATAATTATTGTAAAAAGAAAGGTTAGATTTGTATTTATTTCTCTCAAATTTAGTTTGACCAAATTTTTCTTGATCATCACAAACAAAATAATTGGAAAAAATAATTTAGTATTTTTCTCAAAAATTTTACTTAGAGGTCACACAAAGTTGAAACCCACTCTGATACCATATGTAATAGCCCTGAAATAAAAACATGTAATTTATTAGATTAATCATGCGATTTATAATCAACATATAATTTATCAACTAATTAACATCAAATTACAAAAATATGAGTAGAGACACTTATTTGTGGCAATGATGTTTCTCACTTGTGATTTCAGGTTGAACACTAGTTGAATTCTGCTAACTGCAACAAAGATTTGGGGACAACTCTCCACCCAATCATAGGCTCAGTTGAACAAAATCTTTCTACAACTGGCCACCCCCGAGCCCTCAATCAACATACTACTTCCATGGAATCCTTTGTCTCACAAGACTATTCTCCCAAGAGAATGGATAATGGAATCATGGAATGCCTCTCATCTTCCTCACCATCTATTAAATAGAGCAAACATTGGAAGGCAAACCACATGCACACACTCCATGTGTCAACATGCAACTTTACTGCTTTCTTGTTTTATTTCTTTTGTTTTTACTTTTTGATAGCTTTGCTGATTTTTACTACTTTCTCGTTTTATTTATATTTATATTTATTTAGAGCTTTAGTATTGTTATTTTTATTTTTATTTATTATTTATTTACTATTGCTATTTTTTATTTATTGTTTAATATTATATTATATTATTTATTATTTATTATTAAGGGACATTACACATGTCTTGAATAGTGTGGAGGAGAGGAATCTTAATACACAAATTTTTTAGTTCCCCTACAAGACTGAAATCAGGATAAGTGATCAGTTTAGGTATCACTAGCCTTTCGAGGAATGGAGGAGAAGTGACTATAATTTTTTCAGGGTCATCATGTTGATCTGTTTCTTCATCATGGTCATCATGTTGATGAGTTACAGTTTCAATTGAAAGTTGGTGTTTGTTTTTCTCTGGGGTAATGACACGACCTGACCTCAGACTGAGCTCATTACATTCTTTTTGCTCAATCTCATATTCTGGATTTTCAATAACCTGTACTAGCTTGATTGGCCTATTATTAGGATTCTAGTTCGGCGGAACTGGAAACTATGGCCGTAGAAGAGGTTCAGAATTCTGTTGTAATGTATAAGGAGATGACAGTGCTATTTGAGAATGGGGGCCTGTTCCCGTAGGTATATTCGATATCCCTAGAGGTCGCTACCATTTTGTATACCAATTAGGATTTTGAGAGGTGGAGGCAGGCCACTAGGATTGACAGGGATTGCCTTACCAAACAAGAGTAAAAGGAGAATTCGACCAACCATTTCCTGGAAAAGATTGTGTTGGCCAGGATGTCTTAGAGAATGATGGACTTTGCTAGTTTGGGTAGGGTGATTGGCCTTGCTAGGCTGCCCCAAGGTTCCTTTATTGATTAAACTGTGATGAAGGAAAAAAATGGGATGCTTCTTGTGACATACCTATAGGTTTAGCTTGCCATTATCGACACTGGTTCATCAAATATACTGGTTCTGTTTCCTCCTCCGCTTCTTTGAATATTAATTTCAACTCAGGTGATGATGGACATTTTTCAACGTCATGATCTTTAGTACAAATGGCACACGTCTGAATCATTTCTAACAAGCATTCTCGTTGGCTGTGTTTCTTACAAAAACGTGGGCAGAAGATGGCCAAATTTTGTTCTACTAAAGCTTCCTTTTGCTTGGCTTGTAGAACGTCCAGTTGTGTTGTAATAGTGCCCAGGATATCCGTCTTAAAATCTTTTAGGAGGTTGCCAATCTCCATCTGTGTTATACCTTCACTATGTGGTTTGCTTCCTCTTCTCATTGGATCTCGGCTAGCCGCTCCTATACGTGCACTTCCTCATGAACACCTGATAAACAAACAAATGATTTCATCATACTCTTCCTAAGAAATATCCCCTTTTCCCATTAAGTTTAGAGTTTATACCCATTCCTCTTTCATTCCTTTAATCAATATAGCTCTTAGGACTTCTTTTGGTATGGAAGTGTGTGGAGATCTTTGCAAATTATAATTAAAGCGTTCTACATATTCTTCTAGTGTTTCATTATCTTTTGTAGTCATCTTGAAAATCTCATCTTTCAGTTCCCTAGTTTTACAAAAGTCCTGATATATTTTAAGGAAGGAGGTTTTCATTTTGTCCCAATAATTGACGGTTCGCCCACCTATACCCATAAACCATCTTAAAGCTGCCCCCTTCAAAGTGGAGGGAAATAATTTTAGTTTTTGGGGGTCAGTGGTATAGTTGTACCCTCTACAGAGGACATCAAACTAAAATAGGAAAGCATCAGGATCCTCTGTGATCATCCCATGGAAGATTGGGATGTTCTGCAAAGGAATAGCCTTCATAGGGGCATTGGCCACTTCATCGACTATGGGGTATTCTAATGTTGAGGTTTGACCTTGAGGTGGTTGTTATTCGATTTGATCAAATCTTCAGTGATTTCAAGGGGTGCTTCCATAATAAACAGAGAGTTAGCAACCCGAGCTGGCTTTACAACACTTCTTCGGTCTGGAATCTCAGGAGATCCTTGTTCAAACAACTATGGTTCTACTTTAGCAGCCCCACTAGTTTCTCCTTTTCCTTCTTGTAAGTTATAGAATTTTCCCTCTTGTAGAGGATCAGAGGGTAGGCTTATTGTAGCTTGAAAACTCTGTTCTGATCCTCCTACTTGGCTTTGAATCTCAACATCAGTTGCAGATGGTGGTCATGCTCCTTGAGGGATAGCAGTGGAACCTTTTCTAGGTATAGCCTCGAATCCAACCGATGCTAGAGACTCTGCTCTTCTTATGATTTCTTCTATAAAGTTTGTTCTCGCAAGGTTCACTGATCCTTTGGGTTTTGTGGATTTTGGTAGAGGATTATGTTCTTTCTCTATCTTTTTATTTCTAGTCATTCATAAAACATATTCTTATTTAACCCCTAAAATTTTGCTGTAAAGTGGGTAGGTAAGGAAGCCCTTTACTTACTAGGTACGCAGGCTCTTACCTCCCGTTTTTAAAACCCAGTTCTCCTATGGCAAAGGAATAAAATTAATCACTTTAAACACTCTCCCTGGTAACGGCGCCAAAATGTTGGCTCACTAAGATGTCTTTTTACAAGAAATATTAATCCCTACATTAGTTATAAACCCAAGGTAAGTCTTTCTATTTCAACAGTTCCAACACATTATGTGTAGTGAAGCTAGAGGTTATCTAATGATGAATTGTTGCAATCATTAATGTCCAATTCTACAATACAATTCAGACAACTCTGCAAAGAACTATTTATGAAAGGAAGGCCCGCAACACCCTATGTAATTCTATACAACTTGTTCCAAAACCAATTGGAACTTGAATGAAAATGAGAATTACACGGAGAATTATTAAAATAAGCTTGAGACTAATCATAATTAACCAAGTAAAGCAACTATGATTATTGAACAACACTACCAATCTATAACAAATAAAATCAATCTGCATTACTAAACAACAATAAAAATCGACAATTGAACGACAATCAGTAAGTGAACAACAACAGCTATAAAAGATTCCTAAATGGTAAACATTCTATATTGCAATCCGTAGCAGTTACTCAGCCTTGTCTCTCAAGATATATGATAACATCTATTCAATTTGAACAATAGTCAACCACACATTCACTCATTCTAATCAAAGCGCTTACTTAATTCTATCTAATACCTTCAATATAAATCTAAGTGAACAGCAGTATAAATCAATTTCACCAATCTTCAAGATAAATAAAAGAACTAAACATTAAATCAAGTATAAAGACTGAATGTAAACTATAACAGAAAGGAGTAGTGGAACTTCTTATGACAGGGCAGAGAGTCGGCAGAAGCCTCTGCTTAATAGAAACTCAGAATACAGAGATGTATCAAGCACAACCTTCTTTCATTAACTTCAAAGTAACAACTGAGAGAGTCACTGAATTAACAACGTTTTGCTCTAAAGAGAATAATTACATATTAAAAGTCTTAACTCTTATCTAGTTGCCTTTTTTCCTTATATAACATAAAAGAGAATCTTGGATAGAAGCGAATCCTCAGGATTAGGAGATCCTGAGAATTTCGCAATATAAAATCTGATCATATGATAAAATTGCAGTATTCGAACTGATCTTCCACTTCCTTGTCTTCCCCAGATGTCGTGGCTTTCTCCCTTTTATGGCCTCATGTTGTCTTGCCAATTGAACAACTTTCTTCCAATCACATCTCTGCATACAAAGATAGCAAAGAAACAGTTTTCGTACTAAATTCACCTATTCTATCACCAAATAGTTTCTTCCAGCTTTGACTGATATTTTCCTCATTTTATTCTATAAATAGAGATAACATTATAAGGATGAATAATAAATGAAGCATTAAATGAAGAGAAATCATACTTTTTTCTCGTCCCAACATATTGGATATCCATCGGATGGATGGGAGATAAATATCCATCAAACATAAAAGCTTTGTGGGAGATAAAGGCAAGCTTTTATGTGGAAAAGCATCGTGGGAGATAAAGACGATATTTTGCAGATAATACCTAGGCAAATGGAAAAATACATAAAGAGGGACACCGCTAATAGTAACTCAATCATGAAAGAGGGTATTAAATACCCAGTGCATTGATCAATTGAGGACAGTTGATCCTAGCCAAGATCTTCCACTCGGGAGGAACCAATGGTGATTCATGGCTGTGTGGGGGTGTTGCGCCCTCCAAGTGAGATTTAGTTGGTGTTATTTGCATGAAATGGTTGTATGTTGACTCTCTCTCTCTCTCTCTCTCTCTCTCTCTCTCTCTCTCTCTCTCTCTCTCTCTCTCTCTCTCTTGGTTATGGTTTCCAGTTTGTTTATGAGAATATTTTAACCCGTTTCTGTTATTGTTGGAGTTTCTCATTGAAATGATTAACCCATGAAGCTCAGTTGTATAGATACGGTATTGGCTTTCAGAGATCTGTGGTTTGTGCTTTTTGAATTTTTGACCGGAGAATCCACAGTAATAGAATTTTTACACCAACGTTTCGAATCCCAAATGGGATCCATCATCAGGGTTGAGAGAAAGATGATAAAAGAAGAGCCAGAAGGAAGAAATAAATACTCATGAGGGAATGAATATTAAAGGAACAGCACAGGTCGGCCAGAAAGATTTATAATGAAACCTAAATTTAATTTTAATTTTTATAAATTAATATCATTTATTTAATTATCTATAAAACAAAATCTTTAAATAACCTAAAATCTATATTAATATTAATATCTAAAAAACTAATATATATATTAATATTAATATCATAAATCTTTATATAACCTAAAATCTATATTAATATTAATAACTAAAAAACTAATATATATATTAATATTAATATCATAAATCCTAATATCTTTTTTTTTTCCAAGGAAAAAAACGAACTTTCTTATAAGATATAAAAAAGTTACAATGCTTTTGAGTTAACATTCTGCATAGACTGCCTGTTTAGGAGCCGAGACTCCTCTGTTAGAATCATTAACGCCCCTTCAGGGCTCTAAGAACTTCTACTGAAACCGGCTTTTACAGCCATTTCTGATGTGCATGTCCTGTCAAGTATAAAAACCCGCAGAGCTTCCTGGGCCTCCATACATATGGAAAACAACCCAGGATCAAAACATAAAAGTTTGACCAGCATATAGTTCGCTCTTTAAACCAGAGCTTTTTTAAACAAAAAACATAAGAGTAATATCAGTTGGGACGAAGTCATCATGTTCTATCCGCTAACAGGAAAAAACAGCGCAAGTAAAAGAGCATCTTTTGAGAAAAATTATATGTTTGGAGCTTGATCCGACACACGGATCTGATCATTTTCCTGTTCAGTTATTCTCCAAACACCCACAGACTGCCGCAAGCCTTCTTTAGAAAATCTATCCGCTTCCTCATTGAATTCCCTGTATATGTGAGCAATTGAGAAAACATTAAACTGTTGTTTTATAGTTTGGATCTCTTCAAGTAAAGGCAACAACAAATAGTTCTGACATCTATGCTTCCCCAATACCCAATTTATAACATTCAACGAATCACCGAAAATCTGAACTGTGAGGATATGTTTTTGAACAAGCCAACATAGGAGCAGTTTAAGGGCAGTGAGTTCAGCGAAATTATTTGTCCCCCTTCCAATTCCCACCGAAGCTTTGAGAGAATGTGAACCACTGAGGTGAATGCACAATCCGGCCCCCGTGTAGTCGTTTTGAGCAGCCCCATCAAAAAATGCCCACGGGATCCCTTCTCTGATGCTTGGTTCCTTCCGCGGGATAGCGTTTGTAGAAGCCTCCTTAATAGGAATGCTTTCAAGGATGGCACTGCTTTGGATGGCAATAGCTGTCCCCGGAGTCAGCTGCTCACGGAAAATGCTTCGGTTCCTAGCAATCCAGATACCCCAGCAGATGATGGGTGGTAAATTCCTTAAATTCCTCTCTTGAAAGTGGTTCCACCAGTTTTCCCAAGCTGTGGGCAAACAGTCACCTTCCCATCTGATTTTTACATTTATCAGTCTTTCCACTTCAGCCCACACCTGTTTTGTAAAGGGGCAAAGGATGAACAGATGCGAGATGGATTCAGACTCAGCGAAACACAGAGGGCATCTACCCGGTCCTTGTTTGAAGCGTGCTTGCAGGACTTCCCATGTAGGGATCTTATGATTTAAGGCACACCAGAAGAAAATTCTTGCTTTTTTAGGACACTTTAGCTTAAATAAAGGTTTTGACCACCAGACTGGCGGGTTCCAGCCTTTATTCTTCATCAGAAAGCTGTAGCCAGCCTTTGGCGAATATGAGCCTGTCTCTGCATGAGCCCAGACCAGAGCATCTGGTCTGTCCGAAATTCTTACATTTGATCTTCTAAGTTCTTGGATGAAGGCCTGCCATTCCACTCTCCAAACAGGATCGATTCCTATCTCGACCTCAGACCTCCAAACCTGTCCCCAAATGGAGTACTGTTCCAAGTTTGCAATCTGCCTTAGGTTCCTAATACCTATCTCATCCAGGTGATTAAGCATACCAGGGGAAAGAGCGAAACCCTCGTTACACCCAACCCAAGGATCCCTTCCAATCCTAACATTTTCTCCATTTCCCACTCTCCAGGCTAGCCCTTGTTCAATAATCTTGAAAGCCTCCATAGTGGCTTTCCAAATCACAGAGAAACTTCTTCCTTTTTTATTTGGCATTCTGATCCAATCTTCCAGAGGTGTGGGATCAATGTACTTTCGCCTTACCACCTTTGTCCAGAGATTTTCCATAGAGATAACCCTCCAGCCCGATTTTGCAGCTAGTGCCAGACTGAAATCTGTGGGGCTTTTCAAACCCCAACCACCCAAGTCCTTTGGTCTTGCTATCTTATCCCATGCCACCCATGGGAGCACGAAATCTTCCTTTGATCCAGACCATAAGAATCTACTGCAAATCTGCTTGATTTTGTGAAGTGTTCCTTTTGGAATCCAAGTCAAAGCAGCCCAGAACACCGGAATAGCCTGGAGAACAGCCTTTACCAAAGTAAGCCTTCCCGCCCTTGAAAGCCACTTAAAGCTCCAATGAGTAATTTTTTGTTCAATCTTCGCAATAAGCCAATTCCAGTCTTGCTTTCTATAAGAAGATGGTTTTAGCCAAAAACCCAGATATTTGAAGGGCTGCTCCATATTACATGTGCCAAAGGGCAGCTGGCCTGCGATCATATTCTCCTCTTGCCTATTGAACCCTTCAAAAATAAGTTGTGACTTCCTCTCGTTTATTTGAAGCCCCGTGGCCTTTAGGAACAGATCAAGAATGCGCTTAATCTCTAAAATTTCATTTAAGCTCCCATTAGTAAAAAGAAGGATATCATCAACAAAGAGCAGGTGAGTAATAAACAGGTTGACAGCAACTTCCAAACCTTTTACCAAACCTGATTGTTTTGCCTTTGCCATAAGCCTGCTCAAGCCTTCCGCTGCAAGTAGAAAGAGCAAAGGAGAAAGTGGACATCCTTGGCGCAGACCTCTTTGGCTTCTAAAGAATTGAGAAGCAGCTCCATTAATCAGGACAGCAAAGTTTACATTGGTGACACAACCCATGATCCAGTTTATGAAACCCACCTGGAACCCCAAATGTGTCAGCAGAAGCTTTAAATACATCCAACTGACTCTGTCATAAGCTTTTGATAGGTCTATTTTAAGCACTGCCCCCTTCTTGTTTGCTTGTCTTAAACTGTGAATAGTTTCTTGAGCTACCCCTATTGCTTCATGAATTTGCCTCCCATCCAAGAAACCAAATTGTTCCTTTGAAATGCAGCCAGATAAAAAGGGTTTCAAGCGAACAGCAATGATCTTTGCAATAATCTTGTAAATGGTGTTGCACAGAGAGATAGGCCTAAAATCTTCAAAAGAGCCAGGATCTTCTTTTTTAGGGATAAGTGCAATGAAAGTTGCATTGAAAGGACCATAGATTTCCCCTTTAACTCTAGATTCTTCAACTACTTCAGTAAGCTCAGCCCCAATAGATTCAAAGAAATGTGTAAAAAGTTCTATGGTCCATCCATCGGGTCCTGGGCTTTTGTCTTTTGGCATAGACTTTATTACATTTTCTACTTCTTCCTTTGTCACTTCTCTGAAAAGGTCATCCGCATCTTCCTCCTCCACAAACCGAGGGAAAGCCTGGGCAGTTCTAATAATTTCAGGCAAAGTAATGTCCCCCGGATCCGAGAAGAGAGAGTGAAAATGAGATTTCCCCATAGAGGACAGTTCCTCAAAAGAGGAAGCCTCCCTGCCTTCAGCATCCCTTAGCTTCCATATCGTGTTTGCATTCCTCCTCCCTTTTGCAAAGTTATGGAAGAATTTAGTATTTTCATCCCCTGCTTTCAACCAAATAGCCCTGCTTTTTAATCTCCACTCCTCTTCTCTATCCAATAGAATCTTTGCCCTTCTCTTTTCCAGAGCCAGAATTCTTTCTTTCGACTCCTGAGATGAGTAAGAATCGTTTGCTGGATCTTCGAGAGTCCCCAGTGCCTCATCAATACTCACTAAATCTTCCACTTGCTTTTTCCTCCTCGCTGCTGCCCATTCAATTGTAGCTTTTTTTAGTCTTTTAAGATTCTCCAAGAACCGGCCTGCTTTATTCACCAAAGGCTCCTGACTTGTATGTCTCCAAGTCTCATTAAAAAGCTTGATGTATGATTCCTCCTGAAGCCAGGAAGCATTGAATTTGAAAGGCGCCGCAGGTTTTGTGGGTGGTTTAGAGAACTCCAGAAAGATAGGAAAATGGTCTGAGTTTCCCCCATCACCCACCCATTGTCGGAACAGAGGAATACCAGAGGCCAATCTTTCATTTATAAGGAAACGATCTAGTCTTTTCGCAATTCTGTCTTCCCCCGTTCTTCTATTTCTCCAAGTAGGTTTTGCTTTTATGATATTGACATCAATCAGATGATGCGAGAGAAGAATATTTGAGAAGAAGTCAGTCAATGGATCCTCCCTCGCAAGAGGCCCCCAGGCTTCAGCAATTCCCATCGAGAAATTTAGGTCTCCCCCAATGATAAGATTTCTGTCTTTTAACAAGTCTTTTGAGAGAAGGTCGTTCCAGTAAGAGACCCGACCTTGACAAGGGCCGTAGACATTTACAAACAGCAGAGGGATGTCGAATTCAGGGGATACCACCTCCACTCCCAACACATTTGGTAAGCCCCAGGAACTTAAAACCTTCAGTCTTCCCTTTTTAAAACCCAAAGCTAGTCCTCCTGAATGCCCACTAGCATCTGCAGCTATGAATACCCATCCTGGAAAAAGAGAGCCCAAAGAGGATTCAACATCCAGACCTTTCCCCAGAGTTTCTTGAAGGAAGACTATGTCCGGGTTGTTTCGAGCAATAAGGTCTTTTAAAGCTAGTTTTTTGGGTTTACTAGCTAAACCCCTGCAGTTCCATGAAAGGCAAATCATTTTATAACCGTCTCTGGGGGTTTTGCTGCTCTAAGCGCCCCGGGAATTGTCATTTGTTTTCCATCTGCTACATCAAAAACGGCTTTTGCTTGAGTTTTTGAAAACATGGATTTTCTTCCTCTGCCCTTCTTTGGGCAGGATTTTGGGGTTTCAGTGCCCAAACCTCCAACAGGGTCCAGAAGCTCCTTTGAGCACCCCGGTTTTTTGCTATGAGATCTAAGATTATATTGACATCCACCAGAGGAGGCTCCAACACCGGAAACCAAAGGGGGGAAATCCTCACAGTTCAGATTTAAGGAGGGAAGAACAGACGTGATAGTTTCAATATTTTGCATAACAGACTTAGCATTTTCTAACTTTGAAACCCCCCCTTCAACAGATTCAGAACAAGAGACAGAGGTATGATGAGGAAAAAGCATACCCGATTGATCTTCCGGTGAGACCGCAGCCGGAACAGAAGGAGAGGGGTCCAGAGTTGGTTGGTCTACAGGCAAAGTCCTCGCATCTCCGACGTCCTTGAGCTTTCCTTCCATTGTCTGCTGCGGTTGCTCCTCCACAGGCTTTCCATCTGGAATGACCTCCTCCTGCTCGCTCCCGACCCGCCTGCTACTCCTTTCCCACTCCTTTTCATCTCTATAGGTCCTCCTCTTCCTCCTACCCAACGGGCAATCTCGTGCCAGGTGCCCATATTCATGGCAGCGATGACAGCGGAAAGGGAGTAATTCATAGTCCAACGGCTGCTCAACCACGTACTCCCCATATCTCAGAGGGATGGTTTTTGCCAGTCCCTCCTTTGGATTTAACCTCACCAGTATCCTTGCCACCCCCATTTCGAAAGTGTCAAGATACGATCTATCTGCGTCCAGGTATGTTCCCAAGTGGTTCCCAATAGACTTGAAAACAGAGTCCGCCCAGAGATAAGGAGGGAGACTCGGAGCCCTTACCCAGACGGGAAACTCATCAACCTTTTCTTTTGCAGCATCAAAAAGCGGCGTCCATCTCTTAAAGAAAACCGGTCTGTTCCCAAATTCCCAAATTTTTCCTTCAACCCATTCCATGGCTTCTTTACTGCTGAAACGGGCCATGAACCAGCCTTTGACCAGAGAGTTGATCTTGCATGAAGCCGCTGGGGTGTTTGCCCACTGACACGATGCCCACTGTCTAAGATCTTTACCGGAGACGGGCCGCCCCCTGATTCTGCCCACCAGAGTAACTTCTGCAAACTCTAGGACGCCATCCACATGCAAATCCATACCAAGAACTAGTTCGGAGAGGGTCTTAGTCTTTAAGGGTTTAGCTTTCTTTCTCTTCTCCCCAATGCTAGTCACCTCCCGGTGTGCATTCTGGTCCCCGAGCTCTGGGTCATGTAAACCCTCGTCCCTTTGGGTCCCAAATTCCGGCCTAATAACCTGCACGTCCCCATCCGATGGAGGGGCTTCAACCAAACCCTCAACTGGACTGCCTACCCCTTCAAACTCCGAGGTGACCTTTCCTTGAACCGTCCCGGCTGCCGGTGAAGTCGAAACCGTTCCCTGTGAAACTTGTCCGCCTGCTCCGGAGAGCAATCCTACCGACCCACCGATTCCCAAAGGAGGGTTCTCTGTAAAAAGCCCCTTGCTTACTGCAGATGAATAGGAGCCCTTCCCGATCTCCTTCCCTGAAACGTTTAAGCCTTCAACCGATCTCCACACCCCTCTGTTCTGGACTGAGTTAATAATGTCTTCTAATCCCCCTGATGGACAAAAGATCTTGGCTGGAGAGGTTAACTTACCAGACGGCACTGCGGAACCTTTGTCTCTCAACCCTGACAGTGAGGGTTCCTTCTCATTTCTCCTGCCATCGGTGCCCAAAATGCCCGATAGATCCCAGCTTTCCTCCAACAGTCCCTTAGCGAAACTTGCTGCCCTAGAACCAGCCGTCAAAACTGCTCCAGCTCCATTCCTTTCGAGCTTTTCGATCAGTTCTCCAATGTTCTGCTCGCTTAAATCCTTCCCCCACACTGTGAGCACATCCTCAGGCGAAGGGTCAAGCTCCACCGACTCGCTAGCAATAACCATTGTAAAAACCTAGAAGTCCGTAAAATGGTAAAAACCTTCCAACCGACGCCCGAAAATGCCAGCTGAAAAACCGCCTGCACAACCAAAAAAACGCATACAATGCTAAAGTCGGAACAAATTCAAGGTAAAGTTCACGGGTTTTCGATAAACCGCTCATTCAATCTGCCTTCGGTAACAATAACCCGCCCGACTGTGTGAAAAACTCCTTTGACCCGCGCGACCCAGACCGCTTGACCGCTGACGCACCCGTCTCCCTCTGTGGATGCCAGCACCGCACCTACCGTACCTGTGTGTCAGCTTGCAGGAAAACCCTATGCTACCTAGGCCCTAGCCCTAGGGGACCAGGGTCGAAACCTCCTAAATCCTAATATCTATATAACATTAATATTTATATAACCTAAGTCTATATAACTTAATATTTATATAACCTATTTTTTTTTTTTATATAACTTAATATAAATAATAGAATTAATATTAATAAAACCTAATATCTATATCAAAATCTAAAAACTAATATATAAATAATATTAATATCATAAATCATTATATAACCTAAAATGTATATTAATATTAAAATCTAAAAAATCTAATCTATATATTAATATTAATATCATAGATCCTAATATCTATATAACATTAAAAATTTTATAACCTAATGGCTAAATAACTAATATTTATAAAACATGATCACCATATAACTTAATATTTATAAAACCTAAAATCTATATAACTTAATATATATAATAGTATTAATATCAATAAAACCTAATATCTATATCAATACCTAAATAAATTAATATTAATATAACCTAAAAAAAAATTTAAATTATTTTGAACTATATAACTTATTATTTATATAACCTAAAAAAAATTTATAACTTAATATAAATAATAGAATTAATATTAATAAAACCTAATATCTATATCAATATCTAAATAAATTAATATTAATATAACCTAAATTCTATATTAAATTCTATATTAAAATCTAAACTATATTAAAAAGCTACATTAATGACTAAATTATATTAAAATCCATGCTTGTAATTATGTTAATACTTAGAGCTTTAATAGAATATATATAACCTAATAACCTAAAAACAAAATTAATATTAAGATCAAAACTATGCTAATGTCTATAATAATATTTATATTAATATGTAAACTTATATTAATATCTATATTAATAACTATCTTACCTGTTCGACAACTTACCTGGGGCCGGGCTGACGATTCTTGATTTCACTGATCAGAGGAAGCCAGCTTCCGCTAATCTCCAAACCGCTGTCTCTGTTCAGATTACAAGGATGCTTCAAGATTTCGAGGGCTTCTCTAATTTTCCGTCTCTGATGCTGCTCTTCTCTCGCAATAATTGATGCGTTTTCTAAGCAGATGTGGTGTTTAGTCTTCGAGGAGTGCTCTGCCAAGGCTGAGGTACGAGATCTTCCATTCCTGATGTCAGCGCCATGTTCTTTCAGTCTTGTCTGGAGGGAGCGACCAGTTTCACCTATGTAGCTTTTTCCACACGAACAGTCTATCTTATAGACTCCTTTAAGCTGCTGCTTGTCAATATCATCCTTAACAGATTTTAAACTTTGTCTGATGGTACCGGGGGCTGAGAATTGAGTTAGAATGTTTTTCTTTCTTAGGATCTTTGCCATTTTATCTGTGACCCCATGGATATAAGATAAGGCATTATCTGTGTAATATGTATGTGAACTTAAATGTGTATGAGAAATGGTGGTATCATGGTAATTAGTTGTTGGTACTGGAGTCACCACTTTAGATTTCTCATGATCGACTTGCATGTGGCTTCTAGTGTGAATTTATCAGTAGAAGTACATTAAATGAATCGAAAATTTTAGTACAAATTCAGGGTAGAATAATGAACATACTTAGATTACATTTGCTAATGGGTTACTATGTATGTGACAACAGTATTATACATATGGCATATTTTACATCTAAGAATAGAGTTAATAGTGGAAGAAATGTGGGTTATGGTGAGATTATCTATGAATATGTGAGATGACTGTGGATTCTGTGGATTCTCTAACTGATCATATTACATCCAGTATAGAGATATGGTATGCTCATAATGCTCTAAAGTAATATTTGTTTATGCAAACTCACTAATTGAGGAATATTTATCCTATTTTACGATTAATGGGTTAAGTATTTGTATTGTGTTTATAACTAGTATGCATGGGAATAAAATACTAGTCAATAACACTACCATGATCATGAAATTAATGTCCATTAGTGTTGGTGAAGATTTACCAAGATATACTGATAGGATGCCTACCATTATAATTTCAATGGTTGATCATGTGCATCTGAGATGTTAATGAATCTAAGGTTCCTTAAAAGACAATCGGTAAAGCAATTAATGACAAAATTGTACTATGGCCTAGTAGTAATATGGCCGAGGTAATTTTAGAAGACAAGATCTGCAAGGAGGGGTAATGGTTTAACTGTGAATGAATCCAAAATTTTAAGTTTATGGATCTTGGAGGCTAAATTCTCATGTAGGCTAAGGAGGTTCATTACAAATGGTATCAGAGCTTCAAGTTCAAAAATTTCGGCCTATGGGCCAATACACCTCCGTAGGATATGAAAAAGTTCAAGCCCTCATTTGGCCTCACTACTAAAAGTGTAATAGAGAGTCAAGGTATAAGTGTCAAATCTGTAATTATTCTTCAATATTGAATCTAAATATTAAAAATATTCTAATTAAAGGAATATGGAGCATATATCCACAATTCTTGTTGCTTGAATCATGAAGAATGAGGAAGGGGTATTTATGTTGACAATGGAATTTTCCGTCTAGGGATATTATTTATTTCTATTCCTAATTACTGTATATGTGCAAGCAACAAAATTTTTGACTGGAGCATCGTACAATAACAAACTATTGGGTAGGAGTAGGGATATTAGATAGTGTTCTGAATAAACCTGGATTGTGCATTGGTTAGCAGTCAGTGGATCACAGGTCATCTAAGTATTCTATTATGAGTGTTGGTTTTTTTTTAAAGATGGAAATTGTAAATGGTCAAATGCCATGTCAATGGAGAGATTGGGTACTCCGCCTGATCAGTGGATGAAACCCTTCCTTGTGGGTGTCACTTCGCACTTGGCCTTAATTCGTCATTGACTATTATTAACTCATAGTCAAGTTGTTAATCAAATGTTCGACTATGCTCAACATGCAGTTCAAGGTGAAGGGGTTGCTTTGAGTATAACACCAAAGAATGCCTCTTCTCTCACGTATATGGAGATGGCTTGGACCATTGTTACCCAATCCAAATTATTGGATGATAGTATTATTTTCGTACGGGTTGCAGAGATTAATAGTTACAAAAATTTCGACTATATCACCTAGGTTGAAACTTCCAAAATCTGCATAGCCACCGATATGGTGTGTACAGTTCTGAATTTATGTCTGTCACATCAAAGTTGCCGATGAATAAATTAACATACTATTGCCCCAGAGGGGAATAAATTCCTCTCTAAGTTGGCCATAAAAGTTGAAGTAAGTAGGAGGTTTCACCAATATGCTATTGGTCTGGGGAAAACAAAAATCGCGCTTGTAAGTTTAAGGAATGCTTTAAAAAAAAATCCAAGAAAAAATACCATTAAAAGCACAAATTAAGAGTTAAGATAAAATAAAAAAAGATGTGTGATTGATGCTGAAGTATCGTTTTGCTGGGACGTGGTGGAATCACCGTAAGATTTCTATTTCTTTCCAACTAAGCCTTCCTCTGTCTGCCCAACTGTTATTTGAAGGCTATCCACTTATAATGATTAGCCGCTAGTTTCCAATAATAATAAAAAAAAAGATAATGCGAGATGGACTCAGAAAAACACAACGCAAAAGCTCGGTTATTAAACACAACAAAACCACAGCTGCTGTTGTTTTCACTGCACCGCAGGTAGTTACAAATAGTAGTTTCCATCAACATGTCAAGCTAAATGGTTTTGAAATGATTTTTGTATCCCTAAAAAGTAGTGAGTGATGTTTCCTAGATTTCCTGGAAAAACCTATCCGCTGGGTGAAGAGGATAGGATGTGATGACTATGCATAAAACGTAATGATGAGAAACACAGGATAAGTTAGAAAGAAAAGATAATGATTATTCCCACTATATCCATAGAGATTACACTACATTAAACAACCAACTTGGTATTGAATGAATTACCTTTCTCTATAGCTGAGAATGCCGAAAATGGAGTTTTGTAGTGGTTTAAGAGTGCCAAAAGCAAGTTCTACTGTGGTTTAAGCAGTAGACCACTCCAAAAATGACTGGGAAATTTCAGTCTGGAAAGACCCTGTTACGCTCGTGAACATCATAGGTAACCATTTTTTTCTTCTGCAATCGATTTTTTTGGTTTCACTAGAGCAAGTTTTGTGATAGAGCTTTTTGGTTTCGGTTGAAATATTTTGATGATTATGTATGCATGGACCATGTATTGAAAAAAAAAAATTTGAAGTTGTGGGCGGTAGATGATTTGAAGTCATTTGAAAACTATCCACACCAGGAGAAAAGTTTTGGAAACATTTATGGCTCAAAGTAGGGGCTCTCCATCTAAAGACATGGGCTTAGTATTTTTAAATTGCAAGTTAATGGGAAAAGGAGAACATTATTTGGGCAAGCCCTTGGGAGATTACTCCACAGTAGTGTCTGCTGACACTTACATGGATAATGTTATATACCCAGTAGGATGGGGAAACTGGGATAACGAATTTTACAAGCAAAAGACTGTGACTTATGCCGAGTTTGAAAATAGCAGTCCTGGAGCAGTGCAGAAACAACGAGTTGTATTGTCCAAAAAAAAACTCACTACTCATTCGCAGGTCTCAAAGTATTAGACCCTCGACTACATTAATAGGAGCACATGGATTAAACAATAGGGAATGATGGTTTTAATTGTAGCATTCACTAGGACAGAAGAAGAAAGTGATATCCTGAAGGGATTCACACAAAATGGTTTCCATAAGCAAGAAAAATGCGAGTGGCCATTCTTCACTTCATCTAAAAAAATTGTTTTTCCTTGTGTATTTTCACCTCCATAGTTATCCTTAAATAAATCCATTCTTGATAAGCATGTTTGGGTTAACTGAATTTGCGACAACGAGTCCGAGTGTGATCTACCTCTCTGTTTTTTTTAATTCCATATAGGATACCAGATTTATTCATCATTATTGAGGAAGTAAAATTATTGAAAACGAAACTATGCTCCACTAACGGGCCATCAAGGGAAACCATAAGTAATATAGAAGGAGACATACGATGAAAACATGAAGCCACCCCCTTGAAAGGAAATGAAGGCCCAAACAAAAATAGAGTGTGATTAGACATATGCAAAAGAGCCTCATTTCAAATGGTAAGATTATGCTGATTTTAATAAGTTTTGGTTATATATGAAAAAACAAGAAATATTTCTCGTTCCCTCTATTATTTTTAGTAAATAAAAATGAGAAAATGTTTGCTTGTGGGTAGGGGAAGATTGTGCCTAAGGAACGATGAATGAATATTGCAAATTGTTCAGATAAGTGTAACATAGTGTTGAAAACTCTTTTGGAAAAACTTGGAAATTCTGTGTGGAAAAAGTAGTTTGCATCGTTTAATAACTACTCATTTGGAATTGTGAAGAAGTGTTAAATCAGTATGGATAATAATTTCTTAGGAAATTTTCTACCCAAAAAAAATTGATCATTTTTCTATATATGTTTATGTTTTATTTATGAAATTGAGGCAATATAAATATGTATGATGAATGATTTCATTGTTATGCATGTGACTCTCATTATTTAAAGAAATAGCTGCATAGTAGGTAGTTATTGTGGCTTGGGGCTATGGAGCCATCTTATTATGAAAACTGCATGGGACCAATATACTAAAGTGGAATAGATTACAATAACCTTGTTGTGGGATGTACATATATGGGTGTATGAGACATCTAGTAAATCTATATATAATCATTATTACAAAACATATGATATCCGTGGTTAACTGGAGAAACATTCATGCATAAGAGGAGGGTACATGAGAAATGAGTATAGTATAATCTACGGTTCCAATTATCTATGCTATATATTGATACTAGCTAGCTAATCCTTCATGTTGCTTAAAAGAAGGGACCTGGAAGAAATTTTTGGGGTGCATACCATGATGCATGCCTTTCTCCAAGTTGGGGGTTTGTGCCTAAGTCTTGATATAAAGAGTCGTTGTTCTTACATGCTTATGATAATCGTTGTATATTAACAACACACGAAGAAATCATAATATTTAAGAAGCCTTGGAGCTAGTATTGATCAGAATATAATATTATATCATCCATTAAAGGTAGGATAATATAGAATTTAAAAATAAATGTGAAAGTAGAGCATTGTTCAATTCCTCATTAGGAAATGCTCTTACTTGTTGAATTTTCATTAAGGATATGGTTGTGCTTATGTTCATGTTTGTGTTTATTGATATTCAAAATAATGGTTAGGACTACATGCAAATCCATTATAATATTATTAAAGTCACCTAAAAGATTCTGGTCATTGTGGAGAATTAAATAAATGAATGAGATAAATTATTCTAAGAGGTGGATAGCATGGATGAATTCACAAATATAATGGACAATTAACTAAATAAAAAGATAATTTTCAAACCCTAGTAAGGGCTACATCAATGAAAAAGTTTTTCATGAACAATGTTAAGAATAACATGTGTCTCTATGGTATCAAATAGTAGAGTTAGTGGTAAGTGGCATAGTGGGTAATTTTTATCACACTCATTAGAGCTATCCCATTCATGATTGTATCAGCATGGACGATGATGTATAAGTAGAAATATTGAGAATTTGAACATATATGGATGGGCGAGACCTCTTTTAAATCGTAACTTGATCATTACTATGTTTAGTATGGAACATAGTATGCTTCTAAAGGATAACTAGGTAAATATTATGCATTAAATCCTTATGTATAATGATAAGCAAAGCCAATTCTAGTTTATCTTAATAAGATGATATTACATGTAAATCTCAAAATTAGTCATATTTGTGCATGTGGAGATTGCGGTTTCCGAAGTGGAGGTTAAATATATCTATATATATATATATATATATATATATATATATATATATATATATATATATATATATATATATATATATGCATGAGAGTAACTAGAGGAAAACTCAGGCAAAAATTGGTTTTTGCTTAAAAACCTCTAACACAAACCATAACATGTATCAGTGGAGGAACCGTGTGTAAAACTATATTAGGTAAGAGATTTAAATAAGGAATGGTGAATAAAAACAAATCTCACCTAATACATGAAAGGAGGATTAGATAACGAAGGAAGTCCATGGTTGTATCTGGACTTAATTGTTATATATTATACCTATGCCTTGTCATATATTGCAAGAAGTACGTGTTCGACATGAACACAAAGGCTTGAAAGAATGCAATCAGAGGACATGCATTCTTCAGACAAAATAATGATAAGAAATATCTACTTTAATAATAATAGATTATGATATTTATCATAGTTAAACTTTGCATCGATAAATTCTGACAAATGGTTTGAAAAAAAATGTGTGACAGATAGCTATGGAAGGAGAGATGTTGGGAGCACTCCTTGTGGTAGATGTACATTGGAAAATCTGCATCAGATGGCAGATCCATGAGAGTTGTTGATTAGAAACCAGCTACCTGTGAATGACGAAATGATGTAGTGATACAACAAGGAGTATGTAACACCCCTCCCTTTTGTACTACATTATTGTAAACCTAAGCTATGTTAAAGGTAGGTGTGATATCCTCCCTTGTGTGTTAAATGTTGTAAACCTAAGCTGAGGAAAGCTAAGTTTCATACCCTCCTTTGTGGGTTAAACTACTCTACACCTACGCTGAGGAAAGCTAGGTGATATTTAATATGAAAAGCAAATGTATTGTTAAATAAATTAATAAAATAAATCACTAGGAGAGTGGAGCACAAAGAGAGAGGAGATGCTTGCCAAATCCCATGAGGAATGGGATAGAAAAAAATCATTCATGATAGGCTTCTAGATGGGATTCTAGAAAAGCTTGGATGGATTGGATATCCATCGGATGGATAGGAGATAAAGGAAAGCTTTGTGGGAGATAAAGGAAAGCTTTTATGTGGAAAAGAATCATGAGAGATAAAGACGATATTTTATGGATAAGACCTAGGCAAATGGAAAAATCCATAAAATGGGACACCGCTAATGGTAACTAAATCATGAAAGAGGGTATTAAATACCAATGCATCGATCAATTGACAACAGTTGATCCTTTGAAATATCTTCAGCTTGGGGGGAATCAGAGGTGATTCATGGCTGGGTAGTGGTGCCACCCCCTCCAAGTGAGATTTTTTTGGTGTTATTTGCATGAAATGGTTATATGTTGACTCTTTGTCTCTCTCTCTCAGTTATTGTTTCCAGTTTGTTTATGAGAATATTTTCACCAGTTTCTGTTATTGTTTGAGTTTTTCGTTGAAATGATTAACCCATGAAGCTCAGTTGTATAGAAAAGGTATTATCTGTGTCTTATGTATGTGAACTTTAATGTTTATGTGAAATGATGGTATCATGGTAACTAGTTGTTGGTACTGGTGTCACCGCTTTATATTTCTCATGATCGACTTGCATGTGTCTTCTAGAGTGAAGTTATCAGTAGAAGTACATTAAATGAATCGACAGTTTCAGTACCCATGTAGGCTAGAATAATGAACATACTTAGATTACCTGTCCTAATGGGTTTCTATGAATGTGATGGGAGTGTTATACATATGGCATATTTTACATCTAAGAATACAGTTAATAGTGGAAGAAATGTCGGTTATGGTGAGATTATGTATAAATATGTGAGATAATTGTGGATTCTATGGATTCTCTAACTGATTGTATTACATCGACTACAAAGATATGGTATGCTCATAATGCTCTAAAGTAATATCTATTTATGAAAACTCACCAATTGAGGAATATGTATCCTATTTTACGATTAATGGGTTAAGTATTTGTATTGCATGCTAGTATGCATGGGAATGAAAGATTGGTTTATAACACTACCATGATCATGAAATAAATGTCCATTAGTGTGGGTGAAGATTTACCTAGATATGTTGAGAGGATGCCTACCATCATAAGTTCAATGGTTTATCACGTGCACTTGAGATGTTAACGAATTTAAGGTTCCATACAAGAGAACGAGTAAAACAATTAATGAGAAAATTGTACTATGGCCTAACAGTAATATGGCTAAGGTAATTTTAGAAGACAAGATCTGCAAGGAGGGGTAAAGCTTTAATTGTGAATGAGTCTTGGAGGCTAAATTCTCAGGTAGGCTAAGGAGGTTTGTTACAAAAACAAGAAATTTATCTATGGTATTACGAAAGCATTCATACTTTGTAGTAAACACTTGTAAAAAGGGTATAGTGAGGAATACATATAAATGGAGTGATATAGTTGACTAGGTTTGGTAGGTTCATGAACATTGTGGAATTCATGACAATAATACCAAAGAGTATGAGAAGAAGTTCGTAATTTTGATGGTAGACAAATGAAAAAAAAATGTTTATGATTGGGAGATGTGACACCCCCCCTCTATCTATATGTATCCTCTCTCTCTTCCCTTTCTCTCCCTTTATATATCGCCTTCTGCTCTCTATCTTCCCTCAGCACCTCTATCCCTCTCTCCCTTTTCACTCCCTCTCTCTCTACCCTTATATTTCTATGTCTTTGTTCTTCCCTCCCTCTCTCTCTCCCTTCCAACTCCATCTATCTATCCCTCCCCCTCTCTCTCCCCCATTGCAACTCCCTCTCCCGCCTCCCTCTCTCTCTCCCCCTCCCTCCCTACTCTCTCTCTTCACTCCCCTCTCTCCCTCTCTCTTGCACCTCCCTTTAGCTTTCTCCTCCCCATCACTCTCTCTTTCTCTACCCTCCAGCTCTGTCACTGTCTCCCCTTACTCCCTCTCTTTCCATCCATATGATTAATATGTTTCCCTCCATGTAATCAACGTTATATGTAATGCCTAAAATATTTTACATTTCTATTTTTTAGTGTGAAATGACTTAGGGTTTTTTGATACATGGTATTGATTAGCCAAGGTACTGGCCCATGGTATTGTAACAAAATATGGAATGGTATTCATGAATGATTTTTAGATATTTGTGTAGTGATTTTTTATTATTAAGCTTTGCAGGAAAACCGTTTAAAAATAAAATACTTGAAAATAATGTATACTGAAGTAAATAACTTATCTACCATCAATTACTTCACATTATAATTTAAGCAAGTCTTCGGATCAAACAATGGCTCTCCCATGTCCCGTAGAAACTATGACACATACAAATTCAAATCCGAACCTCGCTCCCACCCTATGTTCTCCAAAATATGAAATTAGTAGTCCAACATCTAATATTGACACCTCCCATTGAGGAATTAGGACTTTCGAATATGTCAAAACTTGGACGAGTCCAAAATTTGTAGAGGCAGAATGAAACGCCGAGTCAAGAACACCATTGAAACAAATTTGGAGATTCAATTTGCCATTGGTAGCACCCTCAATTGTAAGGCCTAATCCATGGACGATGATTTTAAATGAACACTCACATGAATTTTTTGGAGTCCATGGGCATTGCTCATAGAGCTCAACACGACTGGTTGGGTAACGATCATAGGCCGAGGTGCCACAGACATGAAGGGGTTGAAAGGGAAATGGAAACACAACTTCAAAAGTCCTCCAAAAAAGTGTCTCATGAGATTTATGACTAGAATCCTCATGACTGGTGTGGGCCTACTAGTGCATTGTTTGACAAAATCTTCCTGTTAGGCTTGGTGCTAAAGAGGGTTCCTTTGGATCCAAATCCTCATGTCATTCAACTATTGGATGCTAGTTGTGATTATGAGGTCCAAAAATTATGAATTTTTGTTGAACCCTATCTCAAAAATCTTTGTGCCTCACAATTTGTGAATGGGAGGCTGTATTTTCACTTACAAACATAATTTATGAGCAACCAAGTATTAGAGAATGGAGCATGAGACTCCTCTATGAGGGGACACAATTAAATTTGGAAAATTATTTGAGGGATTACGACATCAAGAAGGATGCCTTTATCTCCCTCATTTTAAGACTACGAGGAGGTGCCAAAGGAAATGGGGCATCCTCTTCCTCTAAACCCTTCCCATTTAATGATACTCTCAACTCAAGCTCTAGTTCCCAACCCTTGAAGGCTCTTGATGACCAGGACTTTGTGTTTGAACATTCATTTGGAGCTCCAATGATCCAAATGAATGATCTCTTCACCATGATAACTATTCATTTTTATGTTTAGTGTGTGGTCATTTGTCATGTTAATGGATTCTGGCTCTTGGCTTCCACTCTTGGCAATTGGGTTTTTCAGAATTGGACATAGAACTTAGATTTGTTGTTATGTTACAAAGGTTATTTTGTTGTCATCTTCAAGGATCTTGAAGATTGGTAGATAGTTTTTTACCAGGATCCCTGGCTTTGGGGTCAAGAGGGACTCTCAATCTAGTCATGGCTTCCATAGTTCAACCCACTATCCATGAAGACTCTAACAACTTTAGTTCGGGTAAGACTCTCAAACTTACCCCTCTAGTGGATTTAGCAAGATTCCATGAAGATATTGGAAATTCTATTGGGAACTTTGTCAAAATAGACAATGAGAGACTAGTCAATGGGCTCATCTCATTTGCGTACATCTGTGTTGAGCTAAATTTAAGTTTAGGTTTCTCAGATAAAATAATTCTAAAATGGGGTGGGAAGGAACATCATGAACCTCTAGACTTCTAAATAGAGCTTTTAGATGTAGATATTGTTAGCAACTTAGGTATCTTCAAAGTGGTTTCCCTGTCTCTAAAGGGGTGTCAAGATCCACGGAGCTACAAAAACCCAACCATGGATGGTGTGATCAAAATGCAGCTTCAAACATTAAGAACAAGACAAGTAATAAGAAGGAAAACCCTCAACAAGAAAATACATTTCTTGATTCTTCAACCTTGCAAGATATTATGTAGCCCACAATTAATCCTTCTCCACCCATATTGGAAAAGAATCATGTAACTATGGAGAATGAAAATTTATTATCATTAATTGTGGCTACAATTAGAGGGAAAAACCAACCTCAGGAGTTTGATCATTTAGATACTGATAGGGATGTCCCGCACTATGAGGAGGCATTAGTGATGGAACTTTCTTTGAAAAATGAGGATATGTCATTATCATCATATGTAATTGATAAATATGTAGGATGGTTAGATTTCCATAGGACAAAGGCGAAAATGGAAAATCCCATGAACACCTCTGGTATGTGATATTAGAAGAAATATTTTCATATATGTTTACAGATAGAAAAGGTGATTAGTAGTATGTTATACTTGGTTGGAGGCATGATCTCCCAAATAGGCTATTTTGGTCTGATGTTAACTAGATGTACTCAATGCAATCCTTTTTTATATTAATAGAAAAAGGATTACATTGATAAACTAAGGCTTTGCACTAAAAATGGATAGGAATAAGATGTAAAAAATATGCATAGTAGAGTTACTTCCCACCATTATTTATGTTTTCTTCGACACATATGTAGGAGTAAAGTGTGAATTTGTAGAATTACTAGTTGCTACTACCCACCAAAATTTATTAGTGACTGTGAAAAGAAGGCTATATGATGATTTTTATATCATTCATTAATAATTTAGAACGATATATTTTATACCAACCATTATTAATTTAGAATTTACCAATGTAACTTATAATTATCTATGCAACTTTTCGTAGAGCATAATTTCTAACTAGAGTTGGAGGAGCCAAGCTACCATGTGAAACAAAATTACAATATAACAAATTAAATTTTATTAGTTTTATTAGTTTTAACCTTTTTTTATTAAGTAAGCCAAGTTTTAAATTTTTACACTACAACATCTCCACCATACTCGCTCTATATTACTTTTAAACTCCTACTATTATCTTTTAATTGAGTTGACATATAAATGTTAAAATGTTAGAAATTCATATCTAAGAATCTACTCTATACTAAGATGTAAAACTAATCTACATGCAAGAAACACTTTTATCTTAGTATTTTTCTATATATAAAACCATATTGACTAATATTTATTTCTATTAAACACTTTTATCCTTATATGTTTCTATATATAAAGCCATATTTACTATAATTTATTTCTATTAAACACTTTTATCCTTGTATTTTTCTATATATAAAAGCATATTTACTAATACGTATTTCTATTTTGGATCACTTACTAATTTATTTTTCAATGTTTTATGATATATTTTATTATATTTATAATATTATTATAATATATTTATTACTATCTCTTATATTTTATAATACCTATATTTCCTAGGATATGCTTATATTTATCATTTATTTTAGTTTTAGGATTATATTTTACCAATATTACGCACACAATGCACTTTTATAATTTTGTTTTGTTTTGTTTTGTTTTCTTTCTTTCACCTATCTTTATTAGTCTTTTGCTACTATTTATCCTTTGTATTATTATAGTTATTGTGTTAATAAGATTGAATTATAAGATGCATATTGTTAATAATGATATTTGATCATCTATATCTTGAGTTAAATAAATAATATAGAATTACAAATAAAAATATTTATATATAAAAATATGTGAAATATATATTAAATATAAATAATAGTAACATATTAAGATTTATTTTATCATATGAATTAAAAATAATGATGATCGATATTTATATCTATGTTTAAATTTAATTAATAAACATATGAGAGCTTAATATTTACAATAGATTATTTTTTAAAGATATGTATAATCAATACTGTGAATATCACATCAAACACTTATTTTATACAAATTATAAAGTATGTTAAATAAAATGCTAAGTGCATATTTATGTTAAAAAATTTAAAATAAGAATATTTTTATGTATAGCGCTTTGAAATTTATAATAATATAATAAAATTAATAGGAACATTATAGGTCAATCTTAATTTGGATTTACTAATAATTTAGAGTAATCAAATCACTCGAGGTTCAACACTTTTCTAAGTTGAAGTTTGAACCTTGAGAGCTTCCATCCATCTTAGCACTTTGTATCTATAGAGTTAAGATCATTCTAATTTCGTTATTGTTCCTTCATTTGTATTATTATATTTATAATTGTTTTATTTATGGTTGTATTTTGTTATATTAAATTTATTTCTCTTTTAATTTTATTATACATTCTATTTCTCATATATTTAGCACTTTGTATCTATAGAGCTAAGATCATTCTAGTTTTGTTAGTTTTGTTAGCACTTTGTGTCTATAGAGCTAAGATCATTCTAGTTTTGTTATTATTCCTTCATTTGTATTATTATATTTATAATTGTTTTATTCAAACTTGTATTTTGTTATATTTAATTTATTTCTCTTTTAATTTTATTATGCATCCTATTTCTCATATATTTATTTATTTTAATAAGAAAGGTTATGGGTACATTGAGATTTTAAAAAATGAATGTTGTTCTGGTCAAAAACTAATTATTAATGTATTTTTTTCCTAAAACGTTATAATCTCTATAATTAAATATAATCGTGTCAATTTTGTAACAAGTATATGTTGTTTTAGCTAATAATTAAATCAAACAAAAATATATTAGATATGAATAAAAATATTTAAATTAATACCAAAAAAAATTAAAATATCTAAATTAATACTAAGAAGTTGATTCCACATATCATAATTGGATAGAAGCGAATCCTCAAGATCAGGAGATCCTGAGGATTTCATAACATAAAATCTCATCATATGATAAAACAAGAGTATTTGAACTGATCTTCTGCTTCCTTGTGTGCCCTAGACACCGTGGCTTTTTCCCTTTTATGGCCTCGTACTATCCTGCCAACTGAACAACTTTTTCCCAATCACATCTCTACATACAAAGATAGCAAAGAATCAATTTTTCGTACTAAATTTGCCTAATATATAATAGTTTCTTCCAACTTTGACTCATATTTTCCTCATTTTATTCTATGAAAAAAGATAATATTATAAGGATGAATGATATATGAAGCATTAAATGAAGAGAAATCATACCTCTTTCTCATCCCAACATAATCCCCAGCTTACCTTGTTCCACATCCTCATGCAAGAGTATAGTTTAGATGCAACTGTTTGAGGGAATAAGGAGGGTATACTTCTTCCCTATGATTTCTAAAACCATTATTTTTCTTGAGGAGAGCGAAATCCTGGGTTACCTCATGATATTTTAAGTTATAATCACTATGGTATTGGTCAGGAGGGTACCATATGATTGGGGTTCTGTAGCGGCATCCTACCCAGACTAGTCCCAATGTTAAAATCATATTGCTATATTTGAAAAAATGGGAAGAGGCAGCTTGGAAGTTACAGTATCCGAACAACTCCCAGCCCCTCATAGTATTACTGGAAACTTCCCATGTTTGTTTTGATGCAGCCAAGGCGTCTTCTTTAATATCATGGATGTATTCCTTTCCGGCCTGAATGATATTAGTATGGATCGGCCCCAATTTGCCTATGACACCATTTTTCTTCATAAACTACTTATGCTGGAAAGATAGGAGTAGTGGCTATGTAGGTTCTCCTCTGACCCATAGGTCAATGCCATATTCATGCCTTTTGAATATGTTAAGCCTTGCACCATTTTAGCTGATTCGCAGTAAAGGAAAGGAACACCTTGTTAGGTCCCTATAATACTAGTGATTACCCCATTACTATTGTAGTTGTATCCCTTATTAATATTGTTAAGCCCCTATTGTCCCCATATTTTTATTACTATGCCCCATAGAATCCCTCTATTGTTATTTTTGTGGCTTTATATTATTATTGTTAGGTCGACAGGGTTATATTGTGACTCCATAGAATCCTATATATAGAAAGGAGATTTTGTCATTTGAATCATCCAAGAATTGTTCATTTGTGTAATCTAAAGGAGGTTGCCCCCTCGAAGAGGCTGAATTCTAAGGCATTGATCTCTCTTTTATATCTTTTTGTGAGTTGGTTTCATAACATTTCGCATTAGAGCTTTGGATTCTAGAGTTTTGCTGCTGCAAATAATTCATTATGGAATTTTCACTATAACTTTCTTTCTGCGACGTTTCAGAAGCGAACAAAAAAAACCCATTTGAGAAGACATCGCATGGAACCTCGAGTCCAAATTTTAGATCTTTTCGCGCTATATTTGCAGAGATATGATCTGAGGAAGTTGGTCTTTTTGCAGAATCCTGAATTACATTCCAAATAGGTGACTTGGGGAAAATCGTCATAACTTTCTCTCTGAGAATCGGATTGAAATTTTGTAAGAAGGTACAGAAAGACGACGGACTATAGTTTCTAGTATATATATTTTAGTGCCATAGGTTGAAACAGTGACACGTGGAAGATGCACTTCAAGAAAGGATGAGGATGTGGAAGCATTGTTGTGCACCATTTCTATTATCCAACCAGATTGGATAAACGAAGCAAGGGAGGAATGGAAGAATGATGAAGAAGTATGGGAACTTATTCGAAAGTTACAACAAGATTCCAGTACATATGATACATTTAGCTGGCAAAATGATTTGTTATGGTACAAAGATCGCTTATACCTCTGTAAGAATTCGCAACTCAAACAAAAAATTCTTATGGAATTGCACACTTCTCCCTTATGAGGGCACTCAGGATCTTTAAAAACTTACCACAGGGTTAAGAACAAATTTTTTTGGGATGGCCTTAAATCGGATATTCAAAAGTTTGTGGCAGAATGTTTGGTTTGCCAACAAAATAAAGTTGAAAAAAATAAGACCCCGGGTCTATTACAACCTTTATCCATTCCAAGCCAACGTTGGGAGGAGGTCTCAATGGATTTTATCATAGGATTACCCAAGTCTGAGGGAAAGAGTGTCATCATGGTGGTAGTTGACAGACTTGCCAAGTATGCACACTTTTTTGCATTATCACATCCATTTAAAGCCAATACGTTTTCTACTGCATTTATGGAAACAATTCAAAAGCTACATGGGAACCCAAAGATTATTGTAAGTGATAGAGATCCCATTTTCATTGGAAATTTTTGGAAAAAAATTATTTTCTTGTCTTGGTACTCAGTTAGCTCATAGCTCATCTTATCATCCTCAATCTGATGGGAAAACTGAGATAGTAAACAAATGTTTGGAAGGATATATTTATTACTTTGTATCTAATAAACAGACATAATGGGTCAAATGCTTTCCTCTAGCTAAATGGTGGTATAACACTTCCTTCCATACAACAACAAGAATGACCCCATTTATGGCACTTTATGGATATCAGCCACCATCCATCACATCGTATTTAAGAGAAAATTCTAAGGTTCAAGTAGTGGAACATCACATCGAACATCAACAACAAGTCCTCCAACTCTTAAAGGATAACCTCGTGTTGGCACAAAATTGAATGAAACAATAGCCAGATCAACATCGCAGAGAAAGAATTTTTTATGTAGGTGATTGGGTATTCCTACGGATACAACCATATAAACAAATGTCCCTCAAGCAAGTTATGAAGGATAATAAATTATCACCAAAGTATTATGGTGCGTACAAGGTGTTGCAAAAGATTGGCACTATGGCATACAAACCAGAGCTTCCTGCAGCATCTCAAGTGCACCCAGTTTTCCATGTTGCATGTTTAAAGAAGGTTATAGGCGACAAGCTCCCAGTTCAAACAATATTTCCAGAACTTGACGAGGAAGGAAAAATTATATTGGAACTGGAAGTAGCCATAGAAACGAGAACTCGACAGCGACGAAATCGATCAATTTCGGAGTATCTCATCAAGTGGAAGAACTTATCCGCTGAAGATTCCACATGGGAGGATGAGAATTTTATACAGAAGCATCCAGAACTACTCAAGTGTTGAGGACAACACTTTTTTGAAGGAGAACGACATGTTAGGTCCCTATAATACTAGTGATTACCCCATTACTATTGTACTTGTATCCCTTATTAATATTGTTGAACCCCTATTGTCCCCATATTTTTATTATTGTGCCCCATAGAATCCCTCTATTGTTATTTTTGTGGCTTTATATTGTTATTGTTAGGTCAGCTGGGTTATATTGTGACTCCATAGAGTCCTATATATAGAAAGGAGGTTTTCTCTTGAATCATCCAAGAATTGTTCATTTGTGTAATGTAAAGGAGGTTGCCCCCTCGAAGAGGCTGAACTCTAAGGCATTGATCTCTTTTTTCTATCTTTTTTTGAGCTGGTTTCATAACACACCTGAAATTGAATGTCTCCTATGAAAGGGGCAAGGTGGCTATCCCTGTCATCCTCTAAAACAAAATTATGCATATAGAGCTCACAAAGGAGGTGTTGAATCTTCTCATTGTGTTCTCTAAAACACTTAATAAAATCAGGAGTGGTTTTAATTTCTACCAGTTTACCAGCCTTAACGGCCTTAACTTTTAACATGAGATATCTCTCCATAAGAAATAAAAAATAATTATTAGTGGGAGCTCGACAAGATAGAGTGTTTAAATAGAGAGAACAGACAATCTCCATTTGTTCTCTGGCTTTTTGCAATTGACCCTCTAAATTTTCAACCTTCTTTTGCTCAACCTTGTATTGAGCAAAAGTCTCATCCTCCATCCTGGTAAGTGCCTCGAATTTCTTCTTTAGCCCTTGGTGTTCATGAAAAGGGACCACCTTTTCCTTGTGCTGAGCTAGCTCTTGGTGAACTATTAAAAGCTCATTCTCTAATTTTCTAATAAAGACTTCTCTAACCAAGGGGGTGTAAAGAGGTGTTCCATTTGTTTGGACTTCTGCATCTTGGGTCTCCTCAGGGTTAGTTTGCATAGCATCTTCAACTACTTTCGGAATTACAACTTTAACATTTTCTTCAATATCGGTCTTGACAACAGCGTCCGCAGTGGGGTACGCTGTTTGAGTTCCCTGTGAAAAGATACATGGCTCCTATATTTGTATGGAAGTATTTTCTCTAATAGTAGGCTCAGTCTGGGTTTCTCTTGAACAACCCTTAAGAAACTCTATCTGAGTCTCAACATCCTTCGCAAAACATTGTTCTGTTTGTGTCCCTACATTCTCATTTCTACTTTCAATTTCCTCGTTCTGGTGGCTTCTTTTAGCCAATATTTCAACTACCTGATTACCTACTTTTGTTTTCTGTATTTTCTGAGAACCTTTTTAATTTTAGCTTTCTAGGGCTCTTCTACTCTAGGGCTCCCATATGGGGCTGCATTACCTTCTCCTACTTGCACAAGCTACATTATGTTATCATCAGGAATGTTCCCAATTGGAGTTGTGTTTCTTGGCCTTGAGGGGTGTTTCCATATCAGGAATTAACTCTCTCTACTCCTCCATGGCACCATTGCATGGCTGGGTTTGTTCATGAACGGAAGTTTCAGTAGGGACCAACCAATCAGGGCTACAGTTTTGTCTTTTAGTGTTCCCTGGTTGTTCCCTGCCCTCGGTAAACATTTCCATGCTTCCCAAAACCCTTGCCACTTCCTCCTCATAGTCTTCCAAAGGAGGGTTTTGAGGAATAAGAGGAGGTGTGCGGGATGGTCCAGCTTACTCTACTTGGATTGGAATGTGTTGTAGGGATTTTACTCTCACCGAGAATCTACACTTAGCTGATTCTATGGGTTTAGTGGGGCTCTTTTGTTTTAATATTTTCTTTTGGCATGGGGTTCTTGGCCCTTGCTGCTCTGTTTCCTCATTTTCCGAGGTTGGAGCCAAGGTAAGATTTATGATATTGTCCCATATTAATTATGGTTGTGCTAATCATTTTGTGATGATTAACTTAATTAACCCATGATGGCTGACTACACTACGTGGGTCCTTGGCTATCCTTACCTGTCGGGCAACATTGTGCAACAGGGAATTTAAATAAAATTATAAATTAACTAAATTTCTTTACTTTAAAATGGCTACGATTTTCAATTGTCAAGGCTTTACCATGTCATTCCAGCTGTCCCAAGTGATATATATTTGGACGATGACCGCTATCTCTTGCCATGGTTGCAGAAATGTCAAAAAATGAATTCCTTTCCCTGTTCGTAGCAGCCACTCATCTGGGTCCTAGAAGGATTCAATTGTGTTGTATAAAAGGACGCGTTTGTCCGCCTATTTCACCCCTTTCACCAAAAGTCGGGTGACTTCAGCCATGACTCCTTTTGAAACTACCATACTTATGCCTTTGATCAGTGTACTACTATTCTGCAGATTTTGCAGAAACTCCAGTGTTAGCTCTTCATGGAATCCCTGCAATCTGTTTAAGTACTACAACCAACCAACATGTTCAAGTATTTCATGGGCTTGATCCAACACCGTCAATACTCGGGGGTCACTCCAAATTTCTCTTCCACCCATAATTGTTGCAATTGAGTCTGGTTCCTCTGTATACAATCGTGTTTTACCCCTGTAATGCAACACAGCAACAACGTATATCACAGAAACTATAAAGGAAATGAGGCTACTTGGATAAGTATTATCATTTTTAGGTAAGTCATCCATCTTGTCAACCATACTTAACGCAAAATCGTATGTTCGCATGCCCACCATAATGGTTTTCATTCTTCAACCAGTCAGAATTTTCTGCTAATTATTACATATTCCTGCACATCATGCAAATCATACTCCGGAGGTAATCCGAATGATTATCACACATTTATTCATAACTGGAATACATGCTATCCATATGGAGGCCATCCTCCCCCCTGATGAGAGAAGGGTGTCCACGTCCCTTCAGCACGCAGAAAACAGGCAAATAAACAAGGAGAAATAAATGTTGACAACGAATCTAAAAAGCACAACACACAAATCAATAAAGCATTTAAGTGACATGCATCATCATACGTGAATTGGCCAAAATAAAAACAACAATATCAAGTCATCATGTCAAATATTTTACCATAAGTGGAATTAATCACATCAGCATAATCGGTGTTTTATGTTTAATGTCTATCATTTAATACGCGGACATATGGAATATGATAAATAAAAATAAAAATTACCATGCTATGCAGCTTGTAAAATTGCTACCAAACGGAGATTTTTATTTAGAAATAGAGTCATAAGTGATAAGGGCTAGATATCATATGGCAATATAAGAGGTGATCAGGCTGGCTTGTGATGAGACCCCCTATTCTTCTGACAAATTAATTATCAAGAAGATCATTACCTTGGTTTGGTAGCCAAATTTGAATGTCACCCGTTACATTTTTATGATCATGGTAGGCTAGGTCATGATGAGACCCCCTATCCTCTTTGGACAATGTTGTAAGCATTTTGCTATTTTATTTTTCTTTTGCAATTTTTCTTGAAAAAGGGGAGGCTCATTTGCTCCTTAAGATTCAGGGATGGTGTAAGAAGTAAGAAGATGCCAATGGAAGTACTATAACCTTATCCCTTAACATCATATCGATGAGTTTTATCCATTTGGAATTATAAACATAAGCCATCATGGGTTAGAGGTAATGAATCATTTCCTGATCTGTCCCAAAAGAAAGGATGTTCAGACAGCCATTATAAAGATACACCATATTAGCTTGATGAAGAAAGATAACCAAAAAAAGGGTTTTACAAGTTATAATGACATTGTTATTACCATATATCTTTAGAGGAGGCACAAATGCACAAGGTTCTTATTTGCAATACAAAAGAAGAAGATCATGCTATAATGATGAAGAGAAAAATGAGAAAAACTTAAAATTTAGCACGTAAAAGGTGTGGTTCACTCAGCAAAATCAAAAATCAAAAAACAAAAATAAATAAGGAGAAATGAATTGTTCAATCAATTGAACGGCAGTTATTCAATAGTTTGAACAACAAAAACAAATAAGTAAAACAATGTTGTTCAATCAAGTGAACGACAATTGTTCAATAACTTGAACAGCGAAAACCAAAGAACAAAAAATGTGTCATTCAATCAATTGAACGACAATCGTGGGAACACAAAGAAAAATGTGTTGTTCAATCAATTGAACGACAGTTGTTCAATTGTGTGAATAGTGACAACGACAAAAATGTGTTGTTCAATCAATTGAACGACAAGCGTTTGCTTGTTTGAACAACGAAAAATGAAAAAAATGTGTTGTTCAATCAATTGAACGACAAATGTTCAGTTGTGTGAACAACGAAAACATTAAAAAGTGTGTTGTTCAATCAATTGAATGACATACATTCAGTTGTTTGAACAAGAAAAAATGAAAAAATGTGTTGTTCAATCAATTGAACGACAAACATCCAATTGTTTGAACAATTAAAAATTAAAAAAAAAAAATGTGTTGTTCAATGAATTGAATGACAAAAATCCAATTTTTTAATCAATTGAATAACAAATGTTCAGTTGTTTGAACAATGAAAAATGAAAAAAATGTGTTGTTCAATCAATGGAACGACAAACGTCCAATTGTGTGAACAATGAAAACAAGAGAAAATGTGTTTCTCAATCAATTGAACGACATACATTTAGTTGTTTGAACAATGGAAAATGAAAAAAAAATGTGGTGTTCAATCAATTGAATGGAAAACATCCAATTGTTTGAAAAACGAAAACAAAAAAAAATGTGTTGTTCAATCAATTGAACGACAAACGTTCGCTTTTTTGAACGACGAGTTACAAAAGAAAAATAGATATGTTGTTTAATTAATTGAGCGACAGGTGTTCAACTGTTTGAATAGGAAAAACAAAAAAATCCATATTTAAATTGGTTCTTTTCCAAACACAAGCTGGTAGGGAGAGTATCCAGTAGTATTCCTCCAAGTCGTGCGATAGGCCCACAAGGCCTCTAGAAGTATAGTAGTTCAATCTCGTCGGTGTGTTGAGAATGTCTTGGTCACAATTGATTCTAGAAACTTGTTGGTGCTTTCTACCTGCCTGTTCACCTACGAGTGATATGGAGAAGTGATTTGGTGCATGATATGACGGTTTCTGAGGGTGGGAGTAATATTGTTACCAGTGAATTTCTTTCCCCCATCTATGACCACTTCTCACAATAATCCATACCACACAAATAGCCCAAAAAGGAAGTTAATCACTGCTTCCTTTATGGCTCTTGGTACATCTATTGTTTCCACCCATTTTTTCACATAATCCGTGGCTAGCAGTATGTAGGCCCTCTGACTGGAAGGAGGATGGAATGGACCTATGAAGTCTAATGACCAATGCTCAAAGGGTTCTATGACAAATTGTGGCTGCAGAGGCATTTCATCAGATTGACCAGGCTGGCCCATCCTTTGGAAACTATCACAGGCCTAGGCATATTTTTTAGCATCCTTAAATATAGTGGGCCAATAATAGCCCATTTTTAATATGTTATGTACTATCCTTCGGTCTACGAAATTTCCCCCACAGGGTTTGTCATGGCAAGCCTTAATGATGTCATGGATCTCATCCTTGCGGATACATCTACATATACACATGTCGGCCCCTGTATCAAAAAGATATCCACCTCTCAAAGAGAACCGGGCGCTGTTCTGAACAATCAGTTTTCTTTCCCTTGTTGTTAAATGTTTAGGTAGCTTCCCTACTACCAAAGAATTTGCCACATCTTCTTACCATGGCATCTTAACCGTCACAGTAAATAGGTGCTCATTTGGTAATTGGTCATCTATCACGAGTGGATCATTAACCTTTAGAATTGGAGATAGAAAATCAGCAACACGATTCTCCTTTCCTGGACAATCTTTAATGGTAATGTCGAAATCCTCCAAGAGCAATAACCATTGTGTTACTCAACCATTTGTGATTGGTTTATTAGCTAGATATCTAATGCAAGAGTGATCAGTGTACACAAAGACTTGGTAGCCAGTTATATAGTGTCTATATTTGTTTATTGCATAAATAATTTCTAAGAATTTTTTTTCTGTTGAGTTCCGTAGGGGTGAGATTTTTTCTAATGTAATATATAGCATAAGGTTTCTTGTCCTCCTCCTAGTCGAGGATAGCGCCTATGGCTACATCTGATGCATCCGTGGAAATATGAAAAGGGAGCTCCTAGTTTGGTCCACATAATACTGGTGCTATTGAGACTAGTTTTTTAAATCCTACAAAAGTTATGTCACACTTGTAAGACCAACTGAAATCAATGTTTCCAGTTAGAGCGTATAAGGGTGCCACAATCTATGAAAAATTCTTGATAAATTTGTGATAATAACCTGCATATCCTAGGAAACTACGTACCTCTATTTGGGTGCATGGGGTAGGCAGTAAAAGAATAACCTGTATTTTTGTTGGGTCTACCTGTATTCCTGCTGCAAAGATGTAATGTCCCAGGATCATGCCCTTGGTCATCATCATGTGACACTTGAGATTGCTTAAACATAACCTGGTGGTGATGCATTGTTCTAATACTTCTCTAGTGTTCGTAATGCTTAATAAAAATCATCCACATATGGAGTAAAATCATTCATATATACCTCTAGTCCTTCATTTATTAGATCGACAAAGATGCTTAGTATAACTCTCTAAAACATGGCTGGGGCATTGCACAAGCCAAATGGTAATACCCTGTATGTGAATGTGCCCCAGGGATAGGTGAAGGTCATTTTGTCCTTATCTTTAGGGGCAATTTGAATTTTATTGTACCCACTGAAGTCGTCTAGAAAGGAGAAGAACTGCTTCCCTACCAACGTATCAAGGACCTGATCAATGAATGTGAGGGGAAAGTGGTCTTTCTGTGTTGCCTTATTTAGCTCTTGATAGTCTACAAAAATACACCCTGTTTTTCTTGGGGATGACCACCAAGGGGGAGACCCATTTACTGTCTGAGATAGGATAAATAAAGTTTACATTGAGTATCTTTTGTAATTCCTCTTTCACGATATCCTTGAGGTGAGGGTTCAACCTCCACTGAGGCTGCCGGATGGGTTGCACATCCTTCTTTGTATAAATGTGGTGTGTACATAGCTGTGGATCTATCCCTTTCATATTAGGATAATCCTAGGAAAAAGGCCCTTTATTTTTCTGCAATAACTGGATAAGATTTTTCTATTGTTCGCTCACCATATTAGCATTGATATTTATAACTTTTAGAGGCTTGATCTCAACTCGTTTTCTGTTCTAAACAGCAGTTTTTTGAATATGTTGGTTGGCTAATTTATGAAATTGTTGATAACGTCATCTTCAGTTTGATTTTTAAATTCTAGCATTTCCGCTACTATGAGTTGTGAACGGATGCTCTCTTCTAGGTACGTTGGTGGCTTCTTACATATTTTTACAATGGACAAACTTGTCCTGGCAGGAGGGTATAACACCAGATTTTTTATAGCATCTCCCTTTGTGATAGTCATGTTTCCTTCTTGGCAGCCAATATATGCATCAGTTGTTGCCAACCAAGGTCTTCCCAGAATCAAAGGATGCCTATCCAACCTACTCCTTGGGTTTATAACCAAGAAATCTACTGGATATTCCCATGAGTCAATAAAAACTGTAATATCTTGTAAAGTCCCTTCTCGTCTTACCATCGACCGATCAGCAATTTCTAATAAAGTGGTGGTTGGTTCTAAGGTTGTAATACCAAGTGCTTGACAAGTTTCTATTGTTAATATGTTAATGGAAGCTCCTAGATCGACTAGTGTATTTGGAAAAGTTTGGCCACATATCTGAACTGTTACTATGGGGTTTCCAGGATATTTGTATTTTATTGGAGTTTCCTCTCCCAGGATTAAATCAGATAAGGTTCCTACATCATGGATAGTGGGTGAGTTTTTTACCTTCATCACAGGCCTTTTTACAGATAATTATTTGATGGTTTTGGCATAGATGGGCATGTTGTAACAGCCCCGAAATAAAAACATGTAATTTATTAGATTAATCATGCGATTTATAATCAACATGAAATTTATCAACTAATTAACATCAAATTACAAAAATATGAGTAGAGACACTTACTTGTGGTGATGATGTTTCTCACTTGTGATTTTGGGTTGAACGCTAGTTGAATTCTACTAATGGCAACAAAGTTTTGGGGATGACTCTCCACCCAACCGTAGGCTAAGTTGCACAAAATATTGCTACAACTGGCCACCCCCGAGCCCTCAATCAACGTACTACTACCAGGGAATCCTTTGTCTCACAACACTATTCTCCCAAGAGAATGGATGATGGAATCATGGAGTGATGGAATGCCTCTCATGTTCCTCACCATCTATTAAATAGAGCAAACATTGGAAGGGGAACCACATGCACACACTCCATGTGTCAACATGCATCTTTATTGCTTTCTTGTTTTATTTCTATTTATATTTACTTAGAGCTTTAGTATTGTTATTATTATTATTATTTATTATTTATTTAGTATTACTATTTTTTATTTATTATTTAATATTATATTATATTATTTATTATTTATTATTTTTATTATTATTTATTATTTATTCTTAAGGGACATTACACACTCTCCCACTTTAAGGAACTTCGTCCCAAAGTTAAGTTGAATTATTTAACATTTTATTTTGTTATTTATTATTTAATGTTGCCGACACCCTCTACTAAACTAGTATAACCAACAGGCATCAAAAGTTTCAAAACACCTAGGAAATCCCAAGGAATCTCTATCCTTTTTCCCACTTTTGAAACGAGGGATAAGCCTCCCCGGTCTATATCCTAGTCCAAGGCTGGCCCCAAGGCTCACACCCAACTCAGACCTCATCTGCTCCAAGGCAAGCATCCAGTACGATACTCAATGACTGCATACATCTCGCAAGGTTGGCCACTCCCTCGACAACTCACTAAGGTGCACAACCCTAGGCATCGAATTCCCTACACCCCCACCAGACTTCGACATCCCAATCTAATAACAGGCACCTAGCTTATAACATCAGGCCCTTGGCCTCCTCAATATGGTCAAGAGGTACAAAAGACAAAGGAACCACTCGCATATGTAGTGTTGATTGAGTTTGTCCCCAACCCTTATGGTGTTACTTATTCTCCCTCATGCATATGGGCTCGCACAAGATCATCAAATAAACCGGCCCTCTCGGCCCATTTGTGGAGTCCTGTGGATCATCACACCTCAACATGAAACCAATGCATTAGCTATACCATCATAGTATCGTAGAAAATAATCCACATGCCAAGTCTTGCATGTCATCATGAGAACATTCATCATTGTTAATCCCAACATTATGAATAATAACGAACTGCATGCTCATGCATGTCATAAATTTTTATGCAACTATCACACGCTTCACCTTATGAAATACCATCATAAGTTATAACATCAACATATTTGCATCAAAGACATATCATGACTTCACATCTGGAATTAATTTCTTGAAATCAAAAAAGCTAAATTGCAGATTGATGATTTAAATTGTCAAATCAGCTCGAAAAAAACATAAATTCATGAAATTCTTTGCCTGTTTTTTTTTTCCAAACTAATTGCAGAACGACAAGTTTGGTGCCCTATAAATGGCAGATTTTCACTTTAATAACAACAAATTAAGGTGATTTTCCAATATTACAGTTGCTCTTATCAATTTCGGTACTTTTCTTTGGGAGATGGAGTCAAGAAAAGAAGAAAATTAGTAAGGTGAGTCTATCAAATCTCATTGATTCGAACAACACATTTAATTCCAAATTGAAAACTATGAAAGCATTTAGAAGATGAATGTTTGCACACGTAAACATTAGTGCACAGTCAAACTATGTGATTTCAATTATTTTGAATGAAAATACGAGTACAATGTCCAATCAATAACAAAAGCGAATCAAATTTTCTCTTAAAAAAACCAAGAAGGGTTACTAAAAAGCTCTAAGCAGTTAAATCCAATCATTCATCCATGCAATAGTATGGATCTCTGTGAAACCTAGTGAACATGCGCTACCTTCAAGTCAGAGAGTAAGTGCAATAGAAAATGGAGTGGAAAATGAGGAGGAAAAGAATGAAGGAAATACCAGAGTTCAGAAAGTAATGGAGCCCTCCTATAATTTTTGAATCTATATTAATAGACTAGTCCTCGCCAAGTGATGTACCTTGCTTGGCTTGTTTTTTTTTTGTTTTAAATTAGTACGTCCATGCATCTAAATTTATTATATATATATATATATATATATATATATTATTGTAAAAAGAAAGGTTAAATTTGTATTTATTTCTCTCAAATTTAGTTTGACCAAATTTTTCTTGATCATCACAAACAAAATAATTGGAAAAAATAATTTAGTATTTTTCTCAAAAATTTCACATAGAGGTCACACAAAGTTGAAACCCGCTCTGATACCATATGTAATAGCCCTGAAATAAAAACATGTAATTTATTATATTAATCATGCGATTTATAATCAACATATAATTTATCAACTAATTAACATCAAATTACAAAAATATGAGTAGAGACACTTATTTGTGGCAATGATGTTTCTCACTTGTGATTTCGGGTTGAACACTAGTTGAATTCTGCTAACTGCAACAAAGTTTTGGGGACGACTTTCCACCCAATCGTAGGCTCAGTTGAACAAAATCTTGCTACAACTGGCCACCCCCGAGCCCTCAATCAACGTACTACTTCCATGGAATCCTTTGTCTCACAAGACTATTCTCCCAAGAGAATGGACAATGGAATCATGGAATGCCTCTCATCTTCCTCACCATCTATTAAATAGAGCAAACATTGGAAGGCGAACCACATGCACACACTCCATGTGTCAACATGCAAGTTTACTGCTTTCTTGTTTTATTTCTTTTGTTTTTACTTTTTGATAGCTTTGATGATTTTTACTACTTTCCCGTTTTATTTATATTCATATTTATTTAGAGATTTAGTATTGTTATTTTTATTTTTATTTTTATTTATTATTTATTTACTATTGCTATTTTTTATTTATTGTTTAATATTATATTATATTATTTATTATTTATTATTTATTATTTATTATTAAGGGACATTACACATGTCTTGAATAGCGTGGAGGAGAGGAATCTTAATACACAAATTTTTTAGTTCCCCTACAAGACTGAAATTAGGATAAGTGATCAGTTTAGGTATCACTAGCCTTTCGAGGAATGGAGGAGAAGTGACTATAATTTTTTCAAGGTCATCATGTTGATCTGTTTCTTCATCATGGTCATCATGTTGATGAGTTACAGTTTCAATTGAAAGTTGGTGTTTGTTTTTCTCTGGGGTAATGACACGACCTGACCTCAAACTGAGCTCATTACATTCTTTTTGCTCAATCTCATATTCTGGATTTTCAATAACCTGTACTAGCTTGATTGGCCTATTATTAGGATTCTAGTTCGGTTGAACTGGAAACTATGGCCGTAGAAGAGGTTCAGATTTCTGTTGTAATGTATAAGGAGATGACAGTGCTATTTGAGAATGGGGGCCTGTTCCCGTAGGTATATTCGATATCCCTAGAGGTCGCTACCATTTTGTATACCAATTAGGATTTTGAGAGGTGGAGGCAGGCCACTAGGTCTGACAGGGATTGCCTTACCAAACAGGAGTAAAAGGAGAATTCGACCAACCATTTCCTGGAAAAGATTGTGTTGGCCAGGATGTCTTAGAGAATGATGGACTTTGCTAGTTTTTGTAGGGTGATTGGCCTTGCTAGGCTGCCCCAAGGTTCCTTTATTGATTAAATTGTGATGAAGGAAAAAAATGGGATGCTTCTTGTGACATACCTATAGGTTTAGCTTGCCATTATCGACACTGGTTCATCAAATATAATGGTTATGTTTCTTCCTCCGCTTCTTTGAATATTAATTTCAACTCAGGTAATGATGGACATTGTTCAGCGTCATGATCTTTAGTACAAATGGCACACGTCTGAATCATTTCTAACAAGCATTCTCGTTGGCTGTGTTTTTTTCGAAAACGTGGGCAGAAGATGGCCAAATTTTGTTCTACTAAAGCTTCCTTTTGCTTGGCTTGTAGAACGTCCAGTTGTGTTGTAAGAGTGCCCAGGATATCCGTCTTAAAATCTTTTAGGAGGTTGCCAATCTCCATCTGTGTTATACCTCCACTATGTGGTTTGCTTCCTCTCCTCATTGGATCTCGACTAGCCGCTCCTATACGTGCACTTCCTCGTGAACACCTGATAAACAAACAAATGATTTCATCATACTCTTCCTAAGAAATATCCCCTTTTCCCATTAATTTTAGAGTTTATACCCATTCCTCTTTCATTCCTTTAATCAATATAGCTCTTAGGACTTCTTTTGGTATGGAAGTGTGTGGAGATCTTTGCAAATTATAATTAAAGCGTTCTACATATTCTTCTAGTGTTTCATTATCTTTTGTAGTCATCTTGAAAATCTCATCTTTCAGTTCCCTAGTTTTACAAAAGTCCTGATATATTTTAAGGAAGGAGGTTTTCATTTTGTCCCAAGAATTGACAGTTCACCCACCTATACCCATAAACCATCTTAAAGCTGCCCCCTTCAAAGTGGAGGGAAATAATTTTAGTTTTTGGGGGTCAGTGGTATAGTTGTACCCTCTATAGAGGACATCAAACTAAAATAGGAAAGCATCAGGATCCTCTGTGATCATCCCATGGAAGGTTCGGATGTTCTGCAAAGGAATAGCCTTCACAGGGGCATTGGCCACTTCATCGACTATGGGGTATTCTAATGTTGAGGTTTGACCTTGAGGTGGTTGTTATTAGATTTGATCAAATCTTCAGTGATTTCAAGGTGTGCTTCCATAATAAACAGAGAGTTAGCAACCCGAGCTGGCTTTACAACACTTCTTCAGTCTGGAATCTCAGGAGATCCTTGTTCAAACAACTATGGTTCTACTTTAGCAGCCCCACTAGTTTCTCCTTTTCCTTCTTGTAAGTTATAGAATTTTCCCTCTTGTAGAGGATCAGAGGGTAGGCTTATTGTAGCTTGAAAACTCTATTCTGATCCTCCTACTTGGCTTTGAATCTCACCATGAGTTTCAGATGGTGGTCATGCTCCTTGAGGGATAGCAGTGGAACCTTTTCTAGGTATAGCCTCGAATCCAATCGATGCTTGAGACTCTGCTCTTCTTATGATTTCTTCTATAAAGTTTGTTCTCGCAAGGTTCACTGATCCTTTGGGTTTTGTGGATTTTGGTAGAGGATTATGTTCTTTCTCTATCTTTTTATTTCTAGTCATTCATAAAACATATTCTTATTTAACCCCTAAAATTTTTCTGTAAAGTGGGTAGGTAAGGAAGCCCTTTACTTACTAGGTACGCAGGCTCTTACCTCCTATTTTTAAAACCCAGTTCTCCTATAGCAAAGGAATAAAATTAATCACTTTAAACACTCTCCCTGGTAATGGCACCAAAATGTTGGCTCACTAAGATGTCTTTTTATAAGAAATATTAATCCTTACATTAGTTCTAAACCCAAGGTACGTATTTCTATTTCAAGAGTTCCAACACATTATGGGTAGTGAAGCTAGAGGTTATCTAATGATGAATTGTTGCAATCATTAATGTCCAATTCTACAATACAATTCACACAACTCTGCAAAGAACTATTTATGAAAGGAAGGCCCGCAACACCCTATGTAATTCTATACAACTTGTTCCAAAACCAATTGGAACTTGAATGCAAATGAGAATTACACGGAGAATTATTAAAATAAGCTTGAGACTAATCATAATTAACCAAGTAAAGAAACTATGATTATTGAACAACACTACCAATCTATAACAAATAAAATCAATCTGCATTACTAAACAACAATAACAATCGACAATTGAACAACAATCAGTAAGTGAACAACAACAACTATAAAAGATTCCTAAATGGTAAACATTCTATATTACAATCCGTAGAAGTTACTCAGCCTTGTCTCTCAAGATATATGATAACATCTATTCAATTTGAACAATAATCAACCACACATTCACTCATTCTAATCAAAGTGCTTACTTAAGTCTATCTAATACCTTCAATATAAATCTAAGTGAACAACGGTATAAATCAATTTCACCAATCTTCAAGATAAATAAAAGAACTAAACATTAAATCAAGTACAAAGACTGAATGTAAACTATAAGAGAAAGGAGTAGTGGAACTTCTTATGACAGGGCCCAGAGTCGGTAGAAGCCTCTGCTTAATAGAAACTCAGAATACAGAGATGTATCAAGCACAACCTTCTTTCATTAACTTCAAAGTAACAACTGAGAGAGTCACTGAATTAATAACGTTTTTCTCTAAAGAGAATAATTACATATTAAAAGTCTTAACTCTTATCTAGTTACCTTTTGTCCTTATATAACATAAAAGAGAATCTTGGATAGAAGCGAATCCTCAGGATTAGGAGATCCTGAGAATTTCGCGATATAAAATATGATCATATGATAAAATTGCAGTATTCGAACTGATCTTCCACTTCCTTGTCTTCCCCAGATGTCGTGGCTTTCTCCCTTTTATGGCCTCATGCTGTCCTACCAACTGAACAACTTTTTTCCAATCACATCTCTGCATACAAAGATAGCAAAGAAACAGTTTTCGTACTAAATTCACCTATTCTATCACCAAATAGTTTCTTCTAGCTTTGACTGATATTTTCCTCATTTTATTCTATAAATAGAGATAACATTATAAGGATGAATAATAAATGAAGCATTAAAAGAAGAGAAATCATACTTTTTTCTCGTCCCAACATATTGGATATCCATCGGATGGATGGGAGTTGTGGGAGATAAAGGCAAGCTTTTATGTGGAAAAGCATCGTGGGAGATAAAGACGATATTTTCCAGCTAAGACCTAGGCAAATGGAAAAATACATAAAGAGGGACACCGCTAATAGTAACTCAATCATGAAAGAGGGTATTAAATACCCAGTGCATTGATCAATTGAGGACAGTTGATCCTAGCCAAGATCTTCCGCTCGGGAGGAACCAGTGGTGATTCATGGCTGCGTCGGGGTGTTGCGCCCTCCAAGTGAGATTTAGTTGGTGTTATTTGCATGAAATGGTTGTATGTTGACTCTCTCTCTCTCTCTCTCTCTCTCTCTCTCTCTCTCTCTCTCTCTCTCTCTCTTGGTTATGGTTTCCAGTTTGTTTATGAGAATATTTTAACCCGTTTCTGTTATTGTTGGAGTTTCTCATTGAAATGATTAACCCATGAAGCTCAGTTGTATAGATAAGGTATTATCTGTATAATATGTACGTGAACTTAAATGTGTATGAGAAATGGTGGTATCATGGTAATTAGTTGTTGGTACTGGAGTCACCACTTTAGATTTCTCATGATCGACTTGCATGTGGCTTCTAGTGTGAATTTATCAGTAGAAGTACATTAAATGAATCGATAATTTTAGTACAAATTCAGGGTAGAATAATGAACATACTTAGATTACATTTGCTAATAGGTTACTATGTATGTGACAACAGTATTATACATATGGCATATTTTACATCTAAGAATAGAGTTAATAGTGGAAGAAATGTGGGTTATGGTGAGATTATCTATGAATATGTGAGATGACTGTGGATTCTGTGGATTCTCTAAATGATCATATTACATCCACTACAGAGATATGGTATGCTCATAATGCTCTAAAGTAATATTTGTTTATGCAAACTCACTAATTGAGGAATATTTATCCTATTTTACGATTAATGGGTTAAGTATTTGTATTGCGTTTATAACTAGTATGCATGGGAATAAAATACTAGTCAATAACACTACCATGATCATGAAATTAATGTCCATTAGTGTTGGTGAAGATTTACCAAGATATACTGATAGGATGCCTACCATTATAATTTCAATGGTTGATCACGTGCATCTAAGATGTTAATGAATCTAAGGTTCCTTAAAAGACAACCAGTAAAACAATTAATGACAAAATTGTACTATGGCCTAGTAGTAATATGGCCGAGGTAATTTTAGAAGACAAGATCTGCAAGGAGGGGTAATGGTTTAACTGTGAATGAATCCAAAATTTTAAGTTTATGGATCTTGGAGGCTAAATTCTCATGTAGGCTAAGGAGGTTCATTACAAATGGTATCAGAGCTTCAAGTTCAAAAATTTCGGCCTATGGGCCAATACACCTCCGTAGGATATGAAAAAGTTCAATCCCTCATTTGGCCTCACTACTAAAAGTGTAATAGAGAGTCAAGGTATAAGTGTCAAATCTGTAATTATTCTTCAATATTGAATCTAAATATTGAAAATATTCTAATTAAAGGAATATGGATCATATATGCACAATTCTTGTTGCTTGAATCATGAAGAATGAGGAAGGGGTATTTATGTTGACAATGGAATTTTCCGTCTGGGGATATTATTTATTTCTATTCCTAATTACTATATATGTGCAAGCAGCAAAATTTTTGACTGGAGAATCGTACAATAACAAACTATTGGGTAGGAGTAGGGATATTAGATAGTGTTCTGAATAAACCTAGATTGTGCATTGGTTAGCAGTCAGTGGATCACAGGTCATCTAAGCATTCTATTATGAATGTTGGTTTTTTTTTTTAAATGGAAATTGTAAATGGTCAAATGCCATGTCAATGGAGAGATTGGATACTCCGCGTGATCAGTGGATGAAACCCTTCCTTGTGGGTGTCACTTCGCACTTGGCCTTAATTCATCATTGACTATTATTAACTCATAGTCAAGTTGTTAATCAAATGTTCGACTATGCTCAACATGCAGTTCAAGGTGAAGGGGTTGCTTTGAGTATAACACCAAACAATGCCTCTTCTCTCACGTATATGGAGATGGCTTGGACCATTGTTACCCAATCCAAATTATTGGATGATAGTATTATTTTCGTACGGGTTGCGGAGATTAATAGTTACAAAAATTTCGACTATATCACCTAGGTTGAAACTTCCAAAATCTGCATAGCCACTGATATGGTGTGTACAGTTCTGAATTTATGTCTGTCACATCAAAGTTGCCGATGAATAAATTAACATACTATTGCCCCAGAGGGGAATAAATTCCTCTCTAAGTTGGCCATAAAAGTTGAAGTAAGGAGGAGGTTTCACCAATATGCTATTGGTCTGGGGAAAACAAAAATCGCGCTTGTAAGTATAAGGAATGCTTTAAAAAAAAAATCCAAGAAAAAATATCATTAAAAGCACAAATTAAGAGTTAAGATAAAATAAAAAAAGATGTGTGATTGATGCTGAGGTATCGTTTTGTTGGGACGTGGTGGAATCACCGTAAGATTTCTATTTCTTTCCAACTAAACCTTCCTCTACCTGCCAAACTGTTATTTGAAGGCTATCCACTTATAATGATTAGCTGCTAGTTTCCAATAATAAAAACAAAAAAGATAATGCGAGATGGACTCAGAAAAACACAAGGCAAAAGCTCGGTTATTAAAAACAACGAAACCGCAACTGTTGTTGTTTTCACTGCACTGCAGATAGTTACAGATAGTAGTTTCCATCAACATGTCAAGCTAAATGGTTTTGAAATGATTTTTGTATCCCTAAAAAGTAGTGAGTGATGTTTCCTAGATTTCCTGGAAAAACCTATCCGCTGGGTGAAGAGGATAGGATGTGATGACTATGCATAAAACGTAATGATGAGAAACACAGGATAAGTTAGAAAGAAAAGATAATGATTATTCCCACTATATCCATAGAGATTACACTACATTAAACAACCAACTTGGTATTGAATGAATTACCTTTCTCTATAGCTGAGAATGCCGAAAATGGAGTTTTGTAGTGGTTTAAGAGTGCCAAAAGCAAGTTCTACTGTGGTTTAAGCAGTAGACCACTCCAAAAATGACTGGGAAATTTCAGTCTGGGAAGACCCTGTTACGCTCGTGAACATCATAGGTAACCATTTTTTTCTTCTGCAATCGATTTTTTTGGTTTCACTAGAGCAAGTTTGGTGATAGAGCTTTTTGGTTTTGGTTGAAAAATTTTGATGATTATGTATGCATGGACCATGTATTGAAAAAAAAAAAATTGAAGTTGTGGGCGGTAGATGATTTGAAGTCATTTGAAAACTATCCACACCAGGAGAAACGTTTTGGAAACATTTATGGCTCAAAGTAGGGGCTCTCCATCTAAAGACATGGGCTTAGTATTTTTAAATTGCAAGTTAATGGGAAAAGGAGAACATTATTTGGGCAAGCCCTTGGGAGATTACTCCAGAGTAGTGTCTGCTAACACTTACATGGATAATGTTATATACCCAGTAGGATGGGGAAACTGGGATAACGAATTTTACAAGGAAAAGACTGTGACTTATGCCGAGTTTGAAAATAGCGGGCCTGGAGCAGTGCAGAAACAACGAGTTGTATTGTCCAAAAAAAAACTCACTACTCATTCGCAGGTCTCAAAGTATTAGACCCTCGACTACATTAATAGGAGCACATGGATTAAACAATAGGGAATGATGGTTTTAATTGTAGCATTCACTAGGACAGAAGAAGAAAGTGATATCCTGAAGGGATTCACACAAAATGGTTTCCATAAGCAAGAAAAATGCGAGTGGCCATTCTTCACTTCATCTAAAAAAATTGTTTTTCCTTGTGTATTTTCACCTCCATAGTTATCCTTAAATAAATCCATTCTTGATAAGCATGTTTGGGTTAACTGAATTTGTGACAACGAGTCCGAGTGTGATCTACCTCTCTTTTTTTTTTAATTCCATATAGGATACCAGATTTATTCATCATTATTGAGGAAGTAAAATTATTGAAAACGAAACTATGCTCCACTAACGGGCCATCAAGGGAAACCATAAGTAATATAGAAGGAGACATACGATGAAAACATGAAGCATTAAACAACCAACTTGGTATTGAATGAATTACCTTTCTCTATAGCTGAGAATGCCGAAAATGGAGTTTTGTAGTGGTTTAAGAGTGCCGAAAGCAAGTTCTACTGTGGTTTAAGCAGTAGACCACTCCAAAAATGACTGGGAAATTTCAGTCTGGGAAGACCGTGTTACGCTCGTGAACATCATAGGTAACCATTTTTTTCTTCTGCAATCGATTTTTTTGGTTTCACTAGAGCAAGTTTGGTGATAGAGCTTTTTGGTTTCGGTTGAAAAATTTTGATGATTATGTATGCCTGGACCATGTATTGAAAAAAAAAATTCTGAAGTTGTGGGCGGTAGATGATTTGAAGTCATTTGAAAACTATCCACACCAAGAGAAAAGTTTTGGAAACATTTATGGCTCAAAGTAGGGGCTCTCCATCTAAAGACATGGGCTTAGTATTTTTAAATTGCAATTTAATGGGAAAAGGAGAACATTATTTGGGCAAGCCCTTGGGAGATTACTCCACAGTAGTGTCTGCTGACACTTACATGAATAATTTTATATACCCAGTAGGATGGGGAAACTCGGATAACGAATTTTACAAGCAAAAGACTGTGACTTATGCCGAGTTTGAAAATAGCGGGCCTGGAGCAGTGCAGAAACAACGAGTTGTATTGTCCAAAAAAAAACTCACTACTCATTCGCAGGTCTCAAAGTATTAGACCCTCGACTACATTAATAGGAGCACATGGATTAAACAATAGGGAATGATGGTTTTAATTGTAGCATTCACTAGGACAGAAGAAGAAAGTGATATCCTGAAGGCATTCACACAAAATGGTTTCCATAAGCAAGAAAAATGCGAGTGGCCATTCTTCACTTCGTCTAAAAAAATTGCTTTTCCTTGTGTATTTTCACCACCATAGTTATCCTTAAATAAATCCATTCTTGATAAGCGTGTTTGGGTTAACTGAATTTGCGACAACGAGTCCGAGTGTGATCTACCTCTCTGTTTTTTTTAATTCCATATAGGATACCAGATTTATTCATCATTATTGAGGAAGTAAAATTATTGAAAACGAAACTATGCTCCACTAACGGGCCATCAAGGGAAACCATAAGTAATATAGAAGGAGACATACGATGAAAACATGAAGCCACCCCCTTGAAAGGAAATGATGGCCCAAACAAAAATAGAGTGTGGTTAGACATATGCAAAAGAGCCTCATTTCAAATGGTAAGATTATGCTGATTTTAATAAGTTTTGGTTATATATGAAAAAAAAAAGAAATATTTCTCGTTCCCTCTATTATTTTTAGTAAATAAAAATGAGAAAATGTTTGCTTGTGGGTAGGGGAAGATTGTGCCTAAGGAACGATGAATGAATATTGCAAATTGTTGAGATAAGTGCAACATAGTGTTGAAAACTCTTTTGGAAAAACTTGGAAATTCTGTGTGGAAAAAGTAGTTTGCATCGTTTAATAACTACTCAATTGGAATTGTGAAGAAGTGTTAAATCAGTATGGATAATAATTTCTTAGGAAATTTTCTACCCGAAAAAAATTGACCATTTTTGTATATATGTTTATGTTTTATTTATGAAATTGAGGCAATAGAAATATGTATGATGAATGATTTCATTATTATGCCTGTGACTCTCATTATTTAAAGAAATAGTTGCATAGTAGGTAGTTATTGTGGCTTGGGGCTATGGAGCCATCTTACTTATTATGAAAACTGCACGGGACCAATATACTAAAGTGGAATAGTTTACAATAACCTTGTTGTGGGATGTACATATATGGGTGTATGAGACATCTAGTAAATCTAAATATAATCATTATTACAAAACATATGATACCCATTGTTAACTGGAGAAACATTCATGCATAAGACGAGGGTACATGAGAAATGAGTATAGTATAATCTACGGTTCCAATTATCTATGCTATATATTGATACTAGTTAGCTAATCCTTCATGTTTCTTAAAAGAAGGGACCTGGAAGAAATTTTTGGGGTGCATACCATGATGCATGCCTTTCTCCAAGTTGGGGGTTTGTGCCCAAGTCTTGATATAAAGAGTCATTGTGCTTACATGCTTATGATAATCGTTGTATATTAACAACACACGAAGAAATCATAATATTTAAGAAGCCTTGGAGCTAGTATTGATCAGAATATAATATTATATCATCCATTAAAGGTAAGATAATATAGAATTTAAAAATAAATGTGAAAGTAGAGCACTGTTCAATTCCTCATTAGGAAATGCTCTTACTTGTTGAATTTTCATTAAGGATATGGTTGTGCTTATGTTCATGTTTGTGTTTATTGATATTCAAAATAATGGTTAGGACTACATGCAAATCCATTATAATATTATTAAAGTCACCTAAAAGATTATGGTCATTGTGGAGAATTAAATAAATGAATGAGATAAATTATTCTAAGAGGTGGATAGCATGGATGAATTCACAAATATAATGGACAATTAACTAAATAAAAAGATAATTGTCAAACCCTAGTAAGGGTTACATCAACGAAAAAGTTTTTCATGAACAATGTTAATAATAACATGTGTCTCTATGGTATCAAATAGTAGAGTTAGTGGTAAGTGGCATAGTGGGTAATTTTTATCACACTCATTAGAGCTATCCCATTCATAATTGTATCTGCATGGACGATGATGTATAAGTAGAAATATTGAGAATTTGAACATATATGGATGGGCGAGACCTCTTTTAAATCGTAACTTGATCATTACTATGTTTAGTATGGAACATAGTATGCTTCTAAAGGATAACTAGGTAAACATTATGCATTAAATCCTTATGTATAATGATAAGCAAAGCCAATTCTAGTTTATCTTAATAAGATGATATTACATGTAAATCTCAAAATTAGTCATATTTGTGCATGTGGAGATTGCGGTTTCCGAAGTGGAGATTAAATAAATAAATAAATAAATATATATATATATATATATATATATATATATATATATATATATGCATGAGAGTAACTAGAGGAAAACTCAGGCAAAAATTGGTTTTTGCTTAAAAACCTCTAACACAAACCATAACATGTATCGGTGGAGGAACCGTGTGTAAAACTATATTAGGTAAGAGATTTAAATAAGGAATGGTGAATAAAAACAAATCTCACCTAATACATGAAAGGAGGATTAGATAACGAAGGAAGTCCATGGTTGTATCTGGACTTAATTGTTATATATTATACCTATGCCTTGTCATATATTGCAAGAAGTAGGTGTTCGACATGAACACAAAGGCTTGAAAGAATGCAATCAGAGGACATGCATTCTTCAGATAAAATAATGATAAGAAATATCTACTTTAATAATAATAGATTATGATATTTATCATAGTTAAACTTTGCATCAATAAATTCTCACAAATGGTTTGAAAAAAAATGTGTGACAGATAGCTATGGAAGGAGAGATGTTGGGAGCACTCCTTGTGGTAGATGTACATTGGAAAATCTGCATCAGATGGCAGATCCATGAGAGTTGTTGATTAGAAACCAGCTACCCGTGAATGGTGAAATGATGTAGTGGTACACCAAGGAGTATGTAACACCCCTCCCTTTTGTACTACATTATTGTAAACCTAAGCTATGTTAAAGGTAGGTGTGATATCCTCCCTTGTGTGTTAAATGTTGTAAACCTAAGCTCAGGAAAGCTAGGTTTCATACCCTCCTTTGTGGGTTAAACTACTCTACACCTATGCTGAGGAAAGCTAGGTGATATGTAATATGAAAAGCAAATGTATTGTTAAATAAATTAATAAAATAAATCACTAGGAGAGTGGAGCACAAAGAGAGAGGATATGCTTGCCAAATCCCATGAGGAATGGGATAGAAAAAAATCATTCATGATAGGCTTCTAGATGGGATTCTAGAAAAGCTTGGATGGATTGGATATCCATCAGATGGATGGGAGATAAATGAAAGCTTTGTGGGAGATAAAGGAAAGCTTTTATGTGGAAAAGAATCATGAGAGATAAAGACGAGATTTTATGGATAAGACCTAGGAAAATGGAAAAATCCATAAAATGGGACACTGCTAATTGTAACTAAATCATGAAAGAGGGTATTAAATACCAATGCATCGATCAATTGACAACAGTTGATCCTTTGAAATATCTTTAGCTTGGGGGGAATCAGAGGTGATTCATGGCTAGGTAGTGGTGCCACCCCCTCCAAGTGAGATTTTTTTGGTGTTATTTGCATGAAATGGTTATATGTTGACTCTTTCTCTCTCTCTCTCAGTTATTGTTTCCAGTTTGTTTATGAGAATATTTTCACCAGTTTCTGTTATTGTTTGAGTTTTTCGTTGAAATGATTAACCCATGAAGCTCAATTGTATAGAAAAGGTATTATCTGTGTCTTATGTATGTGAACTTTAATGTTTATGTGAAATGATGGTATCATGGTAACTAGTTGTTGGTACTGGTGTCACCGCTTTATATTTCTCATGATCGACTTGCATGTGTCTTCTAGAGAGAAGTTATCAGTAGAAGTACATTAAATGAATCGACAGTTTTAGTACCCATGTAGGCTAGAATAATGAACATACTTAGATTACCTGTCCTAATGGGTTTCTATGAATGTTATGGGAGTGTTATACATATGGCATATTTTACATCTAAGAATACAGTTAATAGTGGAAGAAATGTCGGTTATGGTGAGATTATGTATAAATATGTGAGATGACTGTGGATTCTATGGATTCTCTAACTGATTGTATTACATCGACTACAAAGATATGGTATGCTCATAATGCTCTAAAGTAATATCTATTTATGAAAACTCACCATTTGAGGAATATGTATCCTATTTTACGATTAATGGGTTAAGTTATTGTATTGCATGCTAGTATGCATGGGAATGAAAGATTGGTTTATAACACTACAATGATCATGAAATAAATGTCCATTAGTGTGGGTGAAGATTTACCTAGATATGTTGAGAGGATGCCTACCATCATAAGTTCAATGGTTGATCACGTGCATTTGAGATGTTAACGAATTTAAGGTTCCATACAAGAGAACGAGTAAAATAATTAATGAGAAAATTGTCCTATGGCCTAACAGTAATATGGCTAAGGTAATTTTAGAAGACAAGATCTGCAAGGAGGGGTAAAGCTTTAATTGTGAATGAATCCAAAATTTTAGATTTATGTGTCTTGGAGGCTAAATTCTCAGGTAGGCTAAGGAGGTTTGTTACAGAAACAAGAAATATATCTATGGTATTACGAAAGCATTCATACTTTGTAGTAAACACTTGTAAAAAGGGTATAGTGAGGAATACATATAAATGGAGTGATATAGTTGACTAGGTTTGATAGGTTCATGAACATTGTGGAATTCATGACAATAATACCAAAGAGTATGAGAAGAAGTTCGTAATTGTGATGGTAGACAAATGAAAAAAAAAAAAATTATGATTGGGAGATGCGACACCCCCCCTATATCTATATGTATCCTCTCTCTCTTCCCTTTCTCTCCCTTTATATATCGCCTTCTGCTCTCTATCTTCCCTCAGCTCCTCTATCCCTCTCTCCCTTTTCACTCCCTCTCTCTCTACCCTTATATTTCTATGTCTTTGTTCTTCCCTCCCTCTCTCTCCCCCTTCCAACTCCATCTATCTATCCCTCCCCCTCTCTCTCCCCCATTGCAACTCCCTCTCCCGCCTCCCTCTCTCTCTCCCCCTCCAACTACTTCTCCTCCCTCCCTCCCTACTCTCTCTCTTCACTCCCCTCTCTCCCTCTCTCTTGCACCTCCCTTTAGCTTTCTCCTCCCCATCACTCTCTCTTTCTCTACCCTCCAGCTCTATCACTATCTCCCCTTACTCCCTCTCTTTCCATCCATATGATTAATATATTTCCCTCCATATAATCAACGTTATATGTAATGCCTAAAATATTTTACATTTCTATTTTTTATTGTGAAATGACTTAGGGTTTTTTGATACACGGTATTGATTAGCCAAGGTACTTGCCCATGGTATTGTAACAAAATATGGAATGGTATTCATGAATGATTTTTAGATATTTGTGTAGTGATTTTTTATTATTAAGCTTTGCAGGAAAACCGTTTAAAAATAAAATACTTGAAAATAATGTATACTGAAGTAAATAACTTATCTACCATCAATTACTTCACATTATAATTTAAGCAAGTCTTCGGATCAAACAATGGCTCTCCCATGTCCCGTAGAAACTATGACACATACAAATTCAAATCCGAACCTCGCTCCCACCCTATGTTCTCCAAAATATGAAATTAGTAGTCCAACATCTAATATTGACACCTCCCATTGAGGAATTAGGACTTTCGAATATGTCAAAACTTGGACGAGTCCAAAATTTGTAGAGGCAGAATCAAACGCCGAGTCAAGAACACCATTGAAACAAATTTGGAGATTCAATTTGCCATTGGTAGCACCCTCAATTGTAAGGTGTAATCCATGGATGATGATTTTAAATGAACACTCACATGAATTTTTTGGAGTCCATGGGCATTGCTCATAGAGCTCAACACGACTGGTTGGGTAACGATCATAGGCCGAGGTGCCAGAGACATGAAAGGGTTGAAAGGGAAATGGAAACACAACTTCAAAAGTCCTCCAAAAAAGTGTCTCATGAGATTTATGACTAGAATCCTCATGACTGGTGTAGGCCTACTAGTGCATTGTTTGACAAAATCTTCCTGTTAGGCTTGGTGCTAAAGAGGGTTCCTTTGGATCCAAATCCTCATGTCATTCAACTATTGGATGCTAGTTGTGATTATGAGGTCCAAAAATTATGAATTTTTGTTGAACCCTATCTCAAAAATATTTGTGCCTCACAATTTGTGAATGGGAGGCTGTATTTTCACTTACAAACATAATTTATGAGCAACCAAGTATTAGAGAATGGAGCATGAGACTCCTCTATGAGGGGACACAATTAAATTTGGAAAATTATTTGAGGGATTACGACATCAAGAAGGATGCCTTTATCTCCCTCATTTTAAGACTACGAGGAGGTGCCAAAGGAAATGGGGCATCCTCTTCCTCTAAACCCTTCCCATTTAATGATACTCTCAACTCAAGCTCTAGTTCCCAACCCTTGAAGGCTCTTGATGACGAGAACTTTGTGTTTGAATATTCATTTGGAGCTCCAATGATCCAAATGAATGATCTCTTCACCATGATAAATATTCATTTTTATGTTTAGTGTGTGGTCATTTGTCATGTTAATGGATTCTGGCTCTTGGCTTCCACTCTTGGCAATTGGGTTTTTCAGAATTGGACATAGAACTTAGATTTGTTGTTATGTTACAAAGGTTATTTTGTTGTCATCTTCAAGGATCTTGAAGATTGGTAGATAGTTTTTTACCAGGATCCCTAGCTTTGGGGTCAAGAGGGACTCTCAATCTAGTCATGGCTTCCATAGTTCAACCCACTATCCATGAAGACTCTAACAACTTTAGTTCGGGTAAGACTCTCAAACTTACCCCTCTAGTGGATTTAGCAAGATTCCATGAAGATATTGGAAATTCTATTGGGAACTTTGTCAAAATAGACAATGAGAGACTAGTCAATGGGCTCATCTCATTTGCGTACATCTGTGTTGAGCTAAATTTAAGTTTAGGTTTCTCAGATAAAATATTTCTAAAATGGGGTGGGAAGGAACATCATGAACCTCTAGACTTTGAAATATAGCTTTTAGATGTAGATATTGTTAGCAACTTAGGTATCTTCAAAGTGGTTTCCCTGTCTCTAAAGGGGTGTCAAGATCCTCGGAGCTACAAAAACCCAACCATGGATGGTGTGATCAAAAGGCAGCTTCAAACATTAAGAACAAGACAAGTAATAAGAAGGAAAACCCTCAACAGGAAAATACATTTCTTGATTCTTCAACCTTGCAAGATATTATGTAGCCCACAGTTAATCCTTCTCCACCCATATTGGAAAAGAATCCTGTAACTATGGAGAATGAAAATTCATTATCATTAATTGTGGCTACAATTAGGGGGAAAAACCAACCTCAGGAGTTTGATCATTTAGATATTGATAGGGATGTCCCGCACTATGAGGAGGCATTAGTGATGGAACTTTCTTTGAAAAATGAGGATATGTCATTATCATCATATGTAATTGATAAATATGTAGGATGGTTAGATGTCCATAGGACAAAGGCAAAAATGGAAAATCCCATGAACACCTCTGGTATGTGATATTAGAAGATATATTTTCATATATGTTTACAGGTAGAAAAGGTGATTAATAGTATGTTATACTTGGTTGGAGGCATGATCTCCCAAATAGGCTATTTTGGTCTGATGTTAACTAGATGTACTCAATGCAATCCTTTTTTATATTAATAGAAAAAGGATTACATTGATAAAATAAGGCTTTGCACTAAAAATGAATAGGAATAAGATGTAAAAAATATACATAGTAGAGTTACTTCCCACCATTATTTATGTTTTCTTCGACACATATGTAGGAGTAAAGTGTGAATTTGTAGAATTACTAGTTGTTACTACCCACCAAAATTTATTAGTGACTGTGAAAGCAAGGCTATATGATGATTTTTATATCATTCATTAATAATTTAGAACGATATATTTTATACCAACCATTATTAATTTAGAATTTACCAATGTAACTTATAATTATCTATGCAACTTTTCGTAGAGCATAATTTCTAACTAGAGTTGGAGGAGCCAAGCTACCATGTGAAACAAAATTACAATATAAAAAATTAAATTTTATTACTTTTAACCTTTTTTTATTAAGTAAGCCAAGTTTTAAATTTTTACACTACAACATCTCCACCATACTCGCTCTATATTACTTTTAAACTCCTACTATTATCTTTTAATTGAGTTGACATATAAATGAGAAATTCATATCTAAGAATCTACTCTATACTAAGATGTAAAACTAATCTACATGCAAGAAACACTTTTATCTTAGTATTTTTCTATATATAAAACCATATTGACTAATATTTATTTCTATTAAACACTTTTATCCTTATATGTTTCTATATATAATGCCATATTTACTATAATTTATTTCTATTAAACACTTTTATCCTTGTATTTTTCTATATATAAAATCATATTTACTAATAAGTATTTCTATTTTGGATCACTTACTAATTTATTTTTCAATGTTTTATGATAGATTTTATTATATTTATAATATTATTATAATATATTTATTACTATCTCTTATATTTTATAATACCTATATTTCCTAGGATATGCTTATATTTATCTTTTATTTTAGTTTTAGGATTATATTTTACCAATATTACGCACACAATGCACTTTTATAATTTTGTTTTCTTTTCTTTTCTTTCTTTCACCTATCTTTATTAGTCTTTTGCTACTATTTCTCCTTTTGTATTATTATAGTTATTGTGTTAATAAGATTGAATTGTAAGATGCATATTGTTAATAATGATATTTGATCATCTATATCTTGAGTTAAATAAATAATATAGAATTACAAATAAAAATATTTATATATAAAAATATGTGAAATATATATTAAATATAAATAATAGTAACATATTAAGATTTATTTTATCATATGAATTAAAAATAATGATGATCGATATTTATATCTATGTTTAAATTTAATTAATAAACATATGAGAGCTTAATATTTACAATAGATTGTTTTTTAAAGATATGTACAATCAATACTGTGAATATCACATCAAACACTTATTTTATACAAATTATAAAGTATGTTAAAGAAAATGCTAAGTACATATTTATGTTAAAAAATTTAAAATAAGAATATTTTTATGTATAGCGCTTTGAAATTTATAATAATATAATAAAATTAATAGGAACATTATAGGTCAATCTTAATTTGGATTTACTAATAATTTAGAGTAATAAAATCACTAGAGGTTCAACATTTTTCTAAGTTGAAGTTTGAACCTTGAGAGCTTCCATCCATCTTAGCACTTTGTGTCTATAGAGTTAAGATCATTCTAATTTCGTTATTGTTCCTTCATTTGTATTATTATATTTATAATTGTTTTATTTATGGTTGTATTTTGTTATATTAAATTTATTTCTCTTTTAATTTTATTATACATTTTATTTCTCATATATTTAGCACTTTGTATCTATAGAGCTAAGATCATTCTAGTTTTGTTAGTTTTGTTAGCACTTTGTGTCTATAGAGCTAAGATCATTCTAGTTTTGTTATTATTCCTTCATTTGTATTATTATATTTATAATTGTTTTATTCAAACTTTTATTTTGTTATATTTAATTTATTTCTCTTTTAGTTTTACTATGCATCCTATTTCTCATATATTTATTTATTTTAATAAGAAAGGTTATGGGTACATTGAGATTTTAAAAAATGAATATTGTTCTGGTCAAAAACTAATTATTAATGTATTTTTTTCCTAAAACGTTATAATCTCTATAATTAAATATAATCGTGTCAAGTATGTAACAAGTATGTAACAAGTATATGTTGTTTTAGCTAATAATTAAATCAAACAAAAATATATTAGATATGAATAAAAATATTTAAATTAATACCAACAAAAATTAAAATATCTAAATTAATACTAAGAAGTTGATTCCACATATCATAATGAGATTTACATGAAAATAGAATATATCAAACAAAGTTCTTAATTTATTAAAATTTATACCATCCGAGTGAGACTAAGGAATAAGAATGGTTGAACTAATAATCAATTCAAAAAATGGTAATATGCTTAAAATAAAAAGATTAATAGTAAAACAAATTTACGAATCAAAATAGATTTTACATTTCAAAAATGAAATTTAAATTAATTCAAAATATTTTGTGTATACTTACATTGTTACTTTATACAAATAAAATATTGTTGGTATTGTAGATGATTTTTTTGAGAGTTTTTATTTTAATAATCAAGTCGGACTAAGTGGAGATGGATTTCTTCATAATATCCTCCATTGAATTACATAAGTTTATTTGGAGCTCTGTTAGGGTCTAACCCTAACCCCTTATTTATGTAATAAGCCAGAGGGGACTAGTGATAGTCATGGTTAGTTAGTTGAGTCAATAAGCCCGTAAGCAGTTATCTGCATTAATAATAATTGTAAGTGGTTGACCTGCATTATAGAAAATGGACCACAATTAGTTATAAATGAGCCATAGTTAATAAATAAAGTGTTTAACCCATGTTATGAAAGGGACCACTAGTAGTAAGGGTTATGAATCTCATTAAGCCATAAATAGTTTTAGATAATAAGGTAAGAATGATCAAGTCTTATTGTAATTGATATTTTCTCTCTTGGAGGTTTTTTGCTCGAAGAGGCAAGTGAAAATTGTATCCTTCTTCTAAATAATTAAAATATGCTTATCTCATTTCAAGTGATATTTCTATGTTTCATGCGATATTATTTCATATTTATAATATTATAGTTTTCTCACAAGTTAAGTGCATAACAAGTGGTATTAGAGCACATTCTAGGGCAAGTTGTACCTCCAATTTTCGCAAAAAAAAAAGGCTAGAGAGATGTTGTGAGGTATTTTAACCATGGGATATGTCATTGAGTGCATAAAACTCACGATTTGGCAAGGCATGCATGCATGAACTACAAGAGGTGGTCATGCTTGTTGGACACCCTTATAACCCGTATGGGTACTCCCTTGAGTAGCAGAGCATTAGATAGAATCACCTGTGAAATGAACTTCCACATACCCTTGGGTATATCAAAATGCCCCTAGGGTAACCTCAAACCTAACCTTAGAAATTTGTTTGTCTTCTTGCTTCTACAATACACTAAGAACAACGCTCAGGCAGGTTAGTGGGGTTTTTGTATGTATGCTCAAGTTGAATTGACCTAGAAGACTTAAACTTTGGTGGAAGATGTCTCCTCCAAGAAAATTATATATATAGATGAGATTGAGATCATTTGGCACATCCATGAGGATCTTCTTAAGAGCATCACAAGCCAAGAAAGGGATTGAACTCCCCAGGAGAGGCCAAGCTTGAAGAGGAGCATATTTTTTATTTATCTTGTGACTCAACAAGGTTGAGATAACATAGAAAGTACAGATGAACTCTAAGGAAAGATTGTGTTATTGTTTGAATTTTTAAGGGCTCAGTTAGGAGAAAATAGGGTTGAAGTTTAATGATTCTATTTAAAAAATATAGGGTGAGGGACAAGTCCTAGAACGAGGCCCTAACAAGCCTCATATGTCCTACTATGTGAGGTCGCAAGGGTTTTATGTCAACAAACGGAATTTATATGGATTTCATGACCTTAAGGGAGGCCTAATATGACCTCTAATCTTGCAAATGACGAGTGTCAATTCTTATGAGACTGAGTTCTAAAATAATGGTGTGTGGACTGTATTCATGGAAGAAAAGTGTTGAAGGTGATGGTTTGGAGTCTATTGAGTAAGGGATTTTTGAAAAAAAGTTGTTTAGGCTTGCATTGACAATAAATTTTAGGGTATAGTTATTATACATTGTAGACCTTGATATAGAAGTTATGTACACTCACTTGGATGTAGCAAGGAAATGTGAGAGGTTGAGTTGCATGAAGAACTTATGTGCACTAATATTTGGTGGCATAAGTCATTGCAAGAAGGCAATTTGAAAAGCCTTCACGTCAGTGATTTCAATAGGTAAGTGATTGATGTGAGGGATGCTAGCTAAATAACCTAACTACCTTGATTTGGTGTCCCAAATCCATGATGTGAGGGGTGTCCATGTGCACCATAACTACAATAATTGATGTGGAAAATTAGTGGTGAGAGGGGTATTTGTTGGAGACCCTAGGAATAGTCATCCTTAGAGCATTTGAGGTTTTGTTAGAGGGAATACCTATGAAGGAATAAGTTTATTGAAATTAGAGAACCAATGTGATTGATAGAAGTAAGAGTTTGATTAGATGACGTGCAAGAGCATTTGAAGTTTTAGAAGACCTTATGAGAAACAATGGTAGAGGTGTTGGAGCAACAAGATCTTGATGTGTATAGGTGGAAAAGAACCTTTTAGCTATTCAAGTAAAGTGGATTGAAAGGGTTGTGGTAAGTATTTCATGAACAAGTCAAATGTGTCTTGTTCAAGGGAATATTGATGGTCGTGTGTTTTTGACATCAATTCGTAATTTTCTGTTGTGCATAGTGTTGTCACATTCTAGTGCTTTTAAGATAACTTTTTAGGCATAGACCTAGTTTTAAATTTACAATAAATAATCAACACACATGAGCTCTTAGCTCATGTTTTTATGACCAAGGGAATCTGATGCAATAGAATACTTGGGCTCGGGAAATACCCATCATCCGAAAACAAATTTTGTTTCAAGTTGTAGAATATAGGAAAAATAAAGTCTTATTTCATGAAACCACTAACAAACATGCTATAGGAATATTTTATTTGAAGCTACTACCAAAAGTGTATATGCTATGCGAAGGGTATGTAAGTTACCGATTTTAGATTTTTCGTGTAAGTGTGGGAATCAAATGTTTTTGAGTCAACAATGGAAACTCATCGACAACATGGGAAATAAATTATGGCAACAATGGAGAAAGGATTATTTTGGAGGTTGCATGATTTGGGGAGGAAAGTTTTGGCTATGGCATGGTATTACTATGCTACAACATGTAAATTATAAGAACTTTGAGGAAAACAAAAAAAAATATTTAATTTGATTATTAATTAATTGGCATACAATTGTTCAACTAAGTAGGAGTAATTAAGATAAAATTTCTATGGTAGCTTTTAATATCCTTGTATTGGGTGTCCCATGGTATTTTCCCATGTTATTTGAGGTTATAAATTCAAATATTCACAATAGGAATTCTAACTTTTGTTAACTAAGAATATAGAATCACATATTTAAGAGGAACTATTATGCAATAAAATAATATATGATAGCATACTTATTTTTAAGTATTAAGTTCTTATATGCTTATTAGAAATAATGAGAAGGTATCATTAACTAAGTGGCCCATAGCTAGGAGAGGTGAGCTTTTCTAGGGTGTTTTTAGTAAATGAGCTAGGGCTTGTTGCAGGTCCTAATTTTTGTACAAAAGTAATTTTCTTTATGCTATTGTTGCATTGGTCTCACACTTGGCCCATTTGGTGTAGCTAAGATGAGCCATGGTAAGCACCTCATGATTGACCTAGGTGTTGTAAAGCCTTGCTCCAAGAATGTGGTAATAGAAAATGGAGGTTTTGGTTCAAGTTGTTATTTTGAAACTCTCCATCAATAGAATACGGGCCCAAGTCATGAAAACAAAAAAATATGATCCTACAAACAGGGTAAATTAAAAAAATAAAAATTGAACACCTAATTTGCTAAGGGTTATGGTGTGGAATGTGAACAATCATTTGATTCCAAGAGACCACTTGGAATATGAAAACAAAGGGTCATAAGACAACATATTAACATGTATATCTAACGTTTATCATAATATTGACTATTATTTATGAGTGTTTAACATGGTATGAGCGCTAGGATGTGTGGCCTTCTCCTACCAATAGTTGTCTGGTCTACTTCCTTGTGCATCAGTTTTTCTGTGAAAAAAGAAATGCTTTCAATTCTTTTTCATCCTTATCAACCCTAAATAACAAGACCTCCAATCATTTTATAAAAATAGCCTTATGCGGTCCATGTGACATGAAAAATTTTGCACCTAACCTAACACGAACATTATTATTGAATATGAGTAACTATTAATGTTGAGCAATACAACCTAGTTTGGTCTTTCCTAGGAAGTCCATCAAAGGAATGAAACATCTCCGCACTTGATTGTCTCTCTTTGAATATTCTATATAAAGCTATTTTGGGGTCCATTCTACAACCTTTCGAACCTATCATACCAGAATTCTGAATCTTAGTATGATCTTTTCAACCATTCCTCTCCCATGTAACTAAAATAGTTCTCTACCAAAATATGCATATGCTCTCTTACAATGTCAAAACCTTGGACCTAATTCATCCAAAATCATCATAAAAATTAATAGATGCAGGAGGATAAACATGACTAGAGATGTGGGCTCTACCATTTGAGTTTGAACTTGAGTTCTTCTTTATATATGTACTATTGTTGATGCACTTGAAGGATTTTAATCATAAATATCCTTGCAAGATTTGTAAATGTCAAGATTTCTCTCGCACAACTCATCCTCTCTTTTGGTTAGATTAGCGAAGTGGACATGTCATTCTACTTTTAGAAGGGTGTATTTGTTCTGGAATTGAAGGGTCATTTATTATAGTATAAGGTTTTTTTTAATGTGTATCCTGATAATTCCTTTTATCGAGAATATGTTATATATGGATGTTCCTTGCTATCAAATCATGGCGACGGCCTAAAATATCAAGAACTCTTTTTGCTGTGGGTCGATAAAAATATTTCTTTTTCTAAGGACCAACTACGCACCTTGTTTTTTCCTCAGAAGCTCAATATTGTGAGGTCATTCTTGCCATGTTTTGTTACCCATGATAGAGTGAAAGGGCATTTGCGAGGATAAGGGAAAAAGTGACAATTTAAGGTGGAATCTGGGACTAGCACTAGGGAAACTTTTGGTTTTATAAGCCTAAACCTAGTGGGTTAATGGAACATTATCTCAATAGAATAGTTCTTTATTTCCAATATGAAATAAGTGGTAGGAGTGAGATATACCACTACATTGGTACTAAACATATTTAGTATGAACTAGTGGATTGTGATATTTGTGGAATGACTAGTTCCTTATTGCCACTATGAAATAAGTGGTAGGAGTGAGATATACCACTACATTAGGACTAAACATATTTAGTATGATTAATGTTTTTTTAACTCCCAAATATATAGTTTACAAATGTGCATTTATAATGCAAACATCAAAAGGCATAGATATTTTGATTCTACTAGATTTGTATTAGTATTTTTGAGCAAATTTATGTTTACAATTATTTATTTCTTTTTGGCGTCTATAAAATGATTATGGAAATTTCATTATTGAAAAAACCAAATTTTATTTTTTACAATTGGAAAATAAAAATCTATTATAGGAAATCCAATTATGTTACTAAAATAATAAAGAAGAGATGATAAATGAAAATACATCATTACCATTATTTTTGTACCTTCAATGTTAAATCAAGTAAATCTGCATAAATCACTAAAAAAATATGAAACAAACTATGAATATGAAGATTTAACTAAAGCTACAATGATTTACCTTTAAAATCATAGCTAAAATAACTATGTCTAGGCACATGAACAATATAAGCTCTATTCTAATATAAGATTATAGGTGTAGATTAATAGAGGATGCCAAAGCCATTACACTAAATAGTCTACTATGTGACTACAATAACGTTATTTTTATTCTGACCTAATTTTTTTTTGTAAATGTATAAAAAATAAAATTATTTTACTCCTAAATCAAGAAAAGAAATTCATGGTAAGAGATATAGAAAACCATTCTCAATTTTAAATAATTATACGTATTTAAAAAAATCATAACATGTGAACATACAAGAGGTCAAGAAACAAGATGCATGAATTGTTTAATTAGTAATCATAATTATAAATCTGCACAGTAAAAGATATGTTCACTAATATTCAAATTAACTTTCCTGGTCATATATCGTTTATAATAAACGACTTAACATAACTGTATCTATGTCAATGTCAAGATACAATACTGAAATGACTTTTGAATCATTTTCTACCTAGCATACTGTTTTCATTTTAATTTTTAGTTTCCAATCTATTTTCACATGTCTATCGTTGTCATCTTGTGGTTTGTCTATCACTTCCCAATCGTGATCTAAATCATGACCACCGTTTTCTATATCAATTAACTCGAAATCCAATATCACCCTGTCCTTTCTCGTAGACTCTTTGCTTGGTGATTCTTTTAGAGAATTATCAGCTCTGGCATCCATAGATTCTTTGGGCCTAAATTTTTCACCATTCACAAAATTCGTCGTTGATTTCTCTTTTGATTTCCTGGATTCTTGGCGTTTAATGCCCTTAGCTGAAGACTCTATGTTTTCACCCTTCACAGAATTCTTCGTTGATTTCACTTTCGATTTAATGTTTTGACCGTTTTCAACCTTCGTTTTTTATTTCCTTTTGCTTGAGTCCATGCCCTGGATACAGTGAAATCAATAAATTATCAACATAAATTAGATAAATTAGTCAACACTATTATCAAAAGTATCACCATAATATCTCAGTTAACATGCCAGATTGTAAGGACTCATCATATTTAGATTTTAAACAGCACGAAATGCATAGAAATTCTCAGAATGTACAACCAAAAGAGAGAATTTACAGTGATTTAAAAGCTTTACCGGAGTTATGACAGTTGTATATTCCATCTCTTTAGAGTTTGCCAACTTCTGGTTCTTAGACAGAGATGACATTTCTGAGGAGTTTGAACTTCGTGGAGCTGAATCCTTCCATGTATCCAAAATCTTTTTACCTAAAACGGCTTCGTTGGGATGATTAGCGACGGGCTTCCGGGGATAATGAGCGACCTAGGAAGTATGAGTTTGGAAGGAGAACATATTTTGATGACGATCTCGCATGAGCGAACGCTGCGTTCTGGTAAGACTTTCGGCATCTTGAATAGGGTCGAATTTTGGATTGATTTGCATTCCTTCGAAAGAGTTGTCACCGCTAGAAGGATTGAATTGCATTTTTTCAGAAGGATTGTGACAGTGGGTACGCAGAAAATGAGAATTTAAGTAAACAGAAAACCTTCTTGCAGAGAGAATCTCATTAGCGTGGGGAGAGGACAAAATTGTGAATTCAATACTGTACCCCATATTTATACAAAATAGAAGGACGTTATATTGGCCGACAATATTAAAATCTGCTCCAAGGCTTGTGGATTATAAATCGTAATAATTAAGGAAGCAATGGAATGAAACCAGTTCATAATGGGTAAAGAATGAGACGGTTTTCAAATTATTATTATACGTGGTTTTTAATATTAACGTGGTTTTGTTTATTATATGTTTTGCTTATTATACGTTTCGCTTTAATTTATTAATACGTAATCTCAGGAGGTTTTTTCAAAAAGTTATTATAAGCACTATGATTGCATGATCCAGAAATCAAAAGGCTTCCAGTGTAATTCTATCCCAATCCCCAAAAGACAATGATGATACGGTTTATGTAAGGCTTTCAAAATATCTTTATTATGTAACTAGTTAAATTGTTTATGGTGATAAGGTGTAAATAATACTTTATATATATGGTTTAATCATTAAAGACAAACTTTGTTTATGGTGATAAGGTTTAAATACTACTTTATATATGTGGTTTAATCATGAAAGAGAAACTTTACCTATTATATTGAGAGAATTTTAATTTATTAATATTATTTTTAACTAAATGATTAATGTCATATTATTTTTAATTCAGTTTTATTTGTGATTGTATTTGTGAGTTAGTATAGAACATGCTATATTTTTTTTATCTAGCAACTTAATATTTTGGTTATATGATGTTAATGTGTATTTGATTCATACATATATATTTAAACTTAAGTTGATGAGGTTGATGAGTATCTTTTGCATTTTTTTAATTTCAATTTCAATTTTTTATTTTATTTTAAATCTGATTTTATTGTTCATTGTAGTTTGTCTTTTATGTTAATATATTTTCCTCATTATTTATATATTACTTGTTTACGTACATATATAATATTCTTATTGTATTTATAACTAGTCTAGATCTATCTTGACCCATTATCTATGAAGCACCAAGAGACAAAACAAATTTGTTTAAATACAAACCTCTTTTAAAGTTAAAAGAGATTTGATCCCTCTCCATAAATGAATCTAGGATGGTTTTTATAGATACTATATCTAGGATAGATTCATCTCTCTCTCTCTCTCTCTCTCTCTCTCTCTCTCTCTTCCCTTACACTCTATTCTCTCCCTCCCTCTCTCCCTCTCTCTCCCCCTCTTCCCTCTCTATGTACCTTCTCTCTCTTCCCTTTGTCTCCTCTCTCTTCTCTCCTCTCCTCTTTGTATTCCCTCCTCTCCCCCCTCCCTCTCATCCTTGTCGCTCCCTCTCTCTCTACCTCTATCTCTATATTGCATTGTTCTTCCCTCTCTATCTTTGCCCCCCTCTAACTCCATCTCTCCCTCCCCCCCTCTCTCCCCTCCCTTCTCTATTCTCTCTCTCTCCTCCCTATCACTATCTCTCTCTCTCTACCCTCGAGCTTTGTCACTATATCCATCCTCCTCTCATTCTCTTTTCCCTCCCGCTCTCCCTCTCTCCATCCATATGATGGATAATTTTCTTTCAACGTAATCAATGTTATATTTAATGTCTACTCTCTCTCTACCCTCCACCTTTGCCACTATCTCCCTCCCTCTCTCCCTCTCTCCATCCATATGATGGATAATTTTATTTCAATGTAATCAATGTTATATTTAATGTCTAGTCTCTGTACCCTCCACCTTTGTCACTATCTTCCTCCCTCTCTCCATGATAAATTTTGTTCAATGTAATCAATCTTATATTTAATGTTTAAAATATTTTACATCTCATTTTTTTATTGTGAAATGAGTTATGGTCTTTTTGGCATGTGGTATAGATGAGCCATGGTATTGGCCCATGTTATTGTAAAAAAACATATTGACATGTTAATAATATCCATGGGAAAGTGGGGGTGGATATCCATGGTTAAGAAACATGTTTTTGTTGCAATTTTCTTGTAAGTATTAAGTTTTATATGCTTATTAATTAAATTTAAATATTGTTATATTATCATTATGAGTCCCTACCAAGGGAGGACTCTAACAATTGATTTTTATCTTGTTCACTATTAGTTTAGCATTGGCCAAGGCGAATTAAAATGTTTAACTTTTAAAAATAAATATTTATTTTTCAATATCATTAAAACTATATTTTTTCAAACATTTAATTGGACCACAAATTCAACATCTTATCACATCCTTTGCCCAAATGCCATAAGTTATGGATATGGTATTCATGCATGGTTTTTTGATATTGGTGTAGTGATTTTTTATTATAATTATTTCTAAGAAATCCATCCAAAAATAAAATAACTCGAAATAACATATCTACCCACTAGAATTTATGCAAGTTAGTTTTTTGTTAAAATGATTTACTTATCTACCTCACATATCTCTCCATTTGCAACCAATTTACTTATCCACTTCACATCTCTCTCCCTTTTTCTCCCACCTCCCTGTGTTTCTTCCCATATCTCTCTCTTTCTACCCTCCAACTCTATCTCTATATCCCTCCCTCTCTCCCCCTCTCTCCCTAATCCATCTCTATATAACCTCTCTCTCTTCCCTTTCTCTCCCTCTCTTTCCTCTCTTTCTCTCTATCTTCCTTCCTCTCCTCTTTCCTCTCTCCCGTGTCACTCCCCCTCTCTCTACCTCTATCGCTCTATGTATTATTTCTTCCCTCTCTCTCTGTATGCCCCTCCAACTCCATCTCTCTCTCCCCTTTCTCCCTCCTCTCTCTCTCTTCACTCCTTTCTATCCCTCTCTCTTCCCTCTCTCTTGTAACTCCCTCTATCTCTCTCGTCCCTTTCACTCTCTCATTATCTAACCTCTCTCTCTCCCCCTCCAACTCTTCCTTACCTCTTTCCTTCCCCCCCCCCTCCCCCCCACCATCTCCCTCTCTCTCCATCCATATGATGGAGAATTTTCCCTTTATGTTATCAATATTATATGTAATGTCTAAAATATTTTACATTTCAAATTTTTATTGTGAAACAAGTTATGGTTCTTTGATATGTTGTATTGATTAGCTATTGTATTGGGCCATGGTATTATAATAAAACATAGAGATAGTATTCATGCATGATTTTTAGATATTTGTGTACTTATTTTTTATTATTAAGTTTTGCATGAAAACCATTCCAAAATAAAATACTTGAAAATAAAGTATATTGAAATATATAGCATATCTACCATCAATTATTTAGCACCATAATTTAAACAAGTCTTTACATCAAATAATGGATCTCCCATGTCCCATAGAAACTCTGACACATGAAAATTCAACTCTGAACCTCACTCCCACCCTGAGATCCAAACAATTTGAAATTAGCAACTCAACATCTAATATTGACACCTTCGATTCAAGAATTAGCACTCTTGAATATGCCAAAACTCCCGTGAGTCTGAAATTTATAGAGGCAAGGTTGAAGGTTGATGTGAGAACACCACTCAAACAGATCTAGAGATTCAAGTCACCAACAATAACACCCTCAGTTGTAAGGCCTACTCCATGGATGCTAACTTCCAGTGGATGCTCACATGGATTTCTGGAGGCCATGAGCACTACTAAGAGAGATCAACATGATTGGTTGGGTAATGATTCTAGGACAAGCTACTAAAGGCATGCTAGTGTTGATAGGGTGGTGGAAATGTAGCTTGAGAAGTCTTCCTCAAAAGTGTTTGATTTCTAACCAAAATCCTCATGACTAGTGTGGGCTCATGACTAGTGTGTTCATGGAAGGTTGTATTTTCACTTAAGAAGAGAATTTATAAGCTTACATGTATTCGAGTGTGGATCATGAAACTCCTTTATGAGGGTAGGGAATTAAATTTGGAAAATTCTCAGAGGGATTATGGCATCAAGAATGATGCCTCTATCTCCCTCATTATCACAATGCTAGGAGGTACCAAAGAAAATGCGGCATCTTTTGACTCTATACCCCTATCATTTAATGATACTCTCAACTAAGGCTCTAGATCCCAAACCTTGTGGGCCCTTATTGGCTAGGCCTTTGTGGTTGAACATTAATTTGAAGCTCTAGTGCTCTAAATGAATGAGAAGATTCATTTTTATGTTCAGTGTGCAGTCATATGTTGTGTTAATGGATTCAACCCATTAGCTTTCGCCCTCAAGGTTTGGGTTTTTAGAATTGGATGTAGAACATAGATCTATTATTCTATTCTAAAGGTTATTTTGGTTCCATATTCAAGCATATTTAAGATTGAAAGAGGGTTTTTGAGCAAGGTCCCTATTTTTGTTTTTGGGGTCAAGAGGGACTCTCAATCTAGCCATGGTTTCCATAGTTAATCCCACAATCCATGAACACTATGGCCACTTGGGTAAGACTCCCAAACATACCCCTCTAACGGTTTCAACATGATTTCCTTGAGTATATTGGAAACAGTATTGAAAGGTTTGTCAAAATACACAGTGAGAGACTAGCCGACGGGATCATCTGATTTACCTACGTCTGCGTTGAACTAGATTTAAGTGTTGGTTTATCATATAAAATAATTCTAAAATGGGGTGGAAAGGAACATCATGAACCTCTAGACTATGAAAGCAAATATTTTAGATGCAAAAATTATGAGTAGCCCAATTAGCTTAAGAGTGTTTTACCTCCGCGGAAACCCAACCTTGGATGGCTTGATCACAAGGTATCTTCAAACATTAAGAACACAAAAAGTAATAAGAAGGAAACCACTAAAAGGGAAAATACATGTCGTGATTCTTCACCCTTACAAGGTCTTATGTAGCCCATGGTTGAGTCCTCCCACTATGGACAATGAAAATTCATCAACATAAATTGTGGCTATAACCAACATGAAAAGTTTACCTCGCTAGTTTGATCATTTAGATAGTGATAGGGATGTACCAAACTCTAGGAGGTAGTAGTGATGGAAATTTCATTGAAAAATGAGGATATATGATTATCCTTAGATGTAACTCATAAATATATAGGATGGGTAGATGTCCATAAGAGAAAGGGAAAGAAAACATTGAACAACTCCGATATTAGAATGGATATTTTCATATATGTTTGCAGGTAGAAAAAGTTCTTAGTATGTTATACTTGGTTGGAGGAATGATCTCCCAAGTAAGTTATTTTTGTCTAATATTTACTAGATGTACCCAATATAATCTATTTTTCTATCCATAAAAAAATTTGTATCCACTTACCAAAAAGGGTCTTTGTTTTAAAATGAGATAAAAATCAAATGTAAAATCAAAACAAAAACATATTAAAATATCCTTCAAAACTAATGGATTATAAATCATAATTACAATATTGATACCTACAAAGCGGATCTCCTAGTTACTCCAAAATAATTAAGAAGGCAATGAAATGAAACTAGCTCATCACCTGTACAAAATAAGATGCTTTTGAAATTATGGTTAAGCGAGAAAGGTTTTTAGTATTAACATTTTTTTTTGTTTATTATATGTTTTTCTTCAACTTATTATATTTATTATATGTTTTTCTTTAATTTATTATTTACTAAAATTAATTTATTATTAAAATTAATTTATTATAAGATAATTAAAAAAAAAATAGTATTAAATCATTATTTTTTTGGGCAAATTCTATATAATATTAATATCATTAAAACAAATTTCATGAAGAGAAAACCAACTATTTTTTTATTAATAGTACTAGTTACATATTTTATGCATTTTACACACGAATAAGCACTCTAATCCTGAAACAAAACGGCTCCCAAAGTTATTCTATCCCAATCCCCAATAGACAATTATTCTTATTACTAAATTTTTTTCAAAATTTTGTATTATGTAACTAGGTAAATTATTTATGGCCATAAGGCTTAAATAATAATAGTAGTTGGCATATATGTTATAATTATTAAAGACCAACTTTACCTATTATATGCACACAATATTACTTTATTATAATATTACTTCCTACCTAAATAAGATAATATAAATAATATAAATGATTAATATGATATGTTTTATAATTCAATTTTATTTGTGAATTAATGTAATTGTAACTTTGAGTTAGTATAGACTATGTTATATTATTTTTTATTATTTTTATATAGTAACTTAATATTTTGGTTATATGATGTTAATGTGCATGTGATTATATACATATATATTTATATTTAAGATGAAGAAATGGATGAGTGTTTTCTTGTTTTTTATTTTTTTTTTATTTTTTTTTTATTTTTTTTTTATTTTAACTCTGATTTGATTCTTTATTTTAGTTTGGTTTTTTTTTTTCTACGTAAAGACTGAGCTAATATATTAAGAAAAAGAAAAGTATTTACAGAGAGGGACTGGCCTCTGAGGATGAATAAATTCACCCTCCATCTGAAAAGCATAACAGGTGCACAAGGCTACCTGATTTACAACGGAACTGGAAGTTCTGATTTACAAAAATAGATACACTGAAAATGAGCATGGACGTAACTGTTGCCTTAGAACTTCCTCCATAACGAACCTCAGCAGCATAATTATGACTCCAAAGATCCTTTATCCTCTGCTCTCTCCTTGCTGCCATTGCCATTTTACTAATAGAGGGTAAAGTGGTAGGTGATTCCAGAAGTCTGGAAACACTACTAGAACTGGGTACACCTCTATTCTTAAAACAAAAAATGGGCATCTCTGACAGAATGAGACCCCTCCAAAACTTCAAAATTTGTTCATTTTTCATCAAGCAAAACTTCAAAATTCGCCTGCGAAGGCTCACCTTAAACGTTTTTGTCCAAGTCTGGAATATGTGCATTTTCATTCATTAACTGGCTGGAACCCGGAGGAAATACTGTCTGTTGAGACTGACCCATAACCCGAACATGCTCGTCAGAATGTACAGCGCCTGGAGGAGGATTATCATTGCCCAGTTCCGCCCTCTCTTGTGTCATGCTGGCTTGTGCCAGCTCCCCAACATCGTCCTCCTGGCTCTCAGAATCATCATCCTCTTCCTCTGTTGCAATGACCGTGATAAGCAGTGAAACCTTGGATCGATTTTTCCGGCACCTGAATGTAAAACTGGAAGTGTGCATTTGGCTATCTTGTTGGTCCGACTCCTCAGATGGAGAAGACGGTGGAGCAACCATGGCCAGAGGTTGAATTGCCCTTGCTTGGGCCTCCTCCCTTCCGCTGATGCCCCAAACCCCTCCTCTTCTCGGAACTCCACGTCTTCTAGGCGCCATAATCGTTGCAGCTTGAGGGCTATAGATTGAATGACGCCTAATATCCTTACACAGAGCATAAACACCCTGAACCTGCTTGATGGACTGCTGGGCAAAACTCTGAGTACCCACTACCAATATCCTCGACCTACAGCGATGGAGCTCCCCCTGAACTAAGGTATTTCCTCTGTCTCCACTCACGCTAACGGCAATAACATTCTCTCCCCTCTGCTCATCGCAGAGCCTTTTAAAATCACAGACACCCATAATCTTAAATCGATTCTCCTTAATGACATTCTCTGAGCGGAATTCTCTGGAATCCGCCATTCCGAAAACCAACACATCGGCGTACAGTACCATGGATCTCACCTCACGCGAACCCATCTCCCCTTCTGCCATTACCTCCATTCAACGTTTAATAGCATTAAAGACTGGTATAGCCATCTGGAATGGTCGTCCCGCCAGGTCTTAAGTTCACGCCGTCTACCCTTTGCTGGTAATCTTTATTACCACCCGCATCCGGGTATTGTAGTTTGGTTTTTATGTTAATATACTTTTCTCATTATACTATGATATTTATTTATATATTACTTGTTTACCTATATAATAACTTTATTGTATTTATAACTATCTCAAATCTATCTTAACCTTTGATCTATGAATCACTGAGACAACTCATATTTCTTGATACAAACCTCTTTTAAAGTGAAAAGAGATTTGATCCCTCTCGGTACTTGAGAGAGCTAGAGTTAAGATAGAGATAGGTTGGTTTCTAGATGTACATATACCATATATAGGATGGATTCAACTCCCTCTCTCTCTCTCTCTCTCTCTCTCTCTCTCTCTCTCTCTCTCTCTCTCTCTCCCCTTCTACTATAGTCTCTCCCTCTGTCTCTCCTCTCTCTCAAGTGCTCTCTCTTCCTTCCTCTCTCTCTCTTCCTATCCTATCTCACACTCTCCCCCCCCTTATCTCTCTCTCTCTCTCTAGTTTACTATCTCCCTCCCTCTCTCCTCCTCCTCTCCCCCCTCCCTCAATATGTACCCCTTCTCTCTCTTCCCTCTCTCTCCATCTCTCTTTCCTTTGTCTTACCTCCTCTCATCTTTCCCTATTGCTTTCCACTCCCTCTCTCTACCTCAATAGCAGTGCTCTTCCCCCTATCTCTCTCACCCTCCAAGTCCATCTCTCTCCCCCTCACTCTCTCGTCTCCCTCCCCTCCTCTCCCTATTCATTCATATCTCTCTCTCTCTCTCTTGCACCTTCGTTCCTCTCTCCTCCCTATCATTGTCTCTCTCTCTACTCTCAAGCTCTGTCACTATGTCCCTCCCTCTCTCCTTTTGTCTCCCCATCTACCCTCTCCCTCTCCCTCTCTCCATCCATGTTATGGAGAATTTTCCTTCAATCTAATCAACATTATATGTAATGTCTAAAATATTTTACATTTTAGTTTTATTATGTGAAATGAGTAATGGTTTTTTCGGCATGTGGTATAGATAATCCTTGGAATTGGCTCATGGAATTGTAAAAAAACCTATTTACATGCTAATTATATCCGTGGGAAAGTGGGGGTGGATAGACATGGTTAAGAAACATGTTTCATTGTAATTTTTTTGTAAGTATTAAGTTGTATGTGCTTATTAATTAAATTTAAATATGGTTATGTTCTCATTGTGAATCCCTGCCAAGGCAATACTCTAACAATCAATTTGTTGTTGGAATTATGAATTAGGTGTTGTCCTTGATGGCAACCTATTTGATGAGTTGTCCTTGATGACAACCTGTTTGATCAATGAAAACCTACTTGATAAGTTCCCTCTTGATGAAAATATACTTGTTAAAGGTATAAACATAATGTGTTTATAGATGTGATAGAGCGTTTTGAAAAATGCATGGTAGTTCAGAGGAAGAGGAATGATAAAGTTTGAAGTTCAAGAACTATATGCGGGTTCGGCAAGGCCAAGTTGCGTATACACGTTCGTTTGGTGAAGAAAAATAGCGTATGGTTTTTCCAACATGGTATTCTAAATACGAGGGGTCTTTACCATGGTATTGGCCCATAGTAATGAGTGCGAAAACACACATTGATCATGTCAAAGATTACTACCATCCCTAGTGTAGTTTTGACTTGTGGTATTGGATAAAGGCTAAACTATATAAAGAAGTGAAGATTAAAGTGCTAGATGTGCAAGTGAAAAGGATTTTTGATGAATACTTCAATATGAAGTATATTTTCATTTTAAGGGCCATAATTCTCACATAGATCTCAAAAAAATTATGCATCAATGAATACGATGATGGATTAGGATCATGAGGCCTGAAATGACTTTTCATTGTATGATTTGTAGGAATTTACACGGTAAGTTCCTCAAACAGAACACCAAAGGACACTACCCAAAAACAGATCACAGATCAATACACCAGTATTGTTGACGTGGTTAAAACCCTCAAAGAGGGAAACAGTCCATGGCCTGAGCCAACGTGGCCACTTTAGACAATTTATTAATAAAAGAATGAAAATTTACAAAAGCTTCTCTCATGAATGGTTACCGTACAAATGACCCTCCATGCTCTTTAAATAGAGATCATGGACCAATCGGGTGTTAATCCACGGATCAAGTGTCAGTAATAACGAGGAAAGAATGAACCATCGGATTACTACATATCACGACCGTCTGATTATAAGGTACAAAGGTACATAGTAAAGAAACACACTTTACCTAACTCTACACTAGACCAAGTTATACTTAACTATTTCCTATGTGTCAAAATATCATAACATCCCCCCTTAAGAACAACTTGGGATAGGATTGAAGGATGCACAAATATGACACAATAAGAGAAGGAAGAAGGCATTAGAGTCTATCCCCCCTTAGTGACAACTTCATGAACTCCGACCACAAATCAAATTTTAGTAAACTTTGCCTCTGTGAGAGCCTTTTTAAAGATGTCTTCAACTTGATCATCTGTTGAACAATATTGCACTTCAAGAACATGGTCATGAATGAGATTTCCGATGAAGTGCACATGCAGTTCAATGTGTTTGTTGCGCTGATGTTGGACTGGGTCTTTGCATAGTTGAATGGCACTTTGATTATCACACCAAAGTGTAGTCAGATGTTGCTGCTGAAAGCCAAACTCTGATAGGATCTGATGAAGCTACAGGGCTTCCTTACTGGCTTCTACAGCACCATGACACTCTGCTTCTACTAAAGAAAGAGAAGTGGCACTTTGTTTCTTACAAGCCCATGTAATAGGTCCTAAACCAAGAGTGAACACATAACCTGCAGTAGACTTCTGATCATCAAAGTCACCAGCCTAATCAGAATTAGTGAAACCAACCAATAGAGGAGATGCTTTGGCACTGTAATGAATCCTAAACTGAACTGTACCTCAAACATAACGAAGTATTCTTTTAGTTTCTTTCCAATGACTTTCATGTGGGTTTTGCATAAAATGATCAATAAGGCCAACAACAAAGCAAAGGTCAGGACGAGTATGGGTCAGATACAAAAGTTTTCCTACAAGTTGACGGTATAAGGTAGCATCAACTTCAGGTGAAGTACAAGTGACTCAAATTTGGCTCCAGATTGAAAGGGAGAAGGGGTTAGGTTACAGTCTTCCATGTGAAAATGGCGTAGAATATCACATGCATACTTGGACTGGGAAAGGGAAATACCTTCCTTGGATTGCAAGACTTGAAGACCAAGAAAATAATGCAAGTGTCCTAAGTCTGTCATTTCAAACTTCTTTTTAAGGCTAGACTTCACATGGTTTATAAGGTTAGGATCACTACCAGTAAGGATAAGATCATGAACATAAATAAAAAGAATGATAAGGGACTTTCCCACTTCCTTGGTGTAGATAGTATTGTTAGAATGACACCTAGAAAAGCCAGTTTCTAAAGGAAAGATATCCATTTTTGCATACCAAGCTCAAGGGGCTTGCTTGAGAACATAAAGGGATTTTTTAAGCCAACATACAAGGTTGGAGCCTATTTGTATAAAGCCAGTAGGTTGTTCCATATAGATTTCTTCATGGAAGTCCCCATGCAAGAAGGTAGATTTAACATCCATTTAATGGACTTCGCATTTGAAAGAGGTAGCAAGGGAAGGAATAAGGCGTATAGAGTTCATTTTTGCAACAGGGGAGAAGGTTTCAGTATAGTAAATGCCTTCTACTTGTGAAAAACCCTTAGGAACAAGACGAGCTTTATGTTTATCAACTTTTCCATCTGGTCCATACTTGTTTATTAAACCCATTTTCATCTAACAAGTTTTTGGCCCTTTGGTAGAGGAACAATATCCCATGTATCATTTTCCAATAATGAACGATATTCTTCATTCATAGCTGCGTCCCAATCTGGATGGCCTGAAGCTTTTGCAAAGGTGTCAGGATTATAATTAGCTAAAGCTTAAGCAAGTAAAGAAGAGGCTCTATCGAACTGAGAACATGTATGTCGCTGATCTGTAAGATCACCGGCAAGAGCACCTACTGCATCCCAAGTATCATGGACCCATTTTGGAAGCTGAGGAGCTGAAGGAGGATCCTGAGAACATGTGGGAGGATTGTCACCCTCGCTATCATCAATTGAAGAAGAAATATTTTCAGAAGTAGAACGGATAGAAAGAGGCGGCACATCCACCAAACTAGGCTCGTAGGTCGATATATTTTCAGAAAACTTTACATCTCTTCTAATGATAACATTTTTGGACTTAAGTGGAATAATTTTGTATCCTTTGACATCTTCAGAATATCCAACAAAAATACATTTTTCACTCTTAGGTTCTAAAGCTTTATGTTTCTCATCTGGAATATGGGCCCATGCTTCACTTCCAAAAACACGAAAGTGACTTACATCTCGTTTAATTGAGCTCCATGCTTCTTCTAGAGTGATATTCTTTAAAACCTTTGTAGGAGTGTGATTTATTATGTGATTTGCATAGTTAATTTCTTCTGCCAAAAATTAAGAATAAGTCCTTTAGGTTGAAGGATACAATTAGCCATTTCCTTTAAGGTGCAATTTTTCCTTTCATCGACACCTTTTTGTTGTGGAGTATATGGAATAGTATGTTTCATTTGAATTCCATTCTCAGTGCAAAAGTTGATGAATTTGTTGTCAGCATATTCTCCGCCATTATCAGATCTTAGCTTAAGAATTTGATGTCCAGATTTCTTTTCAACAAAGGCCTTAAAGGGAAAGAACATGTTAAATACTTCACTCTTGAGTTTTAAGAAGTATGCCCAAGTGTGTCTAGATAAATCATCAATGAAAGTTAAGAAATACTTGTTGCCAGGGAATGAAACAACTGGAAGTGGACCACATAAATCACTTTGCACAAGTTGTAAAGGGGCTAAGGCGTGCTAAGAGGCACGTTTTTCAAAACTATCCCGATGATGTTTTCCAAGTACACATCTAGAAAAAACACCATCTGTGAAAGATACCATTGGAAGACCTGTCACCATATTTTCTTTACATAGATTCGAAGGGAGCGATAGTTTAAGTGACCAAATCGCTCATGCCAAAGTTTGCTCACTTCATCATTATGAGCAACAAATACCAAGGGAATATTTGATGACCCAAAGTTGTTAAACTTATACAACCTTGTAGAATCATCAACAATGCGAGTAGCTAAAATCTGTCTAGGATCTCTTAGGTCCTTAATTACAACACCGTGAGGTGAAAATTCAAAGATTTTACTTTCACGTGAATGCGTTATCTGATATACAGATAAAAGGTTGTAGGACAAGGTTGGAACACATAATACATCACTAAATTGACCATTGTCTAGATGAACAATTCCAGTCCCTATAAGACTAAGAGATCTATCATCACCAACATATATATTTTTGGCGTTACAATCATTTAAAGAAGAAAACATGGCTTTGTTTTTGTTCATGTGATAAGAAGCTCCAGAATCAATGAGCCACTCATGAGAATTAGAAGAAGAAGATACATTTAGTGCATATCCAGACTGAGATGTTTGACAACCACATGCAGAAAGTGCTATTCCTAAAGATGAATTTGAAGTTGAAGTTGAAGAGTGCTCCAAATGGATGTTATGCTTCTTCACTACTGCTTCCAAGGCTTCCATCTTCTTAAAGAATTTGGATTCTAAGTGGCCATCTCGATTACAAAAGTGGAAATGTCTATGAGTCTTCTTCCCTTTGTTTTTATTTGCCTTATCATTTTGTTCAAATGATTTTTCATTTTGAGGCTAAAATTTCTTAGTGTTATAGATCCTTTTGGGCTCATCAACCCCTTACAAATAGATATTATTAGGTCCCATCAACCCCTAATGCAGTTGTTACATGCCCCAAATAAGTTAGTCATCAGAATGCCACACTTCCAAAGAAGTTCCATCACTAAAAACATCTGAAAACTACCTCTAAGAAGATTAGCGCAGGTAGGCCTTCATTAGGGTGCACTGCAATGCAAACCATACACTGACAGGGTGTTATGCAGTGCACTTGATCCCTCTTTGGCCTACGCTGAGTGAATTTGAGCAAATTTCTGTGAGGGTTTGAGGATTCCTTATCCATTGGAAGCCTCTAGAAGTTTCTCAATGCCACCTGCTCCTTTGAGTTCCCATTGGATGAGAAAGGGAATTAGGAAACATCAATCCCATATCCCTCATCCATGGAACTGATTTCTAAAATTAGAAAGGCATTCATTACCACCATTGATGGCATAACCTCCTTCACTCACCTATAACTAGATCACTCATCTAAGAGGTCAAGGGCTGGAAATGGATGAATAGTAAGGAGATGTTGGTGATATGAGATTAGAATTGAATACAATTATTGTGATAGTGTTGGGGTGTCTTACTTTTCATGAGGTGATGAAGAATTGAATTGGAAGGATGACATTGGATCGAGCTCATATGGGTTTTAATCTTTCCTCTTATAAATAAAGTTTTCAAGAATTTTTCCTTATGCTTGTGTTACATGGTAATGCTTTCATATGTATATCATGTTTCCGATTCCATCTTATTCATAAGAAATAGATCATTATCATTTGCCTTGATGGGTTTTTGTTTTTGTGATTGTGTAGGTAATTTCCAAGCAGCTTAAGTATGGAAAGGAGCAGCAAAATCAGTCAAGGGAGACAAGGAGATAATGAAAACTATGAGTAGGTTTCTCTTCTATGTTGTTGTATCTGTTGATTATAGAAAAGGTTAAGATTACTTTTCTATTGTTTCTAGACCTACTACTAGATCTAGAGGGTTAGACATTTGTCCAAGAATACTAAATATTCCCGAAACAAATTGGTGACTCCACTGGGGATAGTTTATCCTTATTAGTATATTATCAGCCTCTTAAGACATTTCTACATACTATACTTGTGTTTGTTTATTGATTTCAATCCTCTTTCATTGTAAATTGAGTCAGAATTTGTGACAAAATTTCCTTCATAATTGCTCACTGTCATTAGCGCACTGTCTCTAATTGCTACCTGTGTTGATCCCTTTAGGGTGATTTTTCCATCTAGGAACTGAAAGCTTTTGCCAAGTTTCTCCGATTTGAATGAGTTGCTGAATGTCAATGATGTTCTGTCTCTGAAATAGTTTTTCATCTCCTTAATTTGGGCCTATTTAGATTGGATTGTTGGATGTTTTTTATGTATTTTTTTTATCATTTGCAATCCACTATAAAAAGGTAGTTTTGATCGATTGTTGTGTCGATAGAAAAGTTTCGTAAAATCGTCATTTTCTTTGAAAATTGAAGTTTCGTAAAGTCTTCCTTCGTAAACGATCGATTGATTTATTTGTGCATTTGAATTGTATTTTCATTTAAAGTGTCAAAAATTTTCATTTCTTTAAAATCGAAAGTGTCATGAAGTCTTACTTTCCCTTTTAAAAGAAATTGTCACAAATCGTCATTTTTTATGAAAAAAAGTTATGAATTGTTTGTTCATTAGTTTTTCTTATTGCATCATCACATTAAGAGAAACTGAAAATAAATACATGCAATTTGCATTTTAGAGCTTGATTTTGTTTGTTTAAAAGGAATGGTTTAGGGAATTGCATTAGTTTGTGCTCTTTGTTTCTTGTTCAAAAAGTACTTGTATGCTTTATCCCTCATAGCTAGGATTTTCATTGTTGAAATTAAATGGAAAGAGTGCCTCCTATTCTAGTTGCATTCTTAGGAATTTTAGAATACATCACGCGGTGAAATTGAAAGTCAAATTTCTAAGCAAGATCAACTTAAAATGAACATCAATTTATCTAATAACGCATTGGAGCTTAACGAAAAACATCTAGAGGTCTAGGCTAGAGACATGTTCCAACATCTTTAAACCTAGTGGCTATCATTTTCACTGAAGGTTGGGTGATTCCTCCTCTCTGCTTCGATAAGTGCTAGTACGGACTTGTGCTCCCTATACTGTCGAATATATCTTGGGAGACCCTAATAGGTTGAAATCCTTTATCCCTAGGAAGTCGAGTTTGCCTCCTTACCAATCACTATGCATCGAACATCGCATTCGAGAATATTGACTGCCGTACGTAAAGTCCTTGATCATTTCTCTTTCATTTATCACCAAGGTTTATATTGCAGTTTTGTGATTTGTCTGGTAAACTATCTTGTCTAGAATCTCCAGAGAAGTCACTTTCATTCCTTTCCAACTATTTAAAATTAAAACGATCATCTGAGCACTTGTCCTTTCAGGCACATTAAAAATCGAAGGCGACTAGAGTCATATTTTTCTTTTTTTCGACTCTTTAAAAATGAAAAAGAAAAGTTATGTTTCAGTGTCGTAAAATATTGATTGACCATGAATAACATCCTCATTCCTTACTTGATTTTAAGTTGATAAAATTAATCAGCAATCATGGAGGAACATCAACCCAAACTCGTCGTTTGCAGAGAACAGCGAACCAACCACCTTTGCCTCCTGAAGCGACACCAATTCAGACAAAGCGATCTCGTTTAACTGAGTCTAGTACATCAAGAACTATTATTTCTTCATCTAGGTTACCTGAAACATTTGTTTCAGTAGCTACAGAGACTCCAGTTACTCCAACTATTTCTGGTACATCCATTCCTAAAGAAGAAGTTTCACAATTACCTGAGGGCATTAGCATTGATCCTAGTGTAACAGTAACCGAGTTTGTCCAACAACAAGTTGATACTCAACTTGAAATTGTTCAATAGGAAAGTGCTTCTAAACTTGAAACATCTCAACGAGGAGTTGGTTCAGAATCTATCCTAGTTCAAATAGAAGTTACATCTGAACCTAAAGTTGTTAAGGAACCTCCTTTTGAAACTATCGTTCATTTACCTGAACAACTAGACTTCGGATTTCAACATTCAGAAGTTGTTACCCCTCAAACATCAGTTACTATTGAAACTACACTTTCATCAACACTAGAAATATTTTACGAACCTAATGATCATGTTCTTCCACTAGATTTGATTGACAGAGAGGAGTAATTAGTAGAAGATTCCACAACTAAAACCCCATTTCACTTTGGAAATGGGCTTAATATTTATCCTACTACTCCTGATTACTTTGCTTCATCTGATCCTGCTTTCCTTCAAGTACCCGTCGAATCTTTAGGACAACTTTTGGGCTAGTTAACTATGGATGAACAACCGTTAACGTCCGAGATTGTATCATTTGATGCAGCTACAACAGAATCATTTGTTGTAACTCCTTCGATGTTTTCTACCACACCTGAGTTGCACCTGTATGGTGAATCGTCTATCCCAATTGGTTACTAGTAATTATCAGGAACCCACTTAGGGGTTGCTTTTACACAATGGTCATCACCCACGTCCTCAATCAGAATTCTATCTGGTTCTTCTCTAATGGGAACTCAATAATTTGATCATGCACATCAGTATCAGGCTGGGCAATCTGGTCATCAAAGACCTATGTACCTATTAAATACTGGATTGCCACCATATGGAGAGAAATATGCTTATCCACCATATCCTCCTTATTCTGGAGGAAAACCATATGGTAATTTCCCACAATATTCAAGTCAACCTGGAATTAGAGTTTGTCAATGGAAACCAGTAATGCCAACTCAACCAAGGCTTGTGTATCCAACACAACCAATGCAAACTATGTCAAATATTCCTACTACACCTGTTGTTATTATTGTGCCACAGTCACAAGCTCAAATTGTTGTATCTCAACCAGTACAAACTGATCCTTATTCCTTGCAACCACAAGTTTGAAGTCAAGAGGTTCAAGTTTCTCAATTTTTTATACAACAACCACTTGTCTCTGGAGCTCAGCAACAACCTTAGGTTATTATACCTTTATTTGGACTGACACAGGCTTACACTGGAATAGTTGATTCACAACTTGGTCAACCTTTCATTGCTAGGCAACAATAGTTGTCTCAACAACCGTGGTTTCCATAATTCCAACAACCCCAATTCCAACTGTTCCAACCTCAGTTTGGACTTGGTTCATAAGCTCAACCTAGTTTTGGTCAATATCAAGCTTACCAAGGTCCTGGGCAACAAGGCTTTGCAGGTTATGGACAACCACAATTTCAATCTCGTTATCAACAACCACCTTATATTGGTTTTGTTTAACAACCATACCAAGGTTACCAAATGTAGATGCCCTATGCTAGTATGTAAAGACTTATTGCGCAGGAAATTCCATCATATCCTGGGTATGCTTAACTTGACTTGAATAATAGTTTCCATTCTTAGCAACTTTAGAATTACCAGATTTAAATTGGCTCACCAATGATCCAACCGCATATGCACCTTGGTGGCTGGTAATTTCGCATAAGTTACCATCTAATATTCCAAATTTTAATGGAAATCATGGAGAAGACCCATCAAATCATGTTATGACCTTTCATTTATGGTGTTCATCTAACACTTTGAATGATGATTCGATCAGACTTCATCTTTTCCGAAGAACACTTACTGGTCCAGCTGCTAAATGGTACATTGAATTAATGAGAGCTTGTCTCCATAAATTCACCTATTTAGTCACTACCTTTTTCACCCACTTCCATTTACCTATCAGATACGAGACTGGAATGGAACTCTTGACCAACTTTAAACAGAATACTGCTACCCATATCTTAGATCATATTCATGAGTGGCAACATCATCATCGAATGGTTAATACATATGTTCCCGATTAGCTTTTTTATGAGTGGTTCATAGAGTCCTTATTGCCATCAATCACTGAGGACATGGAAAAAGGAGGAGTCATTGTAGAAGAGCAAGTTATCGATCATGCCCAATACTTAGGTTTGATTTACACACAATCTGGCACACTCTATGATAAAATTCTCGATGCACCTAGACCAGATATCACTGTTCCACCACCTCCACAATCAAGTAGGGACTCTCATGCCAATGACGGTGCGATCAGTTCTTCAAGCATATAGGGGGCAAGAAGACCATCTGGTCAAAATCTTGCTATTTCCAATCAAGCTAAAAATGCATTAGAAAACACTCACACCTCAGAGATTAATGTTGTTTCATTTGAAAAAGGAAAAAATCCAAAGCAACTAGGAGGTAAGAAAAAGGGGAAGAATAACAAAAATAAACAGGAAAATTCCACTCCAAAGAAATCATCTGAATCCCCTATCGCAACTAGGAAACCTCGTTATCCATGTCTGATATGTAATGATGAGAATTATACAAGAGATTGTCCACATTGCTCTGAGGTCTCTAAATTGTTAAAGACTTCAACCACATCAGCAGTGTTGACAGATTTGTTTCCAACCTTAGAGACACATTTGGTTGCAACTGACAATGCTTCCACATCCCAAGTTCTCATGTTATCCATCAAAAATCCACAAAATGATGTTTTGGTGTCAACAAGAAACAAAGATTATGGAAATCCATCATCGTCGAATAACTAGGCCACTGATCCACCTAATACTTCGACCTCGACTTCACCTGAGGTTGTTCCACTAGTTGCACCTGAATTGACAATAAAGCCACCAAAGGGAGTTGTGCACAAATCAAATTTTAATCCTCATGCTCCAGCAACTCAAAACTATAATATAGTGGAAGATCTGGCTCAATCACCTTACGCTATGTCGACACTCGAGGTGTTGCAAAACTGTCCCTCCCAGAAACAAGCTTTATTATCAGCAATAGGTGGAATAGGTCCTACATATTCAAATCTTGTGGTTTTCAACCATGCGAGATATTCACCACCGTTACCAGCGCAATTAGCTTTCCTAATACAAGTAAAAGCTCTCAATAAAAATGTTCACTGAACTATTATTGATGAGGGGGCATCTACTTGGATTATGTCCATGAGCTGCTGGAAAACACTTGGTTCATCGCCTTTGTCATGATCACCAACTATGTTAAAAACCTTTGATGGAAGAACTTACACTCCATATAGGATTTTGAGTAACCTGTAAATCAAACTAGGGGGCAAGACAATTACTATTGACATTGAGGTACAGTTGAAAGACTCCTTGCTTACAACATTTTACTAGGAAGGCCTTGGGTATATGCTATGGTTGCTATTGTTTCCATATAATTTCGTACAATTGCATTCCCTTTCAAGGTTGGAATCACATTCATTGATCAACTAGCCTTCTTTGCCAATAGTTCACAGGCTACGGGAAGCATTTTGTTGATACACGGAAATCCATTGTCACCATATGGTTTAGTGGAATTGGTAAGATTGGAGACTTGCAACATGATTTCTTCTACATCATCTTATTTTACGAAGATTTCCAACCACTTTGAAATTGATGGTCATAGTGAGGGTTTGTCGTTCAACCCCATTGAATCCTCATAGCAATCAATTTTTCGGACTTGTGCGGAAAACCCTAATCCAAAGTCAACAATTGTATGGGTAGATAGATCATTAGAATATGGTACCTCTTCAGATCCTTCTTCACATATACATTCTACGGATGAAGGAATTTTCACATCAGCGATGATAGGAGAGATGTCGTGGAAGGATTATCATCATTGTTCCCATCTTCAAGATGACAATGAAGATTACTCAAATGAACTAAATCACCCATCGATCGTTGATTTCTTGTCATATTCTATAAATACTGTAGATTCTTAGTGTAATTTGTCCAACGTAGAAGAAACAATTTCTATAAACATTTCGACCAATCCTAACATTGTAGAAAACATTCAGGTCGGCAAATCCTATTCTTGATTGGAACTTGATACTTACTGTGCTCTTTTTCGTGAATTTTGAGATATATTTGCATGGTCTTATTAGGAGATTCCAGGCATTGACTCAAGTATCATTGAACATGAAATTAAAATGTACCCTGATTTCAAACCAGTACGACAGCAGCTTCGACCTATTCATCCAAAGACAGTCACTGTCATTAAATTAGAGGTTAAAAAACATTTGTGTACTAGCTTCATTTTCCATGTACCTCTTACTGATTGGGTATCTAATATTGTTCCAGTGATGAAAAAACAAGGGACAATTCGAGTGTGCATCGATTATAGGGATGTAAACCAAGCATATCCAAAGGAAAATTATCCTACACCTTTTATCGACCAGATTATTGATGAATGTGTTGAATGTGAAATCTTTTCCTTCATGGATGGCTTTTATGGCTACAATCAAATCAATATCCGCCCATAGGACCAACCAAAAACCGCTTTTATATGTCCGTGGGGCACATTCTCTTATTGAAAGATACATTTTCATTTGAAGAATGCAGGGGCTACATTTTAGAGGGCACTGAATTATGCCTTTCATGACATCAAACACATTGTTCAACCTTATCTTGATGATTTGCCTACTCATTCACGAAAATAGACTGATCACTCGCAACATTTGAGAGCAATATTCTTAGATGTCGACACTACAAGATAACACTCAATCCACATAAATGTGTGTTTTTTGTTGGCTCTATTCGGTTGCTTGGATTCATAGTTTCAAAAGATGGAATTTGAATCAATCCCATTAAGGTTCAGGCAATCCTTGACTTGCCTCCACCTTCAAACAGATACAGAGACTTCAAGGGAAGGCAAACTTTCTGGGGAGGTTCATTTCAAACTATTCTGAATTAGCTAAAGGTTATACATGTCTATTGAAGAAAGGGGTACCCTTCCATTGGGACCAAGTTGCGAAAGCTTCTTTTGATGCTCTCAATGATTCCCTGATTAGAGCATCATTAATGTATGCCCCAAACTATCAAAAATACTTTTACTTATATCTCACTGTTGCAAATACAACCATTGGTATGGTTTTAGTTCAAGAAGACATTGGAACTAAACATCCTATTTATTATCTGAGTCATAACCTCAACAATACATAAAGTAAGTATTCATATGTCGAAAACTTAGTCTTGGAAGTCATTCAAGATGTGTAGAGATTTTTTCATTACATCCTCTTTCACAAAACTACCATTGTATTAGATTGCAACCCTATGACATACATTTTGTCATGTCAATTGCTGGGGGGGAAATATTTTAAATGGATAGTTATCTTGTAGGAGATTGATTTGGAATTCATCAAATCAAAATCAAAGGAATCTCTTGTCTTTGCCGAGTTACTTTGTGATCTTCCCTCATCCTCCAATGATTTAACATTCGAAGCATCAATCTTGGATAAGTCTCTGTTTCTGATCTCATCAAGTGATCCATGGTATGGAGATATACTAATCTATCTCTAGACCCAATCTTTTTGGCTTAATACCTCTCACTCTAAACAACGATGTACTCGATACCACGCCAAAGATTATCTGATCATTAGCGATACACTTTATCATTGTGGTGTCGATATCATCTTAAGTAGGTGCCTTACTCATGAGGAGGCCGAAAAATCTTTGAATGAGTGTCATTCGAGTGCTTGTGGGGGGCATTTACTTGGTTATGCAACTGCATAGAAAATTCTAAGTGTTGGTTACTTCTGGCCAACCATATTCAAAGATTGCATTCTTACTATCAGAAGATGCCATGTTTGCCAGATATTTGATCGTAAAACCAAATTACCACCTGCACCACTGCATCAAGTCATTTTTGTTGGCCCATTCGCAAAATGGGGCATTGACTTTATGACATGTAACCCCACCTCGACTGGGGGGCATGGGTATATTATAGTCGTCGTTGACTATTTTACCAAATGGGCCGAGGTGATGCCAACATTGAACAACAGTGGTGAAATGACTGCTCTGTTTTTTTCAACCATGTGGTTGCTAGGTTTGGTGTACCACAAGCTATAGTTACAGATCATGAGTCATACTTTCGCAATCACATGACGGTCGAATTAACTACCAAATTATGATTGTCACGTGATAGTTCTACTCCATACTACCCGAAAGCTAATGGACAAGTTGAGGCTATCAACAAAGTCCTTAAGCGTATGTTGCAAAGAATGATTGGAGTTCATAAAAGAAATTAGCATTTAAGTACTCGGCTTTGTGGGGATATCGAACCTTGGTGTGAAATGCGACGGGATTTACGCCTTTTCAGTTGGTGTATGGTTTGGAAGCAACCTTACCAATCCAATGTGAAATTTCGTCTCTCAAACTTGCGATTGACCTGCTACCTGACAATTCTGAAGAAGAAGCGCACTTTTTGGAGTTAATCCATCTGGATGAAACCCGTCGTGATGCCACAGTGGCTAACAAGGCATATAAAAAATGCATCAATGCTCAATATGATAAAAATGTTAAGCCTTGTGTCTTCTCAGAAGGTGACCTGGTCTTGCTTTATGATCAGAATTTTGATAAACTTGGAGCAGAAAAAGTTGAACCACTACGGATGGGCACTTACATTGTTAAATGTGTGTTGATGAAAGGTGCCTGCGACTTAGTTGACTATGATGGGATTCCATTGTCGCAACCCCAAAATGGGTTGTTCCTTAAACGTTACTATGCTTAGTTAAGTGTAGCAAGACTCACTCTATATAATAATGCTTTGATTACATTTTTGTGTGTTAGTTTCTTTTAGAGTTTTTTATTTTGGTTAGGTAATCCACTTTGCATTTGTTGTAGATGTCGAAATTTTCGGAACCATTTGTTGGTTATGCTAATGGAGCTAGTCATAAAACGCAGAATTTATCTTCTGTAGCATGGGCCATCTTCACTGCAAGCGAAGAGTTAGTGAGTTTTAGAGGGATATGTATTGGGCGATCAACAAACAATATTGTTGAGTATAGGACGTTGATTGAACTCCTCTCTAATGCCATTTCACTTGGCATACGCCGACTCATCATTAGGTTAGACTCACAACTTATCATACTACAACTTACTGGCATCTATATCGTTCGTAACCCAACAATTCATTACATGTTCCTCAGAGTTCGTATTTTGGAAAGGTATTTTGAATCTATTCAATATAAACATATTTCCGGAAATCTAAACACATTAACTGACTCTCTAGCGAACTATGTGTTAAATAGACATTTGTGACATTTGTAAAGTATACATTTTCAATTCACATCATCAATTGAATAGGATTGCATCGCTTAACCATAATAAAAATATGAAAGTAAAATAGATAGTTGTATATAAATTTTTACAAATAGTTTGTGTCCAAGAACAAAATTGGTCATTTAACCCAAAAACTCAAAAATGTGTGTAGAAAATATCCAAATAGACTAGTGTTGCTCATGATAACAGGTCACAGCCTGTACTTTCATGCATAGGAGTCTCATCCAATGACTCGACACGCCAATGGTGTGGTGCTGCAATCGCATAGGTAACTCCTAAATCTGTACATCCTGAATGCCTAGGGTCAAATCCTCTATGTTATCCTGTAGCTGGGCTAATGTCTCTGCTAAATCCAAGTCTTAGATAACTACTCTCCCAACAACTCTTTGTACTGATGCACCTGCCTCTTGTCGATGTCCCACAGGTTGAACAGATCCGACATCTACATGCATATAAAAATGCTTGTTTAGTCTTGGAAATAATAAAAAAACACAAAAAAAGTAGAAACTTTAAAAACAAAAATACTTTGGTCAAAAAAATTTACCAATAGCACTCCACTGTGCTAAAACTAGTAACATCAGACTGGATCACCACGAAAATCCATCCCTGAATATGGATATTTTGCAAAGGACATGTCCTAATGGTCAAACCACTCAAAGCAAGCATAGGTAAATGAGATCAATGATTGGCCGACATGCCTAGCCATAAGACCTACCCACCTCTGCATCTGTGGGTCTCTACGTCCAGGTACTCCTAGTGATATGTGTTGTGGCTGCATGCGTGGGATTCTCTCCAAGGAAAAAGAAACCAAGATAGACCCATAACCAAAATTTTTTGTCTTCCCATTCTTTACCTTGGTCAGTTGTTCTTTCACAAATGAAAGAACTGCCTCACACTAGTTGAATGCCTTTGGCTCCAAGCACTCCAAAGAATATTGCATATATGACCTATTTGTCAAATGTAAAGTTGCATTGCCAGCTAGTTTGGCGAGGGTAAAAAGGATTGTTCTCAATGGTAAATCATCAACATACTTGATATTGATCTTTCTGTCTCTGCTAGGTTTGAGCTCCTTCCTGACAAAATTGTTGTATATAATCTCTCACTCATTCACCTCCTCTGGTAAATCCTGATAATGAGATGGGGGCAAACTACCTCGACAATCCAGCTAGAAAGTAAAAATCATCGATGGTAAAGGGGATCATTTTTCCCCTAATGTGAAAAACCTGATCGGTAGGATCCCAAGGATGAACAAGGTATTGCAAAATATTAATTTGTTGCCGCATGTTGGATAATCGAAAATACATCAGCACCCAAAAATTCCTTAATGCATCAACTGTTCCTTGATTGTTTAGGGCAATCATGTCTTGTTCTTCATTCTCTCGTTCTGTCCATATAATCACTATTTTGATCCGATGAATGTCTGAAATGCAACCATTAGACAAATTAGGATCCATTTTTTGCAAAAAAAAACAGTTGAAAATTTGGGAGAAAGCAGCTGTCAAAATTTTGTTTTTTGTGCCCATCACACCCCTCCATTATAGACAATGTGCTACAATGCATACTGCCTTCTAGGTGTATGCAATGCAGCACACCATTCAATATTGAAAGGGTGCTCTGATCCAGAGTGCGCAAAATGAAACCTTAGGGGCCTCAAAAACAAAAAAATTTCCTTAAAAATTAAAATAAATGGAATGAAACAGAAGAGAGCAGGGATAGTTCCTACCTGGTCCAAATGGCACGAGAAATGGTCCACTAAATCCTTCGCAATCAGCTAGTGAACTTTGAGGTCAAAAACTGCTCCATAGCACCAAAAACAAAGGGTAAAAGTGAAATGGTAAAAATGAATAATAAACTTGCTTTTATGTTTATTTCTTGCACGTTAATTGAGTAAACATTGGTTTTTATTCATTTTTATCCATGAACATGTATTTTTAATTCCCTTTGATGGAGTTTTGAGTAGGTTTAACAGCTGAAAGTAGAATGTGATGTGCTTTAGTGTAAATTGAATGTATTTGACCACAAAGCAAACTTTTATCTCTTTTTCGAGCTTTGTTAAAAACGAAAAAGGAACCCCCTTAGAATCCTCTTTAAAATCTTTTCACACTCTCTAAATATGAAAATATTGTCGAGTACTTGTCTATTCGAGCTCGTTAAAGGATTGGAAGCAACATCTTTCTTGTATTATTTTATGCTTTTTGGGACTGGAGAGATTATTTTACAAAAAATAACTTATGGAGTTTCCTTTTCGTCCCTTTTCAAACTCTCTAAACATGAAAAGGATTGAGTTTTCTTTGTCGTTAAACTCGTTAAAAACATCAAATAGCGACAAGCTTGTCCATCTAGACAAGGTCAAGTTTCACCTTTGCTAGACTTGTTAGCGCATTAAAGAGCGATGGATTCACCCGAAGGGTGAAATTATACAACAAGCATATGTTATCCTTCTCAATATTCATAAAAAATAAAGAGGTACTGGCCAGCAATGACTGAGGAAAATGGGAAAAAGTCGAGAAAACTTTATGGTAGCAAGTCGCTCTTGAACATGACACTTTCACTTCATCTCCGTGACTATTTGGGTTGGGTTACCTGCTTGATGGTTATCAAACTGTTGGTCTATCATACCATCCATTACTTTGTTTTGGGTCAATGCTGCCAATTCATTCAGTGTCGCCGATATGTTCAAGAGAAGTCATTCAGTTCAAACTTCATCCTCTGCAATACCGCTAACCTTCATTTTCATGACCACCATTCCTGAACCTTGTGTCATCAGTCGATTTTTCATATCCAAAATCATTTACCTCATTTTGTGTTGTAGATGTGGGATACATCAAGTTCCTTCCTGCAATGAGTTGCTTCTTGTCAACATCAACACATCATCCAAGAAGTTGACTTAGAAACACCCCTTCAGTACCTTGAAGCTTGCTTACATCAATGGCAGGTTTCTCCCTTCCGAAGATAGGTTGAAATCAATTGCCTTCGACCAAAAGACGTTTTATGGTGTTCGATATCAAATCATCTATTCACACTATACGAAATGTACTATAGTACCTTGAGGATCCTTATCATTATTGATGATTCCTCTCACATCTGTTAACGGCTTACATCATTGGCATGTAATCAGACGATGTATTTCCATGTTTGACCTCAGAACATCTATTCACATGGTTAGACTTGTACTTGAGTGAAATATTGGACGAAATTGAAGACCTCAGATCTAGTTTCATCCATTCGGACTGCGATATTTTCAGGAGTACTAAATCAAATGTAAAATGGCATTATATTCATGGTCAACCATTCATGGGTCTATATCTATAGACGACCATATTTGTACATGTAATGAACGTTTATAAGCTGAGCATGGTTATGCCTCCCTCAGCAAAATCATGTGAAAAATCAAATTATCATGATATATTTATTGTAATTGATGCAGGTCACCTTCTGTCTCGAAACCTCTTCTCTTCGTGATAAAGCATTTCACTCGACATAGATATTTACGACTTCATACTTTAGGGGGAAACTGTTATAGATCCGTTTGGGCACATCAACCCCAAATTACAGATCGATATTATTAGGGCCCATCAACCCCTAGTGCAGTTGTTACATGCCCTAAAGAAGTTAGTCATCAGAATGCCTCACATCCAAAGAAGTTCTATCACTGAAAACATCCAAAAACTACCTCTAAGAAGATCAGTGCATGTAGGCCTTCATTAGGGTGCGCTGCAATGCAAACCATACACTGACAGGGTGCTATGCAATGCACTTGGTCCCACTTTGGCATGCGTTGAGCGAATTTGAGAAAATTTATGTGAGGGTTTGAAGACTCCTTATCCATTGGAAGCCTCTAGAAGTTTCTCAATGCCACCTGCTCCTTTGAGTTCACATTTCGATGAGAAATGGAATTAGGAAACATCAATCCCCTATCCCTTCTTCCGTGGAACTGATTTCTAAAATTATAAAGACATTCATTACCACCATTGATTGCATAACCTCCTTCACTCACCTATAAATAGATCACTCATCTAAGAGGTCACAGGATGGAAATGGTTGATTAGTAAGGAGATGCTGGTGATATGAGATTATAATTGAGTGCAAGTATTGTGATAGTGTTGGAGTGTGTTTCTTTTCATGAGGTGATGAAGAATTGAATTGGAAGGATGGCACTATATTGAGCTCATATGGGTTGTAATCTTTCATGTTATCAATAAAGTTTTCAAGACTTTTTCCTTATGCTTCTGTTACATGTTAATGCTTTCATATGTATATCATGTTTCCAATTCCATGTTATTTATAACCAATAGATCATTATCTTTTTCCTTGATGGGTTTTTGTTTCTGTGATTGTGCAGGTATTTTCCAAGTGGCTTAAGTATGGAAAGGAGCAGCAAAATCGGTCAAGGGAGACAAGGAGCTAGTGAAAACTACAAGTAGGTTTCTCTTCTCTCTTGTTTTATCTGTTGATTATAGAAAAGGTTAAGATTACTTTGTCTGATGTTTCTAGACCTGCTACTAGATCTAGAGGGTTAGGCGTTTGTCCAAGAACACTAAATATTCTCGAAACACTTAGGACCCTTGTTAGGTTTAGGACCATTCTTTTTAGGATATGAATTCATAGGATTCTTTGAATTTGGTTGAATTAGGATTCTTAGGATTAAGAAGACCAAGGTGTAAGATTTTTTCCTATTCTCTTATTAAAGAATCACAAAAGGAATCAAAGGAAGGGAACTTGTAGTCTTTTCCTTGAGAAACGAAGGTTTCTCTTGTAGAATGGAAGGTGGAATCAAACATATAGTAGGTTGGTGCCAACTTAGTAGGAATGGAATATATAAGGTTACCATCTTCTTTCTTAACCTTAACACCTTCCAAGAGAAGTCTAAGGGTCTTTAACTTAGACAAAAAATCTTCAATGGAAGAAAAATTATTGGGGTCCAATGTAAGCAACTCATTTTCGAGTTGATGGGCTCTAAGTTCATTTTTAATTCCAAAAACTTTAGTGATATGTTTCATTGCTTCATTAGGAGTATTAAGTTCTATGATATGGAATCTAAGGTCTGGAGAAATAAACATCCCTATCAATCAATGTGCTTGATCTTGCCTATTTTCCCATTTGGTTGCCTTATCTTTATCTTTCGCTTTGGTTTCTTGGCCTCAGGGTATTCTGTAAATACCTTTAATTCTAAGTAAATCCACAATGTAGGACCACCATTGGAAGTAATTGGTGTTGTGAAGAATAACTTGGCATAGAATTTCAATTTTAATAAAGCCTGAAGCTATAGATGCTGAAACTAAGTGTTCCAATGGAAAGAAATCGAAAAATTAGACTGATTAAAAAAAAATGGCTCTGAAAACGGCTTCCGAATGAAGAAGTTATGGCTTTTTGAAGAAAAGTTGTTGAAGATGCCGAAGATGTGTGGGAATGTGTGGAAATGAATGATAATGTTATATTTAAAAAAAAAAACCACCCCCTTTCTAGACTTAATCTAATTAGCTCAACAAAGAGAAAGACTTGAACTCAAGACCTCTATTCTCATAAAGCAACTTTGGACCAAGTGAGTTAGTTTAAAAGGTTAGTAACTTTTGGAAAAGAAGAAGGGGGCTTTGGCTTTTTATTTTTTTTAGTAACTCCCCGAAGCTTTGGGGCGCATGCTTAGTTGGGAAAGCTCTTTTTTGCCTGCAAAACAAAAACCACAAAACCCAACATGGACATACAAAGAAAAACAAACCTTATGGTTTGAAGTTAGCTTTACCCAAAAACTAACAATTTTCCTAAATGTTTCTGATTTTCCAAGATCACACTAAGGCGCGACGGAAAAGAGCATATGCAAGAAAAAAATAAAACTTCCTTTCTGTTTTTGATTTGCCCAGATCACATAGAGATGCGAGGAAAAGAACATATGCAGAAATGATAGGTGTAGATTTGGTAATAAAAAACAAAGAGATAAATAAACCGAAATAAACAAAGAGAAATAACTAGAAAGTGCAAATAAACATTGTATACCTCCAGATCTTAAAAATGATGTAGCTAGGGCTACCAGAAACCTTTCCACGTGAAACAAAATTGGTTCCTCACTGGAACAGATCCTCCTTACACAATAGAGCATTCCTCTCGGCTGGAAAGTAGTTAGAAATAGTAGATCTAGGAAACGGTAGTCAGGTGTAGTTCTACCGGCTTTAGATTTGGATCACCAATGGATGCAGCCCTCAAATGGCTCTGATACCATGTAGGAATTTACAGGGTAAGTTCCTCAGATAGAACACCAAAGGACACCACTCACAAATAGATCACAGATCAATACACTAGTATTGTTGACGTGGTTAAAACCCTCAAAGAGGGAAACAGTCCATGACCTAAGCCAACGAGGCAACTTCAGGCGATTTATTAATAAAAGAATGAAATTTTACATTAGCTTATCTCATGAACAGTTACCCTACAATTGACCCTCCATGCTCTTTAAATAGAGATCATGGACCAATCGAGTTTTAAGCCATAGATCAACTATCGGTAATACCGAGGAGAGGATGAACCATTGGATCACTACATATCGTGATCGTCATATTGTAAGTTACAAAGGTACATAGTAAAGAAACACACTTTACCTAACTCTACACTAGACCAAGTTATACTTAACTATTTCCTATGTGTCAGAATACCCTAACATGATCTACTGATGGATTGACTAGATCTCAGTACAGACGCATGTTTTTATCTCTGAATATTATGACCTCGATCTTTCTAAAGTTGTGAAAAGCTATGCAATTTTCGGTCCAAATTTGTAGATATATACATTGGTTGGTCTTGGGAGAAACATGTATACACACGTGTTCACTTCTACAAAGTCACGTATATAAAGTAAGGGTTTTGTTCATAAATGACTAATCAACCTCATCAGTGCTCTTGTGTCTCTACTTTCTATCAATGATGTCCTCATATTGATATGGGTCTAAAGAAGAACTGATTGAATGATGAAGTTGAATTTGCTTACATGTTGATTGGTTGAGAATATTATTGATGCTACTGAGTGTATGAGGGTTCTGTAAGCTAAAAAAGTATTTTAGAATATCTCTGGTCAACTCTGTGTCTGATTCAAAATTACAAGTTTTCAAATTTTAGTATATTAAGATCTGCATGCAGGTTTCTCTATAGAAAAGTGTGTATGCACGCGGGTTTCCTTAAGTGAAGTCCGCATACCTTTTTGCATTTGAATGATCATGGTTGCAGTTGATTCTATGTGTTGATGCACTATTATGAGTTTAGTTCTGTGTATTTTTTACACTGATCTACCGATTCTAGTTGATTGGTTGAGTTTTGATTAAGTTTCAGTTCATTGGGTTTCAGTGATTGGTATATTCAGTTGTGTTAGAGGTTGATGATTTTATTACAGTGATGAGCTACAATTTGATTGTTGAGCTTAAGTATTCATATTGGATCTAGTGTGAAAATTTATGAAACGTGGTCCACGGATGTTGGTGAGGGTTGGAGCATTTAGTGAGGAAGTCAAAGCTTTCTACTAGTAATAGCTGGTAATCAGATTAGGGGATTGGAGCTCCCTTCTAGTAGGAGCTTGTTATGAAACTAGCTCACAAAAAGATCGAAAAGATAGCTCAACGCCTTAGAAATCAGCCTCTTGATGGGGCAACCTCCTTTACATTACACAAATGAACAATTCTTAGATGATACAAATGACAAGACCACCTTTCTATATATAAGAGCCTAATGGGTCATAATGTAATCAAAGCCGCCATAATAATAATAATGTAAGGGCACAACAATAAAAATAGTGGGCTTCTATGGGGCCCAATAATAACAATATGGGGACTACATGGGCACAACAATATAATGAGGTGGTTGCACTAATAACAATAAGGGGTTACACTAGTAGTATAGGGACCTAACATGCTCCTCTCCTTCAAAAGGGGTTGTCCTCAATGCTTGAGTAGTTCTGGATGCTTCTGTATAAAATTCTCGCCCTCCCATGTGGAATATTTAGCAAGTAAGTTCTTCCACTTGATGAGATACTCTGAAATTGATTAATTTCATAGCTGTCAATTTCCTTTTTCTGTGACTACTTTATGTTTCAATATGATTTTTCCTTCCTCATCAAGTTCTACTAATATTATTTGAATTGGGATCTTCTGCAACTTTTGAATGAGTGGCCCCACTTCTTAGGTCATTATTTCATTCATCCCTTTCTTCATTTACCCAATCTGGTTGGATAATAGAAATAACACAAAAAAATGCTTCCACATCCTCATCCTTTCTTGACAGTGCATCTGCAACAACATTTTTCTTCCCTTTTTTGTAGATGATTTCAAAGTCATAATTGACTATATTTGTGACCCATTTTTTTTTGTTCTTCTAAATATAATATTTGTTCTAAAAAGTATTTAAGACTATCATGATCTGTTTTTACTTTGACGTGTCTTCCCATTAGGTAAGGCTACCATTTCTTAAGTGCATGTAGTATTGCCAACATTTCCTTCTCATAAATAGATTTCTTGAGATGTAGTTGTAAAAATACCCAATTTCCTACATAAAAACTTCTTCCATTGCGACATTGATCTCCATGTTGTTTCATTCGATTCTGCACCAAAGTGGCATTATCCTTTAAAAGTTGGAGAACCTATTGTTGATGCTCGATGTGATCTTTCACTGCTTGAATATTTTTCTTCTTGATATGTCCTTCTACCTTGAGAGTTTGAGGAGTGGTAATTTCTTCCAATGCATTACAAGATATGGTTAGATTCATTTCTTGATTCTCGATATGATATTTCACTTCTTGAACATTTTTCTTCTTGATATGTCCTTCTATCTTGAGAATTTGAGGAGTGGTAGTTCTTGCCAATGATTTACAAGATATGGTCAGATTCATTTCTTCTTTCTCCGGGGTTGGTTCCTGGTGTATATCCTCTTCTTTTGAAATTTCTTGATCCTTTTCTTCCTACTCTTCACAATCTGTGTAAAATAATTTCTTCTCAGCACACTTATGACCTCTAGTGTATTTGCTATCACAATTGTAACAAAAGCCCTTTTTCTCTTTTTTCTTCTGATTTTTGTGGTGTAAACCTTGTAGGTTATGGAAGGATAGGAGAAAAAAAACTTTCATATTTATAGTTGTGAGTGGTAGGATTCCTTGTTTCCATAACTCCACTTTCAATTTTTCTTGCCAACCTAAATGCCTTCTTTAATGACTGAGGTTCCCAAAGAAAAACCGCATGTTGAATGTTATCCTTTAAAGTCCCTATGAAGACATCAATCCTTTGCTTCTCTTGAATATCGTTTACCCTTATATTAAATTTTTGGAAGTCCTTAATGTGCTCTGCCATGGAACTCTTTTGTTTGAGATTTATCAATTGGGTAAAGAAGGTGTTTCTCTTTATGTCCTCATAATGTGCTATCATTTCCTTCGTGAAAATTTACCAAGTGACAAGTGGCTTACAAGAACAAAGCCATTTATACCATAAAAATTGATTTGATTCTAAATATAAAGATGTAATACGTACCTTTTGTAACAGTTGTACATCATGTAGATTAAAATATTACATTCCATCTGGAGTATCTAATTTACCGGATCCTTTCCATCAAACTACCTCATATCCCCTTTTCTTGATTTTAAGAGCTCGATCTTGAAACTATTGTAACTCTATAATTTCAGATCTACAAGGTTTGAAATGGTGACCTGCAGTATCCCTTTGCGTCCTCTTTCCAATTCCATCAGTTTGATCGAAATTTGATTCTCCAAGAAATAGTTATGCCCAATATCCCAAGGTGACCTTCTTATATACTTTTTAAGTAGATCAAACTTGTATGAAGTGCCACGTGTTACCGTTTCAACCTCTGGATCTACAAAAACTACACAGAAAACTGCAGTCTATCATCTTTCTATACCTTCTAACAAAATTTCAATCTGATGCTCAGAAAGAAAGTTATGATGATTTTCTCATGTCACCTGTTTATATCACTGTCTATAATGAACAATGCCTTTACCTAGGAGATTTTGCAGAAAAGGGATAGGCTCAAGCCCCATGGACATTCCTTATGCCAAATGGAGGAGGAGGTAATAAATGATTTTGTTAATCTCTTGTAATTGTAAAACACAAATCTGGTAGGATATGGAAACCCTGATAGAAGAAAGAGATGGGTGGTATTGAGACTTAATAACTAGTTTCTTCAAATATTGGTAGTATCATCCAAATTCAAAATATTCTAAGGCTCTTTGTATAATACTATCTTAAGGTATATGGCTGGGTATAAATTTTATAATTTTTTAGAATAGTTAAAGACCTTATTTTCAATGTGCCTTACATAGTAGAATTATCTTTTTCAACTTTAAATACTCTCCCAATATTTATTCTTAGAGGTAGATATGTTATGAGCCTATAGATAAATCTTGGCCCTGGGGTTATTTTGAGGGAGCTTGTCTAGGTAACCCAACCTCATGTGGGGTTGGGGGGATTTTTTTTCTAAATAAGTATGTCGAGTTTCTAGATTTGAAACTACTTTTATAATTAACCACTTTGAAAGGGATCACCAACGTCTAAATATTTACTGTCTTTATGGTTGTTATAAATTGAATGAAGGGGACAAGAAAAATGAAAAATTCGTTATTTAGTCCTTGTTACCCCCTCGCGTTTAGAGGTAGCTAGAGGAGATTTTGCTTGTATCACTCTTGTACATAGGAGTAATTCCACAATTAACATTTGTGTTCATCAATAGGAAATTTCCCTTTAGATGCATCAAACTATGTTCAACTTATTCACTTGAAAATTTTGGTGACTGACACACATGAAGTACATGAGTTTGTTGCTTCATGTTAATGTTCAAGGTTAATGCATATTTAAAAACAAGGAATGAACAAGACGTAAGTTCAATATTGAAAGGAAAACAAAGGGATATGAATGATAAAGCAAAATCCAAAGTAAATTTTGATCTCTACCTTGTCACTATGAGACCATTATTCCAAGTCATATTCAATGCAACACATACCTAAAAATGACTAAATAAGAGTATCTCTGGAATTTATCCTCACTAAACACATTGGAAATGCAATTGAGAAATTTTACTGTAGGTTCCCAGAAATAGAGGAATATGCTAGAACCACCTATGCACGCATCTGTGTGGAAATGGACTTCAGCACCGGATTCCGAGCTAAAATAAACCTAACAAGTAAAGACTATGTCTAGAACCAGAAACTTGATTATGAAAGTATCCTCTTCAGATGTCGATCTGCTTTGAGACAGACCATCTAGCCAAAAATTCCCCAAAAGCCTCCCAGAAAAATTCTGCTAGAAAGAATCACCACAAATCCACATGGAGGGAAGGAGAACAAAAAGAACATTACACTATCATCAAGGAAGAATACTCTCCAGAAAACTCTGTATCACAAGAAATCAGGCAAGAAAGAAACAACTCTCAAGACAAGCAGGGGGAAAGCCCCACCCAAGAGCAAAAAAGTGAACTCGACAACCCTTCAAGCATCAACAATTATGAGGATTCGAATATCACACAAAATTAATCTTGACTTAACAACAAAATAGATCTCCCAGACCAAACTTCTTCTCTCACTATCTTCAAAAGGACAAACACAATAGATTGCGAAGCTAAGACACCAATGTCCCAAGAACCAGAAGAGATGAATGAGATGCAAGATAAAGGAAGTTGGAGGATGGTAGAGAAAAAAAAGAAAGCTATTGGACCAATCTCGCCAGGAAAGATGAGAAGCGAGACAATTAAGAACTAAGAAAATTATAGGCCCGATAGACCAATTTGGTCTTGGTGGATGTTAACCACCACCACCATCATCATCATCAGTAAAATGTATAAGCTAAAAAAGGGGAATATATGAAATAAAGTGAAAGAAAACAAGAGAAAGGAAAGAAAGGGGTAGTAAGGAATAATGACAAGGAAAAGATAACTGAGTGTATAAGCATTCCTTTCTCAAAGGTGCTCAAGTGGATGAAAATATTATATAACCTTACATAACTATGTACGACCACTCTTGAAGTCAAACCCCATACCATTCTATCTGTCATTACAAATACCCTTTGATGGCTTTCCTAGGACACACCACTCTTCTTGGGTACTAGCACACCTAACAAGGGCTGATGATGATCATCCCATACCTAAACTTGACATGTGGCACATATTCTATAAGATATTGTAAAGTTCAATAGGATACTTAATTTGATCTACCTAATGGAATTTACGTATGAAATTATGTTGCATTGAGTTGTGTACATTCCCCCAATTGATGGTCACACTTAGAAATTTAGAGCCTCTCCTTTGATGATGTATTTTTCTTATATATGACGTGGGCATGAGCTTTGAATTTTTGGAGGATCTAGGAGGGTTACTTACACATTTTGAACACCACCTACACATCTTTTTCCAAAGGACATCCCACTTCTTTTGGAGGTTGTTCCATTACTTTGGAGGGCATTGGGCCTTTGAGGATGTGGCACACATGAAGAGATTATATACCCTAGTTGGAGAGGTTGTGGCACATTTGGATGTGATATGACACTTGGATGATGAAAGGTTGAACCTTTTGGTGGAAACATTACACCTTTAGAGCCCCTACACTTCATTATTGAGTGAGTTGTCCACTTTATGATGCCACTTGTGTGAGATGGAGCATGCATTTTATGATGGACATATTGTTTTATGAGAACATTTACCTCATTTTCAAGGCATCAATGGGGATCTATGTACCTACCCACTCTTATATCATGGATAATTTACTTATCGTTTCCTTATCTCTATGGTTTGTAAGAGGTAAAGGAATTGTTTTATGCATTTATGGAATTTATTAGATGAGAAGGGCGATTGACTATTCCACGTGGATATTGGTGGCCACCTACCTATTCCACTTGGATCCCCACCATTGTTTCTTTTATTTTCTCAGTTTCCTTATTTGTAGCACAATTTACTCTTTTTGGCAGTTTTTCGGGTCCTGAACTTCCATAGCTGTTTTGAGGCCCTGAATGACATTTTTTGGGAAAATTGACACCAACATGGAACATTCACTGATGTTGGTCATTCAAATTTGTATTCCTCAGATAGATCATTCTAATGAGGTATTTTTCACGTCAAACGGAGATCGTATGCCGACGTTACGACATCAGGAATTTAATGTACCAATTTACCCAAATAGGGCCAATAGTTTAGCGCTTCATCTCATAGCGTTAGGTTTTTGGACATCCCGACCCCATGAATGCCTGATGACCCTCTAAAACCCACATCCCCAGGGTTACCTTTGGATGCCACATCGAAGTTTAGCTTGAGAAAACCCTCAGGGGTCATGAGAAGCGAGAAGGAGATTGGTTGAGAGGAAACTTTAAGTTCCAATATGAAGGTGCAAGCGTTTGCAGGGATAAGTTGAGAGTAGATAATATTCACACTTCTTGGGGGTTGACCTTCAAATCATCAGAATGCCATTTCTATACTAGTATAGATTCTCTTATATTGCATCCCTAAACCATACTGGAGGTCGACCAATCCTTTTCTTTTTCTAGAAAGCATGTTTCCTGTAACCAAAAGGACTTGAAACTGAAGGGTCAATTATGTTGGCCCAACTTAAAATCCATTTCTAGCCAGATTGGCCAATGGTAAAATCCTAGACATGGAAGAATGGAGGCTTCAAAGAAAATGTCCTTATTGATATGGTCTTCAAAGACCATGAATCTATCTAACCTAGAGGTGACTTGGTGGGCTCGGCCTCTCTAGTTGTTCGATGTGAATATCCTGTTGATGGTTGAAATATGTACTACTTTTAACTCCACAATCCAAGTTTGAAAGAGATCCATTTCTGGATCCTTCCATCTTATCCCACCATTTTTCTCTTCTTGCGAGGTTATGAGGTTAGAATCTCCCCCAATCAACCAAAGTTTTTCCTTACTCATTGTGTGAAGCTTTCCTAAATATTGGAGAAAATCTTCTTTCTCACTGGAATATGAGGACCATAGACAATCATACCCACTCTTTAGCCTCAATATGTCTGAATTTTCCAAATAAAATACGGAGCATACTGATCCAATGGTTAAAATGGATCATGCTAGGGTTCCAAAGTATGGAAATGCCCCCTCCACTACCTCTTATTTAACCCATAAAATCTAAGAAAATATCTTAAGGATTACTCCATTGAAATAAAACAAACATTGACCTGACTATACATTCTTCAAATGTTTTGTCTTTGAAAACAATGCTTGGACCAATTAGACTAGTTCAAGCTACTCCCTCTTCCACCAAAAGGTATAGTCTTTGTTATGAAACCAGCTCAAGAAAAGATAGAAAAGATAGATCAACGCCTTAGAATTCAGCCTCTTCGAGGGGGAAACCTCCTTTAAATTACATAAATGAACAATTCTTGGACGATACAAATGAAAAAACCTCCTTTCTATATATAGGAGTCTAAGGAGTCACAATATAACCCAGCCGACCTAATAATAATGATATAAAGCCACAAAAATAACAATAGAGGGATTTTATGGGGCACAGTAATAACAATATGGGGGCAATAGGGGCACAAAAATATTAATAAGGGGTATAACTACAATAGTAATGGGTAATCACTAGTATTGTAGGGACCCAACATGCCCCTCTCCTTCAAAAAAGTGTTTTCCTCAATGCTTGAGTAGTTTTGGATACTTCTGTATAAAATTCTCATCCTCCCATGTGGAATGTTCAGCAGATAAGCTCTTCCACTTGATAAGATACTCCGAAATTGATCGATTTCGTAGTTGTCGAGTTCTTGTTTCTGTGACTACTTTCGATTCCAATATAATTTTTCCTTCCTTGTCAAGTTCTAGAAATATTGTTTGAACTGGGAGCTTGTTGCCTATAACCTTCTTTAAACATGAAACATGGAAAACTGGGTGCAATCGAGAAGTTGTAGGAAGCTCCAATTTGTATGCCATAGTACCAATCTTTTGCAACACCTTGTACGGAACATAATACTTTGGTGATAATTTACTATCCTTCTTAGGTTGCTTGAGGGACATTTTCTTATATGGTTGTAGCTGCAGGAATACCCAAACACCTACATCAAAACTTCTTTCACTGCAATGTTGATCTGCCTGTTGTTTCATTCTATTATGTGCCAACACGAGTTTATCCTTTAAGAGTTGGAGGACTTGTTGTTGATGTTCGATGTGATGTTCCACTGCCTCAACCTTAGAATTTTCTCTTAAATATGATTTGATGGATGGTGGTTGATACCCATAAAGTGCATAAATGGGGTCATTTTTGTTGCTATATGGAAGGAAGTGTTATACCACCATTTAGCCAGAGGCAACCATTTGACCCATTGTGTCTGTTTATCAGATACAAAGAAACGAAGATATCCTTCCAAACATTTGTTTACTATCTCAATTTTCCCATCAGATTAAGATGAGCTATGAGCTAATTGAGTACCAAGACAAGAAAATAATTCTGTCCAAAAATTTCCAGTGAAAATGGGATCTTTGTCACTTACAATAATCTTTGGGTTTCCATGTAGCTTTTGAATTGTTTCCATAAATGCAGTAGAAATTGTACTGGCCTTAAATGGATGTGATAATGCACAAAAGTGTGCATACTTGGTAAGTCTGTTAACTACCACCATGATGACACTCTTTCCCTCGTACTTGGGTAAACCTGTGATAAAATCCATTGAAACCTCCTCCCAACGTTGGCTTGGAATGGATAAAGGTTGTAATAGACCTGGTGTCTTAATTGTTTCAACTTTATTTTGTTGGCAAACCAAACATTCCGCCACAAACTTTTGAATATTTGATTTAAGGCCATCCCAAAAAAAATTCCTTCTTAACCCTGTGGTAATTTTTCAAAAATCCTGAGTGCCCTCCTAAGGGAGAGGTGTGCAATTCCATAAGAATCTTTTGTTTTAGCTGGGAATTCTTACAGAGGTATAAGCAATATTTTTACCGTAACGAATCATTTTGCCAGCTAAATGTATCAGACGTACTAGAATCTTGTTGTAACTTTCGAATAAGTGCCCACATTTCTTCGTCATTCTTCCATTCCTCCCTTGCTTCGTTTATCCAATCTGGTTGGATAATAGAAATGGCGCACAACAATGCTTCCACATCCTCATCCTTTCTTGAGAGTGCATCTGCCACCACATTTTGCTTCCCTTTTTGTAGATGATTTCAAAGTCATAACCCAACATCTTTGTGACCCACTTTTGTTGCTCTTCAGAGGATAATCTTTGTTCTAAAAAGTATTTAAGGCTATCATGATCCATTTTTACCTTGAAGTGTCTTCCCATTAGGTAGGGTCACCATTTCTTAAGTGCATGGAGTATTGCCAACATTTCCTTCTCATAAATAGCTTTCTTAAAAACTTTCCCTTGATTGGATGACTTTCAAAAGCAATGGGTCTTTCATCTTGCATTAGAACAACACCAATTCCATTTCCTAAAGCATCACATTCCACAATAAAGGTTTTTGTGAAGTCCGGTGTAGCTAAGACTAATGCTTGGCACATTGCCTCTTTAAGATGTTCAAAGGCCTTTGTTGCTTTCGGAGTCCATGAAAATGCATCTTTCTTCAATAATGTTGTTAGAGGTGCTGCTATTCTCCCATAATTCTTAACAAACTTGCGATAATACCCTGTCAACCCGAGAAATCCTCGCAGATGCTTTATGGATGTGGGGATTTTCCATTCCTTAATGGCTTTAATTTTTCTAGGGTCTACCTTAACTCCTTCATGAGATACAATATGACCAGATATTCCACCTCCTGGACTCCAAAGAAACATTTGGATCTTTTTGCATATAATTGTTTCTCCTCCAATAGTTGTAGCACCTTGTCAACATGTTCAACATGATCCTTCCAAGACTTGCTGTAGATTAGTATATCATCAAAAAATACTAACACAAATTTTCTAAGGAATGGTTTGAAAATTGAATTCATCAAACCTTGAAATGTTGAAGGTGCATTGGTAAGGCCAAAAGGCATGACCAAAAATTCATAATGACCCTCATGAGTTCTAAATGATGTTTTCAGAATGTCTTTAGTCTTCATTCTGATTTGATGATATCCTGAACGAAGATCCAACTTGGTGAAGTAAATTGATCCATGCAATTCATCCAGTAATTCATCAATGATGGGAATGGGGAACTTATCTTTAATAGTGAGCTTGTTGAGCTCCCTATAATCCAGACACATGCGCCATGATCCATCCTTCTTGTGCACCAATACTACTGGAGTAGAGAAAGAACTTTGACTCGGTTGAATTATACCACCCTCTAGCATTTCTGCAACCATACGTTCAATTTCACTCTTTTGGACATAGGGATATCTGTACGGCCTGATGTTTGGAGGAACACTTCCTGGAATCAGATGAATAGCATGATCATGATCACGCATAGGTGGGAGACCTTTGGGAGTCTCAAATACCTTGGAATGATTGTCCAGGACTTTTTGGAGATCTGGAGAAATAGATGATTCCGATGTGGAAACATCTAGCGAACATATTGTGCAATTACACCTCTTTGTTCATTTTTTAGAAGCTTTGTCATACCATTAGAGCTGATTATCTTTCCTGGTTTCCCTGCAATACCCCTTAATTCAACTTCCTTTCCTTCCGTAGAAAATTTGATGAAAAGTTCTTGAAAATTAAAAGCTATTGTACCCAAGGATTGTAGCCATTGGACTCCTAGTACAACATCAGCACCTCCCATTGGAATGGAAAGCATTGGGCTAGTCAATACATATTCTCCCATGGATAGCTTGATATTATGGCACTTTCTAGAGAAATTTATTGTTCCTCCATTTGCAATCATCACTTGACACTCTGGTGCTGGATATAGGAAGCAATTCAATTCTTTTGCTACCTTACAATGAATAAAATTGTGGGTGCTTCCTGAATCAATCAACACTATTACCTTTTTCTTCTTGATTTGTCCTTCTATCTTGATGGTTTGAGGAGTGGTAATTCCCGCCAATGCATTACAAGATATGGTTGGATTTATTTGTTCTTCATCTACCCTTTTTTCATGGAGTATATCCTCTTCTTTTGCCCTTTCTTGCTCCTTTTTTTCTTCCTCTTCACAATATATGTAGAATAATTTCTTTTTAGCACACTTATGACCTTTAGTTTATTTTCTATCACAACTGTAACAAAGCCCTCTTGCTCTTTTTTCTTCCAATTGTTGAGGTGTCAACCTTATAGGTTGTGGAAGACTAGGGGCAACAACACTTTTGTCTTTATAGTTGTGAGTGGTATGCTTCTTAGTTTCCATAATTTTGCTTTCCATTTTTCTTGCTAACATGAATGCCTTCTCTAATGAATCAGGTTCCCAAAGGCGAACATCATGTTGGATATTATCCTTTAAAGACCCTATGAACACATCAATCCTATGCTCCTCTGGAATATCTTTTACCCTTATGTTCAATTTTTGGAACTCCTCAATGTGCTCCATTATTGAACCCTTTTGTTTGAGACTAATCAATTGGATAAAAAAAGTGTTACTTTTTGTATCCTCATAATGTGCTATCAATTCTTCCGTAAAAATTTCCCAAGTGATAAATTGTTTACGAGAGCAAAGCCATTCATACCATACAAGCTGATTTTGTTCCAAATATAAAGTTGCCATACGTACCTTTTGTGTGTTTTGCACATTATTGAGATCGAAGAATTGCTCCATGTGTAATATCCATGTGGTGGTATCCTTGCCATCAAACTTCCTCATATCGATTTTTGGAATATGGTGAGTCTTCGATCCAACATTAGAGTCTATGGAATCATGATTAACATTTCTTTTGTTCTCATCATGAGTTTCCTTTAGTACCCTTTCACCATTAGTGACCATTTCTTGTAGCCACTTATTCATATTTATCTTCAATTCTTCCATCTTATCATCCATGCCATCAATTTTAGCGTCCATGCCATTCACCTTAGCTTCCATGCCATCCATATTAGCTTCTACGCCTTTCTTTAAACAATCCATCTTAGCTTCTACAACTTTCTTTAAACCATCCATGTTAGCTTCTACATCTTTCCTTAAACCATCTATCTTAGATTTTGTTGTTTTTTGTGCAAGTGACACTTGTTGCACTTGTTCTTGTAATTTTGATATATCGTACAGGATTTCTTCTTCTTCTTCATGAGTCATGCTAGAGCTTTCAAGTTCCTTACCAGGTGTTTGCATTTTATTTCCTCAAGGAATCAATTACCGATAATAATGCTCTATTATACCCTTTGAATTCCTTAAAAATAAATTTTCAAACCAAGCTTAAGCAAAAAATTAAGAAAATCTACACACCTTTTTTCACTTTGTAGGAGCTCGATATTTCCTCTGATGTATCTCTGTACTTTCTGATCATCTAGTTCTAAATTTTTGACCTGCAATATCTCTCTGTGTCCTCTTTCCCATTCCATAAGTCTGACCCAAATTGGATTCTCCAAGGAAGATTTATGCGAAATCTCCCACAGTGACTTGATTATAGACTAGTTCAGTAGAGCGAACTTGTACGACATGCCACAGGTCACTGTTTGGACCTTTGGATCTGAAAAATGCCTACAAGAAACTACAGTCCGTCCTCTTTCTGTACCTTCTTATGAAATTTCAATCTGATCCCCAGAGAGAAAGTTATGACAATTCTCCCCAAGTCACCTGTTTGGAATGTAATTCAAGAGTCTGCAAAAAGACCAACTTCCTCAGATCATATCTCCTCAAATGTAGCGCGAAAAGATCTGAAATTAGAACCCAAGGTTTAGTGCGATTTCTTCTCAAATGGATTGTTTTTGCAACTTCTGAAACATTGTAGAAAAAAGTTATAGCGAAAATGCCACGATGACCTATTTGGAGCAGCGAAACCCTAGAATCCAAAGCTCTGATACCAAATGTTATGAAACCAGCTCAAGAAAAGATAGAAAAGATAGATCAACGCCTTAGAATCCAGCCTCTTCGAGGGGGAAAGCTCCTTTACATTACATAAATGAACAATTCTTGGATGATACAAATGACAAAACCTCATTTCTATATATAGTAGTCTAAGGAGTCACAATATAACCCAGCCGACCTAACAATAATAATATAAAGCCACAAAAGTAACAATAGAGGGATTCTATGGGGCATAGTAATAAAAATATGGGGGAAATAGGGGCACACCAATATTAATAAGGGGTATAACTACAATAGTAATGGTGTAATCACTAGTATTATAGGGACCCAACAGTCTTCTAGGTGTGACCAAAATTTTTCTAAAATCAATAGCATTTGAAATGACTTGTAAACATTGTGAAAGTATGATGATGAAATTTGAAATTGCAGATACAATCCACATGTACATGTTTCATAACTCCAGTGAGATATTGTCTCTTTGTTCCATCAACAAAGTTCTAACTTTTAATATTATCAAATTTTAACAATGAAATAAAGTTTATTGCAAAATTAAAAAACTTCACATCTTTATATTATAAAGTCAAACAATTACACTGCCATTAGAAAAACACAATAATACTATTTTCTATTAAAAAATAAGAATACTTTTAAATGGATTAAATTAAGATAAGGTAAGGTCTATATAATACATATTCAAATAATTGCTTTGTAATTTAAAGAATATAATTGTTTTTTCAATCTAAAAAAGCACAACAAAGTATATTTTTAATTAATCACAACTATGGACTATTCAATTACATCATGACTCTTTACATTCCAAAATTGACAATTTCACTTACAAATTATTTACAAAAGTATATCACGATTTACTCGTACCCATATAGGACAAAATTGGGTAGAGATAACTAGACAACTTAATAAGACAAAACATATGATGCTTCTGTTTGGGGAAACTTTAGCTCAACAACCTCTGCTTCGCCAAAGTAACAATGCCAAGTTATGTACTACACAAGATATCTAGGGCTCTACTGCCAGCTATCTTAACCCACAACCTTTATGGGACCCAAGCTATTATAGTGCTATACATATTACATCCTAACACATAGCCTATAGGGATCCAATCTATTATAGGGCGCCAAAGATAAATAAAGGAATTGTTAAAATATTTATAGAATAAAAAAAAAACTTAAATAATACTACACCACTTATCAATAAAGTTTTCATCTTTAAATGTTAGTATTGAAGTGGTAAAGGCTCAAATATTTATCTATTTTTGCATATTTTCTTATAAGGCATGTATAGTGTACTTTCTTTCTCATAAATTAAAATTTAAAATAAATCTAAATCCATATATATGATCTCTTCATGTACATGATACATATATTATTATAACTAAGAAACGTTCCTTGGTAATGATATGTTTGTTCATGCATGCAACATTGAGTAAGATATAAATATAAAAGTAACTTAACTTGCAAACTTGATAACTTGTAAATGAAACAAATAAATCCATTTTAACTACATTCATCAAAACTAATGTAACATTGATAGAATATGACATCAAATCCACATCATGAATTTAAAAGTCAATGAAGACATTTTCATACACACAAGTTCAAATTCATGTATTTGTATTCCAAATTTGTCTAGCTATACATTTTTATTTTCTACAAAATGGAACTTCATTCCCAACATAGATAATGGAAGTTCATGCCCATGAATGACATTACGGAAAAGTGGCCTCACAAATGATCTAGAAATTGGGTGTATAAGTCACCATCACCATTATTGGCACTCCGAAGTGCATTTCCAAATTGATATTGCTGAAAAAATTCAATGACCAATTAGTTGTAAAATCCAAAATGCATATAATAAATTTCGTTAATTAATGATAAGTGTTTGATCAACTACTCATTATCACCATGAAGATCTAAGGAAATGGAGAAGATTTCCCTTCCTGGGTAGATGATGGAGCACTTGGTGATGGATATAGGCATGATTCAGGGGTGATGGATAAAGGCATGGTGGGAGAAAAATTGGGAAAAGGTAGTGGGTTTGGGCGATGATACATCCCCATGGATTGTACGATAGTGGGAATAACCCTAGGGTGAGTGATCACCCTAGGGGGGGAAATTGGAAGGTTAAGAGTGGATGATTGGAACAATGAGAAGGGTGGAAGGTTAAAGGGTAGGGGTGGGAATGGGGAAGGGATTGGGGAGGTGGTTCTAGGCATGGGAGAATTTATGATGGAAAAAGGTGGTGGGTGTGGCCGACAGCACATCCCCATTGGTTGTACAATAGGGGGAAGCACTCTGAGGGAGAAAATTGGGATGGTATTGATTGGAGAAGTGTTGCCAAGGCTATAGTTTCTTTCACTGACATTTTAATCAAATAATTGGAGTCGACAAGTTGGCCTATCAACTGTATCAACAAAAAATGTACATATAGTTATGCCTATGCATTGCAAATGATAGTATATCATATTTCACTTGAAAAAATGCATAACATTAGATTTCCATACCATTTTTGTGTATAATAGAATGTTGCACTAACTTAGGCATATGGTCCACATCTCTTTGTTGTAGAGAAGATAACTCCAGTTGTTCATTCATGTTATTTTTTTTGCACGAACTTGTCCAACCCTTTCAAATTGTAGTTTATCTTTCCCTGCTTTTGACTTGCGACCACAACGCCTTTTCTTATTGACTCGGCTCAAGAAACTATGTTTTCTCTTGGTAATGATCTTGGATGGAGTTAGAGTATTGAAAAACATTCTGTTGTATTCTTGATATGCTCTGTTTACCAAGTTGTTTAATGCATATGCCTTTTCCAAATTTGTAGGTATTATGGATCTCAATTTCTCATGAGTTGATGAGTTAACATGTTTCATCTCATCATCTTCAAATAATGCACTATATGCTCGTACATTGGCTGATTCAATATTATATGAGAAATTTCTAAATCATCAATGCTTGTTTCATTATGATAATTTAGGTTGGGAGGAGAATCAACGCATGTTATAAGCTCTGTTTGGATTTCTGGGCCCAATATAGGTGATGCATTCAAATCAAATAAAATTATAGGAATTTATGTAGTAGCATTAGTGGCATTAGGCAATTCATTTTCACCCAAACTAATGTTACTCACCAGCATCTCAACTTTCAATACATTTTTACAGGCATTTCCATTTAGGGCCCACTTGCAATTACCGAAGTGTAGATTGGAATCTTTATATATGACATTGTACGAAAGATCACGAGTATTCTTATTTTGGCTACGAACCCAATAATTGTTGTTACTCTTTTCATCAAGCACACAATCTTCATTTGGGATTTGGTTAGTTCTACACTTGGATGAATTCAACTGTTCCTCAATTTTTCTGGGTCGTACAAAACCAACTTCTTTTAAACGTTGCATACGATTGTAATATAATAAAAACTTTGTCAACAACTCATAAATCAACCAATAAACCCGCCTATGGCATGCGCTGTTCTTCTCACTTAGGTACCTTTGCTTGATATATCGATGGTAAGACTCAATTGCATTATTTGTATTTTGATTGGAATGTGGAAATTTTTTGTACGCCTTTGCCCACATATCTGTAGAAAGAAATTTATTGGTTATGAATTAATAACTATACATATGACATGCAAAATAGAGTCATTACAGCCATTTATAAGAAACTTACATATTTTGTTGCTGGCTAACCAAGTTGTTTTAAAATATTCCAAAAACTTTGTATGGTCACTGAATCCTTCAAATAAATTTTCAACTGCCTTTTTTATAGATTCATCATCTTCACATGTGTGCATGATTTCTCCTAAAGCATGGAAAATGCGGATTTGGTTTTCCCTTCCTTAGACTTTTTTTCCAGCATTCTTCAACCATGCACGACGAAGATTCCACACAAATAATAATATTGTACAATTGATTGAAGACCTGGAATAACATACTTTCTAGAGAGAATATACATTAAGAATATTTTTATGCCTCTTATAAAAGGAATAAGCACATCACCTTAACGCTTCAATTTTAGCAGTAGCATCATATCTAATGAAGGCTTTAACACAACAATCTGGTCACTCTTTATTCCCAATTGCAAAGAGAGTTGACATCCATTTAGAAATATCAGCTACAGTATTGCGTGATGATATCACCCAAGCTACTAGAACCTTATTGTGATGTTTGTTGAAAACCATTCAAGTGTAAAGTTGATACTACATTACAAACAAAGTACATAATTATATTTATATAAGGTAACAGCATTAAAATGGCGTTGAATAAATGAATTAGATTTAGGATAAGCTTTTACTCACCCCGTACTTATTCATACTAGATGTTGAATCCATTGAGATTATATTGTTCTGAGAATATTTTAGCATCATTGAACGCATCCACCTTGTTTGTATGCCTATGATTAAAGGGATGTTTTTAGCAAGATCTTGTTTCTCGTAGAAGAAAAGGTTGTCAACGTGTTCCTTATACCAACATTCTACATTGATTGGATCATTTTGATCTTTAACGTACTCTAGCCTTATGGTATCATTGTAAATGTTTAATATATCTTGTCTTGTCATGTATGTATCTCAAGATGTCCTTGTGTATAACTCAAAGAGTCCATCCTTCACATCAAAGATGAACTTGTCCCTTATCATTGTAACATTAAAACTTCTTTGGATTAAATGTTTGAAAATAGATTGCATATCCCTTGTTAAATGTGGTGCATAACTAAATCTCATAGGCCTACTGATTGCATATTTTCTATGACAAACAACACTGGATTTATCAATATGACTACATGCAGTATATATTATTACAACATCATCTGGTCTAAGTTGAAGTCGTCGCACAATGAAGTGACATTGGCAACCAAATTTAATACTTTCATGTCGATTGCGTTTTTCGTTTTGATATGAGGATTCACTCATAATTATGTTTTTGCACTTTGGACCATATGCACACCAATAACTATATATAAAACATTTACGATAAATTAGATATAACATTTATGCATCTTGACAAAAATTATACATATATTTAAAAAAGATATAAAGACTCACATAATGTACTCCATATATGTTGAAAAATATGTTTGTTTTATATCCTCTACTTTTTTACTTCGTTGAGAAGTAAGAAGAAATTGAGTGGGTGCATGTTCACTCGATTCCTCTCCTCCTATAAAATCATCAAGTTGACAATATGGAATAATTGCAACTTGGTACCCATAAATCTCTGTCCATGTTAAATCTTCTACTAAAAATTCAATCATATCCTCTGGGTCTTCAACTTCCAACGCATTAATCCTCTCCCACTTCTTCATTCTTCAAATACCTATAAAAATGGCATAGAAAATAATTTGGTTTGAGTAGATATTATGGTCTTGATTAATGCATATCACTAAGAATAGAAATCACATTTTTAGGTAGCTATTTTATACTTTTCAGGTAAACCACTTTGGTAAAGGTCATATTTGGGTAATTAATCAACTTAGAGATTTTTGACAAATTTAGACTAACCATGTATGGCATATGATGTCTTTGTGGAGGTGGTGTCAGCATGTTGGTCTCATGGTACAACTTGTGATGAGTGGTTGAAGTGGAAGGGGTCGAAGGGAAATACCTAACATGCAAATCTCATAAAAGAAAGGATGCGCCCAACACCAAGGCATGATATGGTGTGCTAATACAGGCCCTTCAAAGAGGGATCAAAGGGAGAGACATAACACCTCTCTCAAAGCAGGAAGGTTTTGTAATCTCCTAGATTGATGGTTTGGGTCAAAAATAATGTTGGAATGTCACACCACTTTGAGTTTGATCAAGAAAGAACTAAGTTTACTAAAGGGAGCAAGACTCAATGCATTCTCCACAGAAAAAGTGAGCATTCTACACTAACTTGATTTAGACAATTTAGAGGCTACATCCATATGAGGGAAAAGGTGATTTTGATGCCTCCCTTCAAATAACCTACAAGGAAAACTAACTTTACCCTTTTCCCCAAGAACATAAGAATCACTAGTCAATGGATCAACCATAATTTGATGGGAATATTTATACCACACTTCTAAGACTCTAGGTATACCAGAACAATCCTTAAGAAGGTGAGCACCCTGACAAAGCTTACAAAGTTATTTGGGTGTGCATTGCATGTTGGAGAGTTCCTAAACATTACCAACACTCATGACCATGGTTGGTTTGTTAAACCCTTTCTTATGTTGCTTCTTCTTCTTCTTCCTTCTCTTATTCTTCTTATCCTCATAGTTACAAGCATCATGAATTTCACCAGGAGATGAAGAAGAAAGGGTAGAAGACATGATGGAAGAAGAAATGATTTATTCATGATAAATAATAATAAAGTTTTATACAAGAGTAATCAACATCGTACTCACTTGGCCCTTTTTTCTCCTAATGGTCTATTTTATTAATTTTATGAAAAGTATAAATATGAAAATTCATATCATATTTTATTAAGTTTGTTAAAAGTATAAATATGAACAATCAGTAATCAACTAATTAGCTAGTGGTTGGGTTGTTGAAATAATGGCCAACAACACAACATTTAGTAAAATCTGTTAGCCTCCTGCTGCAACAGGTATTCATTTTTCATGATTGACATTTTCACATGCCAAATATGTCATTCTTTGTAGGCTGCATTGTTCCATATTTCCAGAACAGGCCAATGAAGATGCCATGAAAGTGTCCTGGTCCAAATGCCACTGCTGTATTCCATTTTTTTATCACAGTTATTAGGCAGTTTTTCATTCAGAGGAGGTACTCAAGCTGGATTTCACTAACCTCCCTTTCTTCTCATTTCCCCCAAGAGGTCAAGATCTGCCTGAGCCTCTCAGTTTCATCATTTCCATGACATTCGCCTTGGTAAGGATTTGCTTTACTCAAGGACTTCTCACTCATCATCTGTGAGCCTTATTTTCCCCAACAAAGCCTAAGGTCTCATACCTTAGCGCCCTCTTTTCATCTCCATATTAACTATTAACTTTATTATATAACTCCCTATTAGTTTTTCCCTTTCCCTTTTAGAATCATCTATATAAAACTCCCCTATGCAAATACCCCCTCCCTGGAAAAATAGCCATATTTCCTATAAGTCCGGGGAATCACAGTCCATCTGGGGCTGTCTTTAGCCCATCCGAGTCATAACAGGGATTAGTCTGACACCTAGCCAGATTAATAACCTCTTCCCTATCCCCAAAACCCTTAAAAAGCCACTTTTGCCCATATCCTAAGATTTCGGGCATAAATTGCTAAAAACCCGTGCTCAAAACCCATACTTTACCCCTTACCCTAAGCACTAAACGCAAAAACATACTCCGCCTGTTTATAATCCCATAACCCACTAAACCTATAGTTTTTACCCCCGTCGCGCTATATTAAAAACGAAATATACTACGTATATCCCCGCCCACTAACCCGTCGTCGCCTCGCGTCTACTGCTAGCCGTTGGATTGCCCGCCCCGCAGATCAATGGTGGGCGGGCCGCCCCACCCCCGAACCACCCGAGCTTTAGTGTCCGTGAGATGGGTGATATTGCCACCGTACTCCCGCCACGCGTCAAGCTCCGGGCTGTGGCGGAGCGCCCCCTGACGAAACCACCATCCTCAAAAAGCAGTGCACCACAAAACCACTTACCGCCCGTGACGTCACATCCCACATCACCATCGGCCCAGTCACTACTTGCGTCATGCCCTTTGCCCAGTCACCATGTCGAGTCACCTGCCTACGTGGCCTCCTGCCACGTCACTGCCATGTGTCCCAGCCACGTCATCATCCGTACATGATGACGTCATCTCACCACGTCGCCCTGCTGACGTCACCCGCTGTACAGCGTCACGTCATGCTGACGTCACCCGTCGTACAGCGTCACGCCATGCTGACGTCATCATCACCTTTTTTGTGCGCAGAGGCGAAAATCGCACTTCGGAGCCCCGGAATCCGATTCTGAGGCAGTTTTTGATGAGCGATTTGCGCCAAATCACTCATCGCTAGATTTTTTGGGCCTAAATGGGGAATCTTCAGGGAACCTTTTTATTCTATGGCCCCCAGCAAGCCCGAAAGGCGCTGAATGACCCATTTTTCTTCACGAAGCTTGCCGGAAGGAGCAGAAAATAGTTTTAAAGGAAACAGAGGCCGAACAGCGGCCATGAAATTGTGGATAAGACCCACAGCACGGCAGAACAACATCAATTTATTGCCAAAGAGTATCAGAGGAGGAAGGAGAGCCAAAGAGTTTCCGCCGAAGATTTTTAGGGGCTCGAAGCACTTGAACATTGATGAGCCCCCCAGAAAGTCAAATCAAGAGGAGTAAGCCCATCCTAGCTCTCAAATCATAGTCAAAATCATTCAATACCGCCGAACAGCAATGGTGCAAAGACCAATGCACAGTTATGACAGATGAAAAGCACAGAGCCACCTGGACAGATATTAACTCATTTTGATACAGCTGCCCCCAGCATAGCTCAAAGATATTTTCTGGCTTTTATTTCTGGATAAGATTAGGTTAAAGTAATCAATTTTCTGTCGGACCTGTTAGGTCGGCTATAATAGATAATTTTGGATAAATCTTCCCTATATATACCACCCTCTGTATTGTTTTAAGGGTTGGTTGGTTGATAGTTTTTCACTAGAGACTCGCACTGTATACCTGACATGTTTTCTGTGATCAAAGACTGCTGAAAATCTTGGAGGAAAGATTGTCTGCTCTGTGTCTAATGGTTTCAAGAAGTGAATTTGGAATTCTTGTGCTGCAACATGACTCAATAAGTTTTCCTATCTCTATTTTTTCATTGATATACTGTCTAAATAGCAGAAAGAAAGAATAGTGTAGAATTGGTTAACTTCCCTCTATGTTGATTTTTTGTTGTTTCTTTATGTTTTCCTCTGGATCAGTCATGAATATGAATTCCCTTCGGCTCATATTTCCCCTAATCCATTCATCTTTGACAGTTTTCTAGGAATTCTTAATTGCTCCTAGATAAAGTTCATTCACTTTCCCCCTTTTAAGCTTAATGAGAGATTCTTTGTTTCCTCTCATTCCTTATCCCTCATCCCATCCTTATAAGCTTTCAGTGTTGTTTCATGAGCAGCTACCTTGCTCCTTATTTCTCTTGTGACCAAGAAAACGCACCAGCCGTCCCACTCCTTGACTCCACGCCCAATGGTTTGAAAACTTACCAGACTATGTCTTGCCTCTCTACTTGAAACGTCTTTCTTACCGCCAAAAACAATACAAAACCCCTGTGCACCATATCTAGCCTAAAATCAACAATTAAACAAAGATAAACCTAAAAGAGAGAGCCCTCTCTGACTGCAGGCAGGCTAGAACCTGCAGTCCAAAGTTGGTTTGTGGTTACCTCGGCCGTATCATTTTCTGGAGCTTTAAGGACAACCTGAGTGATAACATAATGGCGACTCCACTGGGGACCTTCCTCAGATAATTTCACAAAGTTTCACGAAGAACGCTGGAAAGCTCCGCTATGCGGAACCAAACCTTCACAGCCATTCTTCAAATCTAGTTCTGATCTTTGATGGTGGATAGAGATCAGGCACTCAAAGTTAATATATCCACCTGGCGACTCCACATCATCCTCATAATAAAGGCTCCACTGGAGGAAGGAACCCAAAAGAAATGTATGAGCAGATCAGGCTTTTGACCTGGATTTTCATCCAAGAGGTCATGTTCTTTCTCTTCCATAAAATTTTGCTGTACATATTGTTTAAATTTAACTTTTATGCTTTTCCTTTAGAAAATGTTGAAGAAAGCCCTCCTTGCACATTAGAACAACAACCTCTAAATGTTGTTGATGCTCACCTCATGGTCAAGGGGGACACTTCTGTCAAATCCAATCATCCTATCCCTATTCATACCGAACCCAATCATTTAGCCCCTGTACACAATCCCGTGCCTCGTAAGGTTCCTGATAGATATAAGCCACTCATTCTGCCTCCTGTGCTCAATCCTTTACCCAAAAATCATCCCATGAAACTCCCAAAATTTGATGGATAGAATGGAGTTACTGCCTAAAAGCATATACAGGCTTTTGAAGATTATTTAAACATTTTCGAGGTAGAAGATGAGGATGTCAGTGTTAGGCTGTTTGCCCTTTCTCTGCAAAGTGAAGTTAGGACTTGGTTTAAAGCATTGCCTGAGGCAAGCATCTCAAATCTCCAGCAGCTATTCAAACTCTTCCTTGATAGATGGATGACCAAAGTCAATTTTCTCATGCTCATAGAAGAATATCAACAGTTAAAAAGGATCCCATATGAATCTGTTTAGCAATTTTCTGAGCGATTCAATCAGGTTTATCACTCTATACCATTGAATATAAGACCTCCCCCTGATTTGGCTCTACTACATTATCCAGCAGCATTTGATCCCGAAATAGAATTTCATCTGAGAGAAAGGAGCCCCTCTACTATGCAACAGATGCAGAACATGGCAGTAGATGTAGAGGTTAATCTGGAAGTTAGGGAGAGGAAGTTAAAAGCAGAAAAAGAGGGTAAACTGGATACCTTGCTAAAGAAAGCAGAGGAACTAAAGCAGACATTCACAATAGAAGTTGAAGGTTTAGAGCACCACAAAAGATCTATTTTGCAAAGGGAAAGTAATGGTATTCCTGAGCAAACCTACTACAAAACAGATGACTTATTCATGCAGCCATACATGATGGAGCAATCTCCTGATATAATATATGAATATAATAGCTTCTCTTCTTTCAACTGTCTGCCCAAATATGATCAGTATGACGATGATTATGAACCTAACGACCAAATCAGCTTCGCAGAGGGATCAGAGCCTATTTTGGCAGAAAGCACAGTTCAGGCTCATTTGCTTGAACCCAATGATCAGCAGGCCCAGTTTAGCTATGAAGAAAAGGAGGAAAACGTAGAGGGCATTGAGTTCAACGAAGGAACTTTACCATTTTGTTTCAAGTATTTTTAGTTTATTAGGGGAGATCATCATGCCATTTATAATAAAGTGTCACCATATTTTGATGTTGACCGGCTAGAGGAGAGTCCAGGCCCCGCTCTTAATGCGTTAACACTAGATTTGCAGCCCCAAAGTGCCAGTGAGTGTTAGATTGCAGAAGACTCAGAAGCGACAACATGTGACCAAAAAATCCAACTGGATTCCCTGCCTGTTAATTTTCAGCCATCTTGGATATTTGAAGAATAAAAAGAACAGTCAACACAAATCTGTTAGGTGCCATCTGAACAGGCTTTCAAAGAATTACAGGATCCATTCCATGTGTTGCACAACCCATCTGAGGGCAAGTTGTGTGATGAGGTAAATCACTGCTCTTCTCAGCTAGCAGGCTGCAAAGCTCAAAATCAAGTTGTTGATGATTCAGAAATTTCAAAGCATGATAGATATCCCAAACTTTTGTACAGTTCTTCAAGTCAGTCTAGCAATAATGTATGTATGCTACAGGACACTTTTCTACAGTTTCTTGTTTCAACAAAGAAGGTCAGCAGCTTCTTGATCTTCTCAAAGATTAATAAAGCCATATCAGATTGCAAGATCTCCATTTCAGGTAACAGCAAGCATAAGCAGCAGGGGCCATTCATATTTATAATGCTTAAGTGGCTGCATTGGCTTTTTCATTTCACCTAACGGCAAAGAAAGTATTGGTTAGGGTAGGTAGGTAGGATTAATAAGGCAACCAGCCAAGCAAATTTTGCAGAATACAGTAGCAATTGAATACAAGGCAGTCTGACCTGATGTTCTTGGCTTTTCACAAGGAAAAGCCATCCCCAAGTGGAGACACTGTTAACCTCCTACTGCAGAAGGTATTCATTTTTCATGATTGACATTTTAACATGCCAAATATATCATACTTTGCAGGCTGCAGTGTTCCATATTTCCAGAACATGCCAATGAAGATGCCATGAAAGTATCCTGGTCCAAATGCCACTGCTGTATTCCATTTTTTAATCACAGTTATCAGGCAATTTTGCATTCAAAGGAGGTACTCAAGCTGGAATTCACTAACCTCCCTTTCTTCTCATTTCCCCCAAGTCACTTACTAACATCCCCCAAGAGGTCAAGATCTGCTTGAGCCTCTAAGTTTCATCATTTCCATGACATTCGCCTTGGTAAGGATTTGCTTTACTCAAGGACTGCTCACTCATCATCTGTGAGCCTTCTTTTCCCCAACAAAGCCTAAGGTCTCATACCTTAGCCCCCTCTTTTCATCTCCATATTAACTATTAACTTTATTATATAACTCCCTATCATTTTTTCCCTTTCCCTATTAAAATCATGTATATAAAACTCCCCTATGCAAATACCCCCTCCCTGGCAAAATAGCCATATTTCCTATAAGTCCGGGGAATCACAGTCCATCTGGGGCTGTCTTTAGCCCATCCGAGTCATAACAGGGATTAATCTGACACCTGGCCAGATTAATAACCTCTCCCCTAGCCCTAAAACCCTCAAAAAGCCACTTTTGCCCATATCCTAAGATTTAGGGCGTAAATTGCTAAAAACCCGCGCTCAAAACCCATACTTTACCCCTTACCCTAAGCCCTGAGCGCAAAAACATACTCCGCCTGTTTATAATCCCATAACCCACTAAACCTATAGTTTTTACCCCCGTCGCGCTATATTAAAAATGGAATATACTGCGTATATCCCTGCCCACTAACCCGCCACCGCCTCACATCTACCGCCAGCTGTTGGATTGCCTTCCCCGAAGATCAACAGTGGGCGGGCCGCCCAACCCCTGAACCACCCGAGCTTTAGTTTCCGGGAGATGGGCGGTATTGACGCCGTACTCCCGCCACGCATCAAGCTCTGGGCTATGGCAGAGCGCCCCCTCACGAAACCACCATCCTCAAAAAGTGGTGCGCCACAAAACCACTTACCGCATGTGACGTCACATCCCACATCACCCTCGGCCCAATCACCGCTTGCTTCATCCCCTTTGCCCAGTCACCACGTCGAGTCACCTGCCTGCGTGGCCTCCTACCACGTCACTGCCACATGTCCCTACCACGTCATCATCCGTACATGATGACGTCATCTCGCCACGTCGTCCTGTTGACGTCATGTTCATGTCACCCGCCGTACAGTATCACTTCATGCTGACACCATCATCAGATTTTTTGTGCGCAGAGGCGAAAATCGCACTTCGGAGCCCGAGAATCTGATTTTGAGGCAGTTTTTGATGAGCGATTTGTGCCTAGCGCAAATCGCTCATTGCTAGATTTTTTGGGCCTGAATGGGGAATCTTCAGGGAATCTTTTTATTCTGCGGCCCCCAGCAAGCCCGAGAGGCGCTAAATGACCCATTTTTCTTCACGAAGCTTGCCAGAAGGAGCAGAAAACAGTTTTAGAGGAAATATAGGCCGAACAACAGCCATTAAATTATGGATAAGACCCACAGCATGGTAGAACAACATCAATTTATTGCCAAAGAGTATCAGAGGAGGAAGGAGAGCCAAAGAGTATCCATCGAAGATTTTAGGGGCTCGAAGCACTTGAACGTTGATGAGCCCCCCAGAAAGTCAAATCAAGAGGAGTAAGCCCATCCTAGCTCTCAAATCACAGTCAAAAGCATTCAATACTGCCAAACAACAATGGTGCAAAGACCAATGCATAGTTATGACAGATAAAAAGCACAGAGCCACCTGGACAGATATTAACTCATTTTGATACAGCTGCCCCCAGCATAGCTCAAAGACATTTTCTGGCATTTATTTCTGGATAAGATTAGGTTAAAGTAATCAATTTTCTATCGGACCTGTTAGGTCGGCTATAATAGATAATTTTGGATAAATCTTCCCTATATATACCACCCTCTGTATTGTTTTAAGGGTTGGTTGGTTGATAGTTTTTCACTAGAGACTCGCACTGTATACCTGACATGTTTTCTGTGATCAAAGACTGCTGAAAATCTTGGAGGAAAGATTGTCTGCTCTGTGTCTAATGGTTTCAAGAAGTGAATTTGGAATTCTTGTGCTGCAACATGACTCAATAAGTTTTCCCATCTCTGTTTTTTCATTGATATACCGTCTAAATAGCAGAAAGAAAGAATAGTCTAGAATTGGTTAACTGCCCTCTATGCTCATTTTCTGCTATTTCTTTATGTTTTCCTCTGGATCAGTCATGAATATGAATTCCCTTCGGCTCATATTTCCCCTAATCCATTCATCTTTGACAGTTGTCTAGGAATTCTTAATTGCTCCTAGATAGAGTTCATTCACTTTCCCCCTTTAAGCTTAATGAGAGATTCTTTGTTGCCTCTCATTCCTTATCCCTCATCCCATCCTTATAAGCTTTCAGTGTTGTTTCATGAGCAGCTACCTTGCTCCTTATTTCTCGTGTGACCAAGAAAATGCACCAGCCGTCCCACTCCTTGACTCCACGCCCAATGGTTTGAAAACTTACCAGACTATGTCTTGCCTCTGTACTTGAAACGTCTTCCTTCCCACCAAAAACAATACAAAAACCCTGTGCATCATATCTAGCCTAAAATCATCCATTAAACAAAGCTAAACCTAAAAGAGAGAGCCCTCTCTGACTACAGGCAGGCTAGAACCTGCAATCCAAAGTTGGTTTGTGGTTACCTCGGCCGTACCCTTTTCTGGAGCTTTAAGGACAACCTGAGTGATAACAAAATCTTGGAAGTACCATGAAGCTTCAGAAAGCAATGATGTTTGCTTCTTTTACCATTAATCAACATATGAAGAACTACTACTTTGCATTTAACTATGTAGTCTTGTAAGGTCCTTCACTCTATAAAAATTTAAAAATACATTTCATATATTTAGGTGTTATTCATGTTATAGACATGATTGAACAAAACAAAACATTGTTGAAGAAGGTTTATACCATTAATAATTTCATTCATATTAAAAAAAACAATAGTAAGGAGATACTAATTAGTTACTTTTTGTAAAGATAGTGTGCATTAATTTTAATATTTACTATTTATTGTATACCACTTTTTAAAATGTTAAATTGGAAGGTTCTAGTGGGGACCCAAGTTTTCTTTTGTATAACCTATTAGCTAGAGTCTATGATTGTTTCCTACTAGGATTTATTTATAATGCACATGAAATTATTTTTATTTATACAATAAGTTGCATTTATCATGGGATGATATATTGTGTTTTGTTTATCATATACTTGTGTTTCATGTTTTTTTTTAAAGGAAGTTTCTAATATTTTTCATTTAAAACAAAGAATGATTATTTATGTATGGTACTCCCAAGTGAATTTCCAAATTGACATTTTCGCAAAAATTACATTAATCAATTAGTTGTAAAAAATATAATGTATAGAATCAATTTTATTAATTCATGACGAGATTTTGATTAACTACTCATTCTCATTGTTAAGATCTAGGAAATTGGAGAAGACTGCCCTTCCTAGGTAGATGTCGGACCACTTGGTGATGGATATAGGCATGGTTTAGGCTTGATGGGTAAAGGCATGGTGGAAGTGAAATAGGAAAAATGTAGTGGGTGTGGACGATGATACACCCCCACTGATTGTACAATAGTGGGAATCAGTGTGCTAATTGGGGCCCTTCGAAGAGGGATGAAAGGGAGGGACATAAAACCTCTCCCCCACAAACCCCCCAATATTGAGAGTAAAACCACTAAAAAGTGTTGTGAATTAAGACAAGAGGCAATCCCTTGTATTAAATATTCTTTGATAAAACAAGACACAATGGTGGTAACATACTAATGTTATACAATAGGATAAGGATCATGCAAATCAAGTAGCTCTGAAAGTTAAGGCTCACCAAATCAAAATTTATTTTGCAATCTAGTTTGTCTAGCTAAATCCCGAAGCCTATAACCATAATCCTCGAAGAATAAAGGGTGGAAACTTTCGTCGGGTTGAAATTGTGTGGAACCAAATAGTTTCTCATGTAAGCAATGGGCGGATTGATTTTCATACATCTCAATCAAATCGTTATGCTCCGTTGAAGCTGTTAGCCTCCTGCTACAACAGGTTAATCATCTTTCATGATCTACATTTTTACATGCCAAATATGTCATACTTTTCTTGCTGCAATGCTCCATATTTGCTACAGATGGCCAGAGAAGTATCCATGAGAGTGTGCTAGTCTAAATGCCATTGTTGTGTATCTTTTTGGACGAGTTGATCCATTTTTGATGAGTTTTTCAGCTAAGGGAGGTCCAAACAACTTAATCTTGGTCTCCTAGGTTTCAATTTCCTGTTGTAGAATATAGAGAATGAACATCTGTCCAAATAGCTTAATCTTGGCAGATTTGTAGATAGGTAGAGAAACAAGGGTGCTCAAAAGCTTAATCTGAGCCCCTGGATGCAATAAGTATAGAGTTAGATAGGAGGACAGCAAGAAGAAAAGAACAAAAAGCTGGGTATGCTAGTTCAAGTGAACCCAAACCAAAAAGAAGAGAAAATGCTAGGTGAATAGGTCGGGTACGTAGCTTTGTGGTTGCAGAATCATGACTTGTGATCCATTTCAGATTTTCAAGTGTCATATCTATTCATATCACAAGTTTGAGGCAGTTTTCCATTTGAAGGACTTCAAGCGAGGCATGTCTGACTTCCCCTTCCTCCTCTGTCCCAAAGTCACTCACTAACTTCCCCTAAATAGGTCAAGATGTGCTTGATACCTTTTAGATTCATCATGTTCCATATCATCTGCCTTGGTGAAGATCTGCTTCACTAAAGGAATGTTCACACTTCTTCTATCAGTCATTTTCCCCCATTGATAGCCTAAGACTTCATTCTTAGTGCTTTTTCTCATCATTATCATATTAACTACTAGCTTTATTATGTAACTCCCTATCTCTTTTCCCTTCTCCTACTAAAACCATCTCTATAACTCCGCTATATACTTATCCCCTCCCCTTTTTTGAAAAATAACCATATACATCCTTGGGAATTGATAAGTTTATTTGAAACTTAGCAAGAACCCTCATTGACCCCTCTGACCATCTTCCAAATGCATAAGGACTCATTCCTTTGCATAGTTTCCCTTCATATGTATAAAAATCATCTCTTTGTCCTTGGTTTGCCTTTATAAGGCATGAAACCCTCTTTGGCCACTAAACCCCTCTCAAAACCACATCACTTTACCCCTAAGTGCCTTGGGACTCCTTCCAAGGCATACGAATACAAAAACCATGAAAAAACCATGAAAAACCTTCAAAAAGGGATAAAATCCTCCCTTTTTTGGCTATCGGACCCCTTCCGATGCCTTAGAATCCATGCCAAACTATAAAGGAACCCCTCCGAATTCATTTGCCTTGCCTTTTCATAAAAAGCATGCTCCGATGAGATAAAGGTCTGTTTGATCCCCCTCCGATGCGATATCGCTATTGGGAGGGAGCAGTGGCATATATAAGCAAAAATGGCTAAGTCTCAAGGCATGGGGTATAGTTCTGATGGGCCGGACCCAAAAACATATAAAGTAGACCGATAATAGAATATCGGGTCTGCGCAGTTCGGCGATTCCATATGTGCCGCCCTCTGGTCCCTCTGACTGTCGATTCGCCGATGGATCCAGGACCGTTGGATCGGGCCCCAGATCTGACGGCCCAGATCTTGTCGCGCGGCCCCCCACTTCGCATCGCCCTATATACTGCTGCGATTTGGCGGAGCCGATGAGATATCAAATGCAGTGTTAAATAGTTTTCGGGTCCGCAAACCCATTCCACTGTTAAAACCGCCGATTTGGGTTCCGCCGATGGGTCAGACCCGAAATAAAATAAAGAGGGCCTGTATAACTTATCGAGTCCGATGGGTTTCGACGTTTATTTGTGGCAACCCCATGACCTCGCCGATAGCGAATTGCCGAGTTAATCTCAACCGCGCATTCAGGCCCACAGATCAATGGCCCATATTTAATCGCATCACTCCTATATGGCTCCGACCAGCGGAACCCAAAAGTAATAAAGCGCGGCATAAAGGCATATCGGGTCTGAAAGGGTCCGCGCTGTGTGCTCCTATATCCCGGAGCCGAAAAATATTAAAGGACAGTTTTAAAGGTTTTCGGGTCCACATATTGATTTTGTTAAAATCCACCGATATGAAATCGTCGACGGACCGGACCCGATCTCCATAAAGAAAGGGCATATAAGCCTTTCGGGTCCACCAGGTTCATCGCTATTCGGAGGTTTTATGTTTTGGGACCAATGGTCCCCCTCGATGCGAGTTAGCGCCAGCTGTTAGATCTGCCTTTGCACAATCCAACGACCAATATTTAATCTCCGCTACAGTGCCGCTCCCGCCTATGTTTTTCACGAATTTTACATAGAAATTGGTCCTTTTTCTGTGTAAAAGAAAAGGCGGCATTTGTTCATATTTTCACATATATGCCTGCGCCCGACTCCCGATAGTGCAATTCATGCATCCCTAAGCTTTCTGAGATCGCTCCAAGGCCCAGTTTTGCTTTAGATAGCCAGTCTCGGCCTCGGCACAGTTGGAAACACTTCTTCCTCCTGTTTGCACCATTTTTCAAAAAGTTTAAGGCTAGTTTTGATCGGCGAAGCGCCGATTGCACCCAAAGGCCACGGAGGACATTAGCAGCAATTATTTTTGCATTAAAAGGCAGAAAGGGGGTGATGGGATAGTCTAAAGAGTATCAGCGGTGAGAAAAGGCCTAGATTCAGTGCCAAAGTGTATCAAGATGCGGCAAAGAGTATCAGTCTAGTTTTTCAAAGCATATGAAAGAAAAACAAGCCCAGCAAAGTCAACAAAGCATCATTCGGCCATTAAGGCTCACCAACACTTCTTTTGTTGCTTTAAAGCCACCTAAAGGCATAGATGAAGGCTTTCAAGGCAGAGTTATTGCCGAGACATTGTTCCCAGTCATATTTTTGGCGCAGCGCTGCTTCCTTAAATGCACAATCATCACACAGAGGACAGCGTGTGGCTCAAGGAACTGTTTTGATCCATTTTTGAGGTAGCTGCCCTAGCGCAGCACTTAGATAAATGTTTTAAGCATTTAATTCAAGATAAAATAGATTAAAGCACTCATTTTCCTCAGATCTGCCTAATATCTGCTATAATAGATATTTTGAGAAGCCAGTTACCCCAGCGCAGCTATTAGATAGATATTTCTGCCATTTAATTTTGTACAAATTAGGTTAAAGGAATTTATTTGAGGAGATCTATCCATGATCTGATGTTTGTAAACATTTTCTATTTAAACGACCCTCTGCACTGTTTTAAGGGTTGGTTGGTTGATAACTTCCTCTAGACTTGCATTGTTTTTTCTGAGAGTCTCTATAATCAAAGATCGCTGGAATGTTTGGGAGATGAACTGACTGTTGTGTTTTAATGTCTGAAGAGTGACTATGGAATCCTAACGCTTCTACATAGCCCAATAAGTGTTTCTTATCTCTGTTTACAGTTTATATGTTTTATGCCATCATGTTTTCACTATCTAAATAGTAGAAAGAAAGAATAGTTCATAGCTCACTCAGTTGTATTATGTTCTCTATTTCTGTGATTTATCTATGTTTTCCTTTGAATTAGTCCTGAATATGAATACCGATTTGCTCATATTTACACTAGTTCCTTCATATATGAATTTTGTTTAGGAATCCTTGATTTCTCCTATATAAATGTTCATTCACCTTCCCTCTGTTAGCATAATGAGAGCTACTTAGTTGCCTTTCATTCACTGACCTTTGTTCCATCTTTATTCTAGCTAGATATTGTTTTATGTGTAGCTATCCTGCTCTGTATTCCTCTTGTGACCAAGAAAACACAACAACAAGCCTAATCCACGACTCCATGCCCAATGGTTTGAACTTCTCACAATATGCATCCCAACTCTGTTTGAAAGAATCCTCCATCCCACCAAAATCAAAACAAAACCCAAGAAAATCATAACTAGCCTAAAATCAACCCAAAACAAAGCTAAATTATAAAGAGAGAGCCCTCTCTGATTGCAGGTAGGCTAGGACCTGCAGTCCAAAAATTGGTTTGTGGTTACCTCGGCCGTATCTTTTAAGGACAACTTGAGTGATAACAAAAGCATGCAAGAAGTTAACCCTAGAGAGGTCTTAGATACCTTCTTCACCGACTTTAGTATTAAAGCCAAAAGAGTGTTCATTGGAGTAATGTGAACCATATGCCTTGTTACATCCTAAAAATCCATCACCACCTTCAAAATTTGAAAATCAAAGTTGATGGAAGCCTTCAAACCTTTCCATAGTGTATAAGATTCGGCATGATTATTTATTAAAACATTAAGAACTCAAACAGATGCACTTTCAATTAATCCTATAGGATCTGTAATAACCCCTCTATAGCCCACCACCCCACTCTATAACATGATAATTAGTAAGTTAAGAAAATTAGTAGAGTTTTTAGAATTTTAATTGAATAATCAATAATTATTAGTGCTAGGAATTTAATTTTCGTGGAATTTTCTAGAATATTTATGATTTTGGTCTTTTTAATTAAATTGATTAATTAAAAAAATCATACAACTAAGTATCATATAAAACAAGTTATGGTGTTTGGTCATGTGGTATTGATAAGCCTTCATATTGTATCAAACTCATTTACATTAGCAAATCTCCATGGTAAAGTGAGTGCAAATCCTCATGATTAAAAATCTAGATACATGTTTTTCTAAATGTATAGATGTTTAATTTATGTATTACTTGTTTTTGTAATTAATAATAATAATAATATAAGTTAAAATAAAATTATAATTTAGTTAAGTTTTATGTTTTTTTAAATCTTAATAAAATGAGATATAATAAAGAACTAGTGAGGCTTCCAGCAGCCAAAGAATCAACCAAGGTAATGAACGAGCCTTTAGTGATTCCCGCACCTCCACCTATAGGGAAAGATGCCCTAAAATTTGGCCAATAAGATACCTTCATCTCACAGGGGTAGTCAAATCTTTAGCTTATTTGTAATCGGTGATTAGTACTGAGCACTATACAAGTTGGGTAGCTGCATATAGTACCATACATACTGAGCCTATGCCGAACCCGCTCTGAATCAGGTCTCTCTACTGCTTGGGTAGTCTTTTCTGTGGGATGATTGAAGGATTTGAAGCACCCTAAAAGACAACTTCTATGTTTCAAAATGTAACATGACCATGGCGTCTTATTGGATGCTTACCCCCAATAGTCTTAACCTAAACTATAAATTATTTTATGGCTCCTATGGGGAAATTTAGTTTTTTCAAGCTATGATTGCTTTTAGGTGTCTTCCTTCACTTATGGTGCGAAAAGTAAGCTCAAATAAACTATGTACAAAAGCTCTTGAAACTTGATGCCCTTTATTCAAAATATAGAGTAGCTTAGTGTGTGTAGTGCAATGTGTGTGTAAGTGACAAAGTGAACATAAAAAGTGTGAAATTATGTGGATATATGATGATCCTTTACAAAATATCTATTTATACTAAGTTATGTTTGTTCCTTACCTACAAATAAAATAATCTGTGGTTGATGGGCAACTTACTACCTTCCTATTACACTATGTGAGCCTAAAAAAGGAGATGGAAAACCAAGCGCTTTGAGAAAGCTTTCAGATGCAACCTGAGGATCGTCTAAAAGACGCAAGGGAAGCAGGGGCTAATCCCTTTCTTTGATAACAATGTGTTCCTAGTCCCACTGCTAATGAAGTAAAAATTCTTTGGTTAGTAAAAAATATGTATGGATTATGGACCAATTACTCCTTTACTAAGTTACATGACTTGTGAAAAATAGAAAAACAAATTGAAAACGATGTCACTTTGTTTCTCTTAAGAGGATAGCTATAATCTTTCATTCAAAAATATATAGTGTTCAATTAAATAAACAAAATTATATTTAATCTCACAATTATTTTCACAAATGTGTATTATAAATTGAATGTATCTAGATAAATATTAGTAGATATACATCTTTGAAACCAAAATCATCACAAATTCACATGAAAAATTAGGCCAAATTAAATTAAATTCAATTGAAAAGGCATGCAACCCAATATGGCAAAGATATAATGTCATTGAGTTTTCAATGTAGGTAACACACAACTGGATTCCCATGTTGCACAATTGGAGGCTTGAAATTACATGGTAAAATTGCGAGTGTTTAGTAGTTTTAAGGGAAAATAACATCTCTTATTGCAAGTAAAGAGAAGTTGAAGATCATATGCATATGGTACTAAATTCTGTTATTAAGTTTCCAATGCATATGGTATTGAATCCTATTCAATGTGGAACATCAATCTGCAGCAGGCTATAAAATAAGAATATTGAAATTGTAGATAAATGCATAGATGCATATCAAACGCATAAAGAGTTGGCCACTTTAAGAATGTTTTTTAGCTTTTGAATTAACCTTGACTTATTATTTTTAAACATACCTTTCTTTGTGGTTTTGGTAACCAATCTCTTTTAACATTGCAGACTAATAAAGCGTAACTAATACAAATGAACCAAATTATATAAACAAAAATTATTTAACTCAAAAGTAAATGTAATTAGTTTTTTATAAAAAAATAATTTATATTCCATAAAACTTAATTATATGTTAAAAAACTCGAACTAATCCAAATATACTAAATTTATATGTTAAGAAAAGTAAATCAACCAAAAACACTAAATTCTTATTAACAAAAAAAAAAATCCTAATGAAAACTTATCCTTACATTAATGATCCTTAGTTAAGTTAATCAAGATCTATTAATATGCACTTAAACCTAGAATGCTTGATTTAAGGCATGAAATGGAATATTTTTTAACTTGAAATAACATTTTTTTTTTAAAGAATATAACATGTTTCCAAGTTTAAGAGTATTAAACATAGGGTTCAATTTTTTTATTCATTAAGTCATAAATAGTGATGACCACTCTTTCAATGACATCCTTGAATTCTTCTTACAATGAACATCTGTTTAGAGTGAATGTGTGCCATGATCATGATAAACTAGTAAATCGCGGTGGTGCTTGATACGAGGATGGATATACAGTGAATGAAAATTCATAAATAAGATAAAATATATGAAGCGATGACATAATGAGTGGATTCTCACATGGGTAGGTTGAGCAATTTATGGCTAGGGGTTAGTGATGGTGGTCACAAATTTGACATCATGGTGGGTACAAGGTAAAAGCAAAGGCATATTTAGTATCATGAGAACCCTATTTGTTAAAGAACTCACTAGTTCGATTAGGGGCTCAAAACTTCCTCTTTCATTGCAATTTGCAACAAAGAGCAGAACCAAAGAAGGCCCATCACATTTTGTTGGGTGTATTTAATTTTGTTTCAATTGCAGAAATGTCCAAAGTTTAGGGGTGCAAATCTGAGTAGAGGAGAGTAGTGGTGGAAATGGACAAAAGTGAAGAAAGCATGAACATACAATCTTTGGTTATGCAATATGCATTGTATCCTCCACAACTCATTGGAGAATGCTAAGAGTGAAATAATTGTTGGAAAACACATTTGTATGGTAGGGATAAGTGGATATGTCTACTTATTTGAAATTTGGATGTCTATTTTGGGAAATCTGGATCAAGTGATTCTACCTACTTGCGTTTCTAGATATAACTTTGGTCATCATGTACCACATTTTCCCTTATTTCATATTTTCATTGATAGCACTGTAGGTGGATATGCATTTTGAGTCACTCTGATTAAGATGATAGTCATATAGAGTTTGTTATTTACATACTATATATATATATATATATATATATATATATATATATATATATATATATATATATTTCAAATGAAAAGCCAGATTTAAAACAGAGGTGCACAAAACAAGCAGCTCTGGAAGCGTTTACAGGGGAGCCCTAGAAGGCAGAGACTATTAGTTAGGGCAACACTACCCATACAAGGCATTAGTCAGAGCATTAAACACATATATATGAATTTCGTAAACTTACCTGTGCAGGTATGACAATAGAGCAGGAAGCAGAAAACAGTGGCAAATATCCCTTATGCAGGTCTGATAACAACTTAAGATGCAAAAAATAGTGTCGAATATGCCTTGCTGATATCTTTGCTCTTGCCCAATGGCGATGCCCTGTCCACCCTAAATAAGTAAATAAAAGGGTAAATCCTGGGAGATGATGTGATGATCAAAAGGGCAGGTAATTGCAAGTGGGAAACATGGAATTCATTGTTGGCCACTGTCAAATTGGTAATCGTATTCATTTCCATAATACCATTCATTGTCACCGACCTGGATGTGGATGGTGACCCCATATAGCATGGGATGGTAATGGTGCCCTCCTGCATACAAAGGAGGTATTGTATAACATTCAATGCCCAATAGCATTGTTTTTATTTCTCGCCAGAATGGAAAGAATAGGGTAACTAGAATGAAGCCTTGTCATTTAACCAAGCTACTGCACATTGGCCATAGATCACATGCGCCCATGTGATTAGGGCATGCATGGCAATAGGGGAGGATCACATCAATCCCTAAGTGGGATGAAACCAAATTATTAATGGAGAATTGATTTTGGAGGTACAGTATCACGTACGGGGAAGTTTTTAATATAGAAAGCAATGCATATGCATGATTCTAGCAAATATATCTCTAATAGCAAAAGGAAAAATAACCCAACCACTATGATATATCACTAGCCTAATGAAAAGGGTAATTTCTTTGTATCGGGGAGGGGTTTTCCATGAGTCGGTCGTCCCCACAACTTAATGTCAAGGCATGCCTTCCTTGAGATGTGAACACATGAATTTAATAAATGTACTAGTGAAGTTAAGTGGCATACACAAATTTAAGGAGTAGTGATATTTTGTAATAATGGTCGCATCGATCACATATACCCAACTAGGGTAATGTGTTACTACCACAATAATACAACCATAGTTGTGATTGCTATGTGGTAACTGAACCTCACCATAGAATGTTAACCATAAATAAAAGTAAAATTTGGATTTGAAGTTGAAGGTTGTGAAGACGACATAGTAAATGGTCATGGATCTTATAGTTAGTGAATGTCAAGGAAGCCAGAGCGGCCCCTGTGTGACATAAGGAGTTAACCTTCGATTGTTCATAAGGTTATCACATTCATACAATGAATAACAATTCATATAGAATTTTAATGTTGGTCATTGTGGGTGTTAGGTGGGTGAGAAAGCAACTGGTTAGAGCAGTAATGGTATGCCTCATTATGTAGAATTCATATGAAAGAAGATGTTTCTACAAACAATGATGAACACCAATGTGAGGGATTTAAGTAGAGGGAATTAAACTAATTATGTCATCTATATGGGGTGATATGACTATCACTTAGAACACTGGGTCTTAGTATTTGATGTAATTATATACAAATAGACTATCTTGAAGATACATAATCAAACAACTCTTATTCCCCACTTAATTCGAGTAATGTTCTCAAATAAATCCTTATTAACATTGAGATATGATTGTGTAAGTAACTCAAAAAGTTTATAGCGTAATAAATAAATCAAAATGAATCATTACCATCCTATAAGGGGTAGCATTGATATCTCCCTTCTACCTATGCACTGTTTATCTAAAGAGAAAATTTAAGACCCATTTCCTAGATGCAAAGTAGAAACTGTAACACCCTTCCCTTGTGTACTACATTATTGTAAACCTAAGCTAAGTTAAAGCTAGGTGTGATATCCTCCCTTCCATGTTAAATGTTGTAAACCTAAGCTGAGGAAAGCTAGGTTTGATACCCTCCTTTGTGGGTTAAACTATTATATACCTAAGTTGAGGAAAGCTAGGTGATATGTAACATGAAAAGAAAATATATTATTAAATAAATTAATAAAATAAATCACTTGGAGGGTGGAGCACCAAGAGAGAGGAGATGTTTTCCAAATCCCATGAGGAATGGGATAGAGATGAATCTTTCATGATAAGCTTCCAGATGGGATTCTAGATAAGCTTGGATGGATGGGAGATAAATATCCATCGGACATAAGAGCTTTGTAGGAGATAAAGGCAAGCTTTTATGTGGAAAAGCATCATGGGAGATAAAGACGATATTTTATAGATAAGACCTAGGAAAATGGAAATATCCATAAAGCAGGACGCTGCTAATGGTAACTAAATCATGGAAGAGGGTATTAAATACCTAGTGCATTGATCAATTGAGGACAATTGATCCTCGGTAAGATATTCAGCTCGGGGGGAATGAGAGGTGATTCATGGCTAGGTAGTGGTGCTTCCCCCTCCAAGTGAGATTTAGTTGGTGTTATTGGCATGAAATGGTTGTATATTGACTCTTACTCTCTCTCTCTCTCTCGGTTATGGTTTCTAGTTTGTTTATGAGAATATTTTCACCAGTTTCTGTTATTGTTCGAGTTTTTCGTTGAAATGATTAACTTATGAAGCTTAGTTTTATAGATAAGGTATTATCTGTGTCTTATGTATGTGAACTTAAATTTTTATGAGAAATGGTGGTATCATGGTAATTAGTTGTTGGTACTGGTGTCACCGATTTAGATTTCTCATGCTCAACTTGCATGTGGCTTCTAGTTTGAAGTTATCAGTAGAAGTACATTAAATGAATCGATAACTTCAGTACCCATGCAAGGTAAAATAATGAACATACTTAGGTTACCTGTGCTAATGGGTTACTATGAATATGACAAAATAATTATAAATATGGCGTATTTTACATCTAAGAATTGAGTTAATAGTGGAAGAAATGTGGGTTATGGTGAGATTATGTATGAATATGTGAGATGACTATGGATTCTATGGATTCTCTAACTAGTTTTATTGCATCCAATACAGAGATATGGTATGCTCATAGTGATCTAAATTAATATTTTTTTATGCAAACTCACCAATTGAGGAATATCTATCCTATTTTACAATTAATGGGCTAAGTATTTGTATTGCATGTATAACTAGTATGCATGGGAATGAAAGAGTGGTCAATAACACTACCATGATCATGAAATTAATGTCCATTAATGTTGGTGAAGTTTTACCCAGATATGTTGATAGGATTCCTACAATCATAAGTTTAATGGTTGATCATGTGCATCCGAGATGTTAATGAATCTAAGGTTCCATACAAGGGAACTAGTAAAACAATTAATGAGAAAATTGTACTATGGCCTAATAGTAATATGGGTGAGGTAATTTTAGAAGACAAGATCTATAAGGGGGGTAAATCTTTAACTGTGAATGAATCCAAAATTTTAAATTTATGGGTCTTGGAGGCTAAATTCTCGAGTAGGCTAAGGAGTTTTGTTACAAATGGTATCAGAGCTTCAAGTTCAAAACTTGTGGCCTATGGGCCAATACACCTCTATAGGATATGAAAAAGTTCAAGCCCTCATTAGGCTTCACTACTAAAAGTGTAATAGAGAGTCAAGGTATAAGTGTCAAATTAGTAATGATTCTTCAAGATTGAATCTAAGTATTAACAATATTTTAGTTAAAGGAATATGGAGCATATATGCACAATTCTTGCTGCATGAATCATGAAGAATGAAGAAGAGGTATGTGTGTTGATACTGGAATTTTCTGTCAAGGGATATTATTTATTTCTATTCCTAATTATTGTATCTGTGTGAGTAACAAAATTGTTGACTAGAGCATCGTACAATAACAAACTATTGGGTAGGAGTAGGGATATTCAATTGTGTTCTAAATAAACCTAGATTACGCATTGGTTAGCAATCAACGGATCACAGGTCATCTAACTATGTTATTATGAATGTGGGTTTTTTTCAGAGATGGAAATTGCAAATGGTCAAATGCCATGTCGATGGACAGATTGGGTACTCCACGTGATCGATGGATGAAACCCTTCCTTGTGGGTGTCACTTCACACTTGGCCTTAATGCATCATTGACTATTATTAACTCGTAATCGAGTTGTTCATCAAATGTTCGACTATGCTCAACATGCAGTTCAAGGTGAAGGGTTCGCTTTGAGTATAACACCGAACAATGTCTCTTCTCTCACATAGATGGAGATGGCTTCGACCATTGTTACCCAATCCAAATTATCTGATGATGGAGATTGCTTCGTACAGGTTGTAGAGATTGATAGTTATGAAAATTTTGACTATATCACCTAGTTTGAAACCTCCAAAATATACATAGCCACCGATATGGTGTGCACAGTTCTGAATATTTATCTTTCGCATCAAAGTTGTCGATGCATAAATTAACATACTATTGCCCCAGAGGGGAATCAACTACTCTCTAAGTCGTCCACAAAATTTGAATAAAGGAAGAGGTTTCACCAATATTCTATTGGTCTAGGGAAAATGAAAATCACGCTTGTAAGTTTTAGGAATGCTTTAGAAAAAAAAAATCCAATCAAAAGTACCATTAAAGGCACAAAGTTTAGAGTTAAAATAAAATAAAAAAGGATGTGTGATTGATGCGATGGTCGTTGTTGAAGTAGGGTTTTGCTGGGACATAGTGGAATCATCATAAGGTTTCTATTTCTTTCCGGCTAAGCCGCCCTCTGTCTGTCGAACTATTAGCTGAAGGCTATCCACTCATAATGATTAGCCACCAGTTTCCAATAATAAAAACAAAAAAGATAATGCGAGATGGACTTAGAAAAACACAACGCAAAAGCTCGGTTGTAAAACACAACGAAACCGCAACTGTTGTTGTTTCCAATACACCGCAGATAGTTACAGATAGTAGTTACCATAGGCATGTCAAGCTAGATGGGTTTCAAATTATTTTTGTAACCCTGAAAAGTAGTGAGCGATCTTTCCTAGATTTCCTAGAAAAACTTATACGTTGGGTGAAGAGGATAGGATGAGATAGCTATGCATAAAACATAACGATGAGCAGCATAGGATAAGTCAGAAAGGAAAGGTAATGATTATTCCAACTATATCCATAGAGATTACACCACATTAAATAAACCAACTTGTTATTGAATGAATTACCTTGATATATAGCTGAGAGTGCCAAAAATTGAGTTTTTTAGTGGTTTAACAGTGTCGAAACCAAGTTCTATAAGTGTTTAAGCAGTAGACCACTCCAAAAATGACTGAGAAATTTCGGTCTAGGAAGACCCTATTATGCTCTGTGGACAGCATAGGTAAGCAGTTTTTTCTTCTGTGATCAATATTTTTGGTTTCGCTTGAGCAAGTTTCGTGATTGATTTTTTTGGTTTTGGATGAAAAAGTTTGATGATTACGTATGCATGGACTATGTATTAAAAAAATATCCTAAAATTGTGGGCCATGGAAGATTTGAAGTCGTGTGAAAACTCTCCACACCACAAGAAAAGTGTTGGGCACATTTATGGCTCAGAGTAGGGGCTCTCCATCCAAAGACACAGGCTTAGTCTTTTTAAATTGCAAGTTAACAGAGAAAGGAGAAAATTATCTCGGCAAGCCGTAGAGAGATTACTCCACAGTAGTGTCTGCTGACACTTACATGGATAACATTATATACCCAGTAGGATGGGGAAACTGGGATAACGACTTGTATAAACAAAATATTTTGACTTATGCCGAGTTCCAAAATGGTGGGCCTGGAACAGTGCTGACAAAACAAGTTATGTTGTCTCAAAAAAAAAACTCACTACTCATTCGTAGGTCTCAAAGTATTAGACCCTCGACTACATTAATGGGAGCACATGGATTAAATAATAGGGAATGATGGTTTTAATTGCAGCATCCATCGGGACAGAAGAAGAAAGTGATATCCTGAAGTCATTCACACAAAATGGTTTCCATAACCAAGCAAAATGCGAGTGGCCATTCTTCACCTCGTCTAAAAAAATTGTATTTCCTTGTGTATTTTCATTGCCATAGTTAATCATTAAATAAATGCATTGTTGATAAGCGTGTTTGGATTAACTGAATTTGGGACAATGAGTCCAAGTTTGATCTACCTCTCTGTTTTTTTTAAATTCCATATAGAATACCAGATTTATTCATCATTATTGAGGAAGTAAAATTTTTGAAAATGGAACTATGCTCCACTAACGGGCCATCAAGGGAAATCATAAGTAGTATAGAAGGAGGCATATGACAAAAACATGAAACCACCCCCTGAAAGGCAATGAAGGCCCAAACAAAAATAGAGTGTAATTAGACATATGCAAAAGGGCCTCATTTAAAATGGTAAGATTATGTTGATTTTAATAAGTTTCAGTTATATATGAAAGAAAGAAAAGAAATATTCCTCGTTCCCTCTATTATTTTTAGTAAATAAAAATGAGAAAATGTTTGCTTGTGGTTAGGGGAAAATTATGCCTAAGGCACAATGAATGAATATTGCAAATTGTTGAGATAAGTGCAACATAGAGTTGAAAACTCGTTTGGAAAAAATTGGAAATTCTACGTGGAAAAAGTATTTTGCATGGGTTAATAACCACTATTTGGGAATTGTGAATAAGTGTTGAATCAAAATGGATAATGACTTCTCGGGAAATTTTCTGCCCACAAAATTTGATTATTTTTGCATATATGTTTATGTTTTATTTATGAAATTGAGGCAGTAGCAATATGTATGATTAATGATTTCATTTTTATGCTTGTGACTCTCATTATTTAAAGAAGTAGCTGCATAGTAGGTAGTTACTATGTCTTGGGGCTATGGAGCCATCTTACTTATTATGAAAACTACATGGGACCAATATACTGAAGCGGAATAGATTACAATAACCTTGTTGTGGGATGTACATATATGGTTGTATGAGACATCTAGTAAATATAAATGTAATCATCATTACAAAACATATGATACCTATGGTTAACTGTAAAAACATTCATGCTTAAGACCAGGGTACATGAGAAATGAGTATGGTATAATATACAGTTCCAATTATCTATGCTATACATTGATACTAGTTAGCTAATCCTTCATGTTGCTTAAAAGAAGGGACGTGGAAGAAATTTGTGGGGTGCATACTGTGATGCATGCCTTTCTCCAAGTTGGGGGTTTGTGCCCAAGTGTTCACCTAAAGATTCATTGTGCTTACATGCTTAGGATAACCGTTGAATATTAACAACACACAGAGAAATCATAATATTTAAGAAGCCTTGGAAGCTAGTATTGATCAGAATATAATATTATATCATGCATTAAAGGTAGGATAATATGGAAATTAAAAATAAATGTGAAAGTAGAGCACTGTTCAATTCCTCATTAGGAAATTCTCTTACTTGTTAAATTTTAATTAAGGATATGGTTGTTCTTATGTTCATGTTTGTGTTTATTGATATTCACAATAATGGTTAGGACTACATGCAAATCCATTATAATCTTATTAAAGTCACCTGAAATATTCTGGTCCTTGCAAAGAATTAAAGCCATGAACGAGATAAATTATTCTAAGAGGTGGATAGCATGGATGAATTCACAACTATAATGCAAGCAAATTGATAACCCTACAAGTGCTATAAATGGAATTAACTAAATAAAAAGATAATTGTCAAACCCTAGTAAGGTTACATCGATGAAAAAGGTTTTCATGAACAATGTTAACAATATCATGTGTCTCTATGGCATCAAGTAGTAGAGATAGTGGTAAGTGGCATAGTGGGTAATTTTTATCACACTCATTAGAGCTATCCCATTTATGATAGTATCTACGTGAACGATGATACAATATAAGTAGAAATACTTATAGTTTGAACATATATGGATGGGAGAGACCTCTTTTAAATCAGAACTTTATCATTACTATGTTTAGTATGGAACATAGTATGCTTCTAATAGATAACTTGGTAAATATTATGCATTAAATACTTATGTATAATGATAAGAAAAACCAATTCTAGTTTATCTTAATAGGATGATTTTTCATGTAAATCTAAAAATTAGTCATATTTCCACATGTGGAGATTGCAGTTTCCGAAGTGGAGGTTAAATACATATATCAATGATAGTAACTAGAGGAAAACATGGGCAAAAATTGGTTTTTTTCTTAAAAACCTCTAACACAAACCATAACATGTATCGGTGGAGGAACCGTGTGGAAAACTATATTAGGTAAGAGATTTAAATAAGGGTTGGTGAATAAAAACAAATCTCACCTAATACATGAAAGGAGGATTAGATAACAGAGGAAGTCCATGGTTGTATCTAGACTTAATTGTTATATATTATACCTATGAGTTGTCATGGATAGTTTTACATGTTGTTACCATACTGCAGTCATTAAGATAAACATGTTGAAGAGGAATATGCTTAATATCCATGCATATTAATGAGTTATATGTATTTACCATATAAGCACATGTGTGTGTAGTATTATAGACTTGTAAAAATAATTTATTTATCAAATGGTTAATGGTGGGATGGCCTTGATGTTATTCATCCATATAAGAAGGAGTCTTGAGTCTAAGTCGAGCTATATATGCATATGCTATTATGTGCCAATAGTAAATAGGGAAAGTATGGATGACTATGTTAAAAGTTAGGTTGGACTATAAAAACAACTTATAAATGGTATAACTGCTATAAAAGTATAATACCAAAGTAAATGATAGTGAGAGCATGTTATAGTATAAAAACTATATAACTTTACAAATTGTGGTCAAATTAATCCTTTGATTAATGCATCTACTTACAATGTGACTCATTCTTTGAGTGGAACAAAGTATGGTTAAAAGGGAAATTTAACTTAAACTGATTTGCAGGACATATGCATCTTTTGAAGGATATGTATAATTAAACCTATAAGTATCCTTGAGTGCAAACCATAGTAATTGGTGAAGTATCACAAATGGTATGGACCCCTGAGTCAATTAAATGATATTTAACAATCTATTTAAAATAGGTTGATATCATAATTTGTACCAAGAAATTTTGAGAGGATCTCTCATCAGATTGCATTGATAAGGTGTCTGGACAACATAAGGAAATGTTGTGTGATTCAAAAAATAATTCATAAACATATAACTCAACTTTTGGTAAAGGGTGATTTAATGTTAAGAATGAGCTAACATGTAAATACCCTGAGATCATAAACATTTACAACTATAAGGAGTGTAGGATTGTAAGTAGTAAAAACTTTCATGTATAACTACACAAAATTATGCATGGTCAACAGGTTGTTGAAGCATAAATAGTGCAACAGTAAAACATACGAGGTGAATTAATGATCTCATGAATATTAAACTTCAATGACTATGGGTTAATAATCTGCTTTAGAAAATTAAGGAGAAGGTATGATTAAGAGGAAAATATGCATGAATCCAATAATATGCGATTGATATTGTAACCACATGACATCTGTAAATGATTTACACATGACATAAAAACTTTATTAATTACATAGATGAACCATGAAAATGAATGTTGGTATGATACTAACATGGTGGAAAAATATGTGGATAAAGTTTATGTCATGCAGTTGATACAATAAGGATGGTGTTATAGGTTGTACCACAGCTAGACTATGTACAACAGTAGATATTGGACCATATGACTACATATGCTACAAGGTTGTAATATGAAATGTGTATTGGTGTGTATAACATACCTTGTGTGTGGTGTGTGCAGTACGTTGGATGGATGTCTAGCCACATAAAAAAACCCGAAGATTACCCAAAATAAGGAAAGTAAGTTTGCTATAAGTAACTATGGTTAATCGTAGTTTGGCGTACATACAATTACGATGAGTTTATGTATATATATATAGATATATATATATATATATATATATATATATATATATATATATATATATATATATATATATATATATATATATATATATCATGATGTGAAATAATATGTTATGACTTTGCAGGCATATTAATGTGGAAAATGTTAGCTCGAATCTGCCTCAGGCTGAAAGAAGGAAAAACTCAAGGAAACATCAAACCAAGCTCAGTCTGGTAGCTAACCCTACCAGAACAGGAGAGGGCTCTCTCCAAGTCACACTCAGTGAATCAATAAATGAAATGGCTTGAGATGACTTACAATGAACTATTTTTCTTAGGCTAGTAAGTGAAAATGAATATAAAGAGTGATTTTTATGAATGAATTTGTTTCTGGGATGTTATGGGACCTCTGGACCTCAATGAACAGAGAACTTAACATAAAGGCATAGATTGTTTCGTGAGGCAAGGTAGGTGGAAATCATAACAATTTAGTTTTTAAATATGGCGGAATGGAGAGATTGATTAAGAAGGTGAAAAGGGCATAGGAGATTAATCCTTTTCAACAGAAGAATGAACACTGTACATGAAGTTTTCCTCTAGGTAGAGCAATAAAATTGAATTCTACCTAATCTCATTCGAAAAACTTCACTAGAAATTAATATGAAATGAACTATGAAACATAACAAGATACATATAAAACATAAGAGACACACTTGCTACACTCACAACCACATGGATCTCATGAAATGGAGCTACTGCCTCTCATTAATTCTCTGTAAAAATATACAATGTAAAGTTTCTTTCCCACAGTACCCCAGAAAGTTACAAGCCAACCAACCATTTGCAAATAACTTGCTAGCAATATATAGAAAGTGTAGAGAAGTGATGGAATGCCCAAGGGTTGGGAAGTTACTCAAATCATTTCAAAAAGGAGATGGAGAGCCAACCATCAGCTACAGGTGCAACACTCTCAAGCATGACATTTGGCTTGGGTGACCTTTTGCATTATTTTTCCACTTGGATAGATGCCCACCTAGAGAGAAAACTCTTTAAAAGGCTTCCTTTGTGCCATAACACTGAAGAGTAAATTACCAGGCCCACTTGGAGAAGTCGCGACCCGAAATTTCACGAAACGGGAGCAAATTGAGCAAAATTTCCTCTGTGCGTCGTGCACTTTTTTCTGTGCGTCGTGCACTTTTTTCTGTGCGTCGCGGTACTTTGGGGCCTATTTTTGGCACTTGTAGGTGTCCAAAATGTGCCCAGGTGGGTTTGTTGGAAAGCTTGGCCTGTCTACTTTCTAACCCCACTGAATTTCTAAATTTGGTTCTCAGTTTCCCATCCAAATATTCATTCTCCAAAGACTACTTTCTGTGTGTCCAAAAGGTGGCAGAGATGCCATTTTTGGGTGTTTTTTGACCTTTAGGAGACCCAAAACTTATCAAACTTTCTAGCCCAGACACCAGTAGATGTATTTTTTGATGCTAAATCCAAAAATGCAAGTCGTTCCTTGATTTGAGTTCTAGAATTTTAGCGCCGCGCGGGGTGTACGACGCACAGGGTGTGCGACGCACAGGGAGAAAAACCCTGTTTTTTGACCAAAAAATTTCAAAATTTCAAAATGTGCTCCAAATTTCTTGAAATTTGGTCTGGAGCTTCTTCATTAAGTGTTATGGTGGGCCAAGGATTGCCTCGGTCAATATCCGGAGTCGATCATGCTCTTTTTGCCTCTTTTTCCTTTTTGATGCCTTCTTTAGGTTTGTCTTCAAATTCCTTATTTCGTGCCTTGCAAACCTTGTTCTATGCCCAATACTGGTCTTTCATGTTCCTGTGCATGTCGTTGTCCTTGCTCACTCTGAGGGAAGCATCAGCAAGCAAATCTAACTTAACCCTCTCTTTTTTCTTGATTAGGCTTTCCTGGAGTATTTTCTTCAACTGCTTGATTTTGACTTTGGAGACCTAATTCCTTGTGTAGCAATGAGTACCCATGTGTCTTTGGAATTTGTTGTCTCTTTTGGCCCTCTTAAGAAGATTGTTTAAATGGAAATTTCCTTCATCGCACCAAAACTCCCTATTTTCATTCATTTCTCCTGCAATTAGGTCAACTCAAGACCTCTGCTCGCTTTGTTGCTGAAGTTCCCTTTTGATTCCTCTCGTATTTGGATTCTTCCTTGTCACTTGCTCTTGATTCTCATCTAAATCACCTTTAATTGCTTATTATCCTGCTCTAGGAATAAAACCATGAAATTGGCTTAAGAAACATTGTCCCTAAGCTCTTTGATCTTAGCATCTTTCTCCTGAAGCTGTGTCACTGTGGGTCTCCTCCTCAAACTCTGATGAATGCTGTGATGTCATGATTGCAATATGGACTATGATTAGGCTACTCTTTGATGATGGTGTGAGGCTGGGTGCCTTTGTAATATCTGTTACCAAGGGGAAAAATGAAGTAGGGAGTATTAGGAAGGGAATGATGTAATGGGAACAGGGGTTATAGGGAGAATTTTGTTTAGGGACATGGGAGGAGTTTGGGTATTTTGATAGGGTAGGGTTTAGGGTTTCATGTTGACCAAATAGTGGAAGAATATGAGAGAGGGTTGGGTAGTAATTTAGGGCAGGGATATTAGGAAAAATGAGAAAGGGAGAATAGGAAAAATGGTAGGTGAGGGGAATATGATGGGTGGAATGGAACCTTGTCACTACCAACACACTTTAGCAACCCTAGCCATCATGCTTCTTGCTGATTTCTTATGGTCGATTTTATGCATTTGGTTGCATTCAAACATCGGTATAAACCATCATATCATTGATAAAACTTGATGAAAAAATGATGCCAAAGAGCCAACCTTTCAATTTGTTAGGCTTCAAAAAAAATTGGAGGTGATTTGGCATAATTTCAACCCTTTTTCCCCTATGCACCGTGCTCTCCATGTGGGCCACGCTAGTGTAAAGTTTACATTGGACAACCTCTCCCACTGCACCGCGCTCTCTCTGTGCATCGCTCTCTTTTCTAGGAAACTTTTGGAGGCCTTTCTTGTGTCAAAATTTGGTGTAGGATAGCTCGTTGGAAAGTTCCTTGAGTCTAATTTCCAACCCAATTGGAATTTTTCATTTTGGAGTTCCTTTGCCCTGTCAAAAATCAAATCTCCCAAGACTGGTCAAAATGTACTCAGTGAGGCTACCTCAAGGTAGAGTGTTGTTACAGTCAACTTTTGAATGCCTTCCTCAACTCCAAATTGAGCTCATGATAGCGCATTCAAAATATATTTGTATCTAGTTATCATTTAGCTCATCAAGCAAGTCATTTGGCCAACTGAGCTGGGAGAAAACTTGATTTTCCCAAGGTCACTTCAGAAGTGCATCAATTCTCCCGAGGCGATTGTATTTTTTGACATTTCTCCAAAATGATGATACCTGTGTAGAAAGTGAAAGATGTTTTTCTTCCTTGGAATGTTTTAAACAAAAACCTCTCTCATTTTTCCCAAATTCATCTTCTATTGTTCAGAAACAGCATTTGAGTGAAACCTATCCCGACGTGTGGAACAAGGGATTTGTCGAAATGAAGCGAAATGAAGGGGATAGGGAGCTTCTAAATTCTTGAGGAAATTTTGGGAAGTAGGGAGGGATGTTAGGAAGAAGGGGAAAGTATAATTTCCAAAATTTAGTGAGGGGAAGGGTTACAAAAAGGCAAAACACATGCCCAACCTATAAAATTGCCAGGTTGTAGCAAGAAACTAGGGTTTGTGCGAAAATGAGGAATTTGGGGGATCTCAGTGATGGGAAGTGTTTGATAAGGTACTTTAAGGATAGGGGAAGGTGTATGAACATCAGGGTACAATTTTCGCCGATGATTTGACCATCCAACAGAAATTAGCTTCAAAACCCTACGAGAGGGAAATGAACCTTGCCGAGGCGCAACTGAAGCATGAACAAGGTGTAAAATGACCCATTGGAACCTGACATGATGATGGAAACTCTCTGAGTGATGGTAGACTCAGATGAATAGTGACATAGACCGTCATTTGGGCGACTTTGGAAGACTTTGGAAGGAGTGAAATCAAACCCTAGACTTAATGCCTAGTGACCAAATTTTGCTTGAAAACTCACTGAAATGACAAAATTTGACCTTGACATCTTAAAATCACTTTGTAGGAGAACATTTGATCACTAGAGGAAGGTTGCAAAGACTGACACTAACATTGGCTCCAATAGGGATGGCAGCTCCTTGGAGGTGCCAAGAACTGCAGATCTTTGGGTGAGCAGACAGTGCCTTCGTCCATTGGGCTATGGAGTCCGTTATTCCGACAAGCCAACATGACTCAATTTATTGACTGAAAATTGACTAAAACTGACTCAATGCGACCTGAAATGACTGAAAAAATTGACTCTAACAAACTAGAAAGATGCTCATATTTGAGCTTATTCAACAAACCTACCCTAATTACTCTTTCCACCACCCGATCAAGTGGGATGAAAAAGCCAATGCAACCAGGTAAGCATCATGAATGATATGTGATTTCTTCCCAAATTCTTTCTACTGTGTAGGAAAAGGGAAGAATCAAAAGGCAACTCCCATGGAAACTTGGAATGAAGTTCACTGCTGACAAACTTGCAAAGCATGAATTGGCTGGATGACTTCAAGAATACTGCAAAAGGATCTTCATAAGCATCGCCATTGATTTCCATTAACACATTACTGTTCTGGTCCAAGTAATCTTCATAGCTAGATATTGAACCATTCCTCACATCTACATTGTCTTTCTCTGATGATTGCAGCAAGTTGTCAAAAGGATCTTGAATTTCGTGAAGGGCCAAACTCTATTGTTGTTTCCAATCAGAACAAAAGTCTCCTTTATCAATCTCCTCATATGACTGAAAACTTTGATCTAAACTTTGTAATGAAAAATCCGTTAAACAAGACAATGAAGGTGGCCTTGGAATCATATTATTACCAACATTCTCTTTTATCACATGGTTGGCTGATGGAGAAGAATTTTTACAGCAAACAGAATCTAACACATGAGCAAAAGGATCATCAAAAACTTGAGGAGACTGTTGCGATGTATCTATTCAAACTGTATGACATCCTATTGGCTGTTCATCTTTTTCTTTAGAGATATTATGAAGATTCTGCCTTATAAACTGAAATTCTTCGTAACACAAGGGTACATAATCCTCTTGCATCATTAAATCATGTGTTTTGGCTACCTCACCTTCATCTGTAATCTGACCTTGAATTGTGTGTGGTGGCTGCAAATCTTGTTCCGTATCCAAAATGATTTCATCAATCATCTCAGGGGAAGATTTCTTATTAACGATCTGTTCAAAAATTTCGCCATCTATCTCATCTTCAACATTAAAACTGAGAGATTGTTGATTGCCTACAAACTTTTCATTTGAAGATTTACAGTGCAATTTATCCCGCAAAAACTGAAATGATTCAAAACAGAGAGGTAAGGAATCTTCTTCTATCGTTTGATCATATATGCCAGCTTTTACGTCTTCATGTGCAACCTAACTATTAATGGCATTTGGGGGCTGGAACTTTGAATATAAGAAGTCTGGCACAAAGTTTTCATCTCCCTCAAGAGGATCCACATCAAGATTTTTCGATAGCTGATGTTTGATTGCATGGAAATTATCTCTGATGAACTAACATGAATCAAAGCACAACGGCAAATATCCTTCACTTACTTCAAAATCTGCTGCACTTTCCGCATCGTTTCCATAGCTGATATGCCTCAGTTGATCATTGTACTCTAGCTGCTCTAAGCGAACTTCCTCATCCCATAAACTGGCTGATGATTTGCCTGCAAGATTAGCTTCGGTTTGGAGAGCATAATCATCATCATGATACTGATCAAACTGAGGCAAATCATCAATATAAAACACGTCACCAAGCATACATGTCATATCAACAGGTCTTTCTTCTCCAATATGATCTACAAAATAATCCTTATGACTATTGAGATAAGAAACAAAATGTTTTGGATCAGCCACTTGTTCATGAATGCCATTTTCATCTTTTGCAGTCATTTTTCTCACCATCTCTTCTATTGCACTGACCAAGATGTAAATATTTTCCTCTGAAGGTTTAGTTTTCTCTAGATCCATGTTTTTCATCTCTTCTTCTTTCAACCTTGCCCTTTTGATCAGCACATGAGCCTCTACATTTATTGCATTGTTCTGCATCTCTTCAAGTGTTGCGACATTCTTTTCTCTCAGCTGAAATTCCATTTCCGGATCAAAGGCACCCGGGTAGTGCAAGAGAGCAGATCCAGGAGTGGGTCTTATATCACCCGGCATTGAATAATAAACTTGATTAAATCTAGATGAAAACTGTTGTACTATCTCCCCTGGCAGTCTTTTCAGCTGATTATACTCTTCTACGATAAGGAAAAGGTTTTGTCCAATCCTCCACCTGTCAAGAAAAACATTGATGAACTGTTGTAAATCTTTGATGCTCATATTAGGCAAGGCTTTGAACCAACTCTTGGCTTTGCCTTGCAAATAAAGAGCAAAAAGCCTTATACTGACATCTTCTTCATCAATTTCAAAAAGGTCTAGAAAAGTCTCAACACCCTTACATTCACCGTCAAATCTTGGCAAGTATAGATCATAGCTTTTCAGGAAAGCATGAAGAACAGAAGGCAAAACAAGAGGTTTATACCTATCTGGGATTATAGCAGTTGCAGGAATATATAGAAGAGCGACGGGATCAGGTTGGTGTTCTTTAGGCTCATCACTCTGAAGAGAGTCATCATAAGATGTAGGAAAAGTAAGGAAGCCATGATCAAAGGGAAATTCACTATTTACACTTTCTGAATAGATCGAGTGAAGATTTTGATCACCTTTATCATACAAAAAGTTCTGAAAAACTTTTAGTGTAGCTTCAAGAAAAGTGAAGAAGTAATTTACAAGGAAGCATAGTAGAACCTATATACCATTCCACTTTGGATACCCGAACTTTATGTAAGATCCTTCCATTTTCGCAGAGAAAGAGTTAGTCCTCCAGTGGAGTCACCATGAACCACCGATTGTTGGATTCTTCAGTGAAAGGAGTCGCCAGGTGAATGATTTTAGCCATCTTCTTATGTCTGATCATTGTTCACCATCAACATCAAATCTGAACTTGAGATATGTCCTGGGGCAAGACAATCTATAATCAAACCATTTTCTTCCCCAGTTGAGTCGCCACTATGTTAGCGCTTGAATTTGCCTCAGGCTAAAAGAAGGCAAAACTTAAGGCAACATCAAACCAAGCTCAATCTGGTAGCTAGCCCTACTAGAACAGAAGAGGGCTCTCTCCGAGTCACACTCAGTGAATCAGTAAACGAAATGTCTTGAGATGACTTACAATGAACTATTTGTCTTAGGCTAGTAAGTGAAAATGAATATAAAGAGTGATTTTTATGAATGACTTTGTTTCTGGGATGTTATGGAACCTCTGGACCTCAATGAACAGAGAACTTAACATAAAGGCATATAATGTTTCGTGAGGCAAGGTAGGTGGAAATCATAGCAATTTAGTTTTAAAATATGCAGAATGGAGAGATTGATTAAGAAGGTGAAAAGGGCATAGGAGATGAATCCTTTTCAACAGAATAATGAACACTGTACATGAAGTTTTCCTCTAGGTAGAGCAATAAAATTGAATTCTACCTAATCCCATTCGAAAAACTTCACTAGAAATGAATATGAAATTAACTATGAAACATAACAAGATACATATAAAACATAAGAGACACACTTGCTACACTCACAACCACATGGATCTCATAAGATAGAGCAACTGCCTCTCATTAATTCTCTGTAAAACTATACAATGTAAAGTTTCTTTCCCACAGTACCCCAGAAAGTTACAAGCCAACCAACCCTTTGCAAATAAATTGCTTACAATATATAGAAAGTGTAGAGAATATATGGAATGCCCAGGGGTTGGGAAGTTACTCAAATCATTTCGAAAAGGAGATGGAGATCCAACCATCAGCTACAGGTGCAGCGCTCTCAAGCATGATATTTGGCTTGGGTGACCCTTTGCATTCTTTTTCCACTTGGATAGATGCCCACCTGGAGAGAAAACTTTTTAAAAGGCATCCTTGGTGCCAAAAAACTGAAGAGAAAATGACCAGGCCCACTTGGAGAAGTCGTGACCCGAAATTTCACGAAACGGGAGCAAACTGGGAAAAATTTCCTCTGTGCGCCGCGCGCTTTTCTCTGTGTGTTGTGGTACTTTGGGGCCTGTTTTGGGGCACTTGCAGGTGTCCAAAATGTGCCCAAGTGGGCTTGTTGGAAATCTTGGCCTGTCTACTTTCTAACCCCACTAGAATTTATTAATTTAGTTCTCATTTTCCTATCCAAATATTCATTCTCCCAAGACTGCTTTCTGTGTGTCCAAAAAGTGGCAGAGAGGCCATTTTTGGTTGTTTTTTGACCTTTACGAGACCCAAAACTTATCAAAATTTCTAGCCCGGACACCAGTAGACGTATTTTTCAATGCTAAATCAAAAAATTGAAGATGTTCCTCGATCTGAGTTCTAGAATTTTAGCGTCGCGCGGGGTGCGCGACGCATAGGGAGAAAAACCTTGTTTTTTCACCAAAAAATTTCAAAATTTCAAAATGTGCTCCAAATTTCTTGAAATTTGGTCTAGAGCTTCTTCATTAAGTGTTATGGTGGGCCAAGGATTGTCTCGGTCCATATCCGAAGTCGATCATGCTCTTTTTTCCTCTTTTTCCTTTTTGATGCCTTCTTTAGGTTTGCCTTCAAATTCCTTATTTCGTGCCTTGCAAACCTTGTTCCATGACCAATAGTGGTCTTTCATGTTCCTAAGCATGTCCCTGTCCTTGTTTGCTCTGAGGGAAGCATCAGCAAGCAAATATAACTTAACCCTCTCTTTTTTCCTGATTAGGGTTTCCTGGAGTATTTTCTTCAACTGCTTGATTTTGACTTTGGAGACATGATTCCTTGTGTAGCAATGAGTATCCATGTGTATTTGAAACTTGTTGTCTCTTTTGGCCCTCTTAAGAAGATTGTTTAAATGGAAATTTCCTTTGTCGCACCATAAATCCATATTTTCATTGATTTCTCCTGCAATTAGGTCAACTGAAGACCTGTCCACCCTTTGTTGCTGAAGTTCCATTTTGAGTCCTCTAGTATTTGGATTCTTCCTTGTCACTTGCTCTTGATGCTCATCTGAATCACCTTCAATTGCTTATTATCCTTCTCTATGAATCAAACCATGAAATTGGCTTTAGAAACATTGTCACTAAGCTCTTTGATCTTAGCATCTTTCTCGTGAAGTTGTGTCACTGTGGGTCTCCGCCTCATACTCTAACGAATGTTGTTATGTCATGACTACAGTATGGACTGTGATTAGGCTGCTCTTTGCTGATGGTGTGAGGCTGGGTGCCTTTGTAATATCTGTTACCAAGGGGAACAATGAAGTAGGGAGTATTAGGAAGGGAATGATGTAATGGGAACAGGGGTTATAGGAAGAATTTTGTTTAGGGACATGGGAGGAGTTTGGGTATTTTGATAGGGTAGGGTTTAGGGTTTCATGTTGACCAAATAGTAGAAGGATAGGGGAGAGGGTTGGGTAGTAATTTAGGGCAGGAATATTAGGAAAAATGAGAAAGGGAGGATAGAAAAAATGGTAGGTGAGGGGAAGATGATGGGTGGAATGGAACCTTGGCACTACCAGCACACTTTAGCAACCCTAGCCATCATGGTTCTTGGTGATTTCTTATGGTTGATTTTATGCACTTGGTTGCATTCAAACATCGATATAAACCATCATATCATTGATAAAACTTGATGAAAAATGATGTCAAATTTCAGCCTTTTTTTCCCTGTGTGTCGTGCTCTCCATGTGCACAATTTCAGTCCTTTTTTCAGCCCTTTTTTCCCTGTGCGTCATGCTATCCATGTGCGTCGCGCCAGTGTAAATTTTACACTGGACAACCTCTCCCACTGCGCCATGCTCTCTCTGTGCATCATGCTATTTTCCAGGAAACTTTGGAGGCCTTCCCTTTGTCCAAATTGGCTGCAGGATAGCTCGTCGGAAAGGTCCTTGAGTCTAATTTCTAACCCAGTTAGAATTTTTCAATTTTGAGCTCATTTACCTTGTCAAAAGTCAAATCTCCCAAGACTCGGCAAAATGTGTCCATTGAGGTTGCCTCAAGGCAGATTGCTGTTACAGTCAACTTTTGAATGCCTTCTACAACTCCAAATTGAGCTCATGATAGCTCATTATAAGTCTCTTTGTATCTAGTTATCATTTGGCTCATCAAGCAAGTCATTTGGCCAACTGAGCTAGGAGAAAACTTGATTTTCCCAAGGTCACTTCAGAGGTGCATCAATTATCCCGAGGTGATTGTATTTTTTTACATTTCTCCAAAACCATGACAGTTGTGTAAAAAGTGAAAGAGATTTTTCTTCCTTGGAATGTTGTGGAAAAAATACTCCCTCATTTTTTCCAAATTCATCTTCTATTGCTCAGAAACATCATTTGAGTGAAACCTATCCCGATGTGTGGAACAAGGGATTTGTCGAAATGAAGCGAAACGAAGGGGATAGGGAGCTTCTAAATTCTTGAGGAAATTTTGGGAAGTAGGGAGGGATGTTAGGAAGTAGGGGAAAGTGTAATTTCTGAAATTGAGTGAGGGGAAGGGGTCCAAAAAGGTAAAACACATGCCCAACCTAGAAAATTGCCACGTTGTAGCAAGAAACTAGGGTTTGTGCGAAAATGAGGAATTTGGGGGATCTCAGTGATGGGAAGTGTTTGATAATGTTCTTTAAAGATAGGGGAAGGTGTATGAACATCAGGATACACGTTTTGCTGATGATTTGACCATCCAAGAGAAATTAGCTTCAAAACCCTAGCAGAGGGAAATGAACCTTGCCTAAGCACAACTGAAGCATGAACAAGGTGTAAAATGACCCATTGGAACCTGACATGATGATGGAAACCCTCTGAGTGATGGTAGAATCAGCTAAATAGTGACATAGACCGTCATTTGGACGAATTTGGAAGGAGTGAAATCGAACCCTAGACCTAATGCCTAGTAACCAAATTTTGCTTGAAAACTCACTGAAATGACAAAATTTGAACTTGACATCTTAAAATCACTTTGTAAGAGCATGTTTGATCACTGGAGGAAGGCTGCAAAGACTGAAACTAATAAAAAGTATGCTAACTGATGTATTGTATGCAAAGAGATTGCAAGAAGCAAGTGTTCGACAAGAACACAAAGACTTGAATGAATGCAAGTTGAGGACATGCATTCTTCAAATAAAATAAACGATAAGAAATAGCTGCTTTAATAATAACAGATTATCATATTTATCACAATTATACTTCCCATCGATAAATTCTGACAAATGGCTTGAAAAAAAATGTGTGACGGGTAGCTATGGAAAGAGAGATGTTGGGAGCAGTCCTTGAGACTGATGCAACTATAGAAGGAGAGATGTTGGGAGCACTCCTTGTGGTAGATGTACATTGGAAAAATTGCAACAGATGGCAGAGCCATGAGAGATGTTGATTAGAAGCCAGCGACCTGTGAATGAGGACATGATGTAGTGCTACACCAATGATGGTGTAAACTTTAAGGGGGGGAGTATGTAACACCACTCCCTTGTGTATTGCATTATTGTAAACCTAATATAAGTTAAATCTAGGTGTGATATCCTCCCTTGTATGTTAAATGTTGTAAGCCTAAGCTGAGGAAAGGTAGGTTTGATACCCTCATTTTTGGGTTAAACTATTCTACACCTAAGCTAAAGAAATCTAGGTGATATGTAATATGAAAAGAAAATGTATTATTAAATAAATTAATAAAATAAATCACTTGGAGGGTGGAGCACCAAGAGAGAGGAGATGGCTGCCATATCTTGTGAGGAATGGGATTGAGATGAATCTTTCATGATAAGCTTCTGGATGGGATTCTAGATAAGCTTGGATGGATTGGATATCCATCAGATGGATGGGAGATAAATATCCATCGGACATAAAAGCTTTGTGGGAGATAAAGGCAAGCTTTTATGTGGAAAAGAGTCATGGGAGATAAAGACGAACTTTTCCAGATAAGACCTAGGAAAAGGAAAAAATCCATAAAGCATGACACCGTTAATGGTAACTAAATCATGAAATAGGGTATTAAATACCCAATGCATATATTAATTGAGGACAATTTATCCTTGGCAAGATCTTTGGCTCGGGGGGAATCTGAGGTGATTCATGGCTGGGTGGTGGTGCTCCCCCCTCGAAGTGGGATTTAGTTGGTGTTATTTGCATGAAATGGTTGTATGTTAACACTTAATTTCTCTCTCTCTTAGTTACAGTTTCTAGTTTGTTTATGAGAATACTTTGACCCGTTTTTGTTATTGTTCGAGTTTCTCGTTGAAATGATTAACCCATGAAGCTCAATTGTATATATAAGGTATTATCTGTGTATTATGTATGTGAACTTAAATGTGTATGAGAAATGGTGTTATCATGGTAATTAGTTGTTGGTACTAGTGTCACCACTTTAGATTTCTCATGATCGACTTGCATGTGACTTCTAGTGTGAAGTTATTAGTAGAATTAAATTAAATGAATCGATAGTTTTAGTACCCATTCAGGGTATAATAATGAACATAATTAGATTACCTGTGATAATTGGTTACTATGAATGTGACGATAATATTATACCTATGGTGTATTTTACAGCTAAGAATAGAGTTAATAGTGGAAGAAATGTGCGTTATGGTGAGATTATGTATGAATATGTGACATGACTGTGGATTCCGTGGATTCTCTAACTAATCGTATTACATTCGCTACAGAGATATGGTATTCTCATAATGATATAAAGTAATATATGTTTATGCAAACTAACCAATTGAGGAATATGTATCCTATTTTATGATTATTGGGTTAACTATTTGTATTGCATGTATAACTAGTATGCATGGGAATGAAAGACTAGTCAATAACACTACCATGATCATGAAATTAATGTACATTAGTGTTGGTGAATATTTACTTAGATATGTTGGTAGGATTCCTACCATCATAAGTTCAATGGTTGATCACGTGCATCCGAGATGTTAATGAATCTAAGGTTCCATACAAGAGTACCAATAAAACAATTAATGAGGAAATTGTACTATGGCCTAACAGTAACATGATTGAGGTAATTTCAGAAGACAAGATCTACATGGAGGGGTAAAGATTTAATTGTGAATGAATCCAAAATTTTAAACTTATCGGTCTTGGAGGCTAAATTCTTGGGTAGGCTAAGGAGGTTCGTTACAGAAATAAGAAATTTATTTATGATATTACGATAGCATTGACATTTTGTAGTAAACACTTGTAAAAAGGGTATATGAGGAATATATATAAATTGAGTTATATAGCTAACTAGGTTTGGTAAGTTCATGAACGTTGTGGAATTCACGACAGTAATACCAAAGAGTTTGAGTGTTTAATTGTGATGGTAGACAAATAAAAAAAAATGGTTATTATTGGGAGATGTGACACCCCCGCACCTCTATCTATATGTACCCTCTCTCCCTTCCCTTTCTCTCCCCTTTATCTATGTCCTCTCCTTCTCTCTATCTTCCCTCCTCTCCTATATACCTCTCTCCCTTTTCACACCCTGTCCCTCTACCCTTATCTTCCTATGTCTTTGTTCTTCCCTCCCTCTCTCTCCACCCTCTAGCTCTGCCACTATCTCCCCCTCCTCCCTCTCTCTCCATCCATATGATGAATAATTTTCCCTCTATGTAAGCAATGTTATATATAGTGCCTAAAATATTTTACATTTCAATTTTTGTATTGTGAAATGAGTTAGGGTTTTTTGGTACGTCATATTGATTAGCCAAGGTACCAGCCCATGGTATTGTAACAAAATATGGAATGTTATTCACGAATGATTTTTAGATATTTGTGTAGTGATTTTTTATTATTAAGATTTGCAGGAAAACCATTAAAAAATAAAATACTTGAAAATAATGTAAACTGAAGTAAATAACATATCCACCATCAATTACTTCACACTATAATTTAAGCAAGTCTTCGGATCAGGCAATGGCTCTCCCATGTCCCGTAGAAACCATGACACATAAAATTCAACTCCAAACCTCGCTCCCACCCTAAGTTCTCCAAAATATGTAATTAGTAGTCCAACATCTAATATTTACACCTCTCATTCAGAAATTAGGACTTTTAAATATGTCAAAACGTGGATGAGTCCAAAATTTGTAGAGGCGGAATCAAAGGTCGAGCCGAGAACATCATTGAAACTAATTTGGAGATTGAATTTGCCATCGGTAGCACCCTTAGTTGTAAGGCCTACTCCATGGAATATGACTTTAAATGAGCACCAACATGAATTTTTTGGAGGCCATAGACATTGCTCATAGATCTCAACATGGTTGGTTGGGTAACGATCATAGGTCAAGGTGCCAGAGACATGATAGGGTTGAAAGGGAAATGGAAAAACAACTTTAGAAGTCCTCCAAAAAAGTGTCTGATGAAATTTATGACTAGAATCCTCATGACTATTGTGGGCGTGCCAGTGAATTGTTTGACAAAATATTGCTGTTAGGATTGGTGCTAAAGAGGGTTCCTTTGCCTCCTAATCCTCATGTCATTTAACTATTGGATGCTAGTGGTGATTACGACATCCAAAAATTATGAATTTTTGTTGAAACCCTATCTCAAAAATCTTTGTGCCTCACAGTTTGTGAATGGGAGGCTGTATTTTCACTTACAAATATAATTTTTGAGCTAGAAAGTATTAGAGCATGGAGCATGAGACTCCTTTATGAGGGGACATAATTAAATTTGGAAAATTATTTGAGGGATTACGTCATCAAGAAGGATGCCCTTATCTCCCTCATTTTAAAACTACGAGGAGGTGCCAAAGGAAATGGGGCATCGTCTTCCTCTAAACCCTTCCCATTTAATAATAGTCTTAACTGAGGCTCTAGATCCCAACCCTTGAAGGCTCTTAATGACTAGGACTTTGTGGTTGAACATTCATTTGGAGCTCCATTGCTCTAAATGAATGATCTCTTCACCATGATAAATATTCATTGTTATGTTCAGTGTGTGGTCATTTGTTGTGTTAATGGATTCTGGATCTCGGTTTCCACCCTTAGAGAATGGGTTTCTCAAAATTAGACGTAGAACTTAGATTTGTTATTATGTTCCAAAGGTTACTTTTTTGTCATCTTCAAGGATCTTGAATATTGGTAGATGGTTTTTGACCAGGATCTCTAGTTTTGGGGTCAAGAGGGACTCTCAATCTAGCCATGGCTTCCATAGTTCAACCCACTCTCCATGAAGACTCTAGCCACTTTAGTTCAAGTAAGACTCCAAAACTTACGCCTCTATTGGATTTAGCTAGATTTCCATGAAGATATTGGAAATTATATTGGGCACTTTGTCAAAATAGACAATGAGATACTAGCCAATGGGCTCATCTCATTTGCCTACATTTGTGCTGAGCTAAATTTAATTTCAGGTCTCTCAGATAAAATAATTCTAAAATGGGGTGGGAAGGAACATGATGAACCTCTGGACTATGAAATAGAGCTTTTAGATGTAGATATTGTTAGCAACTTGGGTATCTTGAGAGTGTTTTCCCTGTCTCTAAAGGGGTGTCAGGATCCTCAGAGCCACAAAAACCCAACCATGGATGGTGTGATCAAAAGGAAACTTCAAACATTAAGAACAAGACAAGTCATAAGAAGGAAAACCCTCAATAGGAAAATAAATTTCTTGATTCTTAAACCTTGCAAGATCTTATGTAGCCCACAGTTAATCCTTCTCCACCCTTATTGGAAAAGAATCCTCTAACTATGGAGAATGAAAATTCATTATCATTAATTGTGGCTACAAGGAGAGGGAAAAAAACAACCTCATGAGTCTGATAATTTAGATATTTATAGGGATGTCTCGCACTAAGAGGAGGCATTAGTGATGGAACTTCCTTTGAAAAATGAGGATATGTCATTATCGTCATATGTAATTGATAAATATGTAGGATGGACAGATGTCCATAAGACAAAGGGGAAAATGGAAAAACCCATGAACACCTCTGGTATGTGATATTAGAAGAAATATTTTCATATATGTTTACAGGTAGAAAAGGTGATTATTATGTTATACTTGGCTGGAGGCATGATCTCCCAAATAAGCTAGTTTGGTCTGATGTTAACTAGATGTACTCAATGCAATCCTTTTTTATATTAATAGAAAAAAGATTACATTGACAAAAATAGTCTTTGCACTAAAAATTGATAGGAATAAGATGTAAAAAATATACACAGTGGAGTTACCTCCCACAATTATTTATGTTTTGTAAAGTGTGAGTTTCTAGAATTACTAGTTGTTACTACCCACCAAAATTTATTAGTGACTGCCAAAGCAAGACTATATGATGATTTTTATATCGATCATTATTAATTTAGAATTATGTATTTTATACCAACCATTATTAAATTAGAATTTACCAATGTAACTTATAATTATCTATGCAATTTTTGGTAGAGCATAATTTCTAACTAGAGTTGGAGGAGCCAAGCTACCATGCAGAACAAAATTACAATATAACAAATTAAATTTTATTAGTTTTATTAGTTTTAACCTTTTGTTATTAAGTAAGCCAAGTTTTAAATTTTTACACTACAACATCTCCACCATACTCAGCTCTATATTACTTTTAAACTCCTACTATTATCTTTTAATTGAGTTGACATATAAATGTTAAATGTTAAACATTCAAATCTAAACATATACTCTATACTAAGATGCAAAACGACTCTACATGCAAGAAACACTTTTATCCTTGTATTTTTCTATATATAAAACTATATTTACTAATATTTATTTCTATTAAACACTTTTATCCTTGTATTTTTCCATATATAAAGCTATATTTACTAATGTTTCTTCCATTAAACACTTTTATCCTTGTATTTTTCTATATATAAGACCATACTTACTAATATGTATACTTACTAATTTATTTTTCAATGTTTTATGATATATTTTATTATATTTATAATATCATTATAATATATTTATTATTATCTCTTATATTTTATAATACCTATATTTGCTAGGATATGCTTATATTTATCTTTTATTTTAGTTTTAGGATTATATTTCAGCAATATTACCCACACAATGCATTTTTTATAATTTTGTTTTCTTTTGTGTTCTTTCCTTTTTTCCAACTATCCTTATTAGTCTTTTGCTACTATTTTTCCTTTGGTATTATTCTAGTTATTGTGCTAATAAGATTGAATTATGAGATGCATATTGTTAATAATAATATTTGATCATTTATATCTTGAGTTTAGTAAATAAATATAGAATAAATTTATATATAAAAATATGTGAAATATATATTAAATATAAATAATAGTAATATATTAAGATTTATTTTACCATATGAATTAAAAATAATGATAATCCATATTTATATCTATGTTTAAATTTAATTAATAAACATATGAGAGCTTAATATTTACAATAGATTATTTTTTAAAGATGTATATAATCAATACTATGAATATCACATCAAACACTTATTTTATACAAATTATAAAGTATGTTAAAGAAAATGGTAAGTGTATATCTATGTTAAAAAATTTTAAATAGGAATATTTCTATGTATAGAGTTCTGAATTTCATATTAATATAATATAATTAATAGAAACATTATAGGTCAACCTTCACTTGGATTTACTAAGAATTTACTGTAATCAAATCACTTAAGGTTCAACATTTTGCTAAGCTTTGCGTGAGGTTTGAACCTTGATAGCTTCCATCCATCTTAGCACTTTGTATCTATAGAGTTAAGATCATTCTAGTTTTGTTATTGTTTGTTCATTTGTACTATTATATTTAAAATTGTTTTATTCATGGTTGTATTTTGTTATATTTAATTTATTTCTCTTTTAATTTTATTATGCATTCTATTTCTCATATATTTATTTCTTTTCATAAGAAAGGTTATGGTACATTGAGATTTTAAAAAATGGAGGTTATTCATGTCGAAAACCTACAATTAATGTATTTTTTTTTCTAAAACGTTATAATTGAATATAATTGAATATAATAGTGTCAAGTTTCCAACACGCATATGTTATTTTAACTAATAATTAAATTATATATATATATATATATATATATATATATATATATATATATATATATATATATATAGTGTGTGGATATGAATAAAAATATTTACATTAATATCAAAAAAATTAAAATAAACATACTTCACACAAATTTTGGACTAAGGAGTTGATTCCACATAGCATAATGAGATTTACATGAAAATAGAATATATCAAACAAAGTTCTTAATTTATTAAAATTTATACCATCTGAATGAGACGGATGAAGACGAATGGTTGAATTAATAATCAATTCAAAAAATGGTAATATGCTTAAAATAAAAAGATTAATAGTAAAATAAATTTACCAATCAAAATAGATTTTACATTTCGAAAATGAAATTTAGATTAATTGAAAATATATTGGGTATACTTATATTGTTACTTTATACAAATAAATATTATTGGTATTGTAGATAATACTTTTGAGATATTTTATTTTAATAATCAAGTCAGAGTATGTGGAGATGGCTTTCTTCATAATATCCTCCATTGAATTGCATATGTTTATTTCGAGCTCTGTTAGGGTCTAACCCTAACCCCTCATTTATGTAATAAGCTGAAGGGGATTAGTGAGAGTTATGGTTAGTTAGTTGAGTCAATAAGCTCGTAAGCAGTTATCCACATTAATAATAATTGTAACTCGTTGAACTACATTATAGAAAAGGGACCACAATTAGTTATAAATGAGCCATAGTTAATAAATAAAGTGGTTAACCCATGTTATGCAAGGGACCACTAGTAGTAAGGGTTTTGGATGTCATTAAGCCATAAATAGTCTTAGATAGTAAGGTAAGAATTATCGAGTTTTATTGTAATTGATATTTTCTCTGTTGGAGGCTTTTCACTCGAAGAGGCAAGTGAAAATTGTATTTTTCTTCTAAATAATTAAAATATGTTTCCAACATATCTCATTTCAAGTGATATTTATGTGTTTTAGGCTATATTGTTTGATATTTCTAATATTAGAGTTTTCTCGCAAGTTAAGTGCATAACAAGTGGTATGAGAGCACTTTCTAGCACCAGTTGTACCTCCAATTTTCAAAAGAAAGGCTAGAGACATGTTCTGATGTATTTAAACCATGACATATGTCATTGAGTGCATAAAACTACAGATTTGGGGAGGCATGCATGCATGAACTATAAGAGGTGTTCATGCTTGTTGGACACCCTTGTAACCACTATGGGTACTCCTTTGAGTAGCAGCACATTATGTAGAATAACGTGTGAACTGAAATTCCATGTACCCTTGGGTATATCAGAATTCCGCTAGGGTAACCTGGAACCTAACCTTAGATAAAATGTTGGCCTTCTTGCTACTACAATACACTGAGAACAACAATCGAGGAGGTTAGTGGGATTTTTGTATGTAGGCTCAAGTTGAATTGACTTAGAATACTTAAACTTTAGTGGAAAATGTCTCCTCCAATAAAATTAAATATAGAGATGAGATTGAGATCATTTGGCACATTCATGAGGATATTCTCAAGAGTATCACAAGCCAAGGAAGGGATTAACTCCCTAGGCGATTCTGATCTTGAAGAGGAGCATAATTTTTATTTATGTAGTGACTCAACAAGGCTGAGATAGCATAGCAAGTACAGATGAACTCTGAGGAAAGTTTGTGTTATTGTTTGAATTTCTTAGGATTGGGTTAGGAGAAAATAGGGTTGAAGTATAATGATTCTATTCAACAAATATAGGGTGAGGGACAGGTCCTAGAACGAGGCCCTATTAGGCCTTGTATGTCCTACTATGTGAGGTTGCAAGGGTTTTATGTCAACAAAGGGAATTTATAGGGAGTTCATGACCTTAAGGGAGGCCTAATATGACCTCTAATATTGTAAATGATGAGTGTCAATTCTTCTAAGAAAAGTGAGTTGTAAATAATGGTGTGTGGACTTGTATTCATGGAAGAAAAGTGTTGAAGGTGATGGTTTGGAGTCTATCCAATAAGGAGTGCTTGAAACCCGTTTTTTAGGCCTGCATTGACAATAAATTGTAGGGTATACTTATTGTACATTGTAGACCTTGATATAGAAGTTAGGTACACTCACTTGAATGTAGCAAGGAAATGTGAGAGGTTGAGTTGCATGAAGACCTTATGTGGAGTAATAATTGGTGGCATAAGTCATTTCAAGAAGGAAATTTGAAAATCCCTCAGGTCAGTGATTTCAAGAGGTAAGTGATTTATGTGAGGGATGCTAGCAAATAACCTAAATACCTTGATTTGATGTCACAAATCTATGTTGTGATTGGTGTCCATGTGCACCGTAACTATAATAATTGATGTGGAAAATCAGTGGTGAGAGGGTTATTTGTTGGAGACCCTAAGAATAGTCATCCTTAAAGCAGTTGAGGTTTTGTTAGAGGGCATACCTATGAAGGAATAAGTTTATTGAAATTAGAGGAGCAATATGATTGATAGAAGTAAGCTTTTGATTAGATGATGTGCAAGAGCATCTGAAGTTTTAGAGGACCTTATGAGCAGCAAGATCTTTATGTGTATAGTGGAAAAGGACCTTCTAGGTATTAAAGTAAAGTGGATTAAAAGGGTTGTGGTAAGGATTTCATCAAGAAGTCAAATGTGTCTTGTTCAATGAAAGATTGATGGTCATGTGTTGTTGACATCAATTCCTAATTTTGTGTTGTGCATAGTGTTGTCGCATTTTAGTGCTTTTAAGATAACCCTTTTAAACATAGACCTAATTTTGAATTTACAAGAAATAATCAACACACATGAGCTCTTAACTCATGTTTTTATGAAAAAGGGCATCTGATGCAATAGAATACTTGCACTCGGGAAATACCCATCATCCGAATACAAATTTTGTTTCAAGTTGTATAATATAGGAAAAATAAAGTGTTACTACAGGAAACCACTAACAAACATGCTATAGGAATATTCTATTTGAAGCTACTAACAAAATTGTATATGCTATGGGAAGGATTTGTAAGTTACCAATTTTAGATTTGTCCATGTAACTATGGGAATCAAATATTTTTTATTCAATAATGGAAGGTGATCAACAACACGAGAAATAAATTATGGGAACAATGGAGGAAGAATTGTTTTGGATGTTGCATGATTTTGGGAGGGAAGCTCTGGCTATGGCATGGTATTACTATGCTACAACATGTAAATTATAAGAACTTTGAGGAAAACAAAAAATAAATAAATATTTAAACTGATTATTAATTAACTGGCATACAATTGTTCAACTAACTAAGTAGGATTCGGTTAACATGATTAGATATAATAATTTCAACAAAAAATATAGCTTTATTTATAAAAAAGTGTTTTACTTAAAAAAAAAAAAAAAAAAAAAAAAAAACATTTTCCAACTTAGCATTCACTTTTCCATATGTGAAATGATTTAAAATATTTACTAAAGAATAAACTAATGTTTTGAGAAAAATGAAAGCCTTCAGGGGATATCTAGATTATTTTCAAATGGAGTTTAATGGAATAATGTTAGCCTAATTGAAACTTAGTGATAGAGTAATTAAGATAAACTTTCTAGGGTAGCTTTTAATATCCTTGTATTGGGTGTCCCATGGTATTTTCCCATGTTATTTGAGGTGATAAATTCAAATATTCACAATAGGAATTATAACTTTTGTTAACTAAGAATATATAATCACATATTTGAGAGGAACTATTATGCAATAAAATAATATATGATAGCATACTTATTTTTACATATTAAGTTCTTATATGCTTATTAGGAATAATGAGAAGGTATCATTAACTAAGTGGCCCATAGTTAGGAGAGGTGAGATTTTCTAGGGTGTTGTCAATAAATGGGCTAGGGCTTTTTCCAGGTCCTAATTTGTTGTTGTACAAAAGTAATTTTCTTTATGCTATTGTTCCCTTGGTCTCACACTTGACCCATTTTAGCTAAGATCAACCATGGTAATCACCTCATGATTGACCTGGGTGTTGTAAAGCCTTGCTCCAAGAATGTGGTAATAGAAAATGGAGGTTTTGGTTCAAGTTGTTATTTTCAAGCTCCCCATCAATAGAATATGGGCCCAAGTCATGAAAACAAAAAAATATGATCATACAACAAGGGTAAATTAAAAAAAATGTTGAACACCTAATTTTCTAAGGGCTATGGTGTGGAATGTGAGCAATCATTGGATTCCAAGAGACCACTTGGAATATGAAAACCAAGGGTCATAAGACAACATATTGACATGTATATCTCATGTTTATATTAATATTGACTATTATTTCTCAGTGTTTATTGACACTAAAACAACTATGATTATCGAACAACACTACCAATCTATAACAACTCAAATCAATCTACATTACTAAACATAAATAACAATCAACAATTGAACAACAATCAATAAGTGAACAACAACAACTATAAAAGATTCCTAAATGGAAAACATTCTATATTTCTATCTATAGAAGCTACTCAGTCTTGTCTCTCAAGATCTATGATAACTTCTATTCAATTTGAACATCAACCAACCACACGTTCACTCATTCTAATCAAAGCACTTACTTGAGTCTATCTCGTAGCTTCAATATAAATCTAAGTGAACAACGGTATAAATCAATGTCGCGAATCTTCAAGATAAATAAAAGAACTAAACATTAAATCAAGTACAAAGACTGAATGTAAACTATAACACAAAGGAGCAGTGTAACTTCTTGTGACTTGGCCCAGAGTCACGAGAAGCCTCTGCTTAATAAAAACTCAGAATATAGAGATGTATCAAGCACAACCTTCTTTTATTCACTTCAAAGTAACAGTTGACAGAGTCACTGAATTAACAACGTTTTTTCTCTAAAGAGAATAATTACATATTAAAAGTCTGAACTCTTATCTAGTTGCCTTTCGACCTTATATAACATAAAAGAGAAAATTGGATAGAAGCGAATCCTCATGATCAGGAGATAATGAGGATTTCACAATATAAAATCTCATCATATGATAAAATAAGAGTATTCGAACTGATCTGCCACTTCCTTGTCTGCCCCAGACGCCATGGCTTTTTCCCTTTTATGGCCTCATACTGTCCTGCCAACTGAACAACTTTTTCCCAATCGCATCTCTGCATACAAAGATAGCAAAGAATCAATTTTTCGTACTAAATTTGCCTAATCTATAATAGTTTCTTCCAACTTTGACTGATATTTTCCTCATTTTATTCTATAAACAAAGATAATATTATAAGGATGAATGATATATGAAGCATTAAATGAAGAGAAATCATACCTTTTTCTCATCCCAACATAATCCCCAGCTTACCTTGTTCCACATCCTCGTGCAAGAGTATAGTTCAGATGCAACTGTTTGAGGGAATAAGTAGGGTATACTTCTTCCCTATGATTTTTAAAACCATTATTTTGCTTGAGGAGAGCAAATGCCTAGGTTACCTCATGACATTTTAAGTTATAATCACTACAGTATTGGTTACGAGGGTACCATATGATTGGGGTTCTGTAGCGGCATCCTATCCAGACTAGTCCCAATGTTAAAATCATATTGCTATATTTGAAAAAATGGGAAGAGGCAGCTTGGAAGCTACAATATCCGAATGGCTCCCAGCCCCTCACAGTATCACTGGAAACTTCCCATCTTTGTTTTGATGCAGCCAAGGCTTCTTCTTTAATATCATGGATGTATTCCTTTCTGGCCTGAATGATATCAGTATGGAGCAGCCCCAATTTTCCTACGTCACCATTTTTCTTCACAAACTACTTATGCCGGAAAGATAGGAGTAGTGGCTATGTAGGTTCTCCTCTGACCCATAGGTCAATGCCATATTCACACCTTTTGAATGTGTTTTAATCCTTAGACCATTTTAGCTGATTAGCAGCAAAGGAAAGGAACACTTGAAATTGAATGTCTCCTATGAAAGGGGTAGGGTGGCTATCCCTGTCATCCTCTAAAACAAAATTATGCATATAGAGCTCACAAAGGAGGTGCTGAATCTTCTCATCGTGTTCTCTGAAACACTTAATAAAATCATGATTTGTTTTAATTTCTGTCGGTTTACCAGCCTTAACGGCCTTAACGGCCTTAACTTTTAACACGAGATATCTATCCATAAGAAATAAAACATAATTAGTAGCGGGAGCTCGATAAGATAGAGTGTCTAAATAGAGAGAACAAACAATCTCCATTTGTTCTTTGGATTTCTATAATTGACCCTCTAAATCTTCAACCTTCTTTTTCTCAACCTTGTATTGAGAAAAAGTCTCATCCTTCATCCTGGTAAGTGCCTCAAATTTCTTCTTTGGTCCTTGGTGTTCGTGAAAAGGGACCACCTTTTCCTTGTGCTGAGCTAGCTCTTGGTGAACTATTAAAAGCTCATTCTCTAATTTTATAACAATGACTTCTCTAACCAAGGGGGTGTAAATAGGCATTTCATCTGTTTGGAATTCTGCATCTTGGGTCTCCTCAGGGTCAGTCTGCATAGTAGCTTCAACTGCTTCTGGAATTACAACTTTAACATTTTCTTTAATATCGTTCTGGACAACAGCGTCCATATTTTGGTAGGTTGTTTGAGTTCCCTGTGAAAAGATACATGGCTCCTATATTTGTATGGAAGTATTTTCTCTAATAGCAGGCTCAGTTTGGGTTTCTCTTGAGCAACCCTTAAGAAACTCTATCTGAGTCTTAGCATCCTTCGCAAAACATTGTTCTGTTTGTGTCCCTGCATTCTCCATTTCTGCTTTCAATTTCCTCGTTCTGGTGGCTTCTTTTAGCCAGTATTTCAACTACTTGATTACCTCCTTTTCTTTTCTGTATTTTTTGAGCACCTATTTAAGTTTAGCTTTGTAGGGCTCTTCTACTCTAGGGCTCCCATCTGGGGCTACATTACCTTCTCCTACTTGCACAAGCTGCATTATGTTATCATCAAGAACGCTCCCAACTGGAGCTGTGTTTGTTGGTGGGATTTCTCCTTCTAACTCATAATTATTATTCATTTCATGTTCAGGAGATCCCAATGCAATGGTATCTCCTAAACAACCATCATTCTCATGTTCTTCTTCTTGGTAGGTCTCATCCATTTGGGACTTTGAAAAGGGAATATCACTTGGTTGATTGGCATCCTCCAAGTTTTCACCTTCAGGCTTTCTCTCTGCTTGGGTTTTTTCGTGCTTCTCGGCTTTGAGTGGTGTTTCCATATCAGGAATTAACTCTCCCTACTCCTCCGTGGCATCAGTGCATGGCTGGGTTTGTTCATGAACGGAATTGTCAGCAGGGACCGACCAATCAGGGGTACAATTTTGTCTTTTAGTGTTCCCTAGTTGTTCCCTGCCCTCAGTAAACATTTCCATGCTTCCCAAAGCCCTTGCCACTTCCTCCTCATAGTCTTTCAAAGGAGGGTATTGAGGAATAAGAGGAGGTGTGCGGGATGGTCTAGCTCCTTCTGCTTGGATTGGAATGCGCCGCTGGGCTTTTACCCTCACTGAGCATCTATGCTTAGTTGATTCTAGGGGTGCAATGGGTCTCTTTTGTTTTAATATTTTCTTTGGGCATGGGGTTCTTGGCCCTTGCTGCTCTGTTTCCTCATTTTCCAAGGGTGAAGCCAAGGTAGGATTTATGATACTGTCCCATGTTAATTGTTGTTGTGCCAATCTATTTGTGATGATTAGCTTAGTTAACCCATGATGGTTGACTGCACTACATGGGTCATTGGCTATCCTTACCCGTTGGGAAACATTGTGCAATAGGGAATTTAAATAAAATGGTAAATTAACTGAAATTATTTGCTTTAAAATGGCTAGGAGTTTCAGTTTTCAAGGCTTTACCATGTCATGCCAGTTGTTGCAAGTGATATATATTTGGACGATGACTGCTAGCTCTTGCCATGGTTGGGGAAATGATGAAGGATGAATTCCTTTCCCCGTTCATAGCAGTCGCTCACCTGGGTACTATAAGGATTCAATTGTGTTGTATAAAAGGACGCGTTTGTCTACCTATTTCGTCCCTTTCGCCAGAAGTCGGGTGACTTCGGCCATGACTTCTTTTGAAAATACCATTCTTATGCCTTTGACCAATGTACTACTGTTCTATGGATTTCACAGAAACTCCAGTGTTAGCTCTTCATTGAATCCCTGCGATCTGTTTAAGTACTACAAATAGCCAACGTGTTCAAGTATTTCATGGGCTTGATCCAACAGCATCAATACTCGAGGGTCACTTTGAATTTCTCTTCTGCCCATAGTTGCTGCAATTAAGTCTGGTTCCTCTGTATACAATTGTGTTTTACCCCTATAATGAGACACAACAACAATGTATATCATAGAAATTATAGCGGAAATGACACTACTTGGATAAGTATTATCATTTTTAGTTAATTCGTCCATCTTGTCAGCCATACTTAATGCAAAATTGTATGTTCACATGCCCAACATAATGGCTGCCATTCTTCGACCAATCAGAATTTTCTACTAATTATTGCATATTCCTGCACATCATGCAAATCGTACTCCGGAGGTAATCTGAATTATTATCACACATTTATTCATAACTGGAATGCGTGCTATTCATATGGAGGCCATCCCCCTCCCCTCTGATGAGAGAAGGGTGTCCACATTCTTTCAACACACAGAAAATAGGCAAATAACCAATGAGAAATAAATGTTGACAACGAATCTAAAAAGAAAAAAACACAAATCAATAAAGCATTTAAGTGACATGCGTCGTCAGACGTGAATTGTCCAAAATAAAAATAGAAATATCAAGTCATCATGTCAAATATTTTACCATAAGCGGAATTAATCACATCAGTATAATTGGTGGTTTATGTTTAATGTCTATCATTTAATACGCGGACATATGGAATATGATAAATAAAAATAGAAATTACCATGCTAGGAAGCTTGTAAAAGTGTTACCAAATAGATATTTTTATTTAGAAATAGAGTCATAGGTGATAAGGGATAGATATCATATGGCAATATAAGAGATGATCAAGCGGGCTCGTGATGAGACCCATGTTCTTCTAACAAATTAATTATCAAGAAGATCATTACCTTGGTTTGGTATCGAAATTGGAATGTCACATGTTACATTCTTATGATCATGGTAGGTTGGCTCATGATGAGACCCCCTATCCTCTTTGGACAATGTTGTAAGCATTTTGCTATTTTTTTTTTTTTTCAATTTTCTTGTCAAAAGGGAGGCTCATTTTCTCCTTAAGATTCAGGGATGGTGTAAGAGGTGAGAAGATGCCAATGGAAGTATTATACCCTTATCCCTTAACATTATATTGATGAGTTTTATCCATTTGGAAGTATAAACATAAGCCATCATGGATTAAAGGTAATGAATCATTTCCTTATGCGTCCCAAAAGAAAATATGTTCAGACAACCATTATAAAGATACACCATATTAGCTTGATGAATAAAGATAACCAAAAAAATGGTTTTAGAAGTTATAATGACGTTGTTATTACCATATATCTTTAGAAGAGGCACAAATGCACAAGGTGCTTATTTGCAATACAAAAGAAGAAAATCATGCTATAATGATCAAGAGAAAAATGAGAAAAAATTAAAATTTAGCACATAAGAGGTGCGATTCACTCAGCAAATAAAAAAATAAAAAAATAAAAATAAATAAGGAGAAATGCATTGTTCAATCAATTGAATGACAATTATTCAATAGTTTGAACAACAAAAATAAATAAGTAAAAACATGTTGTTCAATCAAGTGAACGGAAATTGTTCAATAACTTGAACAGTGAAAACCAATGAACAGAAAATGTGTCATTCAATCAATTGAACGACAATCGTGGGAATACAAAGAAAAATGTGTTGTTCAATAAATTGAACGACAGTTGTTCAATTGTGTGAACAGCGACAACGACAAAACTGTGTTGTTCAATCAATTGAACAACAAGCGTTCGCTTGTTTTAACAACGAAAAATAAAAAAAATGTGTTGTTCAATCAATTAAACAACAAACATTCAATTGTGTGAACAACGAAAACATTAAAAAGTGTGTTGTTCAATCAATTGAACGACATACGTTCAGTTGTTTGAACAAGGAAAAATGAAAAAATGTGTTTGCTCAATCAATTGAATGACAAACATCCAATTGTTTGAACAATGAAAACAACAAAATATGTGATGTTCAATCAATTGAATGGCATATGTTTAGTTGTTTGAACAAAGAAAAATGAAAAAAAATGTTTTTTTCAATCAATTGAATGACAAACGTCCAATTGTTTGAACAACAAAAACAAAAAAAAATTGTTTTGTTCAATCAATTGAACGGCATACGTTTAGTTGTTTGAACAGTGAAAAATTAAAAAAATGTGTTGTTCAATCAATTGAATGACAAACGTTTAGTTATTTGAACAACGAAAAATGAAAAAAATGTGTTATTCAATCAATTGAATGAGAAACATCCAATTGTGTGAACAATGAAAACAACAGAAAATGTGTTGTTCAATCAATTGAACGACATACGTTCAGTTGTTTGAACAACGGAAAATGAAAAAAAATGTGTTGTTCAATCAATTGAATGGCAAACATCTAATTGTTTGAACAACGAAAACAACAAAAAAAGTGTTGTTCAATCAATTGAACGACAAACGTTGAATTGTTTGAACGACGAGTTATAGAAGAAAAATAGACATGATGTTTAATTAATTAAATGACAGGCGTTCAATTGTTTGAATACGAAAAACAAAAAAATCCATATTTACATGGTAATACCTACAAAGGTATGTACATTATTTAGAATTTTTCAAGCAATTTCAATTTTTTAAAGAAAAAGCAGCTGGGTTATCATTCCCTGCAGCTGGAATTTTCATGGATGGATCCTTGCATACCTGCTTGCAGAAAGATTCTTTAGTAATCGATTGATGATAGACACGCAGTCGATGCCCGTTTACCTTACAGGAATGGCTGGATCCATCTATGGTAGTCAGGGTAAGAGTACCATTGTTATGTAGTTCTTGAATCTCATAAGGGTCGAGCCATCTTGTTTCTAACTTTCTTGGGAAGTCCTAGAACCTGGAATCATACAGAAGTGCCCAATCCGCTTTTTGAAATGTTTTCATCTTGATAAGGTTGTCATGACATTTTTTCCTTTGTTGTTGTATTATTGCAGTTCATTGCAAATCAAGCAATCGAGCTTCATCTAGTTCGTTAATCTGCTAAAGACGCTTGGTTTGAGCTTTTGTTAAATCCAGACCCACTTCCTAGGTCGTGCTTAGAGTCTTTATTTTGAATTCGATTGGAAAAATTGGTTCTTTACCAAACACAAGTAGGTGGGGAGAGTATCCAGTAGTTTTCCTCCAAGTCATACGATAGGCCCACAAGGCCTCTGGAAGTCTAGTAGTCCAATCTCATTGGTGCGTTGAGACTATCCTGGTCAGAATTGCTTCTAGAAACTTGTTGGTGCTTTCTACTTCCGCGTTCACCTACGGGTGATACAGAGAACTGATCTAGTGCGTGATATGATGGTTTCTGAGGGTGGCAGTAATATTGTTACGAGTGAATTGCTTTCCCCCATCTATGACCACTTCTCGCGGTAATCCATACTGCACAAATAGCCCAAAAGGGAAGTTAATCACTGCTTCCTTTGTGGCTCTTGGTAAATCTATTGTTTCCACCCATCTTTTCACATAATCTGTGGCTACCAGTATGTAGGACTTCTGACTTGAAGGAGGATGGAATGGACCTATGAAGTCTAATGACCAACACTCAAAGGGTTCTATGACAAATTATGGCCGCAAAGTCATTTCATTAGATTGACTAGGTCGATCCATCCTTTGGAAACTATCACAGACCTGGGCATATTTTTTAGCATCCTTAAATATAGTGGGCCAATAATAGCCGATTTGTAATACGTCATGTACTGTCCTTCGGTCTATGAAATTTCCCCCACAGGTTTCGTGATGGCAAGCCTTCGGGATGTCATGGATCTCATCCTCGCAGATACATCTACGTATACACATGTCGAACCATGTATCAAAAAGATATCCACCTATCCAAGAGAACCGGGCGTTGCACTGAACAATTAGTTTTCTTTCATTCTTGTTAAATGTTTAGGTAGCTTCCCTACTACCAGAGAATTTGCCACATCTTCTCACCATGGCATCTTAACCGTCATAGTAAACAGGTGCTAATCTCGGAATTGGTCATCTATCGTCACTGGATCATTAACCTTCCGAATTCGAGATAGAAAATCAGCAATGGGATTCTCTTTTCCTGGACAATCTTTAATGGTAATGTCGAACTCCTCCAAAAGCAATAACCATCATGTTACTCAACCATTTATGATTGGTTTATTAGCTAGATATCTAATGGCAAGGTGATCAGTTTACACAAAGACTTGGTAGCCAGTTATATAGTGTCTATATTTGTTTATTGCATAAATAATTGCTAAGAATTCTTTTTCTGTCACTGTGTAATTAAGTTCTACAAGGGTGAGATTTTCTCTAATGTAATATATAGCACAAGGTTTCTTGTCCACCTCCTGGCTGAGGATAGCACCTATAGTTACATCTGATGCATCTGTGGAAATATGAAAAGGGAGCTCCCAGTTTGGTCCACATAATATTGGTGTTGTTGAGACTAGTTTTTTTAATCCTGCAAAAGCTATGTCACACTTGTACGACCAGCTAAAATCAATTTTTCCAGTTAGAGAATATAAGTGTGCCACAATCTATGAAAAAATCTTGATAAATATACGATAATAACCTGCATATCCTAGGAAACTACATACCTCTGTTTGGTGCATGGGGCAGGCAGTAAAAGAATAACTTGTATTTTTGTTGGGTCTACCTGTATTCCTACTGCAAAGATGTAATGTCCCAGGATCACGCCCTCGGTCATCATCATGTGACACTTGAGATTGCTTAAACATAACCTGGTAGCAATGCATCGTTCTAATACTTTTTCTAGTGTTCGTAATGCTTGATCAAAATCATACCCATATGGAGTAAAATCATCCATATATACCTATAGTCCTTCATTTATTAGATCAGCAAAGATGCTTAGTATAGCTCTCTGAAATGTGGCTGGGGCATTGCCCAAGCCAAATGGTAATACCCTGTATGCGAATGTGCCCCAGGGATAGGTGAATGTCATTTTGTCCTGATCCTCAGGGGAAATTTGAATTTGATTGTACCCACTGAAGCCGTCTAGAAAGGAGATGAACTGCTTCCCTACAAACGTATCAAGGACCTTATCAATGAATGGGAGGGGAAAGTGCTCTTTCTCTGTTGCCTTATTTAGCTCTCGATAGTCTACAAAAATACGCCCTGTTTTTCTTACGAATGACCACCAAGGGGGAGACCCATTTACTATCTGAGATAGGATAAATAAAGTTTACATTGAGTAGCTTCTATAATTCCTATTTCACGATATCCTTGAGGTGAGGGTTCAACCTCCACTTAGGCTGCCGGATGGGTCGCGCATCATTCTCTGTATAAATGTGGTGTGTACATAGTTGTGGATCTATCCCTTTCATATCAGAATAATCCCAGGCAAAAGGCCTATTGTTTTTCTGCAATACCTGGATACGCCTTTTTTGTTGTTCACTCTCCATATTAGCATTGATATTTAGAACTTTTCGAGGTTTGATATCAATTGGTTTGCTGTTCTAAACAGTAGTTGTTTGAATATGTTGGTCATCTGTATCCTTCAGGGGATCTTCCATGGCTTCGTTATCAAGAATTTCTTTCAGCATCTCACACTCCACAATGGTTGGTTGATTTATAAAATTGTTGATAACGTCATATTTAGTTTGATTTTTAAATTCTAGCACTTCTACTACTGTCAACTGTGAACAGATGCTCTCTTCTAGGTACGTTGGTCGCTTCTTACATATTTTTACAATGGGCAAACTTGGCCTGGCAGGAGGGTATAACACTAGATTTTTTACAGCATCTCCCTTTGTGATAGTCATGTTTCCTTCTCGGCAGCCAATATATGCATCAGTTGTTGCCAGCCAAGGTCTTCCCAGAATCAAAGGATGCCCATCCAACCTACTCCTTGGTTTTATAACTAGGAAATCTACTGGATATTCCAATGAGTCAACAAAACTATAATATCTTGTAAAGTTCGTTCTGGTATTACCACTGACCGATCAACAAGTTCTAATAAAGTGGTGGTTGGTTCTAAGGCTGTAATACAAAGTTCTTGACAAGTTTCTCTTGTTAATATGTTAATGGAAGCTCCTAGATCGACTAGTGTATTTGGAAAAGAGCGGCCACATATCTGAACTGTTACTATGGGGTTTCCAGGATATTTTTACTTTATTGGAGTTTCCTCTCCCAGGATTAAATCGGATAAGGTTCCTACAACATGGATAGTGGGTGAGTTTTTTACCTTCATCACAAGCCTTTTTACGCAAGTATTTGATGGTTTTGGCATAGATGGGCATGTTGTAACAACCTCAAAATGAAAACATATAATTTATTAGATTAATCATGCGATTTATAATCAACACACAATTTATCAACTAATTAACATCAAATTACAAAAATATGAGTAGAGACACTTACCTGTGGTGATGATGTTTCTCACTTGTGATTTCGGGTTGAACGCTAGTTGAATTCTGCTAACTGCAACAAAGTTTTGTGGATGACTCTCCACCCAACCGTAGGCTTAGTTGCACAAAATATTGCTACAACTAGCCACCCCCGAGCCCTCAATCAATGTACTACTGCCAGGGAATCCTTTGTCTCACAACACTATTCTCCCAAGAGAATGGATGATGGAATCATGGAATGATGGAATGCCTCTCATCTTTCTCACCATATATTAAATAGAGCAAACATTGGAAGGGGAACCACATGCACACACTCCATGTGTCAACATGCAACTTTATTGTTTTCTTCTTTTATTTCTTTTGTTTTTACTTTTTGATAGCTTTACTAATTTTTACTGCTTTTTTGTTTTATTTCTATTTATATTTATTTGGAGCTTTATTGTTAATTTTATTTTTATTTATTATTTATTTACTATTACTATTTTTTTATTTATTCTTTAATATTATATTATATTATTTATTATTTATTTTTATTTATTATTAAGGAACATTACACACTCTCCCACTTTAAGGAACTTCATCCCAAAGTTAAGTAGATATAGTTAACATTTTATTTTGTTATTTATTACTTCATGTTACTAAATCCCAAGGTACCCTCATGTTACTCATGTTAATTTATTACTTCATGTTGCCGATACCCTCTGCTGAACTAGTATAACCAGCAGTCATCAAAAGTTTCACAACACCCAGGAAATCCCAAGGAATCTCTATCCTTTTTCCCACTTTCAGAACCAGGCATAAGCCTCCCTGATCTGTATCCTAGTCCAAGGCTAGCCCCAAGGCTCGTGCCTAACTCAGACCTCATCTGCCCCAATTCAGGCATCCGGTATGGTACTCAATCACTCTGTGTATCTCACAAGGTTGGCCCACTCCCTCCACAACTCACTAACACACACAACCCTAGGCATCAAATTCCTTACATGCCCACCAAACTTCGACATCCCAATCCAATAACAGACACCTAGCCTAGAACATCAAGCACTTGGCCTCCTCAAGATGGTCCCATAGCCCTTCAAGAGCTATCCATCAAGAGCTACACAAGACAAAGGAACCACTCACATATGTAGTGTTGATTGAGTTTGTCCCCAACTCATATGGTGTTACTTATTCTCCCTCATGCATATGGGCTCGCACAAGATCATCAAATAAACCGGCCCTCTCGGCCCATTTGTGAAGTCCTGTGGATCATCACACCTCAACATGAAACTAATGCATTAGCTATACCATCATAGTATCATATAAAATAATCCACATGCCAATTTTTGCATGTCATCATGAGAACATTCATCATTGTTAATCGCAACATTATGAATAATAACAAACTGCATGCTCAAGCATGTCATAAATTTGTATGCAACTATCACATACTTCACCTTATGAAATACCATCATAAGTTATAACATCAACATATTTGCATCAAAGACATATCATTACTTAACATAATAAATGAACCACATGTCAATAAACCTCATATCATAGCATCATAATTCCTTTGCCACGTTATGCATATCATATCCATCATGAGTATTCAACATTAAATACCTATCATCACGTAGTAAATGAATATGTCAATATACCTCGACATAACATCATAATGCCTATGCATATCATTATCATCATAAGGATACATCATCACTATAAGAAACACATGTGCATCATTATCCTCCTATCATTATATCACGAAACCTCATGTAACATTATACTCAACATCATAACAGTTAATTAAACTAAACTGAAATCATAGTGTACGATTTAGATGTATCATAAAGTTTAAACAATAAAACATGATTTATATGTTCCATAAAAGTATTTGTCTTAGCGAAGTAAGCACTCCTAATTAGTTCACCACATCTTAATCATCAAGGATTTGTTGTCATCCTTAGAGGATCATATTCGAAGAGTTGTGTTCTTGCAATAATAGACCAGAGAAATGCCAAGCAAACTGCTATCGCTAAAGGATAATGAGAACAACAATCCAACCCAAATAAATAGTGAATAATATGATCAGCATTCAAGGAATGTTATCTCTATGTTTTTAGATCATATTGAAACCATAAAATAATGAATAGATGCAAGTGAACAAAGTCAACAATTTTGCCACATAAACAATGATCATCTAAAGGTAATAAGATATCAGAGTTTATACCACTGTGAATTGGAACATATTTCAGTATTTTAGAGCACTTCAAATGGTGACGATATTACAAATGTCAACATCAATTATGCAAATACTTGAAGCACTATGTAAACTGTGTTGTAAAATGAACCGGTGGTGAGTAGTTACACCACCATTAAAGATTTGTTCCTCCACAAAAACATGCCAGTATACCATATCAATAGTGCTCAAAATTTCTAGGGAAAATGCCATCCAATGTGGATTGAATCATGTCAGTTGGCGTATTGTTCAATCACAAGAAATAAATGTTTAGGATGTGGAATTTAGTTGTTTACAATGTTCAGAAATGACCATCATCTCAAATATGTAAGTTTGAAAGGACGAATAAGAACTCAACCAGTAAAAGTTGCAAAGGTTATAGGATTTCTTGGAAGATTTTAGATACATACGAGAAATTCATCTAAAACATGGAATTATGAATAGGAAAAATGAAATTGACTGGTAAATATTGCTAAGCCACTAGGATTTTCGGAACATTTTTGCCGCAAAGATGAAATTCATCTAAAATATAGAATTCTGAACAGGAAGTTAGTAATTTTAGAAGTACTTGCAACTCGAAATTCGCATGCAGAAAATTAAAATACAACTCGTAATTCGCATGCAGAAAATTAAAATAGGGGTCAGTGCCCAGTCCTAGTTTTGAAGCTCACTAGGACAAGGCATGCGGCAATTTGTAGGACCAATGTTAACTCCTGGTAGCCAAAAATTCAAGGATTAGCTACCTAGTCCCACTGTTTTATTGTGGTGGAAAATGCTTAAACTGAAGAAAAATTGAAGGCAAAGGCGGAGGAATGGAAAGTTATAAATTTGGAAAACTCTGTGGAAACGACTGAAGCACAATCCAGTCTAGGAGATAAAAAGATAGTTATCCAAAACAAATATTTTGATCGAGAATTAAATGATCTCCAACTACAACAATTTCAATGAAATAAACCTACAAATTTTTCATGTAGTAAATTATTCGTCTTTAACAAAATTTGGTCACATAATAGCTATAGGAAATCCTGTTAATCTCAGTACAAGCTAAAGATAAGCTTCGAAAATCCTTCTCACCTCATAAAAACTAAAGACAAGATTCCATTTCTATAATTGCAAGTTTCTAAGAATGTTTCTTTCTTTAAGTCATCGGGATGCTAAAAAGGGCAGTGTTATGAGAAAATATAGAAGAAAACTAATGTTTTACTCATAAATTACAAACCTTGTCACTGCTGGATTGGCTCATGACAATTGGAGGGGGTATGCCTGAAAGGCATGAAGCCTAAATTCTTGGGGATAAAGTGCTAAAAACCCCTGATAAATTTTGGTGTCTCCTTCAAATCTGGAATTAATTTCTTGAAATCAGAAAAGCTAAATTGGAGATTGATGATTTAACTTGTCAAATCAGCTTGAAAAAAACATAAATCCGTGAAATTCTTTGTCATTTTTTTTTCCAAACTAATTGCAGAACGGCAAGTTTGGTGCCTTATAAATGGAATATTTTCACTTTAATATCAACAAATTGAGGTGAATTTCTAATATTACAGTTGGTCTTATCAATTTCGGTACTTTTCCTTGGGAAATAGAGTCAAGAAAAGAAGAAAATTAGTAAGGTGAGTCTGTCAAATCTAGTTTTTTCTAACAACACACTGAATTCCAAATTGAAAATTATGAAAGCATTTAGAAGATGAATTTTGGCACACGTAAACATTAGTGCACAGTCAAACTATGTGATTTCCATTATTTTAAATGAAAATACGAGTACAATGTCCAATCAATAGCAAAAGAGAATCAAATTTTCTCTTTAAAAAAACCAAGAAGGGTTACTAGCAAGCTCTAAGCAGTTAAATCCAATCATTCATCCATGCAATAGTATGGATCTCTTTGAAACTTGGTGAACATGCACTACCTTCAGGTCAGAGAGTAAGTGCAGTAGAAAATGGAGTGGAAAATGAGGAGGAAAAGAATGAAGGAAATACCAGAGTTCAGAAAGTAAAGGAGCCCCCCTATAATTTTTAAATCTATATTAATAGACTAGTCCTCGCCAATTGATGTACCTTGCTTGGCTTGTTTTTTTTTTCTGTTTTAAATTAGTACATCCATGCATCTAAATTTATTTAACATATATATACCTTTATTGTAAAAAGAAAGTTTAGATTTGTATTTATTTCTCTCAAATTTAGTTTGACCAAATTTTTCTTGATCATCACAAACAAAATAATTGGAAAAACTAATCTAGTATTTTTCTAAAAAAATTTACTTAGAGGTCACACAAAATTGAAACCCGCTCTAATACCATATGTAACAACCTCGAAATAAAAACATGTAATTTATTAGATTAATCATGAGATTTATAATCAACACGCAATTTATCAACTAATTAACATCAAATTACAAAAATATGAGTAGAGACACTTACATGTGGCGATGATGTTTCTCACTTGTGATTTCGGGTTGAATTCTAGTTGAATTCTTCTAACTACAACAAAGTTTTGGGGACGACTCTCCACCCAACCGTAGGCTCAGTTGCACAAAATCTTGCTATAACTGGCCACCCCCGAGCCCTCAATCAATGTACTACTACTAGGGAATCCTTTGTCTCACAACACCATTCTCCCAAGAGAATGGATGATGGAATGCCTCTCATCTTCCTCACCATCTATTAAATAGAGCAAACATTGGAAGGGGAACCACATGAACACACTACATGTGTCAACATGCAACTTTATTGCTTTCTTGTTTTATTTCTATTTATATTTATTTAGAGCTTTAGTATTGTTAGTTTTATTTATTATTTATTTACTATTACTATTTATTTATTTATTGTTTAATGTTATATTATATTATTTATTTTTATTATTATTTATTATTTATTATTAGGGGACATTACACATGTCTTGAATAGCGTGGAGGAGAGGAATCTTAATACATAAATTTTTTAGTTCACCTACAAGATTGAAATTAGGATAAGTGATCAGTTTAGGTATCACTAGCCTTTCGAGGAACGAAGGAGAAGTGACTATAAATTTTTCAGGGTCATCATTTTGATCTGTTTCTTCCTCTTGATTTTATTCAATATTATTTACAAGTGGTGGAACATGTACAAATGATGGAATATGTATAAGTGGAGTTACAGTTTCAATTGAAAGCTGGTCGTTGTTTTTCTCAGGGGTAATGACACGACCTGACCTCAATCTGAGCTCATTACATTATTTCTGCTCAATCTCATATTTTGGATTTTCAATAACCTGTACCAACTGGACTGGCCTATTATTAGGATTCCAGTTCGGCTGAACTGGAAACTGTGGCCGTAGAAGAGGTTGAGAATTCTGTTGTAATGTATAAGGAGATGACAATGCAATTTGAGGCTAGGGGCCTGTTCCCATAGGTATATTGGATATCCCTAGAGGTCACTGCCAGTTTCTATACCAATTCAGATTTTCAGAGGTGGAGGCGGGCCACTGGGATTGACAGGGATTGCCTTGCCAAACATCAGTAAAAGGATAATTCGACTAGCCATTTCCTGGAAAAGATTGTGCTGGCCAAGATCTCATAGGGAATGACAAACTTTGTTAGTTTGGGTAGGGTGATTGGCCTTGCGAGGCTGCCCCAAGGTTCTGTTATTGATTAAACTGTGATGAAGGAAAAAATTGGGATGCGTCTTGTGACATACCTGTAGGTTTAGCTTGCCATTGTCGACAGTGGTTCATCAAATATACCGGTTTTGTTTCCTCCTCTGCTTCTTTGAATATTACTTTCAAATTGGGTAATGATGGACATTGTTCAGCATCGTGATCTTTAGTACAAATGTCACACATCTGAATCATGTCTAACAAGCATTCCCGTTGGCTATGTTTCTTTCAAAAATGTGGGTAGAAGATGGTGAAATTTTGTTTTTCTAAAGCTTGCTTTTGCTTGGCCTGTAGAAAATCTAGTTGTGTTGTAAGAGTGCCCAGGATATCCATCTTAAAATCTTTTAGGAGGTTGCCAATCTCCATCCGTGTTATACCTCCACTATGTGGTTTGCTTCCTCTTCTCATTGGATCTCGACTAGCCACTCTTGTACGTGCGCTTCCTCGCAAACACCTGATACACAAATGAATGATTTCATCATACTCTTCCTAAGAAATATCCTCTTTTCCCATTAAGTTTAGAGTTTATACCCATTCCTCTTTCATTCCTTTAATCAATATATCTTATAGGACTTCTTTTGGTATGGAAGTGTGTGGAGATCTCTGCAAATTATAATTAAAGCGTTCTACATATTCTTCTAGTGTTTCATTATCTTTTGTAGTCATCTTGAAAATTTCATCTTTCAGTTCCCTAGTTTTACAAAAGTCCTGATATCTTTTAAGGAAGGAGGTTTTCATTTGTCCAAACAATTGATGGTTCACCCACCTATACTCATAAACCATCTTAAATCTACCTCTTTCAAAGTGGAGGGGAATAATTTTAGTTTTTGGGGGTCAGTGGTATAGTTGTAACCTCTACAGAGGACATCATACTAAAATAGGAAAGCATCAGAATCCTCTGTGATCATCCCATGGAAGGTTGGGATGTTCTGTAGAGGAATAGCCTTCATAGGGGCATTGACCACCTCATTGACTATGGGGTATTCTAATGTCGAGGTTTGACCTTGGGGTGCTTCCATAATAAACAGAGTTAGAAACCCAAGCTAACTTTACAACACTCCTTAGGTATGGAATCTCAAGAGATCCTTGTTCAGAAAACTATGGTTCTACTTTAGCAGCCCCACAAGTTACTCCTTTTCCTTTTTGTAAGTTACAGGATTTTCCCTCTTGTATAGGATTAGAGGGTAGGCTTATTGTAGCTTGAAAACTCTGTTCTGATCCTCCTACTTGGCTTTGAATCTCATCATGAGCTGCAGACAGTGGTCGTGCTCCTTGAGGGATAGCATTAGAACCTTTTACAGGTATAGCCTGGAGTCCAACCGATGCTTGAGACTTTTCTCTTCTTATGATTTTGTCTATGAAGGTTGTTCTCGAAAGGTTCACCGATCCTTTGGGTTTTGTGGTTTTTGGTAGAGGATTATGTTCTTTCTATATCTTTTTATTTCTAGTCATTCATAAAACAAATTCTTATTTAACCCCTAAAATTCTGTTGTAAAGCGGGTAGGTAAGGAAGCACTTTACTTACTAGGTACGCAGGCTCTTACCTTCCGTTTTTAAAACCCAGTTCTCCTACAACAGAGGAATAAAATTAATCACTTTAAACACTCTCCCTAGCAACGGTGCCAAAATGTTGGGTCACTAAGATGTCTTTTTACAGGAAATATTAATCCCCACATTAGTTGTCAACCCGAGGTAAGTATTTCTATTTCAAGAGTGCCAAAACAATATGTGCGGTGAAGCTAGAGGTTATCTAATGATGAATTGTTGCAATCATTAATGTCCAATTCTACAATTCAATTCACACAACTCTGCAAAGAACTATTTATGAAAGGAATGCTCGCAACACCCTATGTAGTTCTATACAACTTGTTCCAAAACCAATTGGAACTTAAATGCAAATGAGAATTACATGGAGAATTATTCAAATAAGCTTGAGAATAATCACACTTAATCAAGTAAAGCAACTATGATTATCGAACAACACTACCAATCTATAACAAATTAAATCAATCCGCATTACTAAACAACAATAAGAATCGACAATAACAACAATCAATAAGTGAACAACAATAGCTATAAAAGATTCCTAAATGGTAAACATTCTATATTGCAATTCGTAGAAGTGACTCAGCCTTGTATCTCAAGATCTATGATAACATATATTCAATCTGAACAACAATCAACCACACATTCACTCATTCTAATCAAAGTTCTTACTTAAGTCTATCTAGTACCTTCAATATAAATCTAAGTGAACAACGGTATAAATCAATGTCACCAATCTTCAAGATAAATAAAAGAACTAAACATTAAATCAAGTACAAAGACTGAATGTAAAATATAACACAAAGGAGTAGTGGAAATTCTTATGATAGGGCCCAAAGTCAACAGAAGCCTCTTCTTAATAAAAACTTATAATACAGAGATGTATCAAGTGCAACCTTCTTTCATTAACTTCAAAGTAACAACTGAGAGAGTCACTGAATTAACAACGTTTTTGATCTAAAGAGAATAATTACATATCAAAAGTTTGAACTCCTATCTAGTTGCCTTTTGTCCTTAAATAACATAAAAGAGAATCTTGGATAGAAGCGAATCCTCAGGATTAGGAGATCCTGAGGATTTCGCAATATAAAATCTGATCATATGATAAAACTGGAGTATTCGAATTGATCTTCCGCTTCCTTGTCTGCCCTAGACGCCATGGCTTTCTCCCTTTTATGGCCTCATTCTGTCCTGCCAATTGAACAACTTTTTCCCAATCACATCTCTGCATACAAAGATAGCAAAGAATCAGTTTTTCGTACTAAATTCACCTATTCTATCACCAAATAGTTTCTTCCAACTTTGACGGATATTTTCCTCATTTTATTCTATAAACAGAGATAGAATTGTAAGGATGAATGATAAATGAAGCATTAAATGAAGAGAAATCATACTTTTTTCTCGTACAAACATATTGGATATCCATCGGATGGATGGGAGATAAGTATCCATCAAACATAAAAGCTTTGTGAGAGATAAAGGCAAGCTTTTATGTGGAAAAGCATCATGGGAGATAAAGATGAGATTTGCCAAATAAGACCTAGGAAAATGGAAAAATACATAAAGAGGGACACCGCTAATAGTAACTCAATCATGAAAGAGGGTATTAAATACCCAGTGCGTTGATCAATTGAGGACAGTTGATCCTAGCCAAGATCTTCGGCTCAGGAGGAACGAGTGGTGATTCATGGCTACGTGGTGGTGCTGCCCCCTCCAAGTGAGATTTAGTTGGTGTTATTTGCATGAAATGGTTGTATGTTGACTCTTACTCTCTCTCTCTCTCTCTCTCTCTCTCTCTCTCTCTTATTTGCATGAAATGGTTGTATGTTGACTCTCTCTCTCTCTCCCTCTCTCTCTCTCTCTTATTTGCATGAAATGGTTGTATGTTGACTCTCTCTCTCTCTCTCTCTCTCTCTCTCTCTCTCTCTCTCTCTCTCTCTCTCTCTCTCTCTCTCTCTCGGTTATGGTTTCCAGTTTGTTTATGAGAATATTTTCACCCGTTTCTGTTATTGTTCAAGTTTCTCGTTGAAATGATTAACCCATGAAGCTCAGTTGTATAGGTAACGTATTATCTGTGTATTATGTATGTGAACTTAAATGTGTATGAGAAATGGTGGTATCATGGTAATTAGTTGTTGGTACTGCAGTCACTGCTTTAGATTTCTCATGATCGACTTGCATGTGGCTTCTAGTGTGAAGTTCTCAGTAGAAGTACATTAAATGAATTGAAAATTTTAGTACGCATGTAGGGTAGAATAATGAACATACGTAGATTACATGTGCTAATGGGTTACTATGAATGTGACAACAATATTATACATATGGCATATTTTACATCTAAGAATAGAGTTAATAGTGGAAGAAATGTGGGTTATGGTGAGATTATGTATGAATATGTGAGATGACTGTGGATTCTGTGGATTCCCTAACTGGTCATATTACATCCACTACATAGATATGGTATGCTCATAATGCTCTAAAGTAATATCTATTTATGCAAACTCACCAATTGAGGAATATGTATCCTATTTTACGATTAATGGGTTAAGTATTTGTATTGCATTTATAACTAGTATGCAAGGGAATAAAATACTGGTCAATAACACTACCATGATCATGAAATTAATGTCCATTATTGTTGGTGAAGATTTACCGAGATATATTGATAGGATGCCTACCATCATAATTTCAATGGTTGATCAAATGCATCCGAGATGTTAATGAATCGAAGGTTCCTTAAAAGAAAACCAGTGAAACAATTAATGAAAAAATTGTACTATGGCCTAATAGTAATATGGTTGAGGTAATTTTAGAAGACAAGATCTGCAAGGAGGGGTAAAGCTTTAACTGTGAATGAATCCGAAATTTTAAATTTATGGGTCTTGGAGGCTAAATCCTGATGTAGGCTAAGGAGGTTCGTTACAAATGGTATCAGAGCTTCAATTTCAAAACTTTCAGCCTATGGGCCAATACACCTCCGTAGGATATGAAAAAGTTCAATCCCTCATTTGGCCTGACTACTAAAAGTGTAATAGAAAGTCAAGGTATAAGTGTCAAATCTGTAATGATTCTTCAAGATTGAATCTAAATATTAACAATATTTTAGTTAAAGGAATATGGAGCATATATGTACAATTCTTGTTGCATGAATCATGAAGAATGAGGAAGAGGTATTTATGTTGACACTGGAATTTTTTTTCCAGGGATATTATTTATTTCTATTCCTAATTACTGTATATGTGCAAGCAACAAAATTCTTGACTGGAGCATTGTAAAATAACGAACTATTGGGTAGGAGTAGGGATATTAGATAGTGTTCTGAATAAACCTGAATTGCGCATTGGTTAGCAGTTAGTGGATTGCAGGTCATCTAAGTATGCTATTATGAATGTTGGTTTTTAGGATGGAAATTGCAAATGGTCAAATGCCATGTCGATGGAGAGATAGGGTACTCCACGTGATTGGTGGATGAAACCCTTCCTTGTGGGTGTCACTTCGCACTTGACCTTAATTCATCGTTGACTATTATTAACTTGTAATCGAGTTGTTAATCAAATGTTAGACTATGCTCAACATGAAGTTCAAGGTGAAGCGGTTGCTTTGAGTATAACACCAAACAATGCCTCTTCTCTCACATAGATGGAGATGGCTTGGACCATTGTTACCTAATCCAAATTATTGGATGATAATATTCTTTTCGTACGGGTTGCAGAGATTGATAGTTACGAAAATTTTGACTATATCACCTAGTTTGAAACCTCCAAAATCTGCACAGCCACCGATATGGTGCGCACAATTCTGAATTTATGTCTGTCGCATCAAAATTGTTGATGAAGAAATTAACATACTATTGCCCCAGAGAGGAATTAATTCATCTCTAAGTTGGCCATAAAAGTTGAAGTAAGGAGGAGGTTTCACCAATATGCTATTGGTCTGGGGAAAACAAAAATCCTACTTGTAAGTTTAAGGAATGCTTTAAAAAAAATATCCAAGAAAAAGTACTATTAAAAGCACAAAGTTAAGAGTTAAAAAAAATTAAAAAAATGTGTGATTGATGAGACGGTCACTATTGCTGGGATGTGGTGGAATCACCGTAAGATTTCTATTTCTTTCCAGCTAAACCATCCTCTGTCTGCCAAACTATTATTTGAAGGCTATCCACTAATAATGATTAGCCGCTAGTTTCCAATAAAAAAAAAAAAAAGAAGATAATGCGATATGGACTTAGAAAAACACAACGCAAAAGCTCGGTTGTTGAACACAACGAAACTGTAGTTGTTGTTATTTTCACTACACCACAGATAGTTACACATAGTAGTTACCATCAACATGTCAAGCTAAATGGGTTTGAAATTATTTTTGTATCCCTGAAAAGTAGTGAGTGATGTTTCCTAGATTGCGTGGAAAAACCTATCTGCTGGGTGAAGAGGATGGGATGTGATGACTATGCATAAAATGTAATGATGAGTAGCACATGATAAGTTAGAAAGAAAAGATAATGATTATTCCCACTATATCCATAGAGATTACACTACATTAAATTACCAACTTGGTATTGAAAGAATCACCTTTCTCTATAGTTGAGAATGCCGAAAATTGAGTTTTGTAGTGGTTTAAGAGTGCCGAAACCAAGTTCTGCAGTGGTTTAAGTAGTAGACCACTCCAAAAATGACTAGGAAAGTTCGGTCTGGGAAGACCCTGTTACGCTCATCATAGGTAAGCATTCTTTTCTTCTGCGATCGATTTTTTTTGGTTTCGCTAGAGCAAGTTTGGTGATATATTTTTTTGGTTCCGGTTGAAAAAATTTGATGATTATGTATGCATGGACCATGTATTGAAAAAAAAAATATTCTAAAATTATGGGTCGTGGATGATTTGAAGTCATCTGAAAACTATCCACACTAGGAGAAAAATTTTGGGAACATTTACGGATCAGAGTAGGGGCTCTCCATCTGAAGACATGGACTTATTATTTTTAAATTGCAAGTTAATGGGAAAAGGAGAAAATTATTTAGGCAAGCCCTTGGGAGATTACTCCACAGTAGTGTCTGCTGACACTTACATGGATAACGTTATATACCCAGTAGGATGGGGAAATTGGGATAACAAATTTTACAAACAAAAGACTGTGACTTATGCCGAGTTTGAAAATAGCGGGCCCGGAGCAGTGTGGAAACAACAAGTTGTGTTGTCCAAAAAAAAACTCACTACTGATTCGTAGGTCTCAAAGTATTAGACCCGAGAATACATTAATGGGATCACATGGATTAAACAATAGGGCATGATGGTTTTAATTGCAGCATCCACTGAGACAGAAAAAGAAAGTGATATCCTGAAGGAATTCACACAAAATGGTTTCCATAAGCAAGAAAAATGCGAGTGGCCATTCTTCACTTCGTCTAAAGAATTTTTTTTTCCTTGTGTCTTTTCATATCCATAGTTATCCTTAAATAAATCCATTCTTGATAAGCATGTTTGGGTTAACTAAATTTGCAACAACAAGTCCGAGTGTGATCTGCCTCTTTGTTTTTTTTAATTCCATATAGGATACCAAATTTATTCATCATTATTGAGGAAGTAAAATTATTGAAAATGAAACTATGCTCCACTAATGGGCCATCAAAGGAAACCATAAGTAATATAGAAGGAGACATATGATGAAAACATGAAGCCACCCCCTTGAAAGGCAATGAAGGCCCAAACAAAAATATAGTGTGATTAGACATATGCAAAAGAGCCTCATTTCAAATGGTAAGATTATGCCGATTTTAATAAGTTTCGGTTATATATGAAAAAAAAGAAATATTTCTTGTTCCCTCTATTATTTTTAGTAAATAAAAATGAGAAAATGTTTGCTTGTGGGTAGGGAAAGATTATGCCTAAGGCATGATGAATGAATATTGCAAATTCTTGAGATAAGTGAAACATAGCATTGAAAACTCTTTTGGAAAAACTTGGAAATTCTGCGTGGAAAAAGTAGTTTGCATGGGTTAATAACTACTCATTTGGAATTGTGAAGAAGTGTTAAATCAATATGGATAATGATTTCTCAGGAAATTTTCTACTCGAAAAAAAATTGATTATTTTTGTATATATGTTTATGTTTTATTTATGAAATTGAGGCAATAGAAATATGTATGATGAATGATTTCATTGTTATGCTTGTTACTCTCATTATTTAAAGAAATAGTTGCATAGTAGGTAGTTATTATGGCTTGGGGCTATGGAGCCATCTTACTTATTATGGAAACTGCATGGGACCAATATACTAAAGTGGAATAGATTACAATAACCTTGCTCTGGGATGTACTTATATGGTTGTACGAGACATCTAGTAAATCTAACTAGAAAAAAAATCATGCATAAGACCAGGGTACATGAGAAATCAGTATGGTATAATCTACGGTTCCAATTATCTATGTTATACATTGATACTAGTTAGCTAATCCTTCATGTTGCTTAAAAGAAGGGACCTAGAAGAAATTTGTGGGGTGCATACCATGGTGCATGCCTTTCTTCAGGTTGGGGGTTTGTGCCCAAGTGTTGATATAAAGAGTCATTGTGCTTACATGCTTATGATAACCGTTGAATATTAACAACACACGAAGAAATCATAATATTTAAGAAGCCTTGGAGCTAGTATTGATCAGAATATAATATTATATCATCCATTAAAGGTAGGATAATATGGAATTTAAAAATAAATTTGAAAGTAGAGCAGTGTTCAATTCCTCATTAGGAAATGCTCTTACTTGTTAAATTTTCATTAAGGATATGGTTGTGCTTACGTTCATGTTTGTGTTTATTGATATTCACAATAATGGTTAGGACTACATGCAAATCCATTATAATCTTATTAAAGTCACCTGAAAGATTCTGGTCATTGTGGAGAATTAAATAAATGAATGAGATAAATTATTCTAAGAGTTGGATAGCATGGATGAATTCACAAATATAATGCAAGCAAATTGATACCCCTACAAGTGTTATAAAGGGAATTAACTAAATAAAAAGATAATTGTCAAACCCTAGTAAGGGTTACATCAATGAAAAAAAATTTCGTGAACAATGTTAAGAATAACATGTGTCTCTATTGTATCAAATAGTAGAGTTAGTGGTAAGTGGCATAGTGGGTAATTTTTATCACACTCATTAGAGCTATCCCATTCATGATAGTATCTCCATGGACGATCATGTATAAGTAGAAATATTGAGAGTTTGAACATATATGGATGGGTGAGACCTCTTCCAAATCATAACTTGATCATTACTATGTTTAGTATGGAACATAGTATGCTTCTAAAGGATAAATAGGTAAATATTATACATTAAATCCTTGTGTATAATGATAAGCAAAGCCAATTCTACTTTATCTTAATAGGATATTTTTTCATGTAAATCTCAAAATTAGTCATATTTATGCATGTGGAGATTGCAGTTTCCGAAGTGGAGGTTAAATATATATATGCATGAGAGTAACTAGAGGAAAACTCAGGCAAAAATTGGTTTTTTCTTAAAAACCTCTAACACAAACCATAACATGTATCGGTGGAGGAGCCGTGTGGAAAACTAGATGAGATTTATGACTAAAATCCTCATGATTGATGTGGGCCTACCAGTGAATTGTTTGACAAAATATTCTTGTTAGGCTTGGTGCTAAAAAGGGTTCCTTTGGATCGAAATCCTCATGTCATTCAACTGTTGGATGCTAGTTGTGATTATGAGGTCCAAAAATTATGATTTTTTTTTGAAACCCTATCTCAAAAATCTTTGTTCCTCACAGTTTGTGAATGGGAGGTTGTATTTTCACTTACAAACATAATTTATGAGCTAGCAAGTATTAGAGAATGGAGTATGAGACTCCTTTATGAGGGGACTCAATTAAATTTGGAAAATTATTTCAGGGATTACGACATCAAGAAGGATGCCTTTATCTCCCTCATTTTAAGACTACAAGGAGGTGCCAAAGGAAATGGGGCATCCTCTTCCTCTAAACCATTCCCATTTAATGATACTCTCAACTCAAGCTCTAGCTCCCAACCCTTGAAGGCTCTTGTTGACCAGGAATTTGTGTTTGAACATTCATTTGAAGCTCCATTGGTCCAAATGAATGATCTCTTCACCATGATAAATATTCATTTTTATGTTTAGTGTGTGGTCATTTGTCATGTTAATGGATTTTGCCTCTTAGCTTCCACACTTGGCGATTGGGTTTTTCAGAATTGGAAATAGAACTTAGATTCGTTGTTATGTTACAAAGGTTATTTTGTTGTCATCTTCAAGGATCTTGAAGATTGGTAGATAGTTTTTTACTAGAATCCCTCGCTTTGGGGTCAAGAGGAACTCTCAATCTAGTCATGGCTTCCATAGTTCAACCCACTATCCATGTAGACTCTAAAAATTTTAGTTCAAGTAAGACTCTCAAACTTACCCCTCTAGTGGATTTAGCAAGATTCCGTGAAGATATTGGAATTCCTATTGGGAACTTTGAAAAAATAGACAATGAGAGACTAGCCAATGGGCTCATCTCATTTGCGTATATCTGTGTTGAGCTAAATTTAAGTTTAGGTCTCTCAGATAAAATCATTCTAAAATGGGGTGGGAAGGAACATCATGAACCTCTAGACTATGAAATAGAGCTTTTAGATGTAGATATTGTTAGCAACATAGGTATATTCAAAGTGGTTTCCCTCTCTCTAAAGGGGTGTCAAGATCCTTGGAGCTACAAAAACCCAACTGTGGATGGTGTGATCAAAAGGTAGCTTCAAACATTAAGAACAATACAAGTAATAAGAAGGAAAACCCTCAATAGGAAAATACATTTCTTGATTCTTCAACCCTTCAAGATATTTTGTAGCCCACAATTAATCCTTCTCCACCCATATTGGAAAAGAATCTTGTAACTACAGAGAATGAAAATTCATTATCATTAATTGTGGCTACAACGAGAGGGAAAAACCAACCTCAGGAGTCTAATCATTTAGATATTGATAGGGATGTCCCGCACTATGGGGAGGCATTAGTGATGGAACTTTCTTTGAAAAATGAGGATATGCCATTATCATCATATGTAATTGATAAATATGTAGGATGGTTAGATGTCCATAGGAAAAAGGTGAAAATGGATAATCCCATGAACACCTCTCGTATGTGATATTAGAAGAAATATTTTCATATATGTTTACAAGTAGAAAAGGTGATTTTTAGTATGTTATACTTGGTTGGAGGCATGATCTCCCAAATAGGCTATTTTGGTCCAATGTTAACTAGATGTACTCAATGCAATCCTTTTTTATATTAACAGAAAAATGATTACATTGATAAAAATAGGCTTTGCACTAACAATGGATAGGAATAAGATGTAAAAATTATACATACTCGAGTTACTTCCCACCATTATTTATGTTTTCTTCGACACTTATGTAGGAGTAAAGTGCGAATTTGTAGAATTACTAGTTGTTACTACCCACCAAAATTTATTAGTGACTCTGAAAGCAAGGCTAGATGATGATTTTTATATCATTCATTAATAATTTAGTTGACATATAAATATTAAAATTTTAAACATTCATATCTAAGCATCTACTCTATACTAAGATGTAAAACTAATCTACATGCAAGAAACACTTCTATCCTAGTATTTTTCTATATATAAAACCATATTTACTAATATTTATTTCTATTAAACACTTTTACCCTTGTATTTTTCTATATAGAAGGCCATACTTACTAATATTTATTTCTATTAAACACTTTTATCCTTGTATTTTTCTATATATAAAACCATATTTACTAATATGTATTTCTATTTTGGATCACTTACTAATTTATTTTTCAATGTTTTATGATATATTTTATTATATTTATAATATTATTATAATATATTTATTACTATCTCTTATATTTTATAATACCTATATTTCCTAAGATATGCTTATATTTATCTTTTATTTTAGTTTTAGGATTATATTTTAGCAATATTACGCACACAATGCACTTTTATAATTTTGTTTTGTTTTCTTTCTTTCACTTATCTTTATTAGTCTTTTGCTACTATTTCTCCAATTGTATTATTATAGTTATTGTGTTAATAAGATTGAATTATAAGATGTATATTGTTAATAATGATATTTGATGATCTATATCTTGAGTTTAATAAATAAATATAGAATTACTAATAAAAATATTTATATATAAAAATATGTAAAATATAAATTAAATTTAAATAATAGTAATACATTAAGATTTATTTTATCATATGAGAGCTTAATATTTAGAATAGATTACTTTTTAAAGATATGTATATTCAATACTGTGAATATCACATCAAACAGTTATTTTATACAAATTATAAAGTATGTTAAAGAAAATGCTAAGTGCATATCTATGTTAAAAGATTTAAAATGAGAATGTTTCTATGTATAGCTGTGAAATTTATAATAATATAATAGAATTAATAAGAACATTATAGGTCAAACTTAACTTGGATTTATTAATAATTTAGAGTAATCAAATCACTCAAGGTTCAACATTTCTCTAAGTTGAAGTTTGAACCTTGAGAGCTTCCATCCATCTTAGCACTTTGTATCTATAGAGTTAAGATCATTCTAGTTTTGTTATTGTTCCTTCATTTGTATTATTATATTTATAATTGCTTTATTCATAGTTGTATTTTGTTATGTTTAATTTATTTCTCTTTTAATTTTATTATGCATTCTATTTCTCATATATTTAGCACTTTGTATCTATAGAGTTAAAATCATTCTAGTTTTGTTATTGTTCCTTCACTTGTATATTATATTTATAATTGTTTCATTCATAATTGTATTTTGTTATATTTAATTTATTTCTCTTTTAATTTTATTATGCATCCTATTTCTCATATATTTATTTCTTTTCATAAAAAAAAAGTTATGGGTGCATTGAGATTTTTAAAAATAAATGTTGTTCTTGTCAAAAACTAACCATGTATTTTTTTCCTTTTCTAAAACGTTATAATCTCTACAACTAAATATAATCGTGTCAAGTTTGTAACAAGCATATGTTGTTTTAACTAATAATTAAATCAAACAAAAATATGTTAGATATAAATAAAAATATTTAAATTAATACCAAAAAAAATAAAATATTTAAATTAATACTAAGAAGTTGATTCCACATATCATAATGAGATTTACATGAAAATAGAATATATCAAAATTCTTAATTTATTAAATTTTATACAATCGAGTGAGACGGATGAATAAGAAGGGTTGAACTAATAATCAATTCAAAATTGCTAATATGGTTAAAATAAAAAGATTAATAGTAAAACAAATTTACCAATCAAAATAGATTTTACATTCCAAAAATGAAATTTAAATTAATTCAAAATATTTTGGGTTACTTACTTTGTTTTTTATACAAATAAAATATTGTTGGTATTGTAGATAATATTTTTGAGAGATTTTATTTTAATAATCAAGTCACTATGTGGAGATGGCTTTCCTCATAATATCCTCCATTGAATTACATAAGTTTATTTGGAGCTCTATATAAGCTCCTAAGCAGTTATATGCATTAATAATAATTGTAAGTGGTTGAACTTCATTATAGAAAAGGGACCACAATTAGTTACAAATGAGCCATAGTTAATAAATAAAGTGTTTAACCCATGTTATGAAAGGGACCAATAGTAGTAAGGGTTTTGGATGTCATTAAGCCATAAATAGTCTTAGATAGTAAAGTAAGAATCATGAAGTCTTATTGTAATTGATAGTTTCTCTCTTGGAGGTTTTTTGCTCGAAGAGTCAAGTGAAAATTGTATTCTGCTTCTCAATAATTAAAGTATGTTTCCAAATTATCTCATTTCAAGTGATATTTCTATGTTTCAGGCTATATTGTTTCATATTTATAATATTATAGTTTTCTCCCAAGTTAAGTGCATAACAAGTGGTAGGAGAGCACATTCTAGGGCGAGTTGTACCTCCAATTTTCACAAAAAAACAGCTAGAGACATGTTGTGATGTATTTAAACCATGCCTCTTGTTGTTCCATTACTTTGGAGCGCATTGGGCCTTTGAGGATGTGGCACACATGAAGAGATTATATACCCTATTTGGAGAGGATGTGGCACATTTGTATGTGACATGACACTTGGATGATGAAAGGTTGAACCTTTTGGTGGAAACATTACACCTTTAGAGCCCCTGCACTTTATTCTTGAGTGGGTTGTCCACTTTATGATGCCACTTATGTAAGATGGGCATGCATTTTAAGATGAACATATTGTCTTATGAGAACATTTACCTCATTTTCAAGGCATCAATGGGGATCTATATACCCACCCACTCTTATATCATGGATACTTTACTTATTGTTTCCTTATCTCTAAGGTTTGTAAGAGATAAAGGAATTATTTTATCCTTTTATGGATTTTATTAGATGAGAAGGGTGATTAACTATTCCAGGTGGATATTGGTGGCCACCCTCCCATTCCACTTGGATCCCCACCATTGTTTCTTTTAGTTTTTCATTTTCCTTATTTGTAGCACAATTTACTATTTTTGGCAAATTTTTGGGTCCTGAACTTCCAGAGCCGTTTTGAGGCCCTAAACGACATTTTTTGGGAAAACCGGGAACAAAATGGAACATTCACCAATGATGGTCATTCAAAAGTTCTATTCCTCAGATAGATCTTTCTAACAAGGTATTTTGGACATCCTGACCCCATGAATCCGTAATGACCCCTCCAAAACCCACATCCCCAAGGTTACCTTTGGATGCCCCATCGAAGAGTAGCTTGAGAAAACCCTTAGGGGTCATGAGAAGTGAGAAGGAGATTCGCTGAGAGGCAACTTTAAGTTCCAATAGTGCAAGCATTTGTGGTGATAATCTGAGAGTAGATAATATTAATGCTTCTTGGGGGTTGACCTTCCAATCATGAGAATGTCATTTCTATGTTAGTATAGATTCTCTTATATTGCATCCCTGAACTGTACTGGAGGGCCACCAATCGTTTTATTTTTCCAAAAAGCATGTGTCTCTTAACCAAAAGGACTCGAAACTGAAGGGTCAATTATGTTGGCCCAACTTAAGGTCCATTTCTAGCTAGATTGGCCAATGGTCCAATCCTAGACATGGTAGAATGGAGTATTCGAAGAAAATTTCCTTATTGATAAGGTCTTCAAAGACCATTAATCTATCTAACTTAGAGGCGACTTGGTGGGCTACACCTCTCTAGTTGTTCCATGTGAATATCTTGTTGATGGTTGAAATATCTACTACTTTTAAATCCACAATCCAAGTTCGGAAGAGATCCATTTCTGGATCCTACAATCTTATCCCACCCTTTTTCTCTTCTAGCAAGGTTATGAGGTTAAAATATCCCCGAATCAACCAAAGTTTTTCCTCACTCATTGTGTGAATCTTTCCTAAATATTGGAGGAAATATTATTTCTCCCCTATAATATGAGTACCATAGACAATCGATAATAATACCCACTCTTTAGCCCCAATATGTATGAATTTTCCAGATAAAATACGGGGCATATTGATCCAATGGTAAAAACGGATCACTAGGGTTCCAGAGTATGGAATTCCCCCTGCACTACCTCTTATTTAAGCCATAAATATAATAAAATATCTTGAAGGCTTACACCATTGAAATAAAACAAACATTGACATGACTAGACATTCTTGAAATGTTTCGTCTTTGAAAACCATGCTTGGACCAATAAGACTCCTTCAATCTACTCCCTATTCCACCAAAAGGTATAGTCTTCTAGGTGTGACCCAAAATTTTCTAACATCATTAGCATTTGAAATGACTTGTAAACCTTGTGAAAGTATGATGATGAACTTTGAAATCGCAAATACAATTCCCATGTACATGTTTCATAAGTCTAGTGAGATATTGTCTCTTCATTCCATCAACAAAATTCTAACTTTTAATATTATCAAATTTTAACAGTGAAATAAAATTTATTGTAAAATTAAACAACTTCACATCTTTATATTATAAAGTCAAACAATTACACTGCCATTAGAAAAACACAATAATACTATTTTCTTTTAGAAAATAAGAATTTTTTTAAATGGACTAAATTAAGATAAGATAATAATACATAGTCAAATAATTGCTTTGTAATTTAAAGAATTTTATTGTTTTTGCAATTTAAAAAAGCACAACAATGAATATTTTTAATTAATCACAACTATGGACTATTCAATTACATCATGACTCTTTACATTCCACAATTTTCAATTTCTCTTACAAAAGAATATTACAATTTACTCATACCGATAGAGGAAAAATTTGGATAGAGACAACTAGACAACCTAATAGAACAAAACATATCATGCTTCCGTTTGGGGAAAATTTAACTCAACAACCTCCGCTTGATGTGTCTCGCTAGCATAAAAGTGCCAAGTTATGTATTGCGCAAGATATATAGGGCTCTAGAGCCGGCTATCTCAACCCACAACCTTTAGTGGACCAAAGCTATTACAGGTCTATACGGATTACATCCTAACCCACAGCCTATAGGGATCCAATCTATTATAGGGATCCAAAGCTAAATAAAGGAATTGTTAAAATATATATAGAATAATAAAAAAAAAAACTTAAATAATACTACACCACTTATCAATATAGTTTTCATCTTTAAATGTTAATATTGAAGTGGTAAAGGCTCAAACCTTTATCTATTTTGTAGATTTTCTTATAAGGCATGTATAGTGTACTTTTCTTTTTCATAAATTCAACTTTAAAAATAAAACTTTAGTTTTCTTTTTCATAAATTAAAAATTTAAATAAATCTAAATCCATATATATAATCTCTTCATGTACATGATACATCTATTATTGTAACTAGGCAAAGTTATTTGGTAATGATATGTTTGTTCATGCGTGCAACATTAAGTAAGATATAAATATAACAGTAACTTAACTTGCAAACTTGATAACTTGTAAATGAAACAAATAAATCCATTCTAACTACATTCATCAAAACTATGTAACATTGATAGAATATAACATCAAATCCACATCATGAATTTAAAAGTCAATGAAGACATTTTCATACACACAAGTTCAAATTCATGTATTTGTATTCCAAATTTGTCTAGCTATACATTTTTCTTTTCTACAAAATGGAATTTCATTACCAAAATAGATAATGGAAGTTCATGCCCATGAATGACGTTATGGAAAAGCGACCTCACGAATGATCTAGAAATTGGGTGTATAAGTCACCATCGCCACTCTTGGCACTCCCAAGTGCATTTCCAAATTGATATTGCTGGAAAAAATCAATAACCAATTAGTTGTAAAATCCAAAATGCATATAATCAATTTCATTAATTAATGATAATTTTTTGATCAACTACTCATTCTCACCATGAAGATCTAAGGCAATGGAGAATATTGTCCTTCCTCTGGAGATGGTGGAGCACTTGATGATGGATATAGGCATGGTTCAGGGGTGCTGGATAAAAGCATGGTGGGAGAAAAATTGGAAAAAAGTAGTGGGTTTGGACGATGATACATCCCCATCAGTTGTACGATAGTTGGAATAACCCTAGGGCAAGGGATCACCCTAGGAGGGTAAATTGGAATGTTAAGGTTGGATGATTGGAACAATGAGACGGGTGGGTGGTTAAAGGGTAGGGGTGGGAATGGCGAAGGGTTTGGGGAGGCGGTTATAGGCATGGGAGAATTTATGAAGGAAGAAGGTGCTGGGTGTGGCTGAAAATGCATCCCCATTGGTTGTACAATAGGGGGAATCACCCTCGGGAGGAAATTGGGATGGTACTTATTGGAGAAGTGTTTCCAATGATATAGTTTCTTTCATTGACATGCTCATCAAGTAATTGGAGTGGACAAGTTGGCCCGTCAACTGTAACAAAAAAAAAAGTTCATATAGTTCATAAAGTTCATAATAGAATGTTGCATTAACTTAGGCATGTGGTCCACATTTATTTGTTGTTGAGAAGATAACTCCATTTGTTCATTCATGCTCTTTTTTTTGCAGAAACTCGTCCAAAACTTTCAAATTGTAGTTTAACTTTCCCTGCTTTTGACTTGCGACCACAACGCCTTTTCTTATTGACTGGGCTCAAGAAACTATGTTTTCTCTTGTTAATGATCTTGGATGGACTTATAGTATTAAAAAACATTCTGTTGTATTCTTGACATGCTTTGTCTACCAAGTTGTTTAATGCATATGCATGTTCCAAATTTGTAGGTATTATGGATCTCAATTTCTCATGAGTTGTTGAGTTGACACGTTTCATCTCATCATCTTCAAATAACGCACTATCTTTTCATACATTGGTTGATTCAACATTATATGAGAAATTATCTAAATCATCAATGCTTGTTTCATTATGATAATTATATTGGGAGGAGAATCAAAGCATGGCAGAAGCTCTGTTTGGATTTCTGGGCCCAATCTAGGTGATGCACTCAAATCAAATAAATTCTAGGAATTTATGTAGTAGGATTAGTGACATTAGGCAATATATTTTCACCCAAACTAATGTTACTCACCAACATCTCAACTTTCAATACATATTTATAGACGTTTCCATTTAGGGCCCACTTGCAATTATAGAAGTGTAGATTGGAATCTTTATATATGACATTGTACCAAATATCACGAGTATTCTTATTTTGGCTACGAACACAATAATTTTCGTTGATATTTTCATTAGGCACACAATCTTCATTTCACATTTGTTTAGCTCTACACTTGGATGAATTAAACTGTTCCTCAATTTTTCTAGGTATTAGAAAACCAACTTCTTTTAAACGTTGCATATGATTGTAATGTAATACAACCTTTGTCAACAACACATAAATCAACCAATCAACCCACCTATGGCATGCATTGTTCTTCTGACTTAGGTACCTTTGCTTAATATACCAATGGTAAGACTCAATTGCATTATTTGTATTTTGCTTGGAATGTGGGAAATTTCTGTACGCTTTTGCCCACATATCTGTAGAAAGAAATTTATTGGTTATGAATTAATAACTACATATGACATGCAAAATAGAGTCATTAAAGCCACTTATAAGAAACTTACATATTTTGTTGTTGGCTAACCAAGTTGTTTTAAAATATTCCAAAAACTTTGTATGGTCATTGAATCCTTCAAATAAATTTTGAACTGCCTTTTTTTACAGATTCATCGTCTTCACATGTGTGCATGATTTCTCCTAAAGCATGGAAAATGTGGATTTGGTCTTCCCTTCCTTGGACTTTGTTTCCAACATTCTTCAACCATGCACAATGAACATGCCACATACATAATAATATTGTATAGTTGATTGAAGACCTAGAATAACATAATTTTTAGAGAGAATATACATTAAGAATATGTTTATGTCTCTTATAAAAAGAATAAACACATCACCTTAACCCTTCAATTTGAGCAGTACCATCATCTGTAATGAAGGCTTTAACATGCCATTCTAGTCGCTCTTTCTTTCGAATGGCAAAGAGAGTTGACATCCATTTAGAAATATCAACTATAGTATTGCGTGATGATATAACCCAAGCTACTGGAACCCCATTGTGATGTTTGTCGAAAACCATTACTGTAAATTTGATACTACATTACAAACAAAGTACATAATTATATTTATATAAGATACAAGAATTAAAATGGGGTTGAATAAATGAATTAGGTTTAGGATAAGTTTGTACTCCCCCCGTAATTATTAAATAATGTTGAATCCATTGAGATTATATTGTCATGAGAATATTTTAGCATCATTGAACACATCCACTTTGTCTATATGCCTATGATAAAAGGGATGTTTTTAGCAAGACCTTGTATCTAGTCATTTGCCTATCACTACTCCCTCATCAGCCTATCACTACCCCTCAAACACCCATCACCTTTATTACATCAACTCCCCTTATTGTCCCAAATCCCCCATTTAGCCCAACACCAGTTTCAAATCCACCTCGAGTCATGGCTGCCCAATATGCATCCCTTGTTCTGCCTCAGAATCTCGATGATATGCCCATTGATTATCAAAGTAAGATACCTCTTTTCGATACCACTCAAAGTATTACAACATAGCAACATGTTGATAGGATGAATGACTTCTTTCACCTTCATGAGGTAGATGCAGAAAATGTGTCCATGAGATTATTTGTACAGAGTTTTGGAGGCGAGGTTTAGAAATGGTTCCGAGCCTTACCAGCAGCCTCTATCAATACTTTACCGGTTCTGCATAGACAATTCCTAGACCGGTGGGAGGTAAAGAAGAACCCACTCCAAATTCTATCTGAGTATGAAAATATCAAAAGGAATGTGGGTGAAAGTGTGCAAGATTATTGTGTGAGGTTCAATGCGGTCTATAATGCTATTCCAACTGATATTAAACCACCGATGGGGTTAGCATTGATCAAATTTCCAGACGGTTTCGATGCTGATATGGCATATCAGCTGTAAGAAAGAGATCGTACCACACTTGAAGATATGCAGAAGAACATTGTGAGTGTAGAAGAAAATCTGTTGGCAAAAAGAGCAAGGATGAAAGCTGAAAAGAAGGTGACTATAAAGGAAGAAGCATCTTCCTCCGATGTTAAGGTAGATAATTTACTCCGAAAAATTGAGAAGATGTTTGACTGTTTGACAGTTGCAGATAAGCCTGAGACAACAATCAGAAATCCAAACTTCAGAGGACAGCAGTAGCACCAATTCAGGATTAAAAAAAGGGAGCAAAAGGCATAATATCAGTCGTCACAACAATAGCAGGTTAGAACTCCTTTGCAAAAAATCTATGTGCATGGAATAGGGGATGAAAATGATGATGATCCAGTGGTTGAGGCGAATCACTTCTTTACTGATGATCGATTGCCCATATCTTTTACAGAATATGAAGAATATTCAGAGGTCCCAAATACCCAAAGGGATGAAGACTACATACTGGCAAATGAGGCAGTTTTGGAGGATGAGTCGGATGATTATCAATGAGGATATATGAATGCATTGACAACACAGCAGAAGCAATATTCATTGAGAAGCAGGGATGTACCAGTCAGTCCAATTCAAAAGAGAAAGGAAGCGCAACCCAAAAATGACTCCTCAAACATTCAGAAGAAAGGGAAAGAGCCTGCTAATCTAACTTCCAGCAAAGGACCATCCACAAATAGCATTGCAAACGAGAAGAACAATCAGCAAAGTGTAGCAAAAGAAAGAGTCAAAAAGAAGGACCTTCTAGTCAAAGAGGTAGATAAAGTTTTCGCTTTTAGTTTAGAAAATGAGATTGCTAAATTAAAAGTTTCAATTCCTTTGACTGAGTTGATTAAGAACAGCAGCTATAAACACCAGGTGTCCAAAATTTTGCATATAGATCCTTTATCTGATATGGTCAATGTAGAAGATGATCACCCTGAGCTCATTTTTGGCCCTGCCTTAGAATTTCAGTGTGAGGATAGTGAAGTTCCTCCATGTTATATAAGCCTTAGGATACACGAGTGTGTCCTCCACAATGCCATGTTTGACTCCGGAGCTTCCCATAATCTAATGCCAAAAGCCATCATGGAGAAAATGGGCCTTGACATTACTCAAAAATATCATGACCTATACTCTTTTGACTCTGGTAGGGTCCGTTGTATTGGTCTTATCAAAGACATGGTGGTAACTTTAGACCAAATCCTGGCCAAGAATGTTTTGATGGATGTGGTTCTTACTGACATTCCACCACATTTTGGTATGCTTCTATTGAGATCATGGGGTGCAAAGCTTAAAGGGACTTTACAACTAGATTTCTCCTATGCTACCATTCCCACATTTTTCCAATTAAGAAAACTATACAAGGAGAAGAAAATGAAATACATTATTACTAGCAAGGAGAAACCGCTTAATCATCCAATTAATGTTGTACATATAGATTTAGAGTCATTTGTACTATATTCAGATAGTGGTTTGAATGATGTTGATATTCAGTTAGTTGAAGTAGAATATGTTCCGAAAATTTCAGAAAATTTTAGAGCAGCCCTTGATCAAGAAAGACAAAAAATCACAAGTACTTCTGAGCAGTCCACATATCAGTAGCAAAAAGACACTGAACAACAGAAAAATGAAGAGATCAGTCAAAGTAAGAAAGAGAAGGAAACAAAATTTCAGCATCTAGAAGAAGAGGCGGGTCTTTGGAGAATGGATTTTGATGGAGCCGTGGGTAAGGATGGTGCTGGCATAGGGATTTGGATTCGTAGCCCTGCTTTCCAGCTGAATAAATTTCCTAGTAATGTTAGAATATGTTCATACAAATTGGCCTTTGGATGTTCTAATAATGAAGCTGAGTATGAAGTGTTGATTGTAGGTTTGAAAATTCTGAAAAAGCTGAATGCAAAAAGGATATCTCTGTATGGAGATTCGGAGCTGATAATCAAGCAAGTCAAGGGAGAATATCAAGCTAAACACCCACGGATGAGGGCCTACAGAAATGCAGTTTTAGATATCTTACGAATGTTTCCATATTATAGTTTGATAGCAGTACCTTGTGCTCAAAATGTTATTGTAGATTCACTTGCCACTGCTGCAAGTAATTTGAAGATTCCGATGAATTCCAACAACAAGTTTGAGATCCATGTCAAACACCGCCCTGTTGTTCTAGACAATTTAAGGTATTGGAAGGTGTTTTGGGACGATAAGGAGATCAACACCTTTTTGTAGAATGAGGGAAATTAAAAGGATGCTTCCACAGATGATGACGATGACATCGATGACCAAGAGATTGAAGTGAACCAGATGGAGATATGGCAACTAAAAGGAAACACTATTCCCAAAGGTCTCATACCTTTAGAAGAACTTTTCAATCAAGATGATGTGGCTAGAAAGCCAAGCTTGGTGCCTACAGACAAAGGTGTTGAGGATGTCAATCTTGGAACAACAGATAAGCCCAAGTTTGTGAAACTATCCAAAACATTGACTCCTGAGGTAAAGTCTAAATATGCTAGATTGTTATCTGAATTTTCTGATGTATTTGCTTGGGATTATTCAGATTTGAAGGTGTATGACAAAGATATAATTCAGCACACTATTCCCATCAAGCCAAATCAAAATCCGTTTAGACAAAAGCTGAGAAGAATAAATCCCAAGTTTCTGCCTTCCATTGAAAAAGAGGTAAATAGGCTATTCAAAGTTGGTATAATTGTCCCAATTAGATTTTCTAATTGGATTCTGAATCTTGTTCCTGTATGCAAGAAGACCGAGGAAATGAGATTTTGTATTGATTTCTGGAATCTCAATAAGGTATCATTGAAGGACAACTACCCACTGCCAAATATGGATCATATCCTCTAAAAATTGGTTGGAGCATCACGTATGTCACTATTCGATGGATATTCAGGGTATAATCAGATCCTAGTGCATGAAGGTGACCGAGATAAGACTACATTTACCACCCCTTGGGGAACTTTTCATTATGCTAAAATGCCATTTGGTTTGAAGAATGTTGGAGCCACATTTTAGTGTGCAATGGACATCGCTTTTGCCAATGAAAATGATGTATTTCTAGTTGTATATTTAGATTATTTGATAGTGTTTTCAGGTTTTGATGATGAGCATCTTCATCATTTAAGGATTGTGTTTTAGAGATGTAGGAAATTCAGGATATCTTTGAATCCTAAGAAAAGTCTCTTCACCACGGATGAAGGAAAGTTGCTTGATCATATTATCTCAAAAGAAGGCATCCGCATTGATCCTTCAAGGGTGGAGGAAATTCAACAAATAGATTTTCCCCCGAACAAGAAAGAAATACAAGCTTTTAATGGTAATATGAATTTATTACATAGATTTGTACCCAATCTAGCTAAGCATTTAAGAGAAATTACTAATATGTTAAATAAGGACAGCGTGGTAAAATGGACAGAGGATGCTATGAAGTCATTTAATCTAGTAAAGTATGCTTTATCTACGGCCTCGGTTTTGATTAGTCCCGATTATAGACAAGAATTCATCATATTTGCATTTGCATCCGAGCATACCATGGTAGCAGTTTTAATGCAAAAGAAAGATCAGCTAGAGAATCCCATTGCGTTTTTCAGCAAAACCATTAGAGATGCTACTTTATGGTACAACATAATTGAAAAACAAGCTCTTGCTCTTGTCAAATCTTTGAAGGATTTTAGAGCGTATATTTTGCACTCACACATCATAGCATATGTTCCGAATTCAGTGGTCAAGGATGTGCTAATACAAACCGATCCAGAAGGAAGGCGGGGGAAATGGATTGCAGCAATGTTGGAATACGATCTGGAGATCAAGCCTACAAAGCTAATCAAAGGACAAGGCCTGGAAAGGTTAATGGCATAATAAAATATGCATGCTTTAGATATAAATCTTATCACAACGATGTCAGAAGATGAAGAAGAAGGCTCTTTGATTCAAGTGTCAGAAATGTTACTTCAGTCACCATGGTATTCAAACATAGTGTATGTGCTTCAGCACCTCTCACCATCTCCGAGGATGACAAAGAACAAAGGTAGATCTCTCAAACTTAAAGCTGCTAAATTCTGCATTCTCAATAATGCTCTTTATTGGAAAGATCCAGGAGGAGTCTTACTTAATTGTTTTGTAGAAGATGAGGCTCAGTAGGTGATGAGTTACTTTCACAAGGGTGATCGTGGTGGTCACTTGTTTTGGAAGACAACAACAAACAAGGTGTTGAGAGCAGGCTATTACTGGCTGGCACTTTTTTCTGATGTTTACAAAACAATCATGAGCTATCATGAATGTCAAGTCTTTCAAGGGAAAAGAAAATTGTTGCCTCTTCCTCTGAAACCGGTTGAAGTCAATAACCATTTCAGGAATGGGGACTCGATTTTATCGGGGAATTCCATCCAACATCATCGACAACACAAATGGATCCTAAGAGCAGCCAGCTACTTTACCAAGTTGATTGAAGCAATTATGACTAGACAAGCCACTGATACAATAATTATTCAATTCTTAGAATCAAATATTTTATCTCGTTTCAGTTGTCCTAGTAAAATCATCACAGATAATGTAGCTTCATTGAAATGAAAGAGGATGATCGATTTTTGCAGAAAATATAAGATTACTTTGGGTCATTCTACAGCATATTACCCACGAGTAAATGGTCTGGCTGAATCATCCAATAAGTCAGTCGTGAACATCATCAAGAAGACGCTGGAAACAAATAAGAAAGGTTGGCAGAGAAATTTAGTTAATGCCTTGTGGGCTGACATAGTGAGCCAGAAGAAGTCCATAGGTATGTCTCCATTTGAATTAGTTTATGGCATTGACACAGTTTTTCCAACATCTCTTGCAGTTCTGGTTGTGAAACTTTTATAGGAGGTAGGCAGTGAGTAGGATGACTTTCAGAGAAGAATAAATAAGATGATTCATTTACAGCAAACAAGGGAAGAATTTTTCCAAAACACTTTCAAATTGTAGGAAAAAATAAAAAAGATCTATGACTGAAAAACAAAAGCAGATAAATTCCAGCTTGAGGATGTAGTGTTGCGGTGGGATGCTAGGAATGAAGATAAAGGTAAGCATGGTAAGTTCAAAAAATTATGGAAGGGACCCTATAAGATTGTTGGATACAGAGGAAAAAATGCATTTCCACTAAAGGAAATGGATGGATAGGATTGCTTAGGAGGCGCAGTCAATGGTAGGCTCTTGAAGCACTACCTCTTCTAAGGTGACTTCTGAAACCATGATATGATCAGTGTATATACCATTTTCGCTTTCGTTGCAAGATTTCAAGGTACACAGTCATTCCAGCTTAGGACCTGAGGTGAAGGCTATAAAGTTTGAAAGAATGTGTATGGTTTACTAGTTTTTAATAGTTTTTAGTCATAGTTTGAGTCTTGAGTCAGTTTTCAGTCTTTGAAGTGTCTTAACCCCAATGCCTAATGGATAAGGCTACTTGGTCTACGGTGTTCTTGGCACCTCCAAGGAGCTACCATCACCATTGGAGCCAATGTTAGTGTTAATGTCTTCACACTACCATCAGTGATCAAAATATTCTCTTTGGCATTTCATAGTAAGAGTCTCATTCTGATGAGGTTGCATTCCATTAGGTCATAGATCCACTGATGGTAGGAGATACTTCGGCTTTTACCTCAAGATATGTAGTTGTTGATCTTCTCTCATACTTTTCAGTCATGATTCATGTTCATTTCCCAACCCATTTCATAGGGTTTGGTCTCATTATGTCTTAGGGTTTTGCTCCATGGTCAAATTCAGTGATTATATGTTAATAAGGGTCAACAAGCATATGAGGAGGTCAATAATCATTGTTAAAATCATATTTTATTAGTTGAGAAGCTGAATGTAGTTCTCACCTCAAAACATGTTTTGAGGTGAAAACTGAGTATTATATTTTTTTATCTTTCTTCATGATGTAATTTTAATGCTTCTATATGTAATATTTGTTCTCAAGCTCCTCCTAAAGCTTGTGATGCTGCAAGTACCTACCACTGCAAAATCAAGTGATTCTGAGCATCAATCCACTTGCCATGTAAAAAGATACAAACATGAAAAATAGAGCATTGTAAGAGACAACTAGACATTATAAAAGTGGGTTTTCATAAGTAAAAAATAAAAAAGGTGATGCTATATAAAGCCATCCTCCTATTTTTCATCCCATTGTGTTATTGTTGAAGATCAAAGTGCCATAAGGAGATCAAAGGTTGAGTTTCAAGTGTCATTAAGCAAATATAGTGAAGTTGCTGTGTTTTTTCAAGATTTTGGCCGGTGTTGTGCTTCTGAGGAAGGCGTTGTGCTTTCAAGGTGGCGCTGTGCTTCTAGCAGCATTTCCCAGTGCAAAAATACATGGGCGCTGCGCTCCTGTAGGTGGCACTGCACTTTGCCCAGCAGAGCCTCAAATCACGCAAAATCACCAAATTCACCTCAAATCATCCAATTTTCCTCTCTTACAAGTAAGTATATCAGTCATCTCTTGTGGTTTAGGGTTTTACTTGTCAAGTTTTGGTGTTTTTCACTCCCAAATTCAAAACCCTAGTTTTCCTCACTCCACTAGTGTTTTCCTATCTTATCCATTTTTTGTTGTTCCCTAAACCCCATTCCCACATATATTGTTCCCTAAGCCCCATTACCACATATATTTTTCCCTAAATCCCATTCCCACATACAATTTCCCAAACCCTACACTCTCTCCCTAAGTCACATCCCTAAACCCTACTCACATCCATAAACCCTATTCACACATACATTTTCACACTCCCTCCTCCATAGACTCTGCCCATTCCATTCCTCCACCCTATTTCCACCCTATTTCCACACTATTATCCACAATTACCCATATACAACCACATTGTTCAAAACCAAAGGAAAACAATGGAAAGAGATAGTGATTATGAGTATGAGGAAGAGACATTTAGTGATAGCTCCAGGGAGAGAAACATACAACAAAGGAAACCTCATAAAGGAGGAAAAATCATCACAGAGGAGGCCACTAGTTTGACAAAGTTACAGGCCTACCCACTTGCAGTTTCTTGTTTCAGGCATCAAGCATGTTTTGAATTTTGTGAGATGGTGGAGAGGCTTCAATTTCACCATGAGTTGGCCAGAATTTTTGTGACTCATTTGCATAGCAATAAGGTGACACTTGCTAGAGTAACCTTCACAATTTCATCAGTTTTCTTTTCAAAGGCCACTAGAATCCCTAATGTGGGTGAAAAATGGTACAAGGGTCATGATCTTCGTGAGGATTACTATGAGCCTTATATCAAGGCTAAATACAGAAATCAAGTGAAGAAGTTATTACCCTTTAAGTTTTTGGAAAACAGGTATGTGTCTTTGATGAGGATTATTATCAATTACTTCACTGGTGAAGGTAGGTTCTCCCAATTGTATGCCTATCATATTAGATTCATGCATTTCACTAGAGTAAAGATGTTGAATCTCCCTTACTTCATGTTTAGAAACATTGAGAAATTGGCACATATTGTATAGAGGAAATCATACCCCCAGCAGTTGAACATCATCTACCATTACTCTTTGATTGAAATCATTGTTCTACACTAGCTTAGCCTTCTTAACATTCCATGGGAGACTTTCATTGCTCATGAGATGTTCAAAGTTCCACAGATCCCTTCACCAGTGCATCATGAAGAGGGTGGGCCTTCTAGCCATGGAAAAATAAAGGAAGAGGCCAAGGAAACCAAAATTGCTGAGGTGCTAGTGTATCTAACATATTAGAGAGGCACAAGGAGACTTTCTGCACCTGCTAGGTAGGTGTTTTCTCCAAAATTTGTGGAAGGGGGCTTGCCTTCATCATTAGTCCACAGGCAAATATTTGCTCCACAAGGTGTGGAAGGGGCTTTGTCTTCGTCATTAACAAAACATGTACAGGTTGAGTAGTTGAGCAAAGGCAGGGAAAAAGTGTGGGAGGAAGATCTTGGTGATGAGGAGGAAAGAGATTTTCATCTCATTGAGCATGAGGAGCCACAACAGCACTTTACTCATCATGGAGTTGACATCATTGACCTGGAAGTACATGATGAAGAAACTGTCAAGGACATCATCATTCAAGAGAGAGAAGATGAAATACAATCCTTGGCTGATAACTTATAAAGAGACAAGTTCATCATCAGATATCTAGAGCAGGAAAACAAACAATTGAGTGACAAGCAAGTCCTCATGGAGCTGCAAATGATCAAAGAAAACAGGCAAATGGCCAAAGAGGCTCGTGGCAAGTTTACTCCTATTGAGTAAGAGATTGAGAATGATAGGGAAACATGGCTTGAGAGGGTAAACATGCATCTCAAAGGGCTGATTGAGAAGGCCAACAGGCTTAAGAAGATGCTCTGCCACATGGCCTACTATTACATGACCCGCAACAAAATTTGTAACATGAGGATTAGGAAGCTTAAAGCTAGGTTGAGGAAGGCTTTAAAGAGAAAAAAGGAGCAAGATAAGTTGAAAAAATTAGCTAAAGCCTCACTAGCCCATCAAAGAAACTGATGGTGGTGTCGCATGCCAAATCTGGGCAAGTTTTGAAGATCTTTTTCATTTTTCAAATTTTGAAATTTTCAACAGAGGAAACTAGTCGCTGCGCTTTTGCTTGGAGCATAAGATGGAATTTTTTTTTGCATATTTGGATTCAAGAGGATGATAACATGAACCTTGGAAATTTTCATAAGCTTTGAAGCAAATCTGGGTCACCAAAAGGTCCAAAAACTACCAAAAAATTACCTCTCTGCCTCATTTTGGACACACAGAAATAGTCTTGGGAGATTCCATTTTTGAGGGGGGCAATGACCTCCCAATTCAACAATTAAAGTTTTTCCACAAACTAGACTTGACGAACTTTCCAATGAGCTATCTTGGGCCCAATTTAGTTAAGGGGAAGGCCTCCAAAAGTAGGTGGAAAGTGGCGTTGCGCTTTGACCAATTTGCCCAAAAAATTAAATTTTTGCCTATTTTCACTATGAATTCACTTTCTCTCTCCTCATTGTATTTTTTATGATGTAATTGATGACATTGCATGTAATTGTGATGTTAAAATAATGTTAGAGGGTAGATTCATTAGTTAGAGGTGGTTTTGAGGCTAATGAATCAGTTTCCATGCTTATAGAGGCAAGTAGTTTGACTGTCTATATTCTTGGTCCATGTTTGGAAATGGTTGTAGTAGCCCCTCTTCTCATGGATTTGAACCTTGATGGTCAGGATGAGTGATTTGTTGTCTATATCATGTATTTTCTTTCTCATTTGCAAGGTTTGGATACACTTGGATGCTCTGAACAATATTGTACATCATTGTAAGCAGTTTGGCAAGGAAATTAATAGGAGTTGTAGCTATTTTTATGGGATACTTGTGGTATGGTGCTTTTTCATAGTTTCTTTTTCTGTTATCAGTTTTTCACATGTTTTATGTATGCCACAATCTATTTCATTGCTTCTAACTAAATGATATCAAGATAGATAGGTAGAATTCATTGTTTACAGTGCTCTGCCTTGGGAAGCCATTCAATATTCTATGTTTTCTACTATTTGAGAAGGATACATGATCTTTACATGCCCTCCTCAGCTCCTCACCAATCTTAGATATCTCACCTCACTCAATTTCAAGTGTAAAATCCTATATTTACCTTGCCCCATAGAACATCCTGTACTCTGACCTAATTTCCCAGACCCAGATTGCCTAGTTCCATCTGATCCAACACAAAAAACCAACAAATTCAATCAAAATACCCTGAGCTACTATACCTAGCCTAAAATCCTATCTGATCTAGTCATTTTGACTGAGATCCATAAAAGAGAGAGCCCTCTCCCGACCTGGTAGGGCTAGCTACCAGGTTAAGCTTGGTTTGTGGTTACCATAGGATTGCCTTTCTTCAACTTGAGGTTAATCTAGGCTCTAACATCCTAAAAGACAACTTATATGTTTCAAAATTTAACATGACTATGGCAGCTTATTGGATTCCTACCCCCAATAGTCCTAACCTAAAATATAAATTATTTTATGGCCCCTGTGGGGAAATTTAGTTTTTTCGAGTTATGATTGCTTTTAGGTGTCTTTCTCCACTTATGGTGTGAAAAAATAAGCTAAAATAAACTATGTACAAAAGCTTTTGAAACTTGATGCCCTTTGTTCAAATTATAGAGTAGCTTAGTGTGTGTAGTGCAATGTGTGTAAGTGACACAGTGAACATAAAAAGTGTGAAATGACATGGATATAGAATGATCCTTTACAAAATCCCCTACTTACACTAAGTTAGGTTTGTTCCTTATCTGCAAATAATATAATTTTTGGTTAATGGGCCACTTACTACCTTCCTATTAAAATATGTGAGCCTAGAAAGGGAGATGGAAAACCAAGTGCTTTGAGAAAGCTTTTAGATGAAACCTGAGGATCGTCTAAAAGACGCAAGGGAAGCAAGGGCTACTCCCTTTCTTTAATAACAATGGGTTCCTAGTCCCACTGCTAATGAAGTAAAAATGCTTTGGTTAGTAAAAAATATGTGTGGATTATGGATCACTTACTCCTTTACTAATTAAGTTATGTGACTTGTGAAAAGTAGAAAAACAAATTGAAAACGATGTCACTTCGTTTCTCTTAAGAGGCTAGCTATAAGCTTTCATTCAAAAATATATAGTGTTCAATTAAATAAAAAAAATTATATTTAATCTCACAGTTATTTTCACAAATGTGTATTATAAATTCAATGTATCTAGATAAATATGTGTAGATATGCATCTTTGAAACCAAAATCATAACAAATTCACATGCAAAACTAGGCCAAATTAAATTAAATTAAATTGAAAAAGCATGCAACCCAATATCGTAGAGATATAATGTCATTGAGTTTTCAATGCACGTAACACACAACTGGATTTCCATGTTGCACAATTGGAAGCTTGAAATTGTTAGGTAAACTTGACTCAGGATAGAGTCAAAGTTGACCAGGTTAAACAATGATGGTTTTGGGGCACATGGTATTGTGCACCCATAGTATTCTGCTCGTGGTATTATATGTAATGGAGCTTATAAAAGGTTGGAAGGACTTCATTGTAATGCAAGACCTGGAGGTGAGCGGTGAAGACTCACTTGGTTGGATTGGCCAGGGTTTTAGCCAATGCTAATAAGATCTTATGAGGTTGTGTTTTTCCTTAGATTTGGGGTTTTTCTGGATAAACAGTTGTGTTTATGTGTTTATGGTTGTTGCTGGCTATTTTTATATTTATTCCTCTCAGTAATTATTTATGTTATGCAGTAAATTTCTTAACAACTGGTATCAGAGCAAGCTATTGGCTTCAAAGGGATTTTTTGATGCCAGGGGTTTATAGTGCCTCATGAGATCATTGCAGCCTTTCCTTTACAGATTTGGGTGTGGAACAATCTTACGGAGAAGAACCTCATGGAGAATGTGTGCAAGATAGTGCCGGCTAGGGATCACAATGCATTTGCGATAATTACGGGTGCTGGAATTTACGAGGGCTCACAGTTGGAGCAGATTGATAGAAGTTTTTGAGCACATCAAATTGAAAGAGCATGCATCAGAATCATAGTAGCAATAAGCCAAATTTTTTTTTCAATGAAGTCAAAATGATTGCATGTAAACAGGCATACTACTGTAAGACCTGGTAAGGCATGTGCACCGCTCGGTGATCACCGATAAAGTCTGGGTTAGACCTAGGTGATAGGGGGATGTCGAATTAACAATACCCCCGGTAAAAACTATGAGGGGGGTAAGAGCTAGAGTGAGCGGGATTGTCTCACTTAGCAGGTTTGGCTGGAGTTATTCAAGGAACCCCAAGTCAAGTTTAAGCGGGGAATTGTTAGGTAAACTTGACTCAAGATAGAGTCAAAGTTGACCAGGTTAAACAATGATGGTTTTGGGGCACATGTTATTGTGCACCCATAGTATTCTACTCGTGGTATTATATGTAATGGAGCTTATAAAAGGCTGGAAGGACTTCATTGTAATGCAAGACCTGGAGGTGAGCGATGAAGGCTCACTTGGTTGGATTGGCCAGGGTTTTGGCCAATGCTAATAAGGTCTTATCATGTTGGGTTTTTCCTCGGATTTGGGGTTTTTCCGGATAAACATTTGCGTTTATGTGTTTATGGTTGTTGCTGGCTATTTTTATATTTATTCCTCTCAGTAATTATTTATGTTATGAAGCTAAAAATAGCTGTAAAATTGCCTTGTAAAAGTATAGTAATTTCTAGTTGATCTCAGCCATTCATTAGGAAGATGATCTCACGGTACAACTTATATTTAGTTTAGGGTTTTTTTCCCTAGAAGGAAACCCCTCTCTTTGTATGAGGGTATTGTATTTGAGGCTGTGTGATAGATGTGTATTCTGTGAGCTAGAAACAGAGAGGTGAGACTGTGATAGAAAACAGAGGATATTACAGCGGATTTGTTGTAGCTTGTGTCTCTTCATTTTGCTGGATAATAGAAAGGAAGGAGTGGCTGTTCGGGTGGACGTAGCCCAAACTGGGTGAACCACGTATATCTGTGTCTCTCTTGTTTTGTGCTTTTTTGTGTTTATATTTCTGCAATATTTTATGTGTTTCATTGCTCCGTAATATATAATTTTATATAGGAGTTTTAAAGGAAAATAACATCTCTTCTTACAAGAAAAGAGAAGTTGAAGATAAAATGCAAATGGTACTAAATGTTGTTATTGAGTTTCCAATGCATATGGTATTGAATCCTATTCAATGCGAAATGTCAATCTACAACAGGCTATAAAATAAGAACATTGAAATTATAGGTAAATGCACAAATGCATATCAAACACACAAAGAGTTGGCCACTTTAAGAATGTTTTTTAGGAACCATTCTCTTTTAATATTGGAGACTAATAAAGCATAACTAATACAAACAAACCAAATTATATAAACAACTATTATTTAACTCAAAACTATATTTATTTAGTTTTTTATAAATAAAAAAATAATAAAAAAAATAAAAATAAAAATAAAAAAATTATATTCCATAAAACTTAATTATATGTTAAAAAGCTCGAACTAATCCAAATATACTAAATTTATATGTTAAGAAAAGTAAATCAACCAAAAATACTAATTTCTTATTAAGAAAACAAAATCTGAATGAAAACTTGTCCTTATATTAATGAGCCTTAGTTAAGTTAATCAACCTCTATTAATATGCACTCAAACGTGGAATGCTTGATTTAAGGCATGAAATGGAATTTTTTTTAACTTGAAATGACAATTTTTTTTAAATAATATAATATATGATTCAAAGTTTAAGAGTATTAAACATAGGGTTTAATTTCTTTATTCATTAATTCGTAGATAGTGATGACGTCTCTTTCATTGACATTATTGAATCTCTTCTTACAATGAACATCTATTTAGAGTGAATGTGCGCCATGATCATGATAAACCAATAAATCTCATTGGTGCCTCATACGAGGATGGATATACAATGAATGAAAATTCATAAATAAGATAAAATATATGAAGCGATGCTATTTTTAAATTAAAAAACATTAAATCTACTCGAAGAAAGTATTGATTTATTAAGTGATGCAAGGTTAGATGACATAATGAGTGGATTCTCATATGGGTAGGCCAAGAAATTTATGGCCAGGGGTTAGTGATATTGGTCACAGATTTGACATCATGGCGGGCACAAGGTAAAAGTAAAGGCATAGTGAGTCTCACGAAAACCCTATTTATTAAATCACTCACTTGTTCGATTAGCGTCTCAGAATTTCCTCTTTCATTACAATTTGCAGCAAGGAGAAGAACCGAAGAAGGCACATCACATTTTGTTGGGTGCATTTAATTTTGTTTCAATTGCAAAAATGGCCGAAGTTGAGGGGGAAAATCCGAGCAGAGGCAGAAGTAGAGGAGAGCAGTGGTGGCAGAGGACGAGAGCAAAGAAAGCATGAACACACAATCTTGGGTTATGCAATATGCATTGTATCCTCCACAACTCATTGGAGAGTGTTTAGAGTGAAATAATTGTTGGAAAACACATTTGTATGGCAGGGATAAGTGGATAGGTCTACTTATTTGAAATTTGGATGTCTATTATGGGAAATTTGGATCAAGTGACTCTACCTACTTACATTTCCAGATATAACTCTGGTTATCATGTACCACATTTTCCCTTATTTCATATTTTCATTGATAGCAGTGTAGGTGGATACGCATTTCGAGTCACACTGATTAAGATGACAGTGATATAGAGTTTGTTATTTACACACTGTATATATATAAAAAGTTCAAATGAAAAGCCAGATTTAACATGGAGTTGCATGGAACCGACGACTCTGAAAGCATTTACAGGGGAGCCCTGGAAGGCAAAGACCATTAGTTAGGGAAGCTCTACCAATATAAGGCATTAGTCAGAGCATTAAACACATATATATATGAATTTCGTAAACTTACTTGTGTAGGTCTGAGAATAGAGCAAGAAGAAGAAAACGGTGCCAAATATCCCTTGTGCAGGTTTTCTAACAACTCAAGATGTAGAAAACAGTGTCGAATATGCCTTGTTGATATCTTTTCTCTCACCCAATGACCATACCCTGTTCGCCCTAAATATGTAAAATAAAAGGGTAGAGCCTGGGAGATGATGCGATGATCGAAAGGGCGGGTAATCGCAAGTAGGAAACATGGAATTCAATGTTGGCTGCCACTGAATGGGTAATCACATTCATTCTATAATTGCATTCATTTTTGCTGACTTGGATGGGGATGGTGATGGTGCCTTGCTGCATATAAAGGAGGTACTGTATAGCATTCAATTCCCAATAGCATTGTTTTTATTGCTCGTCGGAAAGGAAAGAACAGGGTAAGAAAAATGAAGCCTTTTCGTTCAACCAAACTACTACACATTGCCCATGGGTCACATGCACCGATGTGATTATGGCATGCATGGCAATAGGGGAGGATCAGATCAATCCCTAAGTGGGATGAAACCCAAAATTATTAATGTGGAATCGATTTTGGAGGTACAGTCTCATGTATTAGGAAGTTTTTGATACATAAAGCAATGCATATGCATGAATCTAGCAAATATATCTCCAGCAACAAAAGGAAAAATAACCAAATCATTATGCTATACCACTAGCCTAATGAAAAGGGTAATTTTGTTGTATCAAGGTGGGGTCTTCCATGAGTCAATCGTCCCCATGACTTAATGTCAAGGCATGCCTTCATTGAGATGTGAACACATGAATTTAATAAATGTACTAGCAAAGTTAGGTGGAGTACATAAATTTGAGCGGTGATATTTTGTAATAATGGTCGCATTGATCACATATACCCAACTAGGGTAATGTGTTACTACCACAATAATATAGCCATAGTTTTGGTTGCTATGCGGCAACCGAACCTGACCACAGAATGTTAGCCATAAAGAAAAATCGATTGGATTTGAAGTTGATGGTTGTGAAGACCACATGGTAAATGGTCATGGATCTTATAGTTAGTGAATGTCAAGGAAGCTAGAGCAGCCTCTGTGGGACTTAAGGAGTTAACCTTGGATTGTTCATAAGGTTATCACATTCATACAATGAAGAAAAATTTAGAAAGAATTTTAATATTGGTCGTTGTGGGTGTTAGGTGGGTGAGAAAGCAACTTGTTAGAGCGATAATGGTATGCCTAGATATGTCGAATTCATATAAAAGAAGATGTTTCTCCAAGTAATTATGAACACCAATGCGAGGGATTTAAGTAGAGGGAAATAAACTAATTATGTCATCCATATGGGTTGATATGAGTATCACTTAGAAGATTGGGTTGAGGATTGATGTAATTATATACAAATAGATTATCACGAAGACACATAATCAAATAGCTCTTATTCCCCACTTAGTTCGAGTAATGTTCTCAAAAAAATCCTTGTTAACATTGAAATATGATTGTGTAAGTAACTCACACAGTTTACAGCCTAATAAATAAATTGAAAGGAATCATTACCATCCTATAATGTGTAACATTGATACCTCCCTTCTACCTATGCATAATAAATAAATTGAAAGGAATCATTACCATCCTATAATGTGTAACATTGATACCTCCCTTCTACCTATGCGCTGCTTATGTAAAGAGAAAAATTAAGACCCATTTCCTAGATGAAAAGTAGAAACTGTAACACCCCTCCCTTGTGTACTACATTATTGTAAACTCAAGCTAAGTTAAAGCTAGGTTTGATATCCTACCTTGTGTGTTAAATGTTGTAAACCTAAGCTGAGGAAAGCTAGGTTTGATCACCTCCTTTGTGGGTTAAACTCTTCTACATCTAAGCTAAGGAATGCTAGGTAATATGTAATATGAAAATCAAATGTATTATTAAATAAATTAATAAAATAAACCACTTGGAGGGTGGAGCACCAAGAGAGAGGAGATGTTTTCCAAATCCCATGAGGAATGGGATAGAGATGAATCTTTCATGATAAGCTTCTAGATGAGATTCTAGATAAGCTTGGATGGATTATGTTGGCTCACTAAGATGTCTTTTTACAGTCAATCTTAATCCCTACATTAGTTTTCAACCCGAGGTAAGTATTTCTATTTCAAGAGTGCCAACACAGTGTGTGCAGTGAAGCTAGAGATTATCTAATGATGAATCGTTGCAATCATTAAAGTCCAATTCTTCAGTGAAGCTAGAGATTATCTAATGATGAATCGTTGCAATCATTAAAGTCCAATTCTTCAATTCAATTCACACAACTCTACAAAGAACTATTTATGAAAGGAATTCTCGCAACACCCTATGTAATTCTTTACAACTTGTTCCGAACCCAATTGTAACTTGAATGAAAATGAGAATTACACAGAGAATTATTCAAATAAGCTTGAGACTAATCACACTTAATCAATTAAAGCAACTATGATTATCGAACAACACTACTAATCTATAACAACTGAAATCAATATGCATTACTAAACATCAATAACAATCGGCAATTGAACACTAATAAGTAAGTGAACAACAACAGCTATAAAGGATTCCTAAATGGTGAACATTCTATATTGCAATCCATAGAAGTTACTTAGTCTTGTCTCTCAAGATCTATGATAGCATCTATTCAATTTGAACAGCAATCAACCACGCATTCACTCATTCTAATCAAAGTGCTTACTTAAGTCTATCTCGTAGCTTCAATATAAATCTAAGTGAACAATGGTATAAATCAATGTCACCAATCTTGAATATAAATAAAAGAACTAAACATTAAATAAAATACAAATAATGAATGTAAACTATAACACAAAGGAGGAGTGGAACTTCTTGTTACTGGGCCTAGAGTCGCCAGAAGCCTCTCCTTAATAAAAACTCATAACACAGAGATGTATCAAGCTCAACCTTCTTTCATTAACTTCAAAGTAACAGTTGATAGAGTCACTCAGTTAACAACGTTTTTTCTCTAAAGAGAATAATTACATATTAAAAGTCTGAACTCTTATTTAGTTGCCTTTCGGCCTTATATAACATAAAAAGGAAGCTTGGATAGAAACGAATCCTCAGTATGAGGAGATCTTGAGGTTTTGCAATATAAAATCTAATCATATGATAAAACATGAATATTTGAACTGATCTTCCACTTCCTTGTCTGCCCCAGACGCCATGGATTTTTCCATTTTATTGCCTTGTTATGTCCTGCCAACTGAACAAATTTTTCCCAATCACATCTCTGCATAAAAAGATAGCAAAGAATCAGTTTTTCATACTAAATTCACCTATTCTATCACCAAATAGTTTCTATCACCAATGGAGCATTAACTGTCTGAATTCGAGATAGAAAATCAGCAACGAGATTCTCCTTTTCTCGACGATATTTAATGGTAATGTTGAACTCCTATAAAAGAAATAACCATCGTGTTACTCGACCATATTTTATTTGTTTATTATCTAGATATCTAATGGTAGAGTGATCAGTGTAATTCTTTTTCTATCACTGTGTAATTGAGTTCTACAGGGGCGAGATGTTTTCTAATGTAATATATAGCATAAGGTTTCTTGTCCTCCTCCTAGCCGAGGATAATGCCTATGGCTACATCTGATGCGTCCATGGAAAAATGAAAAGGCAACTCCTAGTTTGTTCCACGTAATATTGGTGTTGTTGATCTCGACTAGTTTCTTTAATCGTGCAAAAGCTATCTCACACTTATCAGACCAACTAGGATCAATGTTTCTAGTCAGAGCATATACGGGTGCCACAATCTATGAAAAATTCTTGATAAATTTGCAATAATAACATGCATATCCTATGAAACTACGTACCTCTGTTTGGGTGTCGTGGGTAGGCAATAAAAGAATTACCTGTATTTTTGTTGGGTCTACCTATATTCCTGCTGAAGAGATGTAATGTTAGAGGATCACTCCCTCGATCATCACCATGTGACACTTGACATTTCTTAAACATAGCCTAGTAGCGATGCATTGTTCTAAGACTTTTTCTAGTGTTCGTAATGCTTGATCAAAATCATCCCCATATGGAGTAAAATCATCCATATATACCTCTAGTCCTTCATTTATTATATGAGCAAAGATGCTTAGTATAGCTCTCTAAAATGTGGTTGGGGTATTGCACAAGCCAAATGGTAATACCTTGTATGTGAATGTGCCCCAAGGACAGGCGAAGGTCGTTTTTTCCTAGTCTTCAAGGGCAATCTGATTTGATTGTACCCACCGAAGCCATCTAGAAAGGAGAAGAACTGCTTCCCTACCAATGTATTGAGGACCTAATCAATGAATGGGAGGGGAAGTGGTCTTTCTGTGTTGCCTTATTTAGCTCTCGATAGTCTACACAAATATGCCATTTTCCCTTTTTCTTGGGGATGACCACCAAGGGGGATAACCATTTACTGTTTGAGATAGGATAAATAAAGTTTACATCCAGTAACTTCTATATATCCTCTTTCACGATCTCTGAGGTGAGGGTTCAACCTCCGTTGATGCAAAAGCCCTTTTATTTTTCTGCAATACCTCATTAAGCTTTTTTCTGTTGTTTTCTCTCCATATTAGCATTGATATTTAGAACTTTCCCTCTTTCGATCTCAACTGGTTTTCTATTCTGAAAAATAGTTGTTTGAATATGTTGGTCGTCTGTATCCTTCATGGGATCTTCCATGTCTTCATTATCAAGAATTGCTCTCAGCATCTAACACTCCACATTGCTGGATGATTTATAAAATTGTTTATAACGTCATCTTTAGTTTTATTTTTAAATTCTAGCACTTCTGCTACTGTGAGTGGTGAACATATGTTGTCTTCTAGGTATGTTGGTGGCTACTTACATATTTTTACAATGGGAAAACTTTGCCTAGAAGGAGGTTATAACACCAGATTTTTTACAACATCTCCCTTTGTGATAGTCATGCTACTTTGTCGGTAGCCAATATATGCATTAGGTGATGCTAGCCAAGGTTGTCCCAGAATCAAATGATTCCTGTCCAAACTACTCCTTGGGTTTATAACCAGAAAATCTATTGAATCTTCCCATTAGTAAACAGAAACTATAATATCTTGTAAAGTCCCTTCTGGTCTTACCATCGATTAATCAGCAAGTTCTAATCAATTCATGGTTGGTTCTAAGGCTATAATAACAAGTTCTTAACAACTTTCGGTTGTTAATATGTTAATGGCAGCTCCTAGACCAACTAATGTATTTGGAAAAGAGCATCCATATAGCTGAATTGTTACTATGGGGTTTCCAAGATCTTCGTACTTTATTGGAGTAACCTCTCCTAGGAGTAAATCACATAAGTTTCCTACAAAATGGATAGTGGGTGAGTTTTTTACCTTCCTCACACGCATTTTTACACACAATTCCTTCATGGATTTGGCATAGATGGGTATGTCTTGATTAACATGGAGGAAAGGAATCTTAATACAAATTTCTTTTAGTTGCCCTACAAGATCAAAATAGGGATAAGTGATCGATTTAGGTATCACTAGCCTTTCGAGAAACGGAGGAGAAGTGACTATAATTTTTTCAGGGTCATCATGTTGATCTGTTTCTTCCTCTTGCTTTGATTCAATATTATTTACAAGTGGTGGAACATGTACAAATGATGGAATATGTATAGGTGGAGTTACACTTTCAATTATAGGTCATTCGATATTTTCCTCAAGGGTAATAACATGACTTGACCTCAATCTGAGCTCATTACGTTCTTTCTTCTCAATCTCATATTCTGGATTTTCAATAACCTGTACCAATTGGACTGGCACATTATTAGGATTGGGGTTTGGTTGAGCTAGTAACTATGGCTGTAGAAGAGGTTGAGAATTATGTTGTAATCTATAAGTTTCTGACAATGCGGTTTAAGGTTTGGGGCCTATTCTCGTAGGTATATTGGATATCGCTAGAGGTCGCTGCGAGTTTTTAGACCGATTCAGATTTTGAGAGGTGGAGGTAGGCCACTAGGATTGATAGGGATTGCCTTGCCAGATAGGAGTAAAAGGAGAATTTGACTAGCCATTTCTTAGTAAATATTGTGTTGGCTAGAATGTCATATGGAATGGCAGACTTTGCCAGTTTGGGTAGGGTGATTTGCCTTTCGAGGTTGCCCCAAGGTTTTGTTGTTGATTAAACTACGATGAAGGAAAAAATTGGGATGTGCCTTGTGACATAACTGTAGATTTAGCTTGCCATTGTCAACACTGGTTCATCAAATATGCCAATCCTATTTCCTCCTCTGCTTCTTTGAATACTTGTTTCAGCTCGACTAATGATGGACACTATTCAAAATCGTGATCTTTAGTATAAATGGCACACATATTAATCATGTCTAACGGGCATTCTCGTTGGCTTTTCTTCTTTCAACAACATGGGTAGAAGATTGCCAAATTTTGTTATGCTAAAGCTTGCTTTTGGTTGGATTGTAGAACATCTAGCTGTGTTGTAAGAGTGCCTAGGATATCTAATCTAAGTCGTCAACCTTTGAAGTATTGATATAGTAACTGACCATATAGGAATGATCCCTCAGCTGATCCCCATAAATAAAATTGTCCCGCTGTGTCAAATAGTCGTATCTTGCTCTATCGCAAACCTCTATTATAGTACTTTCTGGATTGGTACCAGATCTACTTTACAACGAGTTCATTAGTATCTTGTACACATACGCCATTGCATCATTTCGAGCTTTCTTAGCCTCTTGTATTTTGGAGAAGAGGGTGAAGACAAAGCTATCGAAAGGACTAGGCATATGCCCCAACAAGTAACCCCTTAGGGGGATAATCTTGTAACCCAAGTTTTGATCATATTTTAGCTCTTCGCTATAATACACCCCTACGAATTGACCTGTTGGGAATAGTAAAGTATTATTATGATCCCTATAGAAAGGTTGAGTAATTGTTTGTGGGCACACAACATATGCTTCAGTGAATCCATACAATTTGGGCAAGTCTTGGCCTTCCAAATTTCCATTCCATACTGGTTTACCACCAGGCATATGAAATGTTTTCATGATAAATAGATAGAAGGAGTTAATGTCATAGTAGCACAAATTCTCCCCATATGGGATATACTTATCCAAATGACCTCCATAGTACCCAAGATGAATGAAGGTATCTTCATTCTGACGTGGTATATGGAGAGGCCAACTATTGGCATCATAAAATCTCGTACGATAAATCCTCATCACTAGTGATGACAATGTCAAGCACTCCAAGATGTCCACCTGGAAATCAGTCCAATTGATATATTGAGCTTTCTGCATGACACCACCTAAGACACCAATATCCTATCTGAGATAATCTATCAATTGTTTTCTAAGAGTATTTAAATTAGACACTCGCACTTCGTCATGTGGGATGGAGCCTTTAGATCCTAATTGCAGACATGAAGTTTTAACCAATGTATCCATACTACTTGGGAGCAAAGTTAATGAATCTCTAAAACGTAACACCACCTCATTTCCCCAATACACTACTAACTCGTAGAGCCTATGGTTCCTCATAAGAGGTTTGATGGTGTACTTATATTCATGAGAAGCATAATATTTAAGCAAGAGAACACCACTGAATCAAGATAAGTTATGGAAGTAGACCGTTCGAATCTGAGTTTAATCAACATTTGATAACTCATGTCTTCAAATTCTCGTATGAACATTAAATCATCTTCACTGAAAAATATCTGAATAGAATAATGAGGCTTGCATCTTCACCCAAGTAAACCACTAATAAGAAACTTGCTGCGTAAGGGACATGCACATTATTGACGAGAACAATCTCTGTATCGGCAACAATGAAAGGCCGCCTTTCCTTAGACCTAGGTTTGAGTGGTCTTACATGATTGGGACAATGACGCTTCCTAGCCATAGATTTCACTTCTGGAGTTCAACCACCACCTATGCCGGAATTAGTTAATTCCAAAATTTGGGAATCAATTTCATCCTCGCTAAGAGTTAGCTCTTTGTCCTGTATACCAACAATATAGACGCGAATGAATAAACCTGATAGAACATCTTTCTCACATTCCTCTGCTTTTTGCATGACTAATTTCCTTATCATTGCAAATACATCCATGTTAGGAACATCATTACCACGAGAATCATTTAATGAAATAGTCATTTAATGAAATAGTTGTTTTACCTATGGTAAAGGGAATTTCTCCTGTAGGGAGTTTAATCACATAACCAATAGTAAATTTCCCATAAGAGAACCTTGAATGGTAAGCGTACTTCATTAAAAGTCGCATGATAGCGAATGCTATCACTTCATAGTTGGGACATTGTAGGTAAGGATATTTAAAGATGAGTTCAGCTATTCTCAAGCCCTCATATGGATCCTCGCATTTTTCCCTCTCGATGATATGTTTTAACAGGTTCAAATACCCATCGAACATTAATTTAGAATATCCTACTTCGCTCACGGTGAAATTATATAAGAACTTGTTCATTATATCCATGGTATTCATTTTCAATAGCGCATGCTGTAGTTACAACTAAGAGACTCCCGGCTCTTGATAAGTGAATGAAAGTCATTCCACCTCTCAGCATGATGCATCCCACCAACTGTATGTACATATACCTCGTAACATTTCACTGTTTCATCTATCTTTTGATTCCATTTGCACTAAGATTTTAAACCCTTATGCTGTAGAGATCTTAATTGAGTTATGAGAAACCCACCTCGAATAGGATCATCCCCCAAGTCATAGTCCGAAGGGGATGCTTCATCAAAAAACTCACCTCTTATTGGTTGGAGTAGATTCAGATGAATAAATTCATTAACGATTGGAAGTGGAGGACCCATTTCCATAAACACTATGGTATAAATATGGGGAACTGCTGCTATAAATATCGTGTACTGTGTACACTGGAGCTTTCATTTGGAAAGCCAATTGCTCCACCACATTCAATAAAGGCATCCCTCTGATGAATAAAGTTTTTGCAGGTAGCCACTTGAGTCTTACGACTATCCCTATCCAACATAGGCAATTAGATAGTAACCCCACGTCTGTTATGAGACACCCTTTCATACACCCAGTTTATTGCTACGCATATAATCTTGCACAGTGGTGAAGTACGGTATACTATATAGCATTGGTTGATCCAAGACAGAACAAAACCAACCAATTTGGTTAATCAACTTCATCAAATTGGCAATGTTGAGATATTTCTTGACCCAAAAGGCATGGCAAAGTTTAGCAAGAGGATAGTAATCCTTACTCTTGACGGATGGACCATAAAACTTTTGAATATCACTAGCCATGGTTATAATACTCTTCCCATAGATCAATGGCATAAAGAGTCGTTTTACAATCTTTCTCATTAATCGAGATTCGATGATCACATACTCCTGAGTATCCAATCTTGAATGCAAGAACACGAGAAGTTCCTCTCTCAAACACAGATAAACATCTTGGATTTCCTGGTCACAAGATAGAGGAAGATTCGTTCGCCTACAAATTAATACTGGAATCAAGTTCAGAACACTTTTAAACACACTATTTTCATCAAAATTCATAGTAAGATCTTCTATCCTTTTTTTTTTTTTTTTGTAAATCTAACAACTCTTCTTGGCTAAAATATTCACCTTGAGATAACAAGAATATTTTCGAGTCAATCAACTCCTTGACTGCATTGTGATAGAGAGTCACTTTGGACTGTTGAGAAGTGGACTTATTAGAAATCGAATCAGAAATCTTGTTGTATAAATTATTCCAGAACAAATCAATAGTTCGTGCTTGGCTTGAATTATAACCACTTGAACCAGCAAACGAAGAAAATGGAACCATCGAGTATCTAGCTATCATCTCGTATATTAATGGAAGACAAACATGTTGACTAAAAGAGATGTGTGATGATAAAAATGTTTGATGATAAAACTGTCCCAAAGATGTTTGATGATAAAAATGTCGCAAAGATGTTTGATGAGACCACTGGCGATAACAATATGTTTGATGGGAAAAAGGAGGAACAAATATGTTAGATGAAAGCGGAACAAATTTGTTAGATGAAAGCATTTGAGCCATGCATGTCTGGAGGTGTTTAGCCCCTCCTAGCTGGATGTTAGCACATTCTGGCAGAATTGTGAAATTCAGAGTACTCATGTGTTCATTTATCCTTTTTGTTGAGGAGTGGGCAAAGGTTTAAGGAGTGGGAAATTTCCACTACCCTAAAGGGGAACACTTTTGGGTATGTATTTCAAGAATTTTATATCCTCTTACTATGATTTTTTTTGTCGTTTTCTCTTCCCTTTCTAGACTTTTTGGATTAGTATGAATCGTAGTACGATCTTTTCAACCATTTCTCACCCATGTAACTAAAATAGTTATCTACCAAAATATGCATATTCTCTTTTACAATGTCAGAGATTCTTTATGCACGTGAAGGAATTCTAGTAGATACAGGTCCTTCTGGATTTTAATCATAAATATCCTTGCAATATTTGTAAATGTCAAGATTTTCTCACACAACTCATCGTGTCCTTTGGTTAGATTAGCAAAGTGGACATGTCAAATTATGGCAACAGCCTAAAATATCAAGAACTCTTTTTGCTGTGGGTTGATAAAAATCTTTCTTTCTCTAAGGACCAACTATGCACCTTGTTTGTTGTGAGAAGCTCAATATTGTGAGGTCGTCCATGCCATGTTTTGTTACCATGATAGAGTGAAAGGGAAGTTGCTAGGATAAGGAAAAAACAGACAATTTAAGTAAGGTGGAATCTGGGAATCTAGATATAACCAATTGCATGGGGTGGGTGGAAATAATTGAGGATATAACCAATTACCTGTGCTCCACATGAAGGAGGTGGTGTAGGAAAGAATTGAGTGGCTCTTCCTATTCCCTAGATGAGTACTCACAAAAAATTTTAAAAATAAATTTTACATGTGGAGGTCGTATGAGCATACACCTAGTTAGGTAAATGCGCACATGTGGATATCTTTAGGCATAGCATAGGGAGGGTAGTCGTACTATATAAATAGGATTTATTATTGCCCATAGTATATAATAAACTTATTCTAAAAGTTATGATAATTATAAACTTTAAACCATTAAGAAACCATAGTGTATACATATTTATGGATGTGCTAGTAAAAATGCTAAGGAATAAGTATATCAAATAGTGTATAAGAATCAACTCCTCAAACAACAAGTTACTCCCAAGTTAGGGTATAAGCTTGCAAAAAAATAAAACTAGCATTTGCACGAGATGTTGCAAAGGAAACGTCCTAAGGCAATAGATAACTTATAACATTATGTAAGGCATTAGATAGCATATAATACTAATTAGCTAAGGCAATAGATAGCCTATAACACTAAGGCAATAGATAGCATATATCACTAGTTAACACTTCTTTGACAATTGTTGAAAGACAAAAAAAGATCAACAAAAAGAAAGGACCATGCTATATGCAATACATGCTTCTTAGCCTTACAAATCATGAGTTATATGTCATCTAACACTAATTAATGCTTCTAGTGTATCACAATAAATAATGCTTCTTCGACAACTATTGAAAGACAAAAAAAGAGATTAAGAAAAGGAAAGGACCATGCTATAATAAAAACAAATTAATGCTTCTTTGACAAGTGTTGAAAGAGAAAAAAAGATCAAGAAAAGGCAAAGGACCATGCTATAATGAAAACAAATTAATGCTTCTTTGACAAGTGTTGAAAGAGAAAAAGGTAAGGCAAAGGACCATGCTATAATGAAAACAAATTAATGCTTCTTTGATAAGTGTTGAAAGAGAAAAAAAATTGGATCAAGAAAAGGCAAAGACCATGCTATAATGAAATCTTACTTCAATACATGCTTGCTTAGCCTTACAAATCACGAGTCCTATGTCATGTAACACTAATTTAATGCTTCTTTGTCAAGTGTTGAAAGACAAAAACCAAAGACCAAGGAAAGGCAAGGACCATGCCATAATGAAAACAAAATAATGGTTCTTTGACAAGTGTTGAAAGAGAAAAAAAGATCAAGAAAAGGCAAAGACCATGCTATAATGAAATCTTAGTGCAATACATGCTTCCTTAGCCTTAGAAATCATGAATCCTTAAGAAGGAAAAATGAATAATCAAATTCTTTAACATATTATTTCTATTTTTGAAAATTATTTAGAGAAGCATCTCGAGATGAGCATAGTTTTTCTAGCTTAATGGGTCAAGAAGGTTGGTAGCTTGACATCTATTTTGACAAACTGAATCTTCTTGTGGTGTTTTGGGAATAAGCTAATGCCGAGTTTCATTATGAAGCTTAAGAGAATTATTTCTTATCTTAGAAATGTTCATTTTCTTCTTAACACTAGTAAAGATAGATAAATAATTATATCTTTCAAGATTAGAGTTGATCAACTCAGTATAATATCTTAGTTTCCCTTTTCCCCTTATCTCTTTATGGCTCCATAAATCCTAAATTCGGGAATCCAAGTCCCATTTGTAAAATGAAATTGACTTTCTATAAGTCCAACTATGAAACTTGTATAATGCTCCTACATCATTATTTTATATTTATAAATATTTTTCTTTTTAATTATATATTTATTAATTAAATCAATTAAATTTTTAATATTTATTAATTATACATTTTATATAAATATATGGTTATCGATATGAATTTTTATTCCTTTTGTTTCTTTTATTGTGATATCTTTGTAATTTTATTAATAAAAATGAGATTACAATATAAAAATATGAATTGAATCAATATATTATTTATTATATATATATATATATTTTAATTCAATGAATATTATGTTTTATTTAGACCATATATTTTTAAAGAAACGACTAACAAATAAATGGTGAAAAAAAGGATACAATTTCTCGCAAATTGATTCAATTTAGACATTAAGTTAAAAAAAACATATATAAATGAAATTATATTTCATTTTTTTTTAATTAATTAAGAGATGTTCAAAATAGGGAATAAAATAAAACTTGTGCTTCTTTAATATCCAAACATTAACTTTTGAACACTATTTTATCCATAAACCGTTTTATTTAAACTCGGTATGTGGTCTTGGTTCAAAGGCTATAGTTCTGTGTATTTCTATAAAAGGCCTATGACGTGTTGTATTGCAAAAGTAAGTTAGGGGACAGGTGTGAAGCCAATCCTACGTGTTATTAATTAAATTGTATGTGACAATCTTTACATTTTTTGATGATATGATCCTCTTGGGTATAAAACACAAGTGATGAACGTTCGTGTATAAGGGTTGCACAGCGTCCCACAGATTATGTAGTCTCTACTGCAGTGGGATATCCTCACCAACATGAGTCCTCCCACATACTATGACCGAAACCACCCAAACGTGTAGTTCAGCTGAAATATAATAAATACAGTTTCAAATCCGGTAATTAAAAAAAACACGGGGGTAAATGAATATGCCATTACAGAGAAAACAGAAAACACTATATGCACTTCTAAAAGAAAACTCTTATGACTCAAATTTGCCCTGCAATAGATTTTAAGAATTAGTGGCATATCAAGAAAATAGCATACTATATGAACCCAAAACATGTGAAATAGGAGATTAATAAACTGGCATCAAGATGTTACCTTTTGATGCTTCCTCGAATTTTAGTTGCACACGAACAGAGGACGATGATAGGCCATGACAGCGACAAGTATCTAGATAACTTTTAGTCATGCAAGGTGGGTGTGGCTAGCTGGTTTCCACAGTTTGCAGAGGTTACCGAGGAAGAAGGGTTGTGTGCAGCTTTGCCGTTAACTGTGAATGCAACTATGGGTGCTTCAAGGTTTGCCTTAACTCTTAGTGGTTGTAATCCATTTTTTTGTCTCAAAGAATGGTAGTCTCAAAGTTAGTAGCAAACCATTACACGTAATATGAATGCAAAATGCATACTAATTTGTAACTAATTTATAATTATTTTGATCTAACTCTTGAAATTTGTGTAATCGTCCAACATCTAATCATAAGGTGCACAAGATGACAGGTAGGCAAGGAGGGGAGTTGAATTTAGAGGGAAATGCCTTACAACCTAGTAGAGTTGTGTAATGAGTAGAGGGGTATGGGTCAAAGTAAATAGGTGTGTGTGAGTTGTGTAATGAGTAGAGTGGTATGGGTCAAAGTAAATAGTTGGGTGTTTTACCCATCATACAGTTACTGAAGCAAAGACAAGAATGTGTTGATTTGTAATTATACTAGTATTTGCACCAAATGTTGTAAGTGGCCCTCATATGGTAATGGTTCCATATCAATTTTTTGTGCAAGTATTCTCCAAGAGTGTTTTCATTTATACACGTCTCTATTAGCATAATCAGAGGCCTAGTTCTTTTGATAAGGATCTGTGGCAGCCCAAATTTCTTGTTGTGCAATCAATTCTAATCAAGATGCATCCATAAATTGCTCCCATGAAATATTATTCCCTAGGTATTCTTTTGTAGGAAGCTTACTTCATTCCAAGAAAGGGAATTCGCTAGATTGGAATCTGAGAACACCAAATACAGTCCCCAAAACACAAAATAGGGCTTTGGATACTAGATGTTTACATAGACTGAAGCTATCTATGGGCTCCATACGAGACACCCAGTGCCTCTTCTTTCTATTGCAGACTATGAATGACAAGGTTTCTATTTACAAGGGGCTTGTAAAAACAAAGGCAGTAGAGCTAAATCAAGGATACTATTAATTAGCCATGAGAGGATACCATTAATTAGCCATGAGAAAGAGAACCAGTCGCATTTGAAAGAAAAGAACCTACATTCTTTGCCTCTAGTCCCAAAAGGAAAGATTGGAGCTCAAAAACAGGCCTCAGTGATTCGTACAAATATAAGCCCCAAAACTAACAAAAACATTATTCTGCCACTTTTTCAAAAATTACTAGCAACTCCAATATAAATTCAATTATCCAAATTTAAAATCGCTGAATAGGTGAGATTAAATGAAGAAGAGATATTCTTCATCCAATTTTTATATAAATAGAAAAATTAATAAATAGGATATGGTTGTGTTTCTACATAAAAGAATCAAATTAAACTCTAATTCTAATTATATAATTAATCAATTTTTATTTTTATTATTTTATTTTAAATAATTCAACAATAATATTTATACACTTTATAACTATTGTTATAAAAAAACATTATTAAAAAAATAAAACTAATGTGAAAATCCAATTTAGAACAAAAAAAATTTAATTGATTATAAAAGATCCCATTTAACTTACATAATACTACTAGGGGTATCCATAATATTACTGGGTATAGATTCATGGTGTAGTTATATCACTGCCACAGTGAAATAACCTTTGTTCACTAGCAGTGAAATTGTACAGGATAGCATTAATTCGATTTCAAATTGTAAAGCAGTCTTACCATACATTCTTATGTTTTGAGATTTTCATTCTCAATATTACTTCAGTTTCTGAGTATATGTAGCATGCATGAGATAGTAAAGAAAGAAGATTGTTTACATTCTGAGAGAATGATATCTTTTGATAAATTTGGAAGTTAGAAGTTGGACCATGGGAACTTCTAATGACAACCGAAGAATGGCAATGATAATTGAGGAATCACTATGTCTACAAGGTTTCTGCATCTAACACCTGGTACTGTAATATGGTACTATAATATGGAACTAGAAACCTTACTTTGAAGCAATATTGACTTTTATTCACCATACGTCGATTATGGAAACTGAATAGAAAAATGTAAGACTAGAAACCTTACTTTGAAGCAATATTGACTTTTATTCACCATCTGTCCATCATGGAAACTGAATAGAAAAATGTCAAGTCAATATGAACGTCTTAATCCATTATCATCTTTGGGAGTATTTGTAATTGTAATTAACACTTGTTTCTGCCTAAAAGGGTTAAAGACTGAAAAATACATTTGCTTTCTCGGTGGGGAGTTAATCAGGAATAGCAATGAAACAAATAGTGGAATAACACTGAAACAAATAGTGGAATAACAGTGAACAAATGCCATGTTTCCAAAAAAAACACACAGAAATTGGTCAACTACTTACAAGTCAGAAAGATTTGGCTTTGTGCTTGTAACTTATTTAATAAAACAAAGTATGAATAATTTAGATTTTTTAAGCAGTAATTTTGGATGTTTATTTAAAATTTAGTTATAATCTAGCTTGCTTTATATAAATCACAAATTTAAATTCCGAATTCTTCACAATATAATACTTGAGGGTTTTTGGGATACAATTAATACAACATTTTCAATAAGAACATCTAAATTTTACATGAAAATTGTTTTATCCAATTTCAACTAAAAATTCCAAAATATAAAATAATCAAATTCCAAAATATAAAATAATCAAATTTGGGATACAATTAATACAACATTTTCAACAACAAAACATCTAAATTTAACATGAAAATTGTTTTATCCAATTTCAACTAAAAATTCCAAAATATAAAATAATCAAACTAACACTCAATTTTTCCACTGCCATATTCTTCAAACTATGACTCTTAGTGATAGTTTTCTAAAATAAGAAACATGGGCAATAATCCATATCTGCACAAGTGCAACTGTAAGTACCCTTATTATGTTTTCCGAAATCTGAGTATAAGGATTCCATAGACTGCCAATATTCTATCCATCTGCGATCAAACAGAGTTAGAGCTTCTTCATATGAACAACCACAACAATGTTTCCTACGATCAAACAGAGTTGGAGCTTCTTCATATGAACAACCACAACAATGTTTCTCTGCTATCAACCATGCAAAGACCCTGCCATTTTCAAGCGCATAAGCTAGCACATAAGTGAATTCGAATTAAAAGGATCTAGTAGATTAACTTCTTGGTATGAAGAACTACAGGAATGCTTCTATGCAATCAACCTTGCAAGCAAAACCCCCTCTCTACTTTTATGGATAATGTCTTATGAATGCGAGCCTACCATTATTTAGCCCATTGTATCCAACCGAATGGACCTTGATCTGTGCCTACGTGGTTACTTAGTTTGGATCTGTGCCTTGGATGATTATTTGAATTTCCATAGATACACTTTTTAAAAGATAGAAAGGCTTTTGAACAACAAAAACAGATATTAGGCAAACTTTTGAACCTCTAAAAGTTGGAAGTTGTAATCTTCTTCCGTGAGTTTTATCAAAATGATTTCTTATTCTCATTACAAAACAAACCTAGTTAAAAAACATTTGAGGATGCTTTGCTCTCCAAGTTTTTAAAGATTTAGTTTACATAACTAATTATAATATAACAAAACAAAAATATTTATAATATAACAAAAGAACAAAACATATTTAGCTTCCTCAAAATGATTTCTTATGGCTTATTACAAAATAAACCTAGGATGCTTTGCTCTGCCATTTTTTAAAGATTTAGTTTACATAACTAATTATAATATAACAAAAGAACAAAATGTATTTAGCTTCCTGAAAAATCTATAAAGCATTCAAATTGCAAGAACAAAATGTATTTAGTTTTCTCAAAAATCTGTGAAGCATTCAAATTGTAAACTTATAAATCCAATCAATTCCTGTCACACTATCCAAATAATTTATAAATTCTCATTACAACAAAAAACCCATTGAAAAATCTGTGAAGCATAAAAATTGCAAACTTATAATTCCAACCAATTCGTGTCACACTATCCAAATAATTTCTAGATTCTCATTACAACAAAAAAACCCATTGAAAAATCTTTGAAGCATTCAAATTGGAAACTTATAAATCCAACCAATTGTTGTCACACCATCCAAATAATTTCTAGATTCTCATTACAACAGAAAAACCCATTGAAAAATCTGTGAAGCATTAAAATTGCAAACTTATAAATCCAACCAATTCCTATCACACTATCCAAATAATTTCTAGATTCTCATTCCCATTGAAAAATCTGTGATGCATTCAAATTGCAAACTTATAAATCCAACCAATTCCTCTGACACTATCCAGATAATTTATAGATTCTCATTACAACAAAAAAAACCCATAGGATGCCTCTCTTTGCTAATTTTTGTTAGAGTTGTTTTGTGGTTTATGGTTTTGCCCATGATATTTATTTATGATAGAGATTATTTATAGACTAAAAAACCTATATTAAATTGTCTTGCTCACCAGTGGGGACAAACAACAAACAACAGTGTTATTAAACCCTACAATTTCACAAATTCTATAAGTACTCTATCATCCTAACATTTTTGTAGCTACTCTATAATCCTAACATTTTTCAAGATTTTGATTTACATAATAAATCATAATATAACAAAAAAAATTTAACCTACTAAAAATAAGTTCATAAAACACTCAAATTTTACAGATTTCAAAACTCAAACTTATAATTCCAACCCATTCTCAACCAATTCCTACTAGATTTTAACAGAAATAATTAGGAAAAATATCCAAAATAAACCTACAAAAATAATTAGGAAAAATATCCAAAATAAACCTAAACCAAACATATGGAAAGTTTAAACGTGGAAATTTTTTCCATACTTCTTTTTAATGATGTACCTCTGGAAAGTTTAAACGTGGAAATTTTTTCCATCTTTTTAATGATGTACCTCTGCACCAACCATTACAACAGCTAATTTATGTTTATTTCATATTTACATTAACTTACACCAACCATTACCATGGCTAATTTATGTTTATTTCATATTTACAATAACTTACTTCAATACATACATAATGAGAGCTCTAGCTTGATGCAAGGTAGTTGAGATTATCACCGCCGAATTCCACAGAATATACTTTTACTTCACTTCACATAATAACAGCTCGCCCCCATATGCCCTGTGTACATGAAGTTCAGAGCAGAAGCCTCTGCAAGGGAAGCAGTTGCTACCCATATGTATGTTAGTTAAGGGCGTGGCTGGAGCAACCAACTTCACCTCCAAAATCCAACCGGGTCATGCGTTGCTGCATATAAATTAACATCAGCAACGAAAATGTTACTGGTCATATAAACTGGAAGAAACAACAATAGATAATTGAAAACCCTAGATTCATATAAAAGCTCAGTTGCAGTACCTCCTGTAGACGATGATCTGGAACTGGATGGATGGGGATATTTACTTAAATAATTGCTCACACTTCCAAATCATTCAACAACTTCCCGTTTTATTTCCCTAATCGCCACTGTGCCCTTTGGACACTGACTGGGTTCAATTTGAATGAGTCTAAAGTTAATTACAGTCTTTGAAGTATTGAGCTCGTCTGATTTTATCCTTCCATCATCCGAACGCTGCAACATTCTCCTTATCCTTCCATCATCCTCTTCAGCCTGTTGTTTCCACACTTTATTCAAACGCGCCCACTCTTCATCTATCTGCATTTTTTCCAAACCCTTGTCAATGTAATTTTTGAATTTCGGTTTCTAATTTCTTTGAAATTTAAAATATACTGAGAACACTAAGCTGTTATACCCGCTGCTGAAAATTTCCATATTTAATAGATATTTGATCTGCAAATATAACGCATAGGAAGGTTTGTCCAGACTTATCCTGCGTATGAAAGGAAGAGAAAACAAGCAATCAGAAAAACATTATGAGAAAAATATATTATAAAGTTGGAGTCATGGGGTTGGAGGTGAGGACCTGATATTTGTGGACTGGTGGAGGGTTAGCATACTTGACGTATTTGTTGGGTATTTTTAAATGGGGAAATACCAAAACCATACAAACAAGCACCACAGAGGCAATGCTCTGTTTCCACTGTTCCAGGATCTTTGAACAGGGAACGTCTTAAAACAAAATGACTCATAACAGAGTATTACACAGCCATAAAAAACATTTCTATTCATTAAAATATAAAGCCTCAAACAACATTCATCTGAGAGGGATTTACCAAAATTTACTTTCACCTATCAAAAAAAAATTATGTCTCCACATGAGAATTCACTGTGCTAGGTTTACTCCAGTAAAACCCTTTACATTCACTACTGTGAAAAACATTCTACACATACTTCTGTAAAATAAATTTACATTTACATCTGAGTGAAATCCTCTTTTTTTTACATTCCTAGGTTTTCACATTACAAAAAAAACTTATGCGTTACGCACTGCTGTGCAATATCTTCTGGTGCGAGCTTCACCATTACTCAACAAAAACACACACACAATACTTTTATGCTCCCCTACTCTTTTTGTTCATGCACTGCTGTGCAAATCTTCTCATTCCTCTTTTGCTGCCCTCCGAGTTCTCTGGTTCCTCCCATATGCGATTACTACAACATCGAGCATTTTTTTTTTACTCGTTCCATGTGTTAAAAAAAATAAATACAACCACACACACTTTTTTTTGTTTCATTCGATATATTTTTTTATAATGGTCAACACTTCTTTAAAAGATATGACACATATGTTGTATGTGCCCATACTGCCGTGCATATAAGAAAACATTAAAATTAAAAACCACGTCAACCATTTAACAACCACCTGCACATGCCATTTAATTTTCAGCATGGCATTTAATTAATTTAGTCGGCGACCAACCAGAAATTTCAATTCACTCCACGCAAACCTTTTCATTGACGCAGGCCATATGCAGCTTCGAAGATCAATGGCTGAGGACGCGCGAGGAGATCGGACAGCTGGAGTGGATATCGGAAGGCATTTTGCAGCCAAACTTTAACGCCCGAGAAAATGACGTCGGCTGATGTCAGGTGTGTGACATGCGTCTGCACCAAATCCCATCGGAGCCAAGTATACGGAAACTGCTTTTCGCTGGAAGGCGGTCCGAGATAAAAGACGGTTTTGCTGAGCGGTTTGGGGGATGTACGTCTGCGTTGAAATTAGATTTCAACACTCCCCTTTAATTTCAACAGTTGGGCATTCAATCTTACCCAAACACTTCCTCACATGGAGGGATTCCCCAACTGCTTCTGATGCAGTTCACAAACAAACAAAGTTGTCTTCCTCTTAATAGAGGGATTAACCTGAAACTGTGCTTAAGAGCACCTTCCTCATGACAGAGGGATTCACCGTAACAATGTGCTGAAGAGCACCTTCCTCTTGACAGAGGGGTTCACCATTACAATGTGCTGAAGAGCACCTTCCTCATGACAGAGGGATTCACCAAACTATGCTAAAGAGCATCTTCCTCTCAACAGAGGGATTCACTAATGACTATGCTGAAAAGCATCATCCTCTTGATAGAGGGATTTACCAAATGACTGCTTCAAGTGCAGTTCCAAAACAAACAATCATTGCACTGCTGTGTGTGCAAACTCATTACATTGTTCTTTTATGCTGCTGCATATTATCTGCTGCACTGTTGTGCCATCTTCTTTACTGTGTCTATCCCACGCTGCTGTCTCTATACTTGCACTGCTTCTGCACTTTTTCAAAGACAAAATACTTTGCCTTTTCTGGAACAATTACACTGTCCCAATTTACAAATTTACACTGTTGTGTGTAAACATTTCTTACACTTACTGCTGTTGCATATATTGCATATCAATTCAATGAACAACAAATTCATTACATTTACCTATACTGTTGTAAGGAAAATTTCTTTTGCATGTGTTGTTATCCATTACCTTTCATCTTTTCAACAAAAACTTCATGCTGCTGCATTTTCTTATTTGCATTGCTATGTGCTTCTCCTTCTTGCCGTCATGCTGCTGTCCATAACTTCTTGCTGCTCTGTCATCCCTGGGTTTTTATTTGCTGCTGCGTTGCCTCTGCAATTTGCACTGTGGCTGCCTTTTGTTTCATCATACTGTTGTGTGCCCATACACTAACTCTTTACTCTCCATTACTTGCACATAGAGAGAAATCATTCTCATGCTGTTTTGCGCTGCATTCTCCACACAACAAAAAAAAATAACACGGGCTGCTGCCTTTTCTTATGCACCCTTGCTTCACACAATCTTAGTCTTCATTTTTTTTACACAATGCACTACTGTGCAATTCCTTTGGCTTTCTGCTGCCACACACATTCTTATACATCCAGTGTGCATTAAAAATCTGTTGTCCTTGTTTTTCTTTATGCATTTCTTCGCATGCTGCATTGCATAAAAAAAACATTACATTTTTTTTGCTGTGTATTGTACTCACTCTGCTGTGAGTGTGCTCTCTCACATTACATAGAAGGAAACTACCTTCCCTTGCTATGCATTTCAATGCATGTACTCCATAAAATAAATTTCAAACCGCTGTTTTATGTTCTGTCTTCCCACTGCTGTGAGGGTTTCCATGCTTTGCATTTTTCTCTTATCTCGCTGCTGCTCTTTACATTTCAGCGCTGCCATCTTTTCTTCTCTATGCATTTCTGTGCATATTGCATAAACACAAAGCAAAAACATTGCTGATTTCATCACTGCTGCATATTACCTTTCAGAGGGATTAACAAAGATTTCATTTGCAACTGCTGCGCTGCAATACATCCTTCATCAACAAATGACTGTTAATACAGTTTAGCAAACAAAAATATTCAAGCTCCCCTTTAATGTATGCTTGTCTTCTTTTGGCAAGTTTTCTCAAAACAAACTTAGATCAGCTGCGTTGCTTAACGGGCTTTCACACTGTATTTCTTTTCTTCTCCATACTTGTGTAACTTTCTTCTTTTGCATGGGTCTAGCTTGTGTAAGAGCCGATGTCAAGTTACAGTCACGTGCCATATGCCCAATGTTATGACACTTGAATCATTCAACTTTATTCATGAATAAGAATTCATGATTTCTTCTTGTGAAATTATTTCTTGGAGATTGTTGGGAACCACAACATCTATTTCCATGAAATGCTCTACAGTCTTTTGCCATATGACCAAAGTTTGAGCAAGCATAACAGTAACCATAAAATGAACTTTGGTACCTGGAAGATAGAGGTTTTCTTGATGTACTTCTGAAGCCTTGCTGCCTTGAGAATCTTTGTTGATAACCATTGCCTCTTACCTCTTTGACATCAGCTACATTTCTTCTTGGAGCTGATTTTCTGCTTGGAGCAGGATCTCTTCTATTGCAGCCTTCATTTTTCTCCTTGCCTTTGCTGGAACTAGGAGCATCACCATCTCTCTCTGGCTTCTTCACATCTCCTTTGCTTAAAGCATCCTCATGCTTGTTTGAAGGTTCAGCTACATACCCAAGTCCTGATTTATCAAATGGAGATGTGTGATAGCTGAGCATGTCATCCAGAGCTTGAGAGCTCTTCATTATTTTGTTCATCCCTTCAACCTTCTTCCTGAGGAGGACAATCTCTTCTTCCAACTGTTCACATACATTGTTTTTCTTTGCTAGTTGTCCCTCAGTTTCTTCCTTGCTACGAGTAGCTTCAGCTGCTACTATTTTGAAGGAGATAATATCTGTCTTCATTTTGGAGATTTCTTCATCATTTGCTTGACTGCTCTTCATTTTCTTTTCAGCTCCTTGTGCCTGCTTCCTGGCTTCTTGTAGATCAGACTTAAGGGAGGAGACCTCTACCTTGTACTGACCAATCTCTTCTACAAGTTTGTTCACTATCTTGTGCCTTTGTTCAAGTTGTCTTGACAAGGCGTCTTCCTGCTTTTTTGCTTTGCTCAACTGATTTGTCATAGACATGACTTCTTCATGATGCTTCCTCTTGCATTCTTCAAGTTCCTTCTTAAGCTTGGCAAGCTCTTCATCCTTTTCTTTTACTTGAAGCTTGATGAGGTCAATCTTTTCATTCTCAGCTTCTATGATGGGTTCTTCTTGACTCATTGTCATGGTCAGTGCTCCCTTTGCATGAAGGTCATGGAGTCTGTCTCAAATATCCTTTGCTGATGAATATTTCCCTAGATTCTTCTTTATAGAATCAGGGAGTCCATCCAAGATTAGTTTTGCTGCTTGTGCATCATACTCCATGGATTCTTTATCCATCTTCCTGTCATCAATCACTGACTCCCGGACTTGATTCCCCTCAGACATTAGGAAAGCCCTCATCATTATTTCCCATACATCAAAGTTTCCATCAAACTTTGGGGTTTCAAATAAAATGTATTATAATGGATTGCCTTCTAGTTTAGTAGAGGAGGGAGACACATTTTTAGCAAGCTTGGAGGCTTTCTTCTTTGACCTTGCCATTCTTAACTATACTCCAAATTACTTGACTGTGTTTTTTTTAAAACAACAGAACTGTTCCTTCAACAATAACTCAAAAACTTGAGAAATACCTGAATCCCTTCGTTGTCTGAGTCTTCTGTCTGCCCGAGAAGTTTTGCTGCAGCAACAACCTTCTCCCTTCAGCTTCTTTAACTTCTTTAAAGAGCCTGGACCAGCTTTGATACCACTGTTGGGTATTTTTAAATGGGGAAATACCAAAACCATACAAACAAGCACCACAGAGGCAATGCTCTGTTTCCACTGTTCCAGGATCTTTGCACAGGGAACCTCTTAAAACAAAATGACTCATAACAGAGTATTACACAGCCATAAAAAACATTTCTATTGATTAAAATATAAAGCATGAAACAACATTCATCCTCTTTGCTGAGAGGGATTTACCAAAACTTACTTTCACCTATCAAAACAAAATTATGTCTCCACGTGAGAATTCACTGTGCTCGGTTTACTGCAGTAAAACTCTTTTTACATTCACTGATGTGTAAAACATTTTACACATACTTCTGTAAAATAAATTTACATTTACATTTCAGTGAAATCCCCTTTTTTTCACATTCCTGGGTTTTCACATTACAAAAAAAACTTATGCGTTATGCACTGCTGTGCAATATCTTCTGCTGCGAGCTTCACCATTACTCAACAAAAACACACACACAATACTTTTACGCTCCCCTACTCTTTTTGTTCATGCACTGCTGTGCAAATCTTCTCATTCCTCTTTTGTTGCCCTCCGAGTTCTCTGGTTCCTCCCATATGCGATTACTACAACATCGAGCATTTTTTTTTTTACTCATTCCATGTGTTAAAAAAAATAAATACAACCACACACACTTTTTTTTGTTTCATTCGATATATTTTTTTTATAATGGTCAACACTTCTTTAAAAGATATGACACATATGTTGTATGTGCCCATACCGCCGTGCATATAAGAAAACATTAAAATTAAAAACCACGTCAACCATTTAACAACCCCCTGCACATGCCATTTAATTTTCAGCATGGCATTTAATTAATTTAGTCGGCGGTCAACCAGAAATTTCAATTCACTCCACGCAAACCTTTTAATTGACGCAGGCCGTATGCAGCTTCGGAGATCGACGACTGAGGACGCGCGAGGAGATCGGACGGCTGGAGTGGATATCGGAAGGCGGTTTGCAGCCAAACTTTAATGCCCGAGAAAATGACATTGGCTGATGTCAGGTGTGTGACACGCGTCTGCACCAAATCCCATCGGAGCCAAGTATACGAAAACTGCTTTTCGCTGGAAGGCGGTCCGAGATAAAAGACGGTTTTGCTGAGCGGTTTGGGGGATGTACGTCTGCGTTGAAATTAGATTTCAATAGTATTCATCAATACTCATTTCGCGCGGGTCTGGCCTCACTCCAGAAGCCAAAACATCAAAAAGCCCCAAAACACTTATCACAAGATTGCCCCTTCATTCGAGATCTCAGATGACCTTGCAAGATTTTCTAATTTAATTAGGTTTCTCAGAACTAATATTTCTAATATTGGAATATTGGAAAAGAGTAACCTACACCATCACTCCTATCATCTACACTTTCACTCCTATTCTTGTCCAAGGCACTCCTATCATCTACACTTTCATTCTTATTGTTATCGACGGCAAGGAGCACCTTCAATTTGTAACCTGAGTGCAAAAGCAATATCTTCATATTTTGGAATTCACAAATACTGTTGGGTAGAGTTTCCCATTCTGTAACTTCTTCATATGTCCCATCTTTTGGAGAATAACATGCTCTGGTGCTACAGAATCTCTTTCTGCATTTGCATCTGCATCATATTTTAATGTTAAGTTTCTCGTCTTCAACCAAGCAACCTCTTTATCCACTTTATTTTCTGATGTTATCATTGTGGTCAACTCTATTAGATTGGAGAGCTTTGAAAGATCCTCCACACTCACTGCACAAACAGACTCCATTAATGGAAAGATTAGAGTGTTCAATGAAGTGAGTTGAGAAAGATCTTTTGGAAGCTCATTTAAACTGTAGCATGCATCCAATTTGAGATGCTTTAGATTCTTGAGCTTTCCTATCTTATTGGGCAATGGGCAATGAACGCAATGCCAAACAAGAACTAAGATTCAAAAGTTGGATTCAAAACTTGAAGGCTAGATAGAGTGCAAAGGCTGTCAGGCAAATCAACAAGTTTGGTGCACCTCGCCAAGTTAAGAAACTTAAGCTACTGAAGTTGCTGCACTGTGTCTCGCAATGTTACTATGGATGTACTTGACAAATCCAAAACCTTCAGAGACTTGATGTCTACCAACTGGTTACTCTCAAGCTTTGAACATCTCAAATCATTTGGAAGATCCTTTATAGCAGTATGCCCAACCGATATGCGTCTGCAATCCCTCGTCTCTCCTTCACCAGGAAAGTTTTGCAACTTTTGACCTGCTAAAAATAAGAATTTCTCCTAGTCTTGGCTACCTATGTAAATCGCCATTTCACGGAGGTGAATCTTTAAATACTCCACTGTATGATAGTCACCATCAACCATATACTCAGTCTCCAGCATAAACCTACTTACCATTACTTTTATGCGATGCCACCCAGTATCCATCAAATAAGGCATCTCTGCCCTGTCAAGTAACCCTTCAGCGTCCCATACTCGCACCAGCGTCTCCACAGGAATTTCCTTATCTCCAAGAAATGATACACAACTTAGAAAACATTTATGTAGATGGGAATCAGACAGATCATTAAAACTCCATATTAACTGTTGATAAATCTCTGCTTCAATGTTCGTCTGGCTCCTTTGGAAGGAAGTATTTGTGCTTTCCAAAAACTTCAATGCTCTTTCCCAATCATTTTGAGTCTTTTCGCAAATCTACATTGATGGCCAACGACAAACCTTTGTAGATCGAGGAAATTTTTTTTGGCTATAGTCTCTATATTCTCTGGAACAACTTTATCTGCAAAAGCTCCTCTTCTAAATAATTTCCAGCCCTCCTCTAAGGACAAGGGTTTTATTTCCAGAAAGTCCTTTGCCCCGATTTTTTCAACAGCTTCTCTATTGCGGTTGGAGACTAAGAGTTTGCTACCATTATCATCCCCAATATTGACGTCCACTTCAATAAGATCTATTTCATTCCACATGTTGTCTAATATCAGAAGAAATCTCTTTCTCTCCAGAGAAGCATTCAATTTCATTTTCTGCGTCTAAGCCGTCAAAATCCCTTCTAGACTTAGATTCAGTGCCTCAGCTATGGAATCCTGCAATTGTTCAATCTCAAAGCTCCCAAAAACTATAACGCAAATGAAGACATCAAAGAAACCACTGACTTCTTTCTTGTAGTAATTGTAGATGATTTTGAGCAGGGACATCTTTCCCACTCTCGATCTACCATATACGCTGATTTTGTGACCTTTGCGAGGACTTTCCTCCAGCCATTTCTGCAGCTGTCCCTAGGCAGATTGAAAGGCCGACTCAATGAAGCCGGAGTCTGGCAGAGCTTGAAGAAGGCGCTGAGACCGAGGCACAATCTACTCAGTATTGGAGGTCATGAAAAGCATGATGGGAATCGCCAAGGAATTCTTCGAAATGCCTTTGGAAGACTCATCTGTAAGTTCTTTGTTCTATGCATTTGGTAGCTAAAGGGAACAGTCTTGCCCTGCCCTACCCTGCCGCGCAAGGTTTTGAGCAGGGACATCTTTCCCACTCTCGATCTACCATATACGCCAATTTTGCGACCTTTGCGAGGCCTTTCCTCCATCCATTTCTGCAGCTGTCCCCAGGCAGATTGAAAGGCCGACTCGATGAAGCCAGAGATGGCAAACAAGGCTTAACTAATTAAAGCATAAACAATTTATGATATGCAAAAAAGATTATGATATAATGATGGTATAGTTGTGCCAAATGTATAAGAAACAAACTATGAATAGGAAGATTTAGGTAAAGCTACAATGATTTATCTTTAAAATTATAGCTAAAATAACTATGTCTAGGCACATGAATAATATAAACTCTATTCTAATATAAGATTACAATAATGTTATTTTCATTCTGACCTAACTTTTTTGTAAAAGTAAAAGAAATTCATGGTAAGAAATATAAAAAACCATTCTCAATTTTAAATCATTATACTTATTTTAAAAAATCATAACATGTCAACATACAAGATGCATGAATTGTTTAATTAGTAATCCTAATTTTAAATCTGCACAGTAAAAGATGTGTTCACTAATATTTAAATTAGCTTTCCTGGTCATATATGATTTATAATAAACGACTTAACATAACTGTATCTATGTCAAGATACAATACTCAAATGACTTTTGAGTCATTTTCTACCTAGCATACTGTTTTCATTTTAATTTTTAGTTTCCGATCTATTTTCCAATATCTATCGTAGTCATGTTGTGGTTTGTCTATCACTTCCCAATCATAATCGAAACCATGACCACCATTTTCTATATCAATTATCTCGAAATCCAATATCACCCTGTCTTTGCTTGATGATTCTTTTAAAGAATTATCAGCTCTGGCATCCATAGATTCTTTGGGTCTAATTTTTTTACCATTCACAAAATTCGTCCTTGATTTCTCTTTTGATTTCCTGGGTTCTTGGGGTTTAATGCCCTTAGCTGAAGACTCTATGTTTTCACCGTTCACAGAATTCTTCCTTGATTTCACGTTTGATTTCCTTTTGCTTGAGTCCATGCCCTGGATACAGTGAAATCAATAAATTATCACCACAAATTAAATAAATTAGTCAACACTATTATGAAAAGTATCACCATAATATCTCAGTTAACATGCCAGACTGTAAGGACTCATCATATTTAGATTTTAAACAGCACAAAATGCATCGAAATTCTCAGAATGTACAACCAAAAGAGAGAATGTACAGTGATTTAAAAGCTTTACCGGAGTTATGACAGTTGTATATTCCATCTCTTTAGAGTTTGCCAACTTCTGGTTCTTAGATAGAGATGACATTTCTGAGGAGTTTGAACTTCGTGGAGCTGAATCCTTCCATGTATCCAAAATCTTTTTACCTAAAACGGCTTCGTTGGGTGATTAGCGATGGGCTTTCGGGGATGATGACCGAGGAAGTATGAGTTTGAAAGGAGAACATATTTTGATGAAGATCTCGCATGAGCGAACGCTGCGTTCTGGTAAAACTTCCGGCATCTTGAGTAGGGTTGAATTTTGGATTGATTTGCATTCCTTCAAAAGAGTTGTCACCGCTAGAAGGATTGAATTGCATTGTTTCAGAAGGATTGTGACAGTGGGTACGCAGAAAATGAGAATTTATGTAAACAGAAAACCTTCTTGCAGAGAGAATCTCATTAGCGTGGGGAGAGGACAAAATTGCGAATTCAATACTATACCCCATGCTTCATTTATGTTGGGTATTTTTTATGGGAAAATACCAAAACCAATCAATTTAACACCACAAAGACAATGCTCTGTTTCCTATGTCCAGAATCTTTACACATGGAAGCTTTTAAAAACTAATTAACTCAGAACAGTCCATTACATAGTCACAAAAAAACTTTTATTGATTTAAAACAAAAGTTGTTACAATTTTCATCCTCTGCGCAAAGAGGGATTCACTGAAGAAACTCTGTCTCACTCGCTTCTGATTTTCCAATGCTATGGATATTACAAAACAGTTTCATACTATTCCTGTGTTTTACAATGGCAAACAAACATTACATGCCTCCCTTGTTCTATATCTTGCACTCCTTTGCGTTCAATACATGTTCTATATAAAAAAAACACCGGGAGTAGACACCATACATACATAAAAAAACTATATTAAAACCTCCACCTAAATCTACGAAAAGAAAACATTAAATTCCATAAATTCTTCTACGGCTGTCAACGGGAAAAGACTTCCACTCCACTCAAAAAAATCGATTTGACGCGGGCGGTATGCATCTTCGGGAAATCAACGGCTGAGATCGCGCACTGAGATCGCTGAGCTGATCCGACGAGGTTCGCGAGCCAACTTCGGGCAAACCAAACGGACTTTAACGTCCGGGGAGCAGGCGGATTTGGTGTTGTACAGGGGACGCGTGGCGCGTCGTGATTGTGTCGGGTCCCCTCCGGCGGGTACAGCCTTTTGCCAAAGGCGGTGCAGGGAGACCAGGGCAGTTTTCAAAAACCACCGCGCTGTTGAAATTAATAATTTAACACTCCCCTTTAATTTTAACAGCTGCACGTTCGGTCATTCCCAAGCATTTTCTCAAAAATTCGAAACTCTTCTCAACGAGTGGCTTTGTCAAGATGTCTGCAACGTGTTCCTGGGTCCTGCAATGTTCTAGGACGATTTCGCCATTGTTCACCAATTCTCTGATGTAGTGAAACCTTGTATCGATGTGTTTCGTTCTCTTATGAAACACTGAATTCTTTGACAAAGCAATAGCAGAGCTATTGTCACAAAAGACCACTGTTGCTTTTGCCTGCTCTTGGCCTAAGCTTCTCAACATCCTTCTCATCCATACTGCCTCACACGTTGCTGCTGTGGCTGCCACATATTCGGCCTCTGCTGTAGATAATGCTACAATGGATTGCTTCTTGGAAGCCCATGAGATTGCTCCTAAACCCATATTAAAAACATAACCGGAAGTGCTCTTCCGATCATCAATACTTCCAGCCCAATCGCTATCAGTGTATCCAACCAAATCTGAACTTTCTCAAACACTATATAATATGCCAAACATTTTGGTACCTTTGACATACCTTAAAATTCTTTTTGCTCCCTGCCAATGTGCCTCCTTTGGCCTCTCCATGACTCTGGAAATTAAACTAACATCATACATTAAATCAGGCCTAGTTGTTGTTAAATACATAAGGGTGCCCACAATGCTTTTATACAAGCTAGGATCAAAATCCTTGCTGCTGTCCTCTCTGCTGAGCTTTAATCCCATCACTGTGGGAGTGATGGCTGCCTTGCATTATTGCATGTTAAATCTGCCCAAAACTTGATTTACATATCTTGCTTGAGATATAAAAATTCCTTTTTCATTTTGATCTACTTCCATGCCTAAGAAGTATCTCAACAAACCCATGTCAGTCATTTCAAATTCATCCTTCATGACTGATTTAAAATTCTCAATAAGATAAATATCATTTCCAGTGAAAATAACATCATCTACATACAAGACAACAATTAAAATTTTACCATCCTTTTCTTTGATGTAGACTGTGGGTTCTCCTTCACATTTGTCAAATTCATTATCCAATAGATATGAATCTATCCTACTGTACCATGCTCTTGGCGCTTGCTTCAGCCATAAAGAGCTTTCTTCAATTTGCACACTTTGTGCTCTTCTCCTTTCTTCTCATAGCCGAGAGGTTGTTCAATGTACACCTCTTCTTTTAACACTCCATTTAGGAATGCTGACTTCACGTCCATTTGGTAGACTTTCTATTTGTTTTGATCTGCTATGGACAGCACTTCTCTCACGGTTTCCATTCTTGCAACCGGTGCGAAAGTCTCCTCATAATCTCTCCCATACTGCTGCTTGTAGCCTTTGACAACTAGCCTTGCTTTATTCCTTTCAATCTTGCCTTCAGCATTGCTCTTGGTCTTGTAGACCCATTTCACACCAATGACTTCTTTGCCTTTTGGTAGCTCAACCAAATCCCATGTTTTGTTTCTCTCTATGGCATTCATTTCCTCATCCATAGATTCTATCCATTTCCTATCTTTAATTGCATCCTCGAAATGAATAGGATCATCAACATGACAAAACAAGGCAAATAAGGAATTCATTCATTCTTCATAAATGTCACTTAGATTTCTAAACTTCTTACCTCTCTCATTTGGTGTGCAAGTGCTTGAAGATGCACTTGAATTTCCTCCTTGTGGTGTGCTTGGAGAAGCACTCTAATTCATCCTCAATGGTGTACCTTGCTGTTCTTGTGTTGGTGCTGCTGTTTGGGGATTCATTTCAGCCACCTCCTCTTCATCCTCATCATGAGACAAACAGTTTTTAACATTCATTGTTTTCTTTATGCTTCCATCCCAAGCTTCTTCCTCAATGAATTGAACATCCCTGCTTACAAAAAATTTCTTGGTAGATGGGATATACTGCCTGTAGACTTTGGGTTCATCACTATATCCAACAAGGATACATTTCTCCCCTTTGCTGTCCAACTTCCTCCTTAGCTGATCCGGAATGTGTGCATAGGCCACACACCCAAAAACTCTCATGTGGGTGACTCCTTGCTTTCTCCCACTCCATGCCTCTTCTGTCACTTTGTTCATGACTGCTTTTGTAGGACACCTCTTCAAAATATAAACTGCACAATGTACAGCTTCAACCCAATACTCATTTGGCAAATGCTTTGCCTTCAACATGCTCCTTGCCATCTCCATGATGGTTCTGTTCTTCCTTTCAGCAACTCCATTTTGCTCTGGGGTGTACCGAGTTGTAAATTGTTTATGTATTCCATTTTCTCTACAAAACTTTAGGAATTCATTGGAGATATACTCACTTCCTCTATCAGTTCTCAAAACTTTTATATGCAGCCCGCTTTGGTTCTCCACAAGTGCTTTGAAATTTTGGAATTTCTCAAACACTTCACTTTTGTTTTTAAGGAAATATGCCCAAGTTTTTCTTGTAAAGTCATCAATGAATGTTAAGAAATATAGGCTGCCTGCTAGTGATGGAGCTTGCATTGGTCCACACAAATCTGAGTGGATAATCTCTAAGGGTGCCTTTGCCCTTATGCTTTTCCCTGATGGAAAACTTTCTCTATGTTGTTTGCCTAATATACAACCTTCACAAAGGCTGTCCGGCTTCTCTATCAATGGTAATCCTCTTACCATTCCTTTTCTGCTTAATAGGTTTAGACCTCCAAAATTTAGATGCCCGAATCTCAAGTGCCATAACAAATTTTCATCCTTTGGCACGCTTTGGAAGGCCTCTTGGGTGACTGCTGCCATTTCCTTCTTGTTCTTCAAGCCTGCCCTGATCCGGAGAGGGAACATCCTGTTCCTTGTCATCTTCACTTCAACAATGCATCTTTTGCTGGGTGGTATATCCATGATGGTGCACACATCATTTACAAAGTAAACATTGTAACCCTTTTGGACAAGCTGTCCAATACTCAAGAGGTTATATCTCATTCCGGGGACATAGTAGACATCTGCTATGGTTTTCCTTTCTCCTTGTTTTGTAAATATTTTTACCCCCCCTTTTCCCATAACAGAGACTTTGCTATGAGTTCCTAGTGTGACTTCTGATTTCAAGTTTTGATTTAAGGCTGAGAAGAGGGCAATGTTTCGTGTCATATGGTTGTTGCAACCTGAGTCTAAAAACCATGTCTTCACTATGTGTTTCAGCCATGTTACAAGCTAACAAGACATTTTCTTGACTGTTGTTTTCTCTTGTAACATTTGCATTCTGTCTACTGTTCATATCATGATGTTTCTTTCTACAACCACTTGTATAATGTCCATACTTTTTGCAATAATAGCATTGAACATTAGATTTATCATACCTTTGTCCTTAAGCATGATACTGTTCTCTTTGTTGGCTGCAGCCTTGACCTTGGTTATGATTTGGATTGCTGCCTCTTCCTTGTGCATTTGATGGGCTGTTCCTTCCTCCTCTGTTCTGGCTTCTGCCTCTTCCTCTTCGGTTTCCTCTTCCTTGACCTCTTCCTCTTCCAAAGGACATCTGGGTCTTGAAGGCTTGCTCAAGAGATGAGTTTTCATTCCTACTCAACCTTTGCTCATGTGTTATCAGTGATGCATGTAGCTCATCAACTGAATAGTTTGAGAGATCCTTTGTCTCTTCAATGGTGGTGACAATTGCATCAAACTTTGAGGGTAAGACCCTCAATATTTTCTCCACAATCCTCCTATCTTCAAGGGTTTCTCCATGAGTCCTTATCTGTGTGACCAAACCAATTACATGTGTGAAGAATGAGTCAATGTTATCTGACTCCTTCATGCACAGATTCTCAAAATCTTTTCTCAGCAATTGTAGTTTTGTTGTCTTCACTCTCTCCAAGCCTTGATAGGTTGTCTTGAGGGTTTGCCATGCTTCATTGGCTGTCTTAGCTGCTGTTAACCTTGGAAACACACTCTGGTCTACTGCCAGATACAACAACATACGGGCTTTTGAATCCTTTTTCTTATTGCTCTTCAGCAGATCCTTCTCTCCTGAGTTAATGCATTGAACTCAGTTTCATCTGCTGGTTCTTCAAAACCTTCCTCAACTATTTCCCATAAGTCTTGGGAAGCAAACAAGGCTTTCATAGTTATTGACCACTAGTCATAGTTCTTCCCATTAAACTGTGGGAGCTGGGTATTAAACATACCCATACGAGTGCTTGTGCTAGCCATTCTTGACTGTGTATTTAAAAAACTGAGTGTGTCTTCAATAACAAACAAGATAGCTATGAAGAATACGTGAATCCTTCATTGTCTGAGTCTTTTGTCTGCCTGAGAAGTTTTGCTACAGCAACAACCTTCTCCCTTCAGCTTCTTTAACTTCTTTAAAGAGCGTGGACCTGCTCTGATACCACTGTTAGGTATTTTTTATGGGAAAATACCAAAACCAATCAATTTAACACCACAAAGCAATGCTCTGTTTCCTCTGTCCAGAATCTTTACATAGGGAAGCTTTTAAAAACTAATTAACTCAGAACAGTCCATTACACAGTCACAAAAAAAACTTCTATTGATTTAAAACAAAAGCTGTTACAATTTTCATCCTCTGCGCAGAGAGGGATTCACTGAAGAAACTCTGTCTCACTCGCTTCTGATTTTCCACTGCTGTGGATATTACAAAACAGTTTCATACTATTCCTGTGTTTTACAATGGCAAACAAACATTACATGCCTCCCCTGTTCTATATCTTGCACTGCTGTGCGTTCAATACATGTTCTATATAAAAAAAACACCGCGCGCAGACACCATACATACATAAAAAAAACTACAGCACGTAGACTATATTTATGACAACGTATATAAAAAAACATATATAAAAAAATATAAAACGTATGCCCATAACCATATTAAACATATGCCCATAACGATATTAAAACCTCCACCTAAATCTACGAAAAGAAAACATTAAATTCCATAAATTCTTCTACGGCCGTCAACGGGAAAAAACTTCCACTCCACTCAAAAAAATCGATTTGACGCGGGCGGTATGCATCTTCGGGAAATCAATGGCTGAGATCAGGCGCCCAGATCGCTGAGCTGATCCGACGAGGTTCACGAGCCAACTTCGGGCAAACCAAACGGACTTTAACGTCCGGGGAGCAGGCGAATTTGGTGTTGTACAAGAGACGCGCGTCGTGATTGTGTCGGGTCCCCTCCGGCGGGTACGGCCTTTTGCCAAAGGCGGTGCGGGGAGACCGGGGCGGTTTTCAAAAACCACCGCGCTGTTGAAATTAATAATTTAACAATTTATACAAAATAGAAGGACGTTATATTGGCCGACAATATTAAAATCTGCTTCCAGGCTTATGGATTATAAATCGTAATAACAATATTGATATCATGAAAGCGGATCTCCTAAATTAGTCCAAAATAATTAAGGAAGCAATGGAATGAAACCAGTGCATAATGGGTAAAGAATGAGACGGTTTTCAAATTATTATTATACGTGGTTTTTGATATTAGCGTGGTTTTGTTTATTATATGTTTTGCTTATCATACGTTTCGCTTTAATTTATTAATACGTAATCTCAAGAGGTTTTTTCAAAAAGTTATTATAAGCACTATGATTGCATGATCCAGAAATCAAAAGGCTTCCAATGTGATTCTATCCCAATCCCCAAAAGACAATGATGATACGGTTTATGTAAGGCTTTCAAAATATCTTTATTATGTAACTAGTTAAATTGTTTATGGTGATAAGGTGTAAATAATACTTTATATATATGGTTTAATCATTAAAGACAAACTTTGTTTATGGTGGTAAGGATTAAATACTACTTTATATATGTGGTTTAATCATGAAAGAAATTGAGAAATTGAGAGAATTTTAATTTATTAATATTATTTTTTAACTAAATGATTAATGTCATATTATTTTCAATTCAGTTTTATTTGTGACTGTATTTGTGAATTAGTATATTAGTATAGAATATAGTTTTATTTGTGACTGTATTTGTGAATTAGTATATTAGTATAGAATATACTATATTTTTTTATCTAGCAACTCAATATTTTAGTTATATGATGTTAATGTGTATTTGATTTTATACATATATATTTAAGGCTAAGTTGATGAGGTAGATGAGTATCTTTTGCATTTTTTAATTTCAATTTCAATTTTTAATTTTATTTTAAATCTGATTTTATTTTTCATTGTAGTTTGCTTTTTTATGTTAATATATTTTCCTCAATATTTATATATTACTTGTTTACCTACATATATAATATTCTTATTGTATTTATAACTAGCCTAGATCCATCTTGACCCTTATCTACGAAGCACTAAGACACAAAACAAATTTGTTGAAATACAAACCTCTTTTAAAGTTAAAAGAGATTTGATCCCTCATCGTAAATGAATCTAGGATGGTTTTTATAGATACTATATATAGGATAGATCCAACTCTTTCTCTCTCTCTCTCTCTCTCTCTCTCTCTCTCTCTCTCTTCCCTTACGCTCTATTCTCTCCCTCCCTCTCTATGTACCTTCTCTCTCTTCCCTTTATCTCCTCTCTCCTCTCCTCTCCTCTTTATATTCCCTCCTCTCCCCTCTCTCTCTACCTCTATCTCTATATTGCATTGTTCTTCCCTTTTTCTATCTCTCCCCCCTCCAACTCCATCTCTCCCTCCCTCCCTCTCTCCTCTCCCTTCCCTACTCTCTCTCTCCTCCCTATCACTATCTCTCTCTCTACGCTCGAGCTTTGTCACTATCTCCATCCCCCTCTCCTTCTCTTTGCCCTCCCGCTCTCCCTCTCTCCATCAATATGATGGAGAATTTTCTTTCAATGTAATCAATGTTATATTTAATGTCTACTCTCTCTCTACCCTCCACCTTTGTCACTATGTTCCTCCCTCTCTCCATGATAATTTTTGTTCAATGTAATCAATCTTATATTTAATGTTTAAAATATTTTACATCTCAATTTTTTATTGTGAAATGAGTTATGGTTTTTTTGGCATGTGGTATAGATGAGCCATGGTATTGGTCCATGTTATTGTAAAAAAACATATTGACATGTTAATAATATCCATGGAAAAGTGGGGGTGGATATCCATGGTTAAGAAACATGTTTTTGTTGTAATTTTCTTGTAAGTATTAAGTTTTATATGCTTACTAATTAAATTTAAATATGGTTATATTATCATTATGAGTCCCTACCAAGGGAGGACTCTAGCAATCGATTTTTATCTTGTTCACTATTAGTTTAGCATTGGCCAAGGCAAATTAAAATGTTTAACTTTTAAAAATAAATATTTATTTTTCAATATCATTAAAACTATATTTTTTCAAACATTTTATTGGACCACAACTTCAACATCTTATAACATCCTTTGCCCAAATGCCATAAGTTATGGATATGGTATTCATGCATGGTTTTTTTATATTGGTGTAGTGATTTTTTATTATAATTATTTGTGAGAAATCCATCCAAAATTAAAATAATTGGAAATAACATATACTAAAGTAAATAACATATCTACCTTCAATTACTTACCACCATAATTTAAGCAATTCTTTGCATTAAAAATGGATAGGAACAAGATGTAAAAAATAAACTTACTCCAGTTACTACCAACCATTATTTATATTTTTTATGCATGAGTAAAATTATAAATGTGTAGAACTTCTAGTGGTTGCTACCCACTAGAAATTATGCAAGTTAGTTTTTGTTAAAACGATTTACTTATATACCTCACATATCAATCCCTTTGCAACCAATTTACTTATCCACTTCACATCTCTCCCCCTTTTTGTCCCACCTCCCTGTGTGTCTCCCCATATCTCTCTCTTTCTACCCTCCAACTCTATCTCTATATCCCTCTCTCTCTCCCCCTCTCTCCCTACTCCATCTCTATATAACCTCTCTCTCTTCCCTTTCTCTCCCTCTCTCTCTCCTCTCCTTCTCTCTATCTTGCTTCCTCTCCTCTTTCCTCTCTCCCCTGTCACTCCCTCTCTCTCTACCTCTATCGCTCTATGTACTATTTCTTCCCTCTCTCTCTCTATGCCCCTCCAACTCCATCTCTCTATCCCCTTCCTCCCTCCTCCCTCTCTCTTCATTCCTCTCTATCCCTCTCTCTTGTAACTCCCTCTATCTCTATCCTCCCTTTCACTATCTCTTTCTCTAACCTCCCTCTCTCCCCCTCCCACTCTTCTCTACCTCTTTCCTTCTCCCCCCCCCTCCACCACCTCCCTCTCTCTCCATCCATATGATGGAGAATTTGCCCTTTATGTTATCAATATTATATGTAATGTCTAAAATATTTTATGTTTCAATTTTTTATTGTGAAACAAGTTATGGTTCTCTAATATGTGGTATTGATAAGTTATGGTATTGGGCCATGGTATTATAATAAAACATAGATATAGTATTCATGCATGATTTTTAGATTTTTTTTACTTATTTTTTATTATTAAGTTTTGCATGAAAACCATTCCAAAATAAAATACTTGAAAAGAAAGTATATTGAAATAAATAGCATATCTACCATCAATTATTTAGCACCATAATTTAAGCAAGTCTTTACATAAAATAATGGATCTCCCATGTCCCATAGAAATGCTGACATATGAAAATTCAACTCTGAACCTCACTCCCACCGTGAGTCCCAAAAAAAATTAAATTAGCAACCCAATATCTAGTATTGACACTTACGATTCAAGACTTAGCACTCTTGAATCTGCCAAAACTTCCCTGAGTCTGAAATTTACAGAGGCAAGGTTGATGGTTGATGTGAGAACACCACTCAAATAGATCTAGAGATTCAAGTCACGAACAATAGCACCCTTGTTTGTAAGGCCTACTCCATGGACGCTAACTTCCGGTGGATGCTGACATGGATTTGTGGAGGCCATGAGCACTACTAAGAGAGATCAACATGATTGCTTGGGTAATGATTCTAGGACAAGCTACTAAAGAGATGCTAGTGTTGAAAGGGTGGTGGAAATGTAGCTTGAGAAGTCTTCCCGAAAAGTGTTTGATTTCTAACCAAAATCCTCATGACCAGTGTGGGCTTATGAGTGAATTGTTTGAAAAAAGCTTCATTGTAGGCTTGGTGCCAAAGAGGGTTCCTTTGGCTCCAAATACTCATGGCATGCAAGAGCTCTATGCTAGTGGTAATTTAGGTGGCTAAAAATTCTCAATTTTTTTTAAAACCCTATTTGGAAATATTCATGCCTCACTATGTGTTCATGGAAGGTTTTATTTTCACTTATGAAGAGAATTTATAAGCTTACATGTATTTGAGTGTGGATCATGAGACTCCTTTATGAGGGTAGGGAATTAAATTTGGAAAATTCTCAGAGGGATTATGGCATCAAGAATGATGCCTCTATCTCCCTCATTATCACATTGCGAGGAGGTACCAGAGAAAATGGGGCATATTTTGACTCTAGACCCCTCTCATTTAATGATACTCTCAACTAAGGCTCTAGATCCCAACCCTTGTGGGCTCTTATTGGCTAGGCCTTTGTGGTTGAAGATTAATTTGAAGCTCTAGTGCTCTAAATGAATGAGAAGATTCACTTTTGTGTTCAATGTGCAGTCATATGTTGTGTTAATGGATTCAACCCATTAGCTTTCGCCCTCATGGTTTGGGTTTTTATAATTGGATGTAGAACATAGATCTATTATTCTATTCTAAAGGTTATTTTGGTTCATCTTCAAGGATATTTAAGATTGAAAGAGGGTTTTTGAGCAAGGTCCATATTTTTGTTTTTAGGGTCAAGAGGGACTCTCAATCTAGCCATGGTTTCCATAGTTCATCCCACAATCCATGAAGACTATGGCCAGTTGGGTAAGACTCCCAAACTTACCCCTTTAACAGTTTCAACATGATTTCCTTGATATATTAGAAACACTATTGAAAGGTTTGCCAAAATACACAGTGAGAGACTAGCCAATTGGATCATCTCATTTACCTACATCTGTGTTGAACTAGATTTAAGTGTTGGTTTCTCATATAAAATAATTCTAAAATGGGGTGGAAAGGAACATCATGAACCTCTAGACTATGAAAGCAAATATTTTAGATGCAAATATTATCAGCAACCCAATTATCTTAAGAGTGTTTTACCTCTGTGGAAACCCAACCGTGGATGGCTTGATCACAAGGTATCTTCAAACATTAAGAACACAAAAAGTAATAAGAAGGAAACCCCTAAAAGGGAAAATACATTTCCTGATTCTTCACCCTTACAAGGTCCTATGTAGCCCATGGTTGAGTCCTCCCACTATGGACAATGAAAATTCATCAACATTAATTGTGGCTATAACCAGCATGAAAAGTTTACCTCACTAGTTTGATCATTTAGATAGTGATAGGGATGTCCCAGACTCTAGGAGGTAGTAGTGATGGAAATTTCATTGAAAAATGAGGATATGTGATTATCCTTAGATGTAACTCATAAATATATAGGATGGGTAGATGTCCATAAGAGAAAGGGAAAAAAAAAACATTGAACAACTCCGATATTAGAATGGATATTTTCATATATGTTTACAGGTAGAAAAAGTGCTTAGTATGTTATACTTGGTTGGAGGAATGATCTCCCAAGTAAGTTATTTTTGTCTAATATTAACTAGATGTACCCAATATAATCTATTTTTCTATCCATAAAAAAATTTGTATCCACTTACCAAAAAAGTCTTTGTTTTAAAAATAGATAAAAATCAAATATAAAATCAAAACAAAAAATATTAAAATATCCTTCAAAACTTATGGATTATAAATCATAATTACAATATTGATACCTTCAAAGCGGATCTCCTAGTTACTCCAAAATAATTAAGAAGACAATGAAATGAAACTAGCTCATCACGTGTACAAAATGAGATGCTTTTGAAATTATGATTAAACTAGAAAGGTTTTTAATATTAACATTGTTTTGTTTATTATATGTTTTTCTTTAATTTATTATTTAGTAAAGTTAATTTATTATTGAAATTAATTTATTATTAAATAATTTTAAAAAATAAAAATAAAAAATTATTATTAAATTATTACATTCTATTTTTTTATAGCAAATTTTATATAATATTAATATCATTAAAACAAATTTCACGAAGAGAAAAACAACTATTTTTTATTAATAGTAGTAGTTACATATTTTATGGATTTTACACAGGAATAAGCACTCCGATCCTGAAACGAAAAGGCTCCCAATGTGATTCTATCCCAATACCCAATAGACAATGATTCTTATTACTACATACTTTTTTTTTTCAAAATATTGTATTATGTAACTAGGTAAATTATTTATGACCATAAGGCTTAAATAATAATAGTAGTTTGACATATATTTTATAATTATTAAAGACCAAAGTGACGTATTATATGTACAGAATATTACTTCTACTTAAATGAGAAAATATAAATAATATAAATGATTAATATGATATTTTTTCTAATTCAATTTTATTGGTGAATTAATGTGATTGTAACGGTGAGTTAATATAGACTATGTTATATTATTTTTATATAGTAACTTAATATTTTGGTTATATGATGTTAATGTGCATTTGATTATATATGTATATATTTATATTTAAGATGAAGAAATAGACAAGTGTTTTCTTGTTTGTTATTTTTTAATTTTTTTTAAATTTTTATCTTATTTTAAGTCTGATTTTATTGTTCATTGTAGTTTGGTTTCTATGTTAATATAATTTTCTCATTATACTATCATATTTATTTATATATTACTTGTTTACCTATATAATAACTTTATTGTACTTATAACTAGCTGAGATCTATCTTAACCTTTGATCTATCAAGGACTGAGACAACTCATATTTCTTGATACAAACCTCTTTTAAAGTGAAAAGAGATTTGATCCCTCTCGGTACTTGATAGAGCCAGAGTTAAGATAGATCCAGGTTTGTTTTTAGATGTACATATACCATATATAGGATGGATTCATCTCCCTCTCTGTCTTTTTGTCTCTCTCTCTCTCCCTCTCTCTCTCTTCCCTTCTACTATAGTCTCTCCCTCCGTCTCTCCTCTCTCTCAAGTGCTCTCTTTTCCTTCCTCTCTCTCTCTTCCTATCCTATCTCACACTCTCTCTCTCTCTCTCTCTCTCTCTCTCTCTAGTTTACTATCTCCCTCCCTCTCTCATCCTCCTCTCCCCCCTCCCTGAATATGTACCCCTTCTCTCCCTTCCCTCTCTCTCCATCTCTCTTTCCTTTGTCTTATCTCCCCTCATCTTTCCCTCTCCCTTTCCACTCCCTCTCTCTCTACCTCAATAGCAGTGTTCTCCCCCCTATCTCTCTCACCCTCTAACTCCATCTCTCTCCCCCTCACTCTCTCCTCTCCCTCCCCTCCTCTCTCTCTCTCTCTTGCACCTCCCTCCCTCTCTCCTCCCCATCATTGTCTCTCTCTCTACCCTCAAGCTCTGTCACTATGTCCCTCCCTCTCTCCTTTTGTCTCCCTATCTACCCTCTCCCTCTCTCTCTCTCCATCCATGTCATGGAGAATTTTCCTTCAATGTAATCAACGTTATATGTAATGTCTAAAGTATTTTACATCTTAATTTTAGTATGTGAAATGAGTAATGGTTTTTTTGGCATGTGGTATAGATAAGCCATGGAATTGGCTCATGGGATTGTAAAAAAACCTATTTACATGCTAATTATATCCATGGGAAAGTGGGGGTGGATATACATGGTTAAGAAACATGTTTTATTGTAGTTTTTTTGTAAGTATTAAGTTTTACGTGCTTATTAATTAAATTTAAATATGGTTATGTTCTGAGTGTGAGTCCCTACTAAGGCAAGACTCTAACAATCAATTTGTTGTTGGAATTATGAATTAGGTGTTGTCCTTGATGGAAACCTACTTGATGAGTTGTCCTTGATGACAACCTATTTGATGAATAAAAACCGACTTGATAAGTTGCTTCTTGATGAAAATATACTTGTTAAAGATATAAACATAATTTGTTTATAGATGTGCCACAGTGTTTTGAAAAATGCATGGTAGTCCAGAGGCAGAGGAATGATAAAGTTTGAAGTTCAAGAACTATATGCGGGTTCGGCAAGGCCAAGTTGCGTATACACACAAGTTTGGTGAAGAAAAGTAGTGTATGTTTTTTTCAACATGGTATTCTAAATACGAGGGGTCTTTACCATGGTATTGGTCCATAGTAATGAGTGTGACAACAGACATTGATCATGTCAAAGATTACTACCATCCCTAGTGTAGTTTTGACCCATGGTATTGGATAAAGGATAAACTATATAAAGAAGTGAAGATTAAAGTGCTAGATGTGCAAGTGAAAAGGATTTTTGATGAATACTTCAATCTGAAGTATATTTTCATTTTAAGGGCCATAATTGTCACATAGATCTGAAAAAATTATGCATCGATGAATACAATGATGGATTAGGATCATGAGACCTGAAATGACTTTTCATTGTATGATCTGTAGGAATTTACAGGGTAAGTTCCTCAGACAGAACACCAAAGGGCACTGCTCACAAACAGATCACAGTTCAATACACCAGTATTGCTGACGTGGTTTAAACCCTCAAAGAGGGAAATAGTCCATGGCCTGAGCCAACGCGACCACTTCAGACAATTTATTAATAAAAGAATGAAAATTTACATAAGCTTCTCTCATGAACAGTTACCCTACAAATGACCCTCCCTGCTCTTTAAATAGAGATCATGGACAATCGGGTGTTAATCCACGGATCAAGTGTCAGTAATACCGAGGAAAGAATGAATCGTCGGATCACTACATATCGTGACCATCATATTTTATTTTACAAAGGTACATAGTAAAGAAACACACTTTACCTAACTCTACACTAGACCTAGTTATACTTAACTATTTCCTGTGTGTCAGAATATCCTAACATCCACCCTTAAGAACAACTTGGGATAGGATTTAAGGATGTAGAAATATGAAACAATAGGAGAAGGAAGGAGGCATTAGAGCCTATCCCCCCTTAGTGACAACTTCCTGAACTCCAACCACAAATTGAAGTTTAGTAAACTTCGCCTCTGTGAGAGCTTTTGTAAAGATGTCTTCAACTTGATCACCTGTTGAACAATATTACACTTCAAGACCATGGTCATGAATGAGCTTTCTCATGAAGTGCATGTGCAGTTCAATGTGTTTGCTGTGTTGATGTTGGACTGGATCTTTGCATAGTTGAATGGCAATTTAATTATCATACCAAAGTGTAGTCTGATAGGATCTGATGAAGCTACAGGGCTTCCTTACTAGCTTCTACATCACCATGATACTTTGCTTCTACTAAAGAAAGAGAAATGACACTTTGTTTCTTACAAGCCCATGTAATAGGTCCTAAACCAAGAGTGAACACATAACCTGCAGTAGACTTCCGATCATCAGGGTCACCAGCCCAATCAAGATCAGTGAAACCAACCAATAGAGGAGATGCTTCGGCACTGTAATGAATCCTAAACTGAACTATACCTCGAACATAATGAAGTATTCTTTTAGTTGCTTTCCAATGACTTTCATGTGGGTTTTCCATAAAATGATCAATAAGGCCAACAATAAAGTAAATGTCAAGACGAGTATGGGTCAAATACAAAAGTTTTCCTACAATTTGACGTTATAATGTAGCATCAACTTCAAGTGAAGTACAAGTGACTAAAAGTTTGGCTCCAGAATTAAAGGGAGAAGGGGCTGGATTACAATATTCCATGTGAAAATGGTGTAGAGGATCACATGCATACATGGACAGGGAAAGGGAAATACCTTCCTTGGATTGCAAGACTTGAAGACCAAGAAAATAATGCAAGTGTCCTAAGTCTGTAATTTCAAACTTCTTTTTAAGGCTAGACTTCACATGGTTTATAAGGTTGGGATCACTACCAGTAAGGACAAGATCATCATCATAAAGAACAAGAATGATAAGGGACTTTCCCACTTTCTTGGTGTAGATAGTATTGTCAGAATGACACCTAGAAAAGCCAATTTCTAAAGGAAAGCTATCCATTTTGGAATACCAAGCTCGAGGGGCATGCTTGAGACCATAAGGGGATTTCTTAAGCCAGCATACAAGGTTGGAGTCTGTTTGTATAAAGCCAGTATGTTGTTCCATATAGATTTCTTCATGCAAGTCCCCATGCAAGAAGGCAGATTTAACATCCATTTAATGTACTTCCCATTTGAAAGAGGTAGTAAGGGAAAGAACAAGGCAGATAGAATTCATTTTGGAAATAGGGGAGAAGGTTTTAGTATAGTCAATGCCTTCTACTTGTGAAAAACCCTTAGCAACAAGATGAGCTTTATGTTTATCAACTTTTCCATCTGGTCCATACCTGTTTCTTAAACCCATTTGCATCTAACAAGTTTTCGTCCCTTTGGTAGAGGAACAAGATCCCATGTATCATTTTCCAATAATGAACGATATTCTTCATTCATAGTTGTGTCCCAATCTGGATGGCCTGAAGCTTCTGCAAAGGTGTCAGGATTATAATTTGCTAAAGCTTGAGCCAATAAAGAAGAGGCTCTATTGAACTAAGAACGTGTACGTCATTGATCTGTAAGATCACCATCAAGAGCACCTACTGCATCTCGAGTAGCACAGACCCATTTTGGAAGCTGAGGAGCTAAAAGAGGATTCCGAGAAGGTGGGTGAGGATTTTCATCCTCGTGTCATCATTTGAAGAAGAAATATTTTCAGAAGTAGAAGGGATAGAAAGAGGTGGCACATCCGCCGAACTAGGCTCGTAGGCCGATATATTTTCAGAAAACTTTACATCTCTTCTAATGATAACATTTTTGGACTTAAGTGGAATAAGTTCATATCCATTGACATCTTCAGAATATCCAACAAGAATACATTTTTCACTCTGAGGTTCTAAAGCTTTATGTTTCTCATCTGGAATATGGGACCATGCTTCACTTCCAAAAACACGAAAGGGACTTACATCTGGTTTAATTGAGCTCCATGCTTCTTCTAGAGTGATATTCTTTAAAACCTTTGTAGGAGTGTGATTTATTATGTAATTTGCACAGTTAATTGCTTCTGCCCAAAAATTAAGACTAAGTCCTTTAGATTGAAGCATACAATTAGCCATTTCCTTTAAGGTGCAATTTTTCCTTTCATCGACACCATTTTGTTGTGGAGTATATGGAACAATATGTTTCATTTGAATTCCATTCTCAGTGCAAAAGTTGATGAATTTGTTGTTAACATATTCTCCGCCATTATCAGATCTCCGATTAAGAATTTGATGTCCAGATTGTTTTTCAACAAAGGCCTTAAAGGCTAAGAACATGTTAAATACTTCACTCTTGAGTTTTAAGAAGTATACCCAAGTGCGTCTAGATAAATCATCAATAAAATTTAAGAAATACGTGTTGCCAGAGAATGAAACAACTGGAAGTGGACCAGATAAATCACTATGCACAAGCTATAAAGGGGCTAAGGCATGCGAAGAGGCACGTTTTTCAAAACTATTCCTATGATGTTTTCCAAATACACATCTGAAGCAAACACTATCTGTGAAAGATACCATTGGAAGACCTGTCACCATATTTTCTTTGCATAGATTTTGAAGGAAGCTATAATTTAAGTGACCAAATCGCTCATGCCAAAGTTTGCTCACTTCATCATTATAAGCAACAAATACCAAGGGAAGATTTGATGACCCAAAGTTGTTAAACTTATAGAACCTTGTAGAATCATCAGCAATGCGAGTAGCTAAAATCTATCTAGGATCTATTAGGTCCTTAATTACAACTTCGTGAGGTGAAAATTCAACGACTTTACCTTCACTTGAATGAGTTATCTGATATACAGATAGAAGGTTGTAGGACAAGGTTGGAACACATAATACATCACTAAATTGACCATTGTCTAGATGAACAGTTCCAGTCCCTATAACACTAAGAGATCTATCATCACCAACATATATATTTTTGGTGTTACAATCATTTAAAGATGAAAACATGGCCTTGTTTTTGGCCATGTGATAAGAAGCTCCAGATTCAATGAGCCACTCATGAGAATTAGAAGAAGAAGATACATTTATTGCATATCCAGACTGAGATGTTTGACAACCACATGTAGGAAGTGCTATTCCCAAATATGAAGTTGAAGAGTGCTCTAAATGGATGTTATGCTTCTTCACTACTGCTGCCAAGGCTTCCATCTTCTTAAAGCATTTGGATTCTAAGTGGCCATCTCGATTACAAAAGTGGTAATGTCTATCAGTCTTCTTCCCTTTGTTTTTATTTGCCTTATCATTTTGTTGAAATGATTTTTCATTTTGAGGCTGAAATTGCTTAGTGTTATAGATCCATTTGGGCACATCAACCCCAAACTGTAGATCGATATTATTAGGGACCATCAACCCCTAGTGCAGTTGTTACATGCCCTAAATAAGTTAGTCATTAGAATGCCTCACTTCCAAAGAAGTTCCATCACTGAAAACATCCAAAAATTACCTCTAAGAAGATCAACACAGATAGGACTTCATTAGGGTGCGTTGCAATGCAAACCATACACTAACAGGGTGTTATGCAGTGCACTTTGTCCCTCTTTGGCCTATGCCGAGCGAATTTGAGCAAATTTTTCTGAGGGTTTGAAGATTCCTTATCCATTGGAAGCCTCTAGAAGTTTCTCAATGCCACCTGCTCCTTTGAGTTCGCATTTGGATGAGAAAGGGAATTAGGAAACATCAATCCCCTATCCCTTCTTCCATGGAACTGATTTCTAAAATTAGAAAGGCATTCATTACCACGATTGATGGCATAACCTCCTTCAATCACCTATAAATAGATCACTCATCTAAGAGTTCAAGGGCTGGAAATGGTTGAATAGTAAGGAGATGCTGGTGATATGAGATTAGAATTGAGTGCAAGTATTGTGATAGTGTTGGAGTGTCTTGCCTTTCATGAGGTGATGAAGAATTGAATTGGAAGGATGAAATTGGATTGAGCTCATATGGGTTTTAATCTTTCCTCTTATCAATAAAGTTTTCAAGACTTTTTCCTTATGCTTCTGTTACATGTTAATGCTTTCATATGTATATCATCTTTTCGTTTCCATGTTATTTATAAGCAATAGATCATTATCATTTGCCTTGATGGGTTTTTGTTTTTGTGATTGTGCAGGTACTTTCCAATCAGCTTAAGTATGGAAAGAAGCAGCAAAAGCGATCAAGGGAGACAAGGAGATAGCGAAAACTATAAGTAGGTTTCTCTTCTATCATGTTTTATCTGTTGATGATAGAAAAGGTAAAGATTACTTTGTCTGTTGTTTCTAGACCTGCTACTAGATCTAGAGGGTTAGGAATTTGTCCAAGAATACTAAATATTACTGAAACAAATTGGTGACTCCACTGGGATTGTTTATCCTTTTTAGTATATTATCAGCCTCTTAATACATTTCTACATACTGTACTTGTGGTCGTTTATTGATTTGAATCCTCTTTCATTGAAAATTGTTTCAGAAATTGTGACAAAATTTCCTTCATAATTGCTCACTGTCATTAGCGCACTGTCTCTAACTATTGCCTGCGCTGCAGTGAACTTCCCACATAGGTTCAATGTGATTCATCGCACTGTCTCTAACTGTTGCCTACACTGATCCCTTTAGGGTCAGTTTGCCATCTAGGAACTAAAAGTTTTTGCCAATTTTCTCCTATTTGAATGAGTTGCTGAATGTCAATGATGTTCTGTCTCTGAAATAGTTTTTCATCTCCTTAATTTGGCCCTATTTAGACTGGATTGTTGGATGTTTTTTTATGTATTTTTTTTATCATTTGCAATCCACTATCGAAAGGTAGTTTTGATCGATTGTTGTGTTGATAGAAAAGTGTTGTAAAATCGTCATTTTCTTTGAAAATTGAAGTGTTGTAAAGTCTTCCTTCTAAACAATCGATTGATTCATTTGTGCATTTGATTTGTATTTTCATTTAAAGTGTCGAAAATTTTCATTTCTTTAAAATCAAAAGTGTCGTGCAGTCTTCGTTTCCCTTTTAAAAGAAATTGTCACAAATCGTCATTTTTTTATGAAAAAAGTTATGGATCATTTGTGCATTAGTTTTTCTTATTGCATCATTCACATTAAGAGAAACTGAAAATAAATACATGCAATTTGCATTTTAGAGCTTGATTTTGTGTGTTTAAAAGGAATGGTTTAGGGAATTTCATTAGTTTGTGCTCTTTGTTGCTTGTTCAAAAAGTACTTGTATGCTCTATCCCTCATAGCTAGGATTTTGATTGTTGAAATTAAATGGAAAGAGTGCTTCTTATTCTAGTTGCATTCTTAGGAATTTCAGAATACATCATGCAGTGAACTTGAAAGGAAAATTTCTAAGCAAGATCAACTTAAAATGAAAATCAATTTATCTAATAACGCATTGGAACTTAATGAAAAACATCTAGAGGTCTAGGCTAGAGATGTGTTCCAGTGTCTTTAAACCTAGTGGCTGTCATTTTCACTGAAGGTTGGTTGATTCCTCCTCTCTGATTCGATAAATGCTAGTACAAACTTGTTCTCCCTATACTGTCGAGTATATGTTGGGGGACCCCAATAGGTGGAAATCCTTTATCCCTAGGAAGTTGAGTTTGCCTCCTTACTAATCGCAACGCACCGAACATAGCATTCAGGAAGATTGACTGCCGTATGTAAAGTCCTTGGTCATTTCTCTTTCATTTATCACCAAGGTGTATATTGTAGTTTTTTTATTTGTCTGGTAAACTCTCTTGTCTAGAATCTCCAGAGCAGTCACTTTCCTTCCTTTTCAACTCTTTAAAAGTAAAAGGATCATCTGAGCACTTGTCCTTTCAGGCTCATTAAAAATCGAAGGTGACTAGAGTCATCTTTTTCTTTTTCTCGACTCTTTAAAAATTAAAAAGCGAAGTTATGTTTTAGTTTCGTAAAAGATTGATTGACCACGAATAACATCCTCATTCCTTACTTGATTTTAAGTTGATAAAATTAATCAACAATCGTTGAGGAAAATCAACCCAAACCCGTCGTTTGTGGAGAACAACGAGCCACTCGCCTTTGCCTCTCGAAGCGACACCAATTCAGACAAAGCGGTCTCATTTAACTGAGTCTAGTACATCAAGAACTCCTATTTCTTCATCTGGGTTACATGAAACATTTGTTTCAGTAGCTACAAAGACTCTAGTTACTCCAACTATTTCTGGTACATCCATTCCTAAAGAAGAAGTTTCACAATTACCTAAGGACATTAGCATTGATCCTAGTGTAACAGTAACCGAGGTTGTCCAACAACAAGTTGATACTCAACTTGAAATTGTTCAACAAGAAAGTGCTTTCTAAGCTTGAAACAACTCAACCACGAGTTGGTTCAGAATCTATCCCAGTTCAAATAGAAGTTACATTTGAACCTGAAGTTGTTCAGGAACCTCCCTTTGAAACTATTGTTCATTTACCTGAACATCTGGACTTCGAATTTCAACATTCAGAAGTTGTTACCCCTCAGACATCAGTTACTGTTGAAACTACACTTTCATCAACACCAAAAATATTTTACGGACCTGACAATCAAGTTCTTCCACCAGATTTGATTGACATAGACGAGGAATTAGTAGTAGATTCCAAACCTGGAACCCCATTTCCCTTTGGAACTGGGCTTAATATTTATCCTACTACTCCTGATTACTTTACTTCATCCGATCTTGCTTCCCTTCAAGTACCTGTCGAATATTTAGGACACCTTTTGGGCTAGTTAACTATGGATGAACAACTGTTAACATCCCAGATTATATCATTTGATGCAGCTACAAAAGAATCTTCTGTTGTAACTCCTTCGATGTTTTCTACAACACCTGAGTTTCACCTATATGGTGAATCGTCTGTCCCGATTGTTACTAGTCATTATCAGGAACCCACTCAGGGGTTGCTTGTACACCATGGTCATCACCCATGTCCTCAACTGGAATTCTATCTGGTTCTTCTCTAATGGGAACTCAACAGTTTGATCCTGCACATTAGTATTAGGCTGGGCAATCTGGTCATCAAAGACCTATGTATCCATTAAATACTGGATTGCCACCATATGGAGAGAAATATGCTTATTCACTGTATACTCCTCATTCCGGAGGACAACCATATGGTAATTTCCCACAATATTCACGTCAACCTAGAATTAGAGTTTGTCAATGGAAACCGGTAATGCCAACTCAACAAAGGCTTGTGTATACAAAACAACCAATGCAAACTGTGTCAAATATTCCTACTACACCTATTGTTAAGACTATGCCACAGTCACAAGCTCAAACTGTTGTATCTCAACGGGTACAAACTGATCCTTCTTCCTTGCAACCACAAGTATCAAGTCAAGAGGTTCAAGTTTCTCAAGTTATTTTACAACAACCACTTGTTTCTGGAGCTCAAAAACAACCTTAGGTTAGTATACCTTTATTTGGACTAACCCAGGCTTACACTGGAATAGTTGATTCACAACTTGGTCAACGTTTCATTGTTGGGCAACAACAATTTTCTCAACAACCGTGGTTGCCACAATTCCAACAACCCTAATTCCAATAGTTCCAACCTTAGTTTGGACTTGGTTCACAAGCCCAACCTAGTTTTGGTCAATATCAAGCTTACCAAGGTCCTGGGCAACAAGACTTTGTAGGTTATGGACAACCACAATTTCAATCTGGTTATCAAAAACCACCTTATACTAGTTTTGTTCAACAACCATACCAAGGTTACCAAATGTAAACGCCCTATTCTAGTATGCAAAGACCTATTACACAGGAAATTCCATCATATCTTGGGTATGTTCAACCTAACTTGAATTGATAGTTTCCATTTGTAGCAACTTTAGAATTACTAGGTTTAAACTGGCTCACCAATGATCCAATATCATATGCACCTTGGTGGCCGGTAATTCTACATAAGTTACCATCTGATATTCCGAAGTTTAACGAAAATCCTAGAGAAGACCCATCGAATCATGTTATGACCTTTCATTTATGTTGTTCATCTAACACTTTAAATGATGATTCGATCAGACTTCATCCTTTCCAAAGAACACTTACTGGTCCAGCTGCTAAATGGTACATTGAATTACCGATATATTCTTTCGATAACTTCACCTCTTTAGTCACTACCTTTTTGACCCACTTCCAGTTACCTATCAGATACGAGACTGGAATGGAACTCTTGACCAACTTTAAATAGACCACTGCTACCCATATCTCAGATCATATTCATGAGTGGCAGCGTCATCATTGAATGGTTAAGACATATGTTCCCAATCAGCTTTTAGTTGAGTGGTTCATAAAGTCCATATTGCCATCAATCACTGAGGATGTGGAAAAAGGAGGAGTCGTTACAGAAGAGCAAGTTATCGATCATGCCCAATACTTTGATTTGATTTACACACAATCTGACACACTCTATGATAAAATTCCCGATGCACCTAGACCAGCTTTCACTGTTCCACCACCTCCACAATCAAGTAGGGACTCTCATGCCGATGACGGTGTGATTGGTTCTTCAAGCACACAGGGGACAAGAAGACCATCTGGTCAAACTCTTGTTATTTCCAATCAAGCTACCAATGCATTAGAAAACACTCATGCCTCAGAGATTAATGTCGTGTCATCTGACAAAGGAAAAAATCCAAAGCAACTAGGAGGTAAGAAAAAGGGGAAGAATAAAAAAAAGAAACAAGAAAATTCCACTCCAGAGAAATCATATGAATCCCCTATCGTGGCTAGGAAACATTGTTATCCGTGTCTAATATGTAATGACGAGAATTATACAAGAGATTTTCCACATCGCTCTGAGGTATCTAAATTGTTAAAGACTTCAACCACATCAGCAGTGTTGACATATCCGTTTCCAACCTCAGAGACACATTGAGGTAGTTGATAGATTCCTTCATTACAACATTTTACTAGGAAGGCCTTGGGTATATGCTATGGCTGCTATTGTTTCCACATTATTTTGTACAATTGCATTCCCTTTCAAGAGTGGAATCACAATCATTGATCAGCTAGCCTTCTTTGCCAATAGTTCACAGGCTACGAGAAGCATTCTTTTGATACACGGAAACCCATTGTCACTTCAAAATGTTGGAGTAGGTCTCCTTAAGGATCCTTCTCTGATAGGCACTTTTACCCTCCCTTCACCATCTGGTTTGGTGGAAATGGCAAGAGTGGAGACTTGCAACATGATTTCTTCTACATCATCTGATTTTATGAAGATTTCCAACTACTTTGAAATTGATGGTCATAGTGAGGGTTTGCCATTCAGCCCCACTGAATCCTCATAGCAATCAATTTTTTGAGCTTGTGTGGAAAACCCTAATCCACACTCAACAACTGTATGGGTAGATAGATTGTTATAATATGGTACCTCATGAGATCCTTTTTCATGTACATTCTACGGATGAAGGAATCGTCACATTAGTGATGATAGGAGAGACATCGTGGGAGGATTATCATCATCATTCCCATCTTTAATATGACAATGAAGATTATTCAAATCAACTAAATCACCCATCGATCATTGATTCTTGTCAAATTCTATAAATACTTAGATTCTGAGCATAATTTGTCCAACATAGAAGAAACGATTTCTATAAACATTTCGAACAAGCCTAACATTGTAGAAAAAATTCATGTCGGCAAATCCTATTCTTCATTGGAACTTAATACTTACTGTGCTATTTTTCACGAATTTTGAGATATATTTGCATGGTCTTATGAGGAGATGCCGGACATTGACTCAAGTATTATTGAACATGAAATTAAAATTTACCTTGATTTCAAACTAGCACAATAGCAGCTTCGACCTGTTCATCCAAAAACAGTCACTACCATTAAAGCAGAGGTTAAAAAACTTTTGTGTGCTAGCTTCATTTTCCCTGTACCTCTTACTGATTGGGTATCTAATATTGTTCCAGTGATGAAAAAAAAAGGGACAATTCGAGTGTGCATCGATTATAGGGATGTAAACAAAGCATATCCAAAGGACAATTATCCTACACCTTTTATCGACCAGATTATTGATGAATGTGCCAAATGTGAAATCTTTTCACTCATGGATGGATTTTCTGGCTACAATCAAATCAATATCTGCCCACAGGACCAATCAAAACCCACTTTTATATGTCCGTGGGGCACATTCTCTTATCGAAAGATAACTTTTCATTTGAAGAATGAAGGGGCTAGATTTCAGAGGGCAATGAATTATGCCTTTCATGGAAAACACATTGTTCAACCTTATCTTGATGATTTGCCTGCTCATTCGCAAAAATGGACTGATCACTCGCAACCTTTGAGAGCAATATTCTTACAATGTTGACACTACAAGATAAGACTCAATCCAAATAAATGTGTGTTTTGTGTTGGCTCTAGTCGATTGCTTGGATTCATATTTTCAAAAGATGGAATTTGACTCGATCCCATTAAGGTTCAGGCAATCCTTGACTTGCCTCCACCTTCAAATAGATACAGAGACTTCAAGGGAAGGCAAACTTTCTGGTGAGGTTCATTCCAAACTATGTTGAATTAGCTAAAGGTTATAAATGTCTATTGAGGAAAGGGGTACCCTTCCATTGGGACCAAGTTGTGCAAGCTTCTTTTGATGCTCTCAAAGATTCGCTGATTAGAGCATGATTAATGTATGCCCCAAACTATCAAAAATACTTTTACCTGTATCTTGCCGTTGCAAATACAACCATTGGTATGATTTTAGTTCAAGAAGAAATTAGAATTGAACATTTATTTATTATCTGAGTCATAACCTCAATGATACAGAAAGTAAGTATTCATATGTCGAAAACTTAGCCTTGGTAGTCGTTTAAGATGTCCAAAGATTTCGTCATTACATCCTCCTTCATAAAACTACCATTGTATCAGATTGCAACCCTATCACATACATTTTGTCACGTCAATTGCTGGGGGGTAAATATTTTAAATGGATAGTTATCTTGTAGGATATTGATTTGGAATTCATCAAATCGAAATCAAAGAGATATCTTGTCTTTGTCGAGTTACTTTGTGATCTTCCCTCATCCTCAAATTATTTAACATTCGAAGCATTAATCTTGGATAAGTCTCTGCTTCTGATCTCATTAAGTGATCCATGGTATGGAGATATACTGGTCTCTCTCTAGACCCAAGCTTTTTGGCTTAATACCTCTCACTCTGAACAACGATGTACTCTATACCAAGCCAAAGATTATCTGATCATTAGCGATACACTTTATCGTCATGGTGTCGATATGATCTTATGTAGGTGCCTTACCCATGAGGAGGCTGAAAAAGCTTTGAATGAGTGTCATTCGGGTGCTTGTGGGGGATTTTTAACTGGTTACGCAACTGCACAAAAAATTCTAAGTGCTGGTTACTTCTGGCCAACCATATTCAAAGATTCCATTCTTACTGTCAGAAGATGCCATGCTTGCCATATATTTTATCGTAAAACCAGATTGCCACTTGCACCACTGCATCAAGTCGTTGTTTTTGGCCCATTCGCAAAATGGGGCATTGACTTTATGACATGTAACCCCACCTCGACCGGGGGGCATGGGTATATTATAGTCGTCGTTGACTATTTTACCAAATGGGCCGAGGCGATGCCAACATTGAACAACAGTGGCGAAACGACTGCTCTGTTTTTTTTCAACCATGTGGTTGCCAGGTTTGGTGTACCACAAGCTATAGTTACAGATCATGAGTCACATTTTCGCAATCACATGATGGTCAAATTAACTACCAAATTAGGACTGTCACATGATATTTCTACTCCATACTAACCGCAAGCTAATGGAAAAGTTGAGGCTATCAACAAAGTCCTTAAGCATATGTTGCAAAGAATGATTGGAGTTCATAAAAGAAATTGGCATTTAATCTTGTACTTAGCTTTGTAGGGATATCGAGCCTCGGTGAGAAATGCGACCGAATTTATGCCTTTTCAATTGGTGTATGGTTTGGAAGCAGTCTTACCAATCGAATGTGAAATTTCATCTCTCAAACTCGCGATTGACCTGCTACCTAACACTTCTGAAGAAGAGGCACATTTTTTGGAGTTAATCCATTGGGATGAAACCCGTTGTGATGCCACAGTGGCTAACGAGGCGCATAAAAAATGCATCAAGGCTCAATATGATAAAAATTTTAAGCCTCATGTCTTCTCAGAAGGTGACCTGGTCTTGCTTTATGATCAAGATTTTGATAAACTTTGAGTGGAAAAATTTGAACCACTATGGATGGGCCCTTACATTGTTAAACGTGTGCTGACAAAAGGTGCCTACGAGTTAGTGGACTATGATGGCATTCCATTGTCGCAGCCCCAAAACGGGTTGTTCCTTAAACGTTACTATGCTTAGTTAAGTGTAGTAAGACTCACTGTATATAATAATGCTTTGATTGCATTTGTACATGTTAGTTTCTTTTAGAGTTTTTTTTATTTTGGTTAGATAATCCACTTCGGATTTGTTGCAGATGTTGAACTTTTTAGAACCATTTGTTGGTTATGCCAATGGAGCTAGTCATAGAACGCAGAATTTATCTTTTGCAGCATGGGCCATCTTCGCTCCAAGCGGCGAGTTAGTGAGTCTTAGAGGGATATGTATTGGGCGATCAAAAAACAATATTGCTGAGTATAGCGCGTTGATTGAACTCCTTTCTGATGCCATTTCACTTGGCATACACTGAGTCATCATTAGGTTAGACTTAGAACTTGTCGTACTACAACTTACTGGTGTCGATACCATTTGTAACCCAGCAATTCATTGCATGTTCCTTAGAGTTCGTATTTTGAAAAGGTATTTTGAATCTATTCAATATAAACATATTTCCAGAAATCTAAACACATTAACTAACTCTCTAGTGAACTATGTGTTAAATAGACATTTACGACATTTGTAAAGTAAACATTTTCAATTCACATCATCAATTGAATAGGATTGCATCACTTAACCATAATAAAAATGTGAAAGTCAAATAGATAGTTGTATATAACTTTTTACAAATAGTTTGTGTCCAAGACAAAAATCGGTCATTTGATCCAAAAACTCAAAAATGTGTGCAGAAAATATCCAAATAGACTAGTGTTGCTCATGATAACAGGTCACAACCTGTGCTATCATGCGTAGGAGTCTCATCCACTGACTCGGCACGCCAATGGTGTGACACTGCAATCGCATAGGTTACTCCTAAATCTATACATCCAGAATGCCTAGGGTCAAATCCTCTATGTGATCCTGTAGCTAGGCTAGTGTCTTTGCTAAATCAAAGTCTCAAAGAACTGCTCTCCCAATAGCTCTCTGTACTGGTGCATCTGCCTCTTGTCGATGTCCCATAGCTTGAACAAATCCAACATCTGCATGCATATAAAAATGTTTGTTTAGTCTTGGTAATAATAAAAAAACACAAAAAAGTATAAACTTTAAAAACAAAAACACTTTGGTCAAAACAATTTACCAATAGCACTCCACTGTGCCACAACTAGTAACATCAGATCTAGATCACCACAGAAATCCATCCCTGAATATAGATATTCTGCGAAGGACATGTCCTAATGGTCAAACCACTCAAAGAAAGCAGAGGTAAATGATATCAATGAATGGCTAACATGCCTAGCCATAAGACCTACCCACCTTTGCATCCATGGGTCTCTAGGTCTAGGTACTCCCAGTGAGATGTGTTGTGGCTGCATGCGTGGGATTCTCTGCAAGGAAAAAGAAACCAAGATAGACCCATAACCAAATTTTTTTGTCTTCCCATTCTTTATCTTGGTCATTTGTTCTTTCATGAATGAAAGAATTTCCTCACACCAGTTGAATACCTTTGGCTCCAAGCACTCCAAAGCATATTGCATATATGGCCTGTTTGACAAATGTAAAGTTGCGCTGCCAGCCAGTTTGGCGAGGGTAAAAAGGATTGTTCTCAACGGTAAATCATCAACATCCTTGATATTGATCTTTCCGTCTCTGCTAGGTTGAGCTCCTTCCCGACAAAACTGTTGTATATAATCTCTCACTGATTCACCTCCTCTGGTAAATCCTGATAATGAGATGGGGGCAACCTGCCTCGACAATCCATTCAGAAAGTAAAATCATCGATGGTAAAGGGGATCATTTTGCCCCTAATGTGAAAAACCTGATCAGTAGGATCCCAAGAACGAACAAGGTATTGCAAAAGCTCAATTTGTTGCCGCATGCTGGATAATTGAAAATACTTCAGCAACCCACAATTCCTTAAGGCATCAACTGTTCCTTGATTGTTTAGGGAAATCATGTCTTTCTCTTCATGCTCTCGTTCTGTCCATATAATCACTATTTTGATCTGATGAATGTCTGAAATGCAACCATTAGACAAATTAGGATCCATTTTTTGCAAAAAACAGTTGAAAATTTGGGAGAAAGCAACTGCCAAAATTTGATTTTTTGTGCCCATCACACCCCTCCTTTGGAGACAGTGCACTGCAGTGCATACCGCCTTCTAGGTGTATGCAATGCAGCGCACCTTTTAATATTGAAAGGGTGCTCTGATCCAGAGTGCGCAAAATGAAACCTTAGGGGCCTCAAAAACCAAAAAATTTGCTTAAAACTGAAAATAAATGGAATGAAATAGAAGAGAACAAGGATAGCTCCTACCTAGTCCAAACGGCACGAGAAACGGTCCACTGAATCCTTCGCAATCAGCTAGTGAACTTTGAGGTAAAAAACTGCTCCATAGCACCAAAAACAAAGGGTAAAAGTGAAATGGTAAAAATGAATAATAAACTTGTTTTTATGTTTATTTCTTGCACATTAATCGAGTAAACATTGGTTTTTATTCATTTTTATCCATGAACATGTATTTTTAATTCTCTTTGATGGAGTTTTGAGCAGGTTTAATAGCTGAAAGCAGAATGTGACGTGCTTTAGTGTAAATTGAACGTTTTTGACCACAAAGCAAACTTTTATCCCTTTTTCGAGCTTTGTTAAAAACGAAAAGGGAACCCCCTTAGAGTCCTCTTTAAACTCTTTTCAGACTCTCTAAATATGAAAAGATTGTCAAGAACTTGTTTATTCTAGCTCTTTAAAGGATTAGAAACAACATCTCTCTTGTATTATTTTACACTTTTTCAGACTTGAGAGATTATTTTACAAAAACTAACTTATGGAGTTTCCTTTTCGTCCCTTTTCAAACTCTCTAAACATGAAAAGGACCGAGTTGTCTTTGTCATTAAACTCGTTAAAAACATGAAATAGCGACAACCTTGTCCATCTAGACAAGGTTGAGTTTCACCTTCGCTAGACTCGTTAGAGCATCAAAGAGTGATGGATTCGCTCGAAGGGTGAAATTATACAACAATCATATGTTATTCTTCTCAAGCTTGATAAAAAATAAAGAGGTATTGGTTAGCAATGACTGAGGAAAATGGGAAAAAGTCGAGAAAACTTTATGGTAGCAAGTCGCTCTTGAACATGACACTTTCACTTCATCTCTATGAATATTTGGGTTGGGTTACCTGCTTGATGGTTATCACACTATTGGGTTATCATACCATCCATTACTTTGTTTTGGCTCAATGCTGCCAATTCATTCAATGTCGCTGATATGTTCAAGAGAAGTCATTCAGTTCAAACTTCATCCTTTGCAATACCGTAAACCTTCATTTTCATGACCGCCATTCTTGAACCTTGTGTCATCAGTCGATTTTTCATCTCCAAAATCATTTACCTCATTTCGTGTCGTAGATGTGGGATACATCAAGGCCCTTCATGCGACGAGTCGCTTCTTGTCGACATCAACACATCATCCAAGAAGTTGACTTAGAAACACCCCTTCAGTACCTTGAAGCTTGCTTACATCAATGGCAGGTTTCTCAGTTCCAAAGATAGGTTGACATCAATGGCCTTCGACCGAAAGACTTTGTATGGTGGTCGACATCAAATCATTTATTCACACCATACGAAATGTACTATAGTACCTTGAGGATCATTATCATTATTGATGATTCCTCTCACGTCTGTTAACGGCTTACATCATTGGCTGGTAATCAAACGATGTCTTTCCATGTTCGACCTCAGAACATCTATTCACATGGTTAGACTTGTACTTGAGTGAAAGATTGGACGAGATTGAAGACCTTGGATCTAGTTTCATCCATCCGAGCTGTGATACTTTCAGGAGTACTAAATCAAATGTATAATGGACTTACATTCATGGTCAACCATTCATGGGTCTATATCTATAGACGACCATATTTGTACATGTAATGAAAGTTTATAAGTTGAGCATGGTTATGCCTCCCTTAGCTAAATCATGTGAAAAATCAAATTATCATGATATATGTATTGTAATTGATGCAGGTCACCTTCTGTTTTGAAGCCTCTTCTCTTCATGATAAAGAATTTCACCTGACATAGATATTTACGACTTCATGCTTTAGGTGGAAACTGTTACAGATCCATTTGGGCACATTAACCCCAAATTATAGATTGATATTATTAGGGCCCATCAACCCCTAGTGTAGTTGTTACATGCCCTAAAGAAGTTAGTCATCAGAATGCCTCACATCCAAAGAAGTTCCATCACTGAAAACATCCAAAAACTACCTCTAAGAAGACCAGCGCATGTAGCCCTTCATTAGGGTGCGCTGCAATGCAAACCATACACTGACAGGGTGTTATGCAGTGCACTTGGTCCCACTTTGGCCTGCGTTGAGCAAATTTGAGCAAATTTCTATGAGGGTTTGAAGACTCCTTATCCATTGGAAGCCTCTAGATGTTTCTCAATGTCACCTGCTCCTTTGAGTTCACATTTGGATGAGAAAGGGAATTAGGAAACATCAATCCCCTATCCCTTCTTCCAAGGAACTGATTTCTAAAATTAGAAAGGCATTCGTTACCATCATTGATGGCATAACCTTCTTCACTCACTTATAAATAGATCACTCATCTAAGAGGTCAGCGGGTGGAAATGGTTGAATAGTAAGGAGATGCTGGTGATATGAAGAATTGGATTGGAAGGATGACATTGGATTGAGCTCATACGGGTTGTAATCTTTCCTCTTATTAATTTCAAGACTTTTTTCTTATGCTTGTGTTACATGTTAATGCTTTCATATGTATATCGTGTTTTCAATTCCATGTTATTTATAACCAATAGATCATTATCATTTTCCTTGATGGGTTTTTGTTTCTGTGATTGTGCAGGTATTTTCCAAATGGCTTAAGTATGGAAAGGAGCAGCAAAATCGGTCAAGGGAGACAAGGAGCTAGTGAAAACTACAAGTAGGTTTCTCTTCTCTCTTGTTTTATCTGTTGATTATAGAAAAGGTTAAGATTAATTTGTCTGTTGTTTCTAGACCTGCTACTAGATCTAGAGGGTTAAGCGTCTGTCCAAGAACACTAAATATTCCTGAAACACTTAGGACCCTTGTTTGGTTTAGGACCTTTCTTTTTAGGATATGAATTCTTAGGATTCTTTGAATTTGGTTGCTACTGGGTGGCTAAGGCTTTCTTAGAAGCTTCTCCAAGATTAAGAAGACCAAGGTGTAAGAGTTTTTCCTATTCTCTTATTAAAGAATCACAAAAGGAATCAAAGGAAGGGAACTTGTAGTCTTGTCCTTGAGAAATGAAGGCTTCTCTTGTAGAATGGAAGGTGGAAACAAACACAGAGTAGGCTGGTGCCAACTTAGTAAGGATGGAATAGATAAGGTTACCATCTTCTTTCTTAACCTTAACACCTTCTAAGAGAAGTCTAAGGGTCTTGAAATTAGACAAAAAATATTCAATGGAAGAAAAATTATTGGGGTCCAATGTAAGCAACTCATTTTCGAGTTGATGGGCTCTAAGTTCATTTTTAATTCCAAAAACTTTAGTGATCTGTTTCATTGCTTCATTAGGAGTATCAAGTTCTGTGATATGGAATATAAGGTTTGGACAAATAGACATCCCTATCAACCCATGTTCTTGACCTTGCCTATTTTCCCATTTGGTTGCCTTATCTTTATTGTTCGATTTGGTTTCTTGGCCTGAGACTATTCTGTAAATACCTTTACTTCTAAGTAAATCCACAATGTAGGACCACCATTGGAAGTAATTGGTATTGTGAAGAATAGCTTGGCATGGAATTTCCATTTTAACAAAAACTGAAGCTATAGATACTGAAACTAAGTATTCCAATGGAAAGACCTCGAAAAATTAGACTGATTAAAAAAAAACGGCTCTGAAAATGACTTCCAGATGAAGACGTTATGGCTTTTTGAAGAAAAGTTGTTGAAGATGCCGATGATGTGTGGGAATGTGTGGAATTGAGTGATAATGTTATATTTAGAAAAACAATGCCCCCTTTCTAGAATTAATCTAATTAGCTCAACAAAGAGAAAGACTTGAACTGAAGACCTTTATTCTCATAAAGTAACTTTGGACCAAGTTAGTTTAAAAGGTTAGTAACTTTTGGAAAAGAGGAAGGGGGGTTTGGGTTTTTTTTTTAGTAAGTCCCCGAAGCTTTGGGATGCGTGCTTACTTGAGAAAGCTCTTTTTTTCCTACAAAACAAAAACCACAAAACCCAACATGGACATACAAAAAAAACAAACGTTATGGTTTGAAGTTAGCTTTACTCAGAAACTAACCATTTTCCTCAATGTTTCTGATTTTCCGAGATCACACTAAGGCGCGGCGAAAAAGAGAATACGCATGAGAAAAAAAAAACTTCCTTTCTGTTTTTGATTTGCCCAAATGACACAGAGATGCGGGGAAAATAGCATATGCAGAAATGAAAGATGTAGATCTAGTAATAAAAAACAAAGAGATAAATAAATCGAAATAAACAGAGAGAAAATAACTAGAAAGTGCAAATAAACATTGTATACCTCCAGATCTTAAAAATGACGTAGCTGGGGATACTAGAAACCTTTTCATGTGAAACAAAATTGGTTCCTCACTGGAACAGATCCTCCCAACACAATAGAGCATTCCTCTCGGACTGAAAGCACTCAGAAATAGTAGATCTAGGAAACGATAGTCGGGTGCAGTTCTACCGGCTTCAGATTTGGATCACCAATGGATGCAGACCTCAAATAGCTCTGATACCATGTAGGAATTTACAGGGTAAGTTGCTGAGGAAGAACACCAAAGGACACCGCTCAAAAATAGATCACAAATCAATACACCAATATTGTTGACGTGGTTAAAACCCTCAAAGAGGGAAACAGTCCACGACTTGAGCCAACGAGGCCACTTCAGGCAATTTTTTAATAAAAGAATGAAAATTTACATAAGCTTCTCTCATGAACGGTTACCCTACAATTGATCCTCCATGCTCTTTAAATAGAGATCATGGACCAATCAGGTGTTAAGCCACAGATAAAGTATCGGTAATACCGAGGAGAGAATGAACCATCGGATCACTACATATCATGATCCTCGAATTGTAAGTTACAAAGGTACATACTAAAGAAAAACACTTTACCTAACTCTAAACTATACCAAGTTATACTTAACTATTTCCTATGTGTCGGAATATCCTAACATGATCTACTGATGGATTGACTAGATCTCAGTACAGACGCATGTTTTTATCTCTGAATATTATGACCTCAGTCTTTCTAAAGTTATGAAAAGCTGCGCAATTTTAGGTCCAGATTTGCAAATCTATACACTCGTTGGTCTTGGGAAAAATGTGTATACATGCGCGTTCACTTCTTCAAAGTCGCGTATATAAAGTAAGGGTTTTGTTCATAAATTATTGATCAACTTGATGAGTGCTCTTGTTTCTCTATTGTGTATCAATGATGTCCTCATATTGATATGGGTCTAAAGTAGAACCGATTGAATGATGAAGTTGAATTTGTTTACATGTTGATTGGTTGAAAATATTATTGATGCTACTGAGTGTATGAGGGTTCTGTAAGCTAACAAAATATTTCAAAATATCTCTAGTCAACTGTGTGTCTGATTCAAAATTACAAGTTTTCAGCTTTTAGTATATTAAGATCTGCATGCGGGTTTCTCTATAGAAAAGTGTGTATGCACACGGGTTTCCTTAAGTGAAGTAGCATATACATTTTTGCATTTGAATGATCATGGTTGCAGTTGATTCTATGTGTTGATGCACTATTATGAGTTCAGTTCTGTGTATTTTTTACACTGATCTAGCTATTCTAGTTGATTGGTTGAGTTTTGATTAAGTGTTAGTTGATTGGGTTTCAGTGATTGGTCTATTCAGATGTGTCAAATGTTGATGATTGTATTACATTGATGAGATACAATTTGATTGTTGAGCTTAAGTATTGATATTGGATCTAGTGTGAAAATTTATGAAACGTGGTCCGCGAATGTTGGTGAGGGTTGGAACATTCAGTGAGGAAGTCGAAGCTTTTTGCCAGTAATAGATGGTAATCAGATCTCCCTTCCAGTAGGATCTTGTTATGAAACAACTCACAAAAAGATTGAAAAGATAGTTGAACGCCTTAGAAATCAGCCTCTTGAGGGGGCAACCTCCTTTACATTACACAAATGAACAATTCTTAGATGATACAAATGAGAATACCTCCTTTCTATATATAAGAGCCTAATGGGTCATAATGTAATCAGAGCCACCATAACAATAATAATGTAAGGGCACAACAATAAAAATAGTGGGCTTATATAGGGCCCAATAACAACAATATGGGGACTATGGGCACAACAATATAATGATGTGGTTGCACTAATAACAATAAGGGGTTACACTAGTAGTATAGGGACCTAACATGCCCCTCTCCTTCAAAAAGTGTTGTCATCAATGCTTGAGTAGTTTTGGATGCTTCTGTATATAATTCTCATCCTCCCATGTGGAATATTCAGCAGGTAAGTTCTTCCACTTGATGAGATACTCTAAAATTGATCGATTTCGTAGCTATCAATTTCTTGTTTCTGTGAATGCTTCAGGTTCCAATATGATTTTTCCTTCCTCGTCAATTTCTGCTAATATTACTTGAATCGGGATCTTCTGCAACTTTTGAATGAGTGGCCCCACTTCTTGGTCATTATTCCATTCATCCCTTTCTTCATTTATCCAATCTGGTTGGATAATAGAAATAACACAAAACAATACTTCCACATCCTCATCCTTTCTTGACAGTGCATCTGAAACAACATTTTTCTTCCCTTTTTTGTAGATGATTTCAAAGTCACAACCAAATATATTTGTGACCCATTTTTTGTTCTTCAAAAGATAATATTTGTTCTAAAAAGTATTTAGACTATCATGATCTTTTTTTACCTTGACGTGTCTTCCCATTAGGTAAGACCGCCATTTCTTAAGTGCATGTAGTATTGCTAACATTTCCTTTTCATAAATAGATTCCTTGAGATGTAGTCGTAAAAATACCCAATTGCCTACATCAAAACTTCTTTCGTTGCGACGTTGATCTCCCTATTGTTTCATTCGATTCTGCACCAAAGTGGTGTTATCCTTTAAAAGTTTGAGAACCTATTGTTGATGCTCGATGTGATCTTTCACTGCTTGAATATTTTTCTTCTTGATATGTCCTTCTACCTTGAGATTTTGAGGAGTGGTAATTTCTTCCAATGCATTACGAGATATGGTTAGATTCATTTCTTGATGCTCGATGTGATATTTCACTTCTTGAACATTTTTCTTCTTGATATGTCCTTCTATCTTGAGAATTTGAGAAGTGGTAGTTCTTGCCAATGCTTTACAAGATATGGTCAGATTCATTTCTTCTTTCTCGAGGGTTGGTTCCTAGTGTATATCCTCTTCTTTTGAAATTTCTTGATCCTTTTCTCCCTACTCTTCACAATCTATGTAAAATAATTTCTTCTCAGCACACTTATGACCTTTAGTGTATTTTCTATCACAATTGTAACAAAAACCCTTTTTCTCTTTTTTCTTCTGATTGCTGTGGTGTAAACCTTGTAGGTTACAGAAGGATAGGAGAAAAAAAAAATTCATATTTATAGCTGTGAGTGGTAGGATTCCTTGTTTCCATAACTCCGCTTTCAATTTTTCTTGCCAACCTGAATGCCTTCTCTAATGAATGAGGTTCCCAAAGACAAACCCCATGTTGAATGTTATCCTGTAAAGTCCCTATGAAGACATCAATCCTTTGCTTCTCTCGAATATCATTTACCCTTATATTCAATTTTTGGAAGTCCTTAATGTGCTCTGCCATTGAACTCTTTTATCTGAGATTTATCAATTGGCTAAAGAAGGTGCTGCTCTTTATGTCCTCATAATGTGCTATCATTTCCTCCGTGAAAATTGACCAAGTGACAAGTTGCTTACAAAAACAAAGCCATTTATACCATAAAAATTGATTTGATTCTAAATATAAAGATGTAGTACATACCTTTTGTAACAGTTGTACATCATGTAGATTAAAATATTTTTCCATCTAGAGTATCTAATTTACCGGATCCTTGCCATCAAACTTCCTCGTATCACCTTTTCTTGATTTTAGGAGCTCGATCTTGAAACTACTGTAACTCTATAATTTCGGATCTACAAGGTTTGAAATTGTGACCAAAAGTATCCCTTAGCGTCCTCTTTCCAATTCCATCAGTTTGATCAAAATTTGGTTCTCCAAGAAATAGTTATGCCCAATCTCCCAAGGTGACCTTCTTATATACTTTTTAAGTAGATCAAACATGTATGAAGTGCCACATGTTACTATTTCGACCTCTAGATCTACAAAAGCTACACAGAAAATTGCAGTCTGTCATCTTTCTATACCTTCTAACAAAATTTTAATTTGATGCTCAGAGAGAAAGTTATGATGATTTTCCCATGGTCACTTGTTTATATCACTGTCTATAATGAACAATGCCTTTACCTAGGAGATTTTGCAAAAATGGGACAGGCTCAAGCCCCATGGACATTCCTTATGCCAAATGGAGGAGGAGGTAATAAACCATTTTGTTAATCTCTTGTAATTGTTCAACACAAATCTGGTAGGATATGGAAACCTTGATAGGAGTAATAGATGGGTGGTATTGAGACTTAATAACTAGTCGCTTCAAATACTGGTAGTATCATCCAAATTTAAAATATTCTAAGGCTCTTTGTATAATACTATTAGAAGGTATATGGCTAGGTATAAATTTTATAATTTTTTAGAATAGTTAAAGACCTTATTTTCAATGTGCCTTACATAGTAGAATTATTTTTTTTAACATTAAATACTCTCCCAATATTTCTGTTTAGAGGTAGATATGTTATGACCCTATAGCTAAATCATGGCCTTGGGGTTATTTTGTGGGAGCTTGTCCAGGTAACCCAACCTCATGTGGGGTTGGGGGGATTTTTTTTCTAAATAAGTATGTCGAGTTTCTAGATTTGAAACTACTTTTATAATTAGCCACTTTGAAAGGGATCACCAATGTCTAAATATTTATTGTCTTTATGGTTGTTATAAATTGAATGAAGAGGACAAGAAAAATGAAAAATTCGTTCTTTAGTCCTTGTTACCCCCTCGCGTTTAGAGGTAGCTAGGGGAGATTTTTCTTGTATGACTCTTGAACATAAGAGTAATTCCACAATTAACATTTGTGTTCATCAATAGACGATTTCCCTTTAGATGCATCAAACTATGTTCAACTTATTCACTTGAAAATTTTGGTGACTGACACACATGAAGTACATGAGTTTGTTGCTTCATATTAATGTTCAAGGTTAATGCATATTTAAAAAAATAACAAGGAATGAACAAGATGTAAATTCAATATTGAAAGGAAAACAAAGGGATATGAACGATAAACAAAAATCCAAAGTAAATTTTGATCTCTACCTTGTCACTATGAGACCATTATGCAAAGTCCTATGCAATGCAATACATACCTAAAACTGACTAAATAAGAGTATCTATTGAATTTCTGCTCGCTAAAAGCCATTGGAAATGCAATTGGGAAATTTTACTATAGGTGTCGAGAAATAGAGAAATATGCCAGAACCACCTATGCATGCATCTGTGTGGAAATGGACTTCAGTGCTGGATTCCAAGCTGAAATAAACCTAACAAGTAAAGACTATGTCTAGAAACAGAAACTCGATTATGAAAGTGTCCTCTTTAGATGTCGATCCTACTTTGAGACAGACCATCTAGCCAAAAATTCCCTAAAAGCCTCCCAGAAAAATTTTGCTAGAAAGAATCACCACAAATCTACATGGAGGGAAGGAGCACAAAAATAACATTACACTGTCATCAAGGAAGAATACTCTCCAAAAAACTCTGTATCGCAAGAAATTGGGCAAGAAAGAAACAAATCTCAAGACTAGTAGGGGGAAAGCCCACCCAAGAGCAAAAAAGTGAACTCGACAACCTCTCAAGGATAAAAAATTATGAGGATTCGAATACCGCACAAAATAAATCTTCATTTAACAGCAAAGCAGGTCTCCCAAACCAAACTTCTTCTTTGACTATCTTTAAAAGGATGAACACAACATATTGGGAAGCTAAGACACTAATGTCCCAAGAACCAGAAGAGATGAAGGAGATGCAAGATAAAGGAAGTTGGAAGATGGTAGAGAAAAAAAATAAAGCTACGACACCAATCTCGCCAAGAAAGACGAGAAGCTAGACAATTAAGAACTAGGAAAATTGTAGGTCTGATAGACCAATTTGGTCTCAGTGGATGTTAACCATCACCACCACCATCATCATCAATAAAATGTATAAGTTAAAAAATGGGAATATATGAAATAAAGTGAAAGAAAACAAGAGAAAGGAAAGAAAGGGGTAGTAAGGCATAATGTCAAGGAAAAGATAACTGAGTGTATAATCATTCCTTCCACAAAGGTGCTCAAGTGGATGAAAATATTATATAACCTTACATAACTATGTACGACCACTCTTGAAGTCAAACCCCATACCATTCTATTTGCCATTACAGATACCCTTTGATGGCTTCCCTAGAACACACCACTATTCTTGGTTACTAGCACACCTAACAAGGGCAGATGATGATCATCCCATACCTAAACTTGACATGTGGCACATATTCTATAAGATATTGTAAAGTTCAATAGGATACTTAATTTGATCTACCTAATGGAATTTATGTATGAAATTATGTTGCATTGAGTTGTGTACATTCCCCCAATTGATGATCACACTTACAAATTTAGAGCCTCGCCTTTGATGATATATTTTTCATAGATATGACGTGGGCATGAGCTTTGAATTTTTGGAGGATGTGGGAGGGTTACTTACACATTTTTAACACCACCTACACATCTTTTTCCAAGGGACATCCCACTTCTTTTGGAGGTTGTTCCATTACTTTGGAGGGCATTGGGCCTTTGAGGATTGGCACACATGAAGAGATTATATACCCTAGTTGGAGAGGGTGTGGCACATTTGGATATGATATGACACTTGGATGATGAAAGGTTGAACCTTTTGGTGGAAAAATTACACATGTAGAGCCCCTACACTTCATTAGTGAGTGAGTTGTCCACTTTATGATGCCACTTGTGTGAGATGGAGCATGCATTTTATGATGGACATATTGTCTTATGAGAACATTTACCTCATTGTCAAGGCATCAATGGGGATCTATGTACCTACCCACTCTTATATCATGGATAATTTACTTATCATTTCCTTATCTCTATGGTTTGTAAGAGATAAAGGAATTATTTTATGCATTTATGGATTTTATTAGATGAGAAGGGCGATTGACTATTCCAGGTGGATATTGGTGGCTACCTACCTATTCCACTTGGATCCCCACCATTGTTTCTTTTATTTTTTCAGTTTCCTTATTTGTAGCACAATTTACTATTTTTGCCAGTTTTTTAGGTCCTGAACTTCTGGAGCCGTTTTGAGGGCCTGAATGACATTCTTTGGGAAAATTAGCACTAACATGGAACATTCACTAATGTTGGTCATTCAAAATTTGTATTCCTCGAATAGATCTTTCTAATGAGGTATTTTTTGCGTCAAACAGAGATCATATGCCAAAGTTACAACATTAGGAAGTTAATGTACCAATTTACCCAAACAAGGCCAATAGTTGAGCGCTTCATCTCCTAGCGTTAGGGTTTTGGGCATCCTGGCCGCATGAATCCCTGATGACCCTCTAAAACCCGCATCCCCAGGGTTACCTTTGGATGCCCCATCGAAGTTTAGCTCGAGAAAACCCTCAGGGGTCATGACAAGCGAGAAGGAGATTGACTGAGAGGAAACTTTAAGTTCCAATATGAAGGTGCAGGCATTTGCAAGGATAAGTTGAGAGTAGATAATATTCACACTTCTTGGGGGTTGACCTTCCAATCATCAGAATGCCATTTCTATGCTAGTATAGATTCTCTTAAATTGCGTCGCTGAACCATACTGGAGGTCCACCAATCCTTTTCTTTTTCCAGAAAGCATGTTTCCCGCAACCAAAAGGACTCGAAACTGAAGGGTCAATTATGTTGGCCCAACTTGAGGTCCATTTCCAGCCAAATTGGCCAATGGTCGAATCCTAGACATGGGAGAATGGAGGCTTTGAAGAAAATGTCCTTATTGATATGGTCTTCAAAGACCATGAATCTATATAACCTACAGGCGACTTGGTGGGCTCTGCCTCTCCAGTTGTTCCATGTGAATATCCTGTTGATGGTTGAAATATGTACTACTTTTAACTCCACAATCCAAGTTCGGAAGAGATCCATTTATGGATCCTTCCATCTTATCCCACCCTTTTTCTCTTCTAGCGAGGTTATGAGGCTAGAATCTCCCCCAGTCAACCAAAGTTTTTCCTCACTCATTGTGTGAAGCTTTCCTAAATATTGGAGGAAATCTTCTTTCTCCGCTAGAGGACCATAGACAATCATACCCACTCTTTAGCCCCAATTTGTTTGAGTTTTCCAGATAAAATACGAGGCATACTGATCTAATGGTTAAAATGGATCATGCTAGTGTTCTAGAGTATGGAAATGCCCCCTCCACTACCTCTTATTTAAGCCATAAATCTAAGAAAATATCTTAAGGATTACATCATTGAAATAAAAGAAACATTGACCCAACTAGACATTCTTCAAATGTTTTGTCTTTGAAAACAATGCTTGGACCAAAAAGACTCGTTCAAGCTACTCCCTCTTCCACCAAAAGGTATAGTCTTCTAGGTGTGACCCAAAATTTTCTAAAATCAATAGCATTTGAAATGACTTGTAAACCTTGTGAAAGTATGATGATGAACTTTGAAATTATAGATACAATCTTGATGTACATGTTTCATAACTCTAGTGAGATATTGTCTCTTCGTTCCATCAACAAAATTCTAACTTTTAATATTATCAAATTTGAACAATGAAATAAAATTTATTGTAAAATTAAACAAATTCACATATTTATATTATAAAGTCAAACAATTACACTGCCATTAGAAAAACATAGTAATACTATTTTCTATTAAAAAGATAAGAACTTTTTTAAATGGATTAAATTAAGATAAGGTAAGGTCTTTATAATACATAGTCAAATAATTGTTTTTTCGATTTAAAAAAGCACAACAATGAATATTTTTAATTAATCAAAACTATGGACTATTCAATTACGTCATGACTCTTTACATTCCATAATTGAAAATTTCACTTACAAATTATTTACAAAAGTATATTACAATTTACTCGTACCCATATAGGACAAAATTGGGTAGAGACAACTAGACAATTAAATAGGAGAAAACATATCATGCTTCTGTTTGGGGAAACTTTAGCTCAACAACCTCCGCTTGATGTGTCTTGCCAAAGTAACAGTGCCAAGTTATGTACTGCGCAAGATATCTAGGGCTCTAGTGCCAGCTATCTCAACCCACAACCTTTAGGGGACCCAAGCTATTATAGGGCTATATAGATTACATCCTAACACATAGCCTATAGGGATCCAAATATAAATAAAGGAATTGTTAAAATATATATAGAATAAAACAAAAACTTAAATAATACTACACCACTTATCAATAAAATTTTCATCTTTAAATGTTAGTATTGAAGTGCTAAAGGCTCAAATCTTTATCTATTTTTGTAGATTTTCTTATAAGGCTTGTATAGTGTACTTTTCTTTTTCATAAATTCAACTTTAGTTTTATTTTTCATAAATTAAAATTTAAAATAAATCTAAATCCACATATGTGATCTCTTCATGTACATGATACATATATTATTATAACTAAGAAACGTTCCTTGGTAATGATATGTTTGTTCATGCATGCAACATTGAGTAGGATATAAATATAAAAGTAACTTAACTTGCAAACTTGATAACTTGAAAATGGAACAAATAAATCCTTTCTAACTACATTCATCAAAACTAATGTAACATTGATAGAATATAACATCAAATCCACATCATGAATTTAAAAGTCAATGAAGACATTGTCATACACACAAGTTCAAATTCATGTATTTGTATTCCAAATTTGTCTAGCTATACATTTTTATTTTCTACAAAATGTAACTTCATTCCCAACATAGATAATGGAAGTTCATTCCCATGAATGACATTACGGAAAAGCGGCCTCACAAATGATCTAGAAATTGGGTGTACAAGTCACCATCGCCACTCTTGGCACTCCCAAGTGAATTTCCAAATTGATATTGCTGAAAAAATTCAATGACCAATTAGTTGTAAAATCTAAAATGCATATAATCAATTTCATTAATTAATGATAAGTGTTTGATCAACCACTCATTAACACCATGAAGATCTAAGGCAATGGAGAAGATTTCCCTTCTTCGGTAGATGATGGAGCACTTGGTGATGGATATAGGCATCGTTCAGGGGTGAGGGATAAAGGCATGGTGGGAGAAAAATTGGAAAAAGGTAGTGGGTTTTGGTGATGATACATCGCCATTGATTATACGATAGTGGGAATAACCCTAGGGCGAGGGATCACGCTAGGGGGGAAAATTGGAATGTTAAGGGTGGATGATTGGAACAATGAGAAGGGAGGAAGGTTAAAGGGGAGGGGTGGGAATGGGGAAGGGATTGGGGAGGCGGTTATAGCCATGGGAGAATTTATGAAGGAAAAAGGTGGTAGGTGTGGCCGACAGTACATCCCCATTGGTTGTACAATAGGGAGAAGCACCCTCAGGGAGAAAATTGGGATGGTACTGATTGGAGAAGTGTTCCCAATGCTATAGTTTCTTTCATTGACATGCTCAACAAATAATTGGAGTCAACAAGTTGGCCGATCAACTGTATGAACAAAAAATGTTCATATAGTTATGCCTATGCATTGCAAATGATAATATATCATATTTCACTTGAAAAAATGCATAACATCAGATTTCCATACCATTTTTGTGTATAATAGAATGTTGCACTAACTCAGGTATATGGTCCACATTTCTTTGTTGTAGAGAAGATAACTCCAGTTGTTCATTCATGCTCTTTTTTTTGCACGAACTCATCCAACACTTTCAAATTGTAGTTTATCTTTCCCTGCTTTTGAATTGTGACCAGAATGCCTTTTCTTATTGAATGGGCTCAAGAAACTATGTTTTCTCTTGGTAGTGATCTTGGATGGAGTTAGAGTATTGAAAAACATTCTGTTGTATTCTTGATATGCTTTGTCTACCAAGTTGTTTAATGCATATGCCTTTTCCAAATTTGTTGGTATTATGGATCTCAATTTCTCATGAATTGATGAGTTAACATGTTTCATCTCATCATATTAAAATAATGCACTATCTGGTCGTACATTGGTCGATTCAACATTATATGAGAATTTTCTAAATCATAAATGCTTGTTTCATTATGGCAATTTAGATTGGGAGGAGAATCAAAGCATGGCAGAAGCTCTGTTTGGATTTCTGGGCCCAATATAGGTGATGCATTCAAATCAAATAAAATTATAGGAATTTATGTAGTAGCATTAGTGACATTAGGTAATACATTTTCACCCAAACTAATGTTACTCACAAACATCTCAAATTTCAATACATGTTTACAGACGTTTCCATTTAGGGCCCACTTGCAATTACCGAAGTGTAGATTGGAATCTTTATATATGCGAGTATTATTATTTTGGCTATGAACCCAATAATTGTTGTTACTCTTTTCATCAGGCACACAATCTTCGTTTGGGATTTGGTTAGTTCTACACTTGGATGCATTCAATTGTTCCTCAATTTTTCTGGGTCGTACAAAACCAACTTCTTTTAAACGTTACATATGATTGTAATATAATACAACCTTTGTCAACAACTCATAAATAAACCAATAAACCCGCCTATGGCATGCATTGTTTGTCTCGCTTAGGTACCTTTTCTTGATATACCGATGGTAAGACTCAATTGCATTATTTGTATTTTGATTGGAATGTGGAAAATTTTTGTAGGCCTTTGCCCACATATCTGTAGAAATAAATTTATTGGTTATGAATTAATAACTATACATATGACATGCAAAATAGAGTCATTAAAGCCATTTATAAGAAACTTACATATTTTTTTGTTGGCTAACCAAGTTGTTTTAAAATATTCCAGAAACTTTGTATGGTCATCGAATCCTTCTATTTTCTGTATTTTTTGAGCACCTTTTTAAGTTTATGTTTGTAGGGCTCTTCTACTCTAGGGCTCCCATCTGGGGCTACATTACTTTCTGTTACTTGCATAGGCTGCATTATGTTATCATCAGGAATGTTCCCAATTTGAGTCGTGTTTGCTGACAATATTTCTCCTTCCAACTCATAATTATTATTCATTTCGTGTTCAGGAGATCCCAATGCAATGGTATCTCCTAAATAGTCATCATTCTCATGGTCTTCTTCATGGTAGGCCTTGTCCACAGGGGACTTTGAAAAGGGAATAACACTTGGTTGATTGGCATCCTCCAAGTGTTCACCTTCAGGGTTTCTTCGTGCTCCTCAACTTTGAGGGGTGTTTCCATATCAAGAATTAACTCTCTCTTCTCCTCCATGGCATCATTGCATGGACAGGTTTATTCATGACCAGAATTGTCAGCAAGGAACGACTGATCAAGTGTATAGTTCTGTCTTTCAATGTTCCCTGCCCTCGGTAAACATTTCAATGCTTCCCAAAACCCTTCACACTTCCTCCTCATAGTATTGCAAAGGAGGGTCTTGAAGACTAAGAGGAGGTGTACGAGATGGTCCAGCTTCTTTTGCTTGGATTGGAATGCACCACTGGGATTTTACTCTCGCCGAGCGTCTACGCTTAGCTGATTCTAAGGGTGTACTGAGGCTCTTTCATTTTAATATTTTCTTTGGGCCTGGGGTTCTTGGCCCTTGCTGCTTTGTTTCCTCATTTTCCGGGGTGGAGCTAAGGTATGATTTATGATACTATCCCATGTTAATTGTTGTTGTGCCAATATATTTGTGATGATTAACTTAATTAACCCATGATGGCTAACTACACTATGTGGGTCCTTGGCTGTCCTTACCCGTAGCACAACATCGTGTAACAGGGAATTTAAATAAAATGGTAAATTAACTGAGATTCTTTGCTTTAAAATGGCTATGAGTTTCAGTTTTCGAGGCTTTACCACATCATGCCAGCTGTCTCAAGTGATATATCTTTGGATGATGACCGCCAGCTCTTGCCATGGTTGCGGAAATGCCGAAGGATGAATTCCTTTCCCCGTTTGTAGCAGCCACTCACCTAGGTCTTGGAAGGCTTTAATTGTGTTGTATAAAAGGATGCGTTTGTCTACCCATTTCACCCCTTCTGCTGGATGTCGGGTGACTTCAGCCAGGACTTATTCTGAAACTACCATGCTTATGCCTTTGACCATTGTACTACCATTCTACAGATTTTGCAGAAACTCCAGCGTTAGCTCTTCATGGAATCCCTGCAATCTGTTTAAGTATTGCAACCAGCCAGTGTGTTCAAGGATTTTGCGGGCTTCATCCGACACCATCATTATTGGAGGCTCACTTTGAATTGCTCTTTCACCCATAGTTGTTGCAATTGAGTCTGGTTCCTCTGTATATAATTGTGGTTTACCCCTATAATACAACATAGCAACAATGTATATCACAACAATTATAAAGGAAATGATGCTACTTAGATAAGTATTATCATTTTTATTTAAGTCGTTCAGTGTGTCAGACATACTTCATGTAAAATTGTATGTTCGCATGCCCTCCACAATGGTTGCCATTCTTCGACCAATCAGAATTTCCTACTAATTATTACATATTCATGCACATCATGCAAATTCTACTCCATAGGTAATCACAATGATTATGACACATTTATTCATAACTGGAATACGTGCTATCCATACGCAGGCCATCCCCCCCCTTTGATGAGAAAAGGGCATCCACGTCCATTTAGCACGTGAAAAACAGGCAAATAACCAATGTGAAGTAAATGCCGACAACCAATCTAAAAAGAACAACACGCAAATCAATAAAGCATTTAAGTGGCATGTGCCGTCAAACGTGAATTGACCAAAATAAAAACAACAATATCAAGTCTTTATGTCAAATATTTTACCGTAAGCGGAATTAATCACATTAGGATAATCAACGTTTATGTTTAATGGTTGTCATTTAATACGCAGACATATGGAATATGATAAATAAAAATAAAAATTACCATGCCATGCAGCTTGTAAAAGTTCTATCAAATGGAGATTTTCATTTATAAATAGAGTCATAGGTGATAAGGGGTAGATGTCATATGGAAATATAAGATAACACTTCAATGCCACTGCTGCCGACAAGCATTCATAGCCTCGGCAGGGTTGCTTTTTAACCCTCCCAAATGAGCCAGAGTCCCTTCTACAGTTTATTTTTTTCTTTCTTTTGTCACGAAGAGACCACTATGCTCGCATGGTGACCAGATAACCATAGTGCCACTCACCAGGGTGAAACAAAGATGATCACGCTGGCTCATGATGAGACCCCCTATTCTTCTGACGAATTAATTATCAAGAAGAACATTACCTTGGTTTGGTAGCCAAATTGGAATGCACCTGTTACATTCTTATGATCATGGTAGGCTGGCTCATGATGAGACCCTCTACCCTCTTTGGACAATGTTGTAAGAATTTTTCTATTTTATTTTTCTTTTGCAATCTTTCTTGTAAAGAGGGAGGCTCATTTGCTCCTTAAGAATCAGGGATGGTTTAAGAAGTAAGAAGATTCCAATGGAAGTATTATACTCTTATCCCTTAACATTATATTGATGAGTTTTATCCATTTGGAAGTATAAACATAAGCCATCATGGATTAAAGGTAATGAATCATTTCCTGATGTGTCCCAAAAGAAAAGATGTTCAGATAGCCGTTATAAAGATACACCATATTAGCTTGATGAATAAATATAACCAATAAAAGGGTTTTAGAATTTATAATGACATTGTTATTACCATATATCTTTAGAAGAGGCACAAATGCACAAGGAACTTATTTGCAATACAAAAGAAGAGGATCATGGTATAATGATCAAGAGAAAAATAAGAAAATTTTAAAATTTAGCTCTTAAAAGGTGTGGTTTGCTTAGCAATATCAAAAATCAAAAAATAAAAATAAATAAGGAGAAATGCATTGTTAAATCAATTGAACGATAGTCGTTCAATAGTTTGAACAACAAAAACAAATAAGAAAAACAGTGTTGTTCAATCAAGTGAACGACAATTGTTTAATAACTTGAACATTGAAAACCAATGAACAAAAAATGTGTCGTTCAATCAATTCAACGGTAGTCGTGGGAACACAAAGAAAAACATGTTGTTCAATCAATTTAACGGCAATTGTTCAATTGTGTAAACAATGAAAACAAAAAAAATGTGTTGTTCAATCAATTGAACGACAAGCGTTCGCTTGTTTGAACAATGAAAAACAAAAAAAATGTGTTGTTCAATCAATTGAATGGCAAACGTTCAATTGTGTGAACAACGAAAACAATAAAAAGTGTACTTTTCAATCAATTGAACGACATATGTTCAGTTGTTTGAACAACAAAAAATGAAAAGATGTGTTGTTCAATCAATTAAATGGAAAACGTCCAATTGTTTGAACAATGAAACAACAAAAAATGTGTTTTTCAATCAATTGAATGACATACGTTCAGTTGTTTGAACAACAAAAAATGAAAAAAAAAACATTTTTTTCAATCAAATGAATGTCAAACGTCCAATTTTTTAACAACAAAAACGAAAAAAAATGTGTTGTTCAATCAATTGAATGACATACGTTCAATTGTTTGAACAAGGAAAAAAAAAAAATGTGTTGTTCAATCAATTGAATGGCAAATGTTCAGTTGTTTGAACAGTCAAAAATGAAAAAAATGTGTTGTTCAATCAATTGAACGACATACATTCAATTGTTTGAACAATGAAAAATGAAAAAAAAATGTGTTGTTCAATCAATTGAATGGCAAACATCCAATTGTTTGAACAACGAAAACAACAAAAAATGTGTTGTTCAATCAATTGAATGGAAAACATTTGATTTTTTGAACAATGAGTTACAGAAGAAAAATAGATATGTTGTTTAATCAATTGAATGACAGGCATTCAATTGTTTGAAATAAATAAATAAATAAATAATGAAAAATAAAAATATCCATATTTACATGGTGATGCCTACATAGGTATGTACATTATTTACAATTTTTCAAGCAATCAAATTTTTAAAGAAAAATTTGTTGGGTTACCATTCCCTGTAGCTAGAATTTGCATGGAGTGGTCCACGCGTACCTGCTTGCAGAAAGATTCTTTGGTTAGAGGTTGATGATAGAGGTGTACTTGATGCTTCTTTAGCTTAAAGGAATGGCCGGATCCATCTATGGTAGTCAAGGTAATAGTACCATTGTTATGCACTTCTTGAATATCATAAGGGCCAAGCCATCTTCTTTGCAACTTGCCTGGGAAGGCCTGGAACCTGGAATTGTACAGAAGTGCCCAATCCCCTTTTTGAAACGTTTTCTTCTTGATAAGGTTGTCATGCCATTTTTCTCTTTGATGTTGTATTATTGCAGTTCAATGCAAAGCAAGCAATTGAGCTTCATCTAGTTTGTTAATCTACTGAAGATGCTTGGTTTGAGCTTTTGTTAAGTCTAAACCCACTTCCTGGGCTGTCCTTAGAGTCCTTATTTCAAATTCGATTGGAAAAGTTGTTTCTTTACCGAACACAAGTTGGTAGGGACAGTATCCAGTAGTATTCCTCCAAGTCATACGATAGGCCCACAAGGCCTCTGGTAGTCTAGCAATCAAATATCGTTGGTGCGTTGAGGCTGTCTTGGTCAAAATTACTTCTATAACCTTGTTGGCACTTTCTACCTACCCGTTCACGTGTGGGTGATGCAAAGAAGTGATATTGTGCATGATATGATGGTTTCTGACGGTGGCAATAATCTTGTTACTTGTGAATTTCTTTCCCCGATCTATGACCACTTCTTGTGGTAATCCATACCACACAAATAGCCCAAAAAGGAAGTTAATCACTGCTTCCTCTGTGGCTCTTGGTAAATCTACTGTTTCCACCCATTTTGTCACATAATCTGTGGCTACCAGTATGTAGGCCTTCTGATTGGAAGGCGGATGGAATGGACCTACGAAGTCTAATGCCGAACGCTCGAAGGGTTCTATGAAAAATTTTGGTCATAGAGGCATTTCATCATATTGACCAGGCTAACCCATCCTTTGGCAACTATCGCAAGCCTGGGCATATTTTTTAGCATCCTTAAAAATAGTGGGCCAATAATAGCCCATTTGTCATACCTTATGTCCTGTCCTTCGGTCTATGAAATTTCCCCCACGGGGTTTGTCATGGCAAGCCTTTAGGATGTCATAGATCCCATCTTCGTGGATACATCTGTGTATACAGATGTCAGCCCCCGTATGAAAAAGATATCCACCTATCCAAGAGAACCGTGCGCTGCGCTCAACAATCAATTTTCTTTCCCTTGTTGTTAGATGTTTAGGTAGCTTCCCTACTGCAAGATAATTTTCCACATCCACGTACCATGGTGTCTTAACCATCACAGAAAATAGGTGCTCATCCGAGAATTGGTCATCTACCACCAGTGGATCATTAACCTTTGGAATTCGAAATAGAAAATTAGCAATGGGATTCTCCTTTCCTAGATGATCTTTAATGGTAATGTTGAACTCCTGTAAAAGAAATAACCATCGTGTTACTCAACCATTTGTGATTGGTTTATTATCTAGATATGTAATGGCAAAGTGATCAGCGTACACAAAGACTTGGTAGCCAGTTATATAGTGTCTATATTTGTTTATTGCATAAATAACTCCTAAGAATTATTTTTCTGTCACTGTGTAATTGAGTTTTTTATGGGTGAGATTTTTTCTAATGTAATATATAGCATAAGGTTTCTTATCCTCCTCTTGTCCGAGGACAGTGCCTATGGCTACATCTGATGCGTCCATGGAAATATGAAAAGACAGCTCCTAGTTTGTTCGACGTAATATTGGTGTTGTTGAGACTAGTTTATTTAATCCTGCAAAAGATATGTCACAGTTGTCAGATCAACTGAAATCAATGTTTCCAGTCAGAGCATATAAGGGTGTTGTAATCTATGAAAAATTCTTGATAAATCTACGATAATAACCTGCATATCCTAGGAAACTACGTACCTCCGTTTGGGTGCAGGGAGTAGGAAATAAAATAATTACCTGTATTTTTGTTGGGTCTACCCATATTCTTGCTACAGAGATGTAATGTCCTAGGATCACGCCCTCGGTCATCATCATGTGACACTTGACATTTCTTTAACATAACCTGGTACCGATGCATCGTTCTAAGAATTTTTCTAGTGTTTGTAATGCTTGATCAAAATCATCCCCATATGGAGTAAAATCATCCATATATACCTCTAGTCCTTCATTTATTAGATCAACAAAGATGCTTAGTATAGCTCTCTAAAACGTGGCTAGGGCATTGCACAAGCCAAATGGTAATACCCTATATGCGAATGTGCACTAGGGACAGGTGAAGGTCGTTTTATCCTGGTCTTCAAGGGCAATCTGAATTTGATTATACCCATTGAATCCCTCTAGAAAGGAGAATAAATGCTTCCCTACCAACATATTTCGGACCTAATCAATGAATAGGAGGGGAAAGTGGTATTTCTATGTTACCATATTTAGCTCTCGATAGTCTACACAAATACGCAATTTTCCGTTTTCTTGGGGATGACCACTAAGGGGGAGACCCATTTACTGTCTGAGATAGGATAAATAAAGTTTACATCAAGTAGCTTCTATAAATCCTCTTTCACGATATCCTTGAGGTGAGGGTTCAACCTTTGTTGAGGCAAAAGCCCCTTTATTTTTCTACAATGCATGGATAATTTTTTTCTGTTGTTCGCTCTCTAGATTAGCATTGATATTTAGAACTTTGCCTCGTTCAATCTCAACTAGTTTGTTGTTCTGAACAACAGTTGTTTGAATATGTTGGTTGTCTATATCCTTCTAGAGATCTTCCATGGCTTCGTTATCAAGAATTTCTTTCAGCATGTGACACTCCACATTGGTTGGATGATTTATAAAATTGTTGATAATGTCATCTTCAGTTTTATTTTTAAATTCTAGTGCTTCTGCTACTGTGAGTAGTGAATGGATGCTCTCTTCCAGGTATGTTGGTGGCTACTTACATATTTTTACAATGGGCAAACTTGGCTTGGCAAGAGGGACCATATTTTTTACAGCGTCTCCCTTTGTGATTGTCATGCTGCTTTCTCTGTAGCCAATATATGAATTAGGTGTTGCCAGCCAAGATTGTCCTAGAATCAAATGATGCCCATCCAACCTACTCCTTGGGTTTATAACTAGGAAATCTACTAGATATTCCCATGAGTCAACAAAAACTATATATCTTGTAAAGTCCCTTCTGGTCTTACCACTAATCGATCAACAAGTTCTAATAAACTTGTGGTTGGTTCTAAGGCTATAATACCAAGTGCTTGACAAGTTTCGATTGTTAATATGTTAATGGCAGCTCCTAGACCAACTAGTGTATTTGGAGAAGAGTGGTCGTATAGTTGAACTATTACTATCGGGTTTCCAGGATCTTCATACTTTATTGGAGTAACCTCTCCCAGGAGTAAATCAGATAAGGTTCCTACAACATGGATAGTGGGTGAGTTTTTTACCTTCCTCATAGGCCTTTTTACACATAATTATTTGATGGCTTTGGCATATATCGGGATGTCTTGAATAGCATGGAGGAGAGGAATATTAATACAAAAAAAAATTAGTTCCCCTACAAGATCGAAATCAGGATAAGTGATTAGTTTAGGTATCACTAGTCTTTCAGGAAACATAGGAGAAGTGACTATAAGTTTTTCAGGGTCATCATGTTGATATGTTTCTTCCTCTTGCTTTGATTCAGTATTATTTACAAGTCGTGGAACATGTACAGATGATGGAATATGTATAGGTGGAGTTACACTTTCAATTGAAGGTTAGTCGCTATTTTCCTCAAGGGTAATGACACGACCTGAGCTCAATCTGTGCTCATTACATTCTTTCTGCTCAATCTCATATTCTGGATTTTCAATAACGTGTACCAATTAGACTGGCCTATTATTAGGATTCAGGTTCGGTTGAGCTAGTAACTGTGGCTGTACAAGAGGTTGAGAATTATGTTGTAATGTATAAGTTGTTGACACTGCGGTTTGAGGTTGGGGGGCTATTCCCATTGGTATATTGGATATCCCTAGAGGTCACTACTAGTTTGTAGACTGATTCAGATTTTGAGAGGGGGAGGCAGGCCACTAGGATTGATAGGGATTGCCTTGCCAGACAAGACTAAAAGGAGAATTCGGCCAGCCATTTTTTGGAAAATATTGTGCTAGCTAGGATGTCATACGAAATGGCAGACTTTGCTAGTTTGGGTAGGGTGATTAGCCTTGCCAGGCTGCCCCAAGGTTATGCTGTTGATTAAACTACAATGAAGGAAAAAATTGCGATGCTTCTTGTGACATAACTATAGGTTTAGCTTGCAATTGTCAAAGCTGGTTCATCAAATATACCGGTTTTGTTTCCTCCTCTACTTCTTTGAATACTTCTTTTAGCTCGGGTAATGATGGACACTATTCAACGTCGTGATGTTTAGTACAAAAGGCACATGTCTGAATCATGTCTAACGGGCATTCTCGTTGGCTCTACTTCTTTGGACAACATGGGCAGAAGATGGCCAATTTTTGTTCTACTAAAGCTTGCTTTTGCTTGGCTTGTAGAATGTCTAGCTATGTTGTAAGAGTGCCTAGGATATCCATCTTAAAATCTTCTAGGAGGTTGCCAATCTCCATCTATGTTATACCTCCACTACGTGGTTTGCTTCCTTTTCTCATTGGATCTCGGCTAGCTGCTCTTTTACGTGCGCTTCCTCGCAAACACCTAATATACAAACGAATGATTTTGACATACTCTTCCTGAGAAATATCCCCTTTTCCCATTAAGTTTAGAGTTTCTACCCATTCCTCTTTGATTCCTTTGATCAATATAGCTCTTAGTACTTCTTTTGGTAGGGTAGTGTGTGGAGATCTCTGCAAATTATAATTAAATCATTCTACATATTCTTCTAGTGTTTCGTTATCTTTTGTAGTCATCTTGAAAATCTCATCTTTCAATTCCCTAGTTTTACAAAAGTCTTGATATCTTTTAAGGAAGGAGGTTTTCATTTCATCCGAAGAATTGATGATTCACCCACCTAGACCCATAAACCATCTTAAAGTTTCCCTTTCAAAGTGGAATGGAATAATTTTAGTTTGTGGGGGTCGATGGTATAGTCGTATCCTCTACAGAGGACATCAAACTCAAACAGGAAAGCATCAGGATCCTCTGTGATGATCCCATGGAAGGTTGGGATGTTCTACGGTGGAATATCCTTCATAGGGGCATTGGCCACCTAGTCAAATATGGGGTATTCTAATGTCGAGGTTTGACCTCGGGGTGGTTGTTCTGCCATTTGATAAAAGATATGCCAATAATCTTCAGGGATTTCAAGGGATGCTTCCATAATAAACAGAGAGTTAGCAACCCGAGCTGGATTTACAACACTCCCTAGATCTGGAATCTCAGGAGATCCTTGTTCAGACAACTGTGGTTCTGCTTTAGCAGCCCCACTAGTTTCTCCTTTTCCTTCTTGTAAGTTACATGATTTTCTCTCTCATAGAGGATCATAGGGTAGGCTTATTGTATCTTGGAAACTCTGTTCCGATAAGTTGTCTTGCCTGATCGGTTGAAGCCTTGATGGGGCCCCTCCTTGAGCCTTGAGATTTGAGCCTTGATGGGGCCCCAAAGAGCATCCTAATGAGGGACCTTGAGGGACCTTGAGACTTCCTTTATCTTTGATCAATCCTTAAGTTTCTGACTTTCCTTGTAGGCACAGTCTCCTAATGAGGGGCCCCTCCTTGAGCCTTGAGCCTTGAGCCTTGAGCCTTGATGGGGCCCCTTTATAAATGGTCACAAAAATGTACTTTGACCATCCCATCCTTTTGGGTATGGGTACCTTTTTGGGGGGAATAGCATCTCTCATCTTCATTCAGACATATATGTAAGTAAAACCATCTAGACTTTGATGTGGCTATGTCATTTCCTCACATCGCTGAGGTACATGACTATTCCAATCTCTATTTGATATAGGGCTTCTCATCGAGTTATCAATTAGAAGGGAATGAGTCAGAGGAGGGTGTATTATCACTTCAAGGAGTTCTTTGATGATAGTGACTTGCGTGAAAGCACTTCGCTGAAACTTCAACAAGGAGGGACAGTACCATCCCGTATCTTGTACCATTATACCATGCTACCATGATATATCTAGCAACCAAGCTATATATTTATACTTACGGAGGCTTACCAGCCTTCATAGCCTTCTTATCCCTTTTTCCCTGCTCCCTTTTGCGCTTCTCCCTTTGAAGTTTCTTATCCGACTTCACCTTCTTACCCTCTATAGGGTGGTTGAACTGAGTAGGTTCTAATCTTGGGGATTTAGTAATAAGGAGCCTCACTGGTGCCTAAGGAAGCTAAGCAGCAGACTGTGATTTAATCTCTTCACACAGTTTAGCAAGTTCTTTATCTTTCTTGTCTAAATGCTCCATAAAACTAGCAGATTCTTTACATTGTTCTTCTAACTGCTCCTTAAGGTTAGCCATACTTTGAACATATTCTTCTAACTCTTCCTTAAAATAGTAGATTCTTTACGTTGTTCTTCTAACTGTTCCTTAATAATCTTATTTACAAATTTGAGAATAGTGCTTTCTTGACCACCGAATTCTATTACATCCTTAGGTTGTGTTTCTACCCAAACATTGCTATTATCATAGACAGGGTCCATTTGGAACCCACTTTGATTCCTAGGGTTACATGCTTCACCTTGTTGGCAATGTCGGGTGTATGCCAATCAATATTGAAATTTCTTTCCATAGTTAGACTCCGCGTATTGGGACTCAAACCATTCAACATTGACCAAGTGTTTAGCCAGACCTTTGTGCTTAATGATATCCTTAGCATCATCCGTGACTAAGGCATAACCCTTTGGTTCTAAGAAGATCCCTTTCTTTACAAAGTTCTCATGCTTTAGCTTACCCAATTCCATGGATATTTCATCTTCTAGAAGAGGGCTTCCTAGAATTCCTGAGTCTATATCAGTGTAGTAACAGTCGGGTCTTGAAATGTAATGATACATGTGCATACAAGCAGAAGTTGTAATAGCTGTGGCAAATTGAACAACTAATATATTTGAGGGATTCTAGTCTGAGTCGTCAACCTTTGAAGTATTGATATAGTAACTGACAATATAGGAATGATCGCTCAGCTGATCCCCATAGATAAAATTGTCCCGCTATGTCAAATAGTCATATATTGCTCTATCACAGACCTCTGTTATAGTACTTTCTGGATTGATACCAAATCTATCGTACAAAAAGTTCATTAGTATCTTGTACACATACGCCATTTTGCCATTTCCAGCTTTCTTAGCCTCTTTTCTTTTAGAGAAGAGGGTAGAGACAAAGCTATCAAAAGGACTAGGCATATGCTCGAACAAGTAGCCCCTTAGGGGGATAATCTTGTAACCCATGTTTTGATCATATTTTAGCTCTTCGCTATAATACACCCCTATGAATTGATCTGTTGGGAGCAATAAAGTATTATTATGATCCCTATAGGATAAGGAAGGTCGAGTAATTGTTTGTGGGCACACAACATATGCTTCAATGAATCCATACAATTTGGACCAGTCTTGGCCTTCCAAATTTCCATTCCATACTGGTTTACCACCAGGCATATGAAATGTTTTCATGATAAATGGATATAAGGAGTTAACATCATAGTAGTACAAATTCTCCCCATATGGGATATACGTATCCACATGGCCTCCATAGTACCCACGAGGAATGAAGGTATCTTCATTCTGATTGGTATATGGATAGGCCAACTATTGTCATCATAAAAGCTTGTATGATAAATCCTCATCACTAGTGATGACAATGTCAAGCACTACAAGATGTCCACTTGGAACTTAGTCCAATAGATATATTGAGCTTTCTGCATGAGACCACCTAAGAGACGAATATCCTGTCTTAGATAATCTATCAATTGTTGTCTAAGAGTATTCAGATTAGACACTTGCACTTCATCATGTGGGATGGAGCCTTTAGATCCTAATTGCAGACAAAAATTTTTAGCCAATGTATTGAGACTACCTTGGAGTAGAGTTAATGAGTCTCTAAAATGTAACATCGCCTCATTTCCCCGATACACTACTAACTCGTAGAAGTTGAGGTTCCTCATAAGAGGTTTGACGGTGTACTTATATTCATGAGAACCATAATATTTAGGCATGAGAATACCATCGAATCAAGAGAATTTATGGAAGCAGACCGTTCAAATCTGAGTTTGATCAGCAACTACTAATAAATGCTCTAGAAAGGTGTATAACAATTGATAACTCCTATCTCAAATTCTGGTATGAACATTAAATAATCCTCACTGAAAAAGATCTGAATAGAAATAATGAGGCTTGGTTGCAATATCTTCACCCAGGTAAACCACTAAGAGACCTGCTACGTAAGGGACATGCACATTATTGATGAGAATAGTCTCTGTATTGGAAACAATGAAAGGTAGCCTTTCCTTACACCTAGCTTTGAGTGGTGTTACACCATTGGGATAATGAGGCTTCCTAGCCATAGATTGCACTTCTTGTGGTGAACCACCACCTATGCTGGAATTAATTAATTCCCAAATTTTGGAATCAATTTCATCCTCGCTAAGAGTTACCTCTTTGTCCTGCATACCAACAATATACGTGTGAATGAATAAACCTGATAGAACATATTTCTCATATTCCTCTGCTTTTTGCGTGGTTAATTTTCTTATCAATGCAAATACATCCATGTTAGGAACATCATTACCGCTAGAATCATTTAATGAAATAGTTGTTTTACCTATGGTAAAGGGAATCTCTCCTGTAAGGAGTTTAATCATATAACCAATAGTAAATTTCCCATAGGAGAACCGTGTATGGTAAGCGTACTTCATTAAAAGTTGCATGATAGCCAATGCTATCACTTCATAGTCGGCACATCGTAGGTAAGGATATTTAAAGATGAGTTCAGCTATTCTCAAGCCCTCATATGGATCCTCGCATTTTTCCCTCTCGATGATCTGTTTTAACCGGTTCAAATACCCATTGAACATTAATTTAGAATATCCTACTTCACTCGCGGTGAAAGTATATAAGAACATGTTCATTTTATCCATGGTATTAATTTTCAATAGTGCAAGTTGTAGTTACAACCGAGAGACTCCCAACTCTTCATAAGTGAATGAAATTCATTCCACTTCTCAGCATGACGCATCCCACCAAGTGTATGTACATATATCTCATAACATTTCACTGTTTCATCTATCTTTTGATTCCATTTTCACTGAGATTTTAAAGCCTTAGGCTCTAGAGATCTTAATTGAGTTTTCAGAGACTCACTTGGAATAGGATCATCCCCCCAGTCATCATCCCAAGGGGATGCCTCATTAAGCAACTCTCCTCTTATTGGATGGATCAAATTCAGATGAATAAATTCATTGATGATTTGAAGTGGAGGACCCAATTCATAAACACTTTGGTATAAATATGGGGAACTGCTACTGCGACAACAGATGTTGTTATGAAATTATCGTGTACTGTGTACACTGGCACTTTAATTTGTAAAGCCAATTGCTCCACCACATTCATAGCAATAAAGGCATCTGTCTGATGAATAAAGTTTGCGCAGGTAGCCACTTGAGTCTTGTGACTATCCCTATCCAAAGTAGGCACTTGGATAGTAACCCGACGTCTCTTATGAGATGCCCTTTCATACACCTAGATATAAGCTTTATTGCTACGCATATAATCTTGCACAGTGGTGAAGTACGGCACACTATATAGTACTAGTTGATCCAAAACAGAACAAAACCAACCAGTTTGGTTAATCAACTTCTTGACCTGAAAGGCATGGAAAAGTTTAGTAGGAGGATACTAATCCTTACTGTTGGCATTATGATGCATGTGTTGTACTTGATGGCAACCAACTCGTAGAAGATCAACTCACTTATATATATCTAGATGAATCTACGGAAGAGATATCAGATGTGACAGATTACATAGGATGCAGGATGGCTCAAAGGAATCAGATGACAAATCTCAGTATGACAAGTTAGCTTTGCTATCAAGTCCAAAGGGGGAGATTGTTGGCATTATGAGACAAGTGTTTTCCTTGATGGAAAATCACACAGATGATAAAATATAGTGCAGCAAAGTTATTTTCAAGTTCACGCACTTTCATGCAGAGAAAAGTTTCTTTCATGTAGAGAAATGTTCACGCACTTTCATGCAGAGAAAAGTTTCTTTCATGTAGAGAAACGTTCACACACTTTCATGCAAAGAAAAGTTTCTTTCATGTAGAGAAACGTTCACGCACTTTCATGCAGAGAAAAGTTTCTTTCATGTAGAGAAAAGATCACGCACTTTCATGATTGGTTCATGGTATTAGTCCGACGGTTTTTGATCCTATGGTTTTGGTCCGTGGTATTGCATCCAAAAGTGTTGATCCCAAGTATTGGGTCCATGGTATTGAATTGTTATGGTTTTTGGTCTGTGGTATTGTGAAGGGCCTAAGGCTATAAAAAGAAAAGGAGATCATTTGGCTACACACTTATGGGTTGAATATCTTAAGGTCAGCTAGATCTGAAATACTTGTGATCGGTTGGTGAGTGATAGCTAGATCTGAATGGGTCGAGATCTCCATGGCGCATGATCAGATCTGTAGATCTGATAGTCTAGGGTATGCTTGAAGACTGAAAAACTATCCATACCCACAGGACTGCAGGTGCAATGAAGTGTAGGTGCAGATACCCGCAGAGTAGAAGAGTGCGCAGGTGTGGATGTAGCCGTAGGACCGCAGGTGCAGATACCCATAGAGAAGAAGAGTGCGTAGGTGCGGATACCCGCAGATAAGAAGATTGTGCAGGTGCGGATACCCACATATCAGAAATTAGCACAGGCGCGGATGTTTGCAAATGTCTATTGGTGAAGCTGCGAACCCTGCTTGAAATTTGTTTTAACTGCCTTTGACTATTATGCAGGGTTCTGGGTGCATAATTGATGTCTGGTTACTGGTATTGAGATCTGATAACAGCATGATTATGTTTAGCTTCAATATTGATGTTTGAATGGATCAAGTTCTTAATGACTTATCTTTATGTGATCTGATGGACTAGATCTGGTTGCTAACTCACATATTATCCTTGTATATGTATTAATCTGGTGTTTGGGTGATTCAGAAGATTGATTGATTATGTGCCCAGTATGAAAATTGGATGAAATGTGGCCTTTCAGATTATGTGTTGTGCTTCAGGAGTATCCAGTATGAAAATGTATGAAACGTGGTACCTGGAGGAGAGAAGATTGTAGGCCGGCGCCTACGTACTAGTATCTTAGCTAGTACAAGAGCTAAAGGGGTGGTAGCTCCCTTCCAGTAGCAGTTGAAAACTTTGGAGCATTGTAGCAGGTAGCAGCCTGCGTACTAGTAAATGGATCAGCAAGTACAAGAACTATGGGGGTTGTAGCTCCCTTCCAGGAGAGACTAGAGAATGAAAGAGGGTTGTAGCTCTCTGCAGGTAGTATCCTGCGTACTGGTAAAGGACTGCATTAGTATAGAACTTTTGTAAAAGGATTTTCTTATTAAGAAGAAGATTGAGATGACTTGCAGTAGGTGGTTTTCTCCCACATTGGGTTTCCACCTTATATCATGGTGTTCATGTGTGTGGCTTATGTGTGATGATCTGTTCTATTTTACTGCACCTGTTTACTATTAATATGGTTAATAATGTTCTAATGCACTCATTGAAGATCAATTAACTGAATCATAAGTTTACTGAATATACGCGGGTATTCTTAACTGAAGCAGCATATATGAATCAGAGTATGGAAATGAAAAAGTTTTATTGACTTAATAATACTAATTCACCCCCCCCCTCTCAGTATTATTTCCAACAATTGGTATCAGAGCAGGTCCTTTTGTAGAAGCTTGATCGCTTGAAGGAGATCCGTGGAACAATGGGAAAGAAGCTTAAGAAGAAAGCGCCTAAGCAGAAGAAGACATCTCAAAAGAACAATGACAGTGGGAGAATCGATTGGGGATTATGTGGAAGAAGCACTTCAGATTCATAATCACTTCATAATGAAGATGAACTATTAGGTATGAATTTGTTATCCTCCGGAGATATCTATCCATCTAAAGATGATGAATGTGATGGTGAAATAACTGAATTTTCTCTTATGGGTGAACAAGAAAGATATCGAATAGAGGCAGTATTTAAAGGGCTTACAGATAAAATTAGAGATCAACAAGATCTATTGAACAAAAGGGAATGTGCCTGCAAAGAAGAAACTACCAAACTTAAAGCTCAATTAGAGGAAGGAGACAAGGTAAGGAAGTTATTCAATCAATGTCAAAAGCTGCAAGATGAAGTGACATCTTTAAGAAATGAAGTCAATGAAAGGAGCACAACAATCAAGAAACTCAAAGATAGATCCAGTTACTATGAAAGTCTTGAAGCTAAGATCCGCTCGCTAAAGGAAGATCTTGAAGAATCAAAGAAGCAGAATAAAGAACTACTCCAAGCACTTGAAAAACAAGAAAACGAAGTTCTTGAACTAAGACATCAGTTGGAAGAAGAAAGAAAAGTTGAAGAAAACATGAGGAAGCAGCATCGTGAAAGGGAAGAGCAACTGCAGGTTGAGGTAAATATTCTAAATGATAAATTAGAAGAAAAGGATAAGCTTTTACGATTTCAATATAGTGCTAAAGTCTTGGATGATATTCTTAATAGTCAAAGGTCTCCTGCTATCAAAACTGGTCTTGGTTTTCATGAATCTATTGAACATGAATCTAGTTCACAAAGTAAGACAAGGGACTCTACTGCAAAATCTGAAATGCTCAATAAGGAGATGAAAGGTCAATCTCATCATCAACCAAGGAAAAGAAAATCTTTTACTCCTATGAATAATGTTGAATGTTATGTATGTCATAATCTTGGACATGTTGCGGCCAGATGTAGAAGAAGAAGGGTTCAATACCATCATGCAGAAAGATCATCACATTCAAGGTACTTTAATGGATATTTCTTTTCTTGCAATATGTTTGGTCACAGAGTTGTTGATTGCTATAGAAGAAATATGAGACATGTAAGATGTTACACATGTAACAAGCTTGGACATATAGCTAAGAAATGCAGGAACAAAGTATGGGCACCATACCAAAAGGAGAAAACATCATCATCACACTTGAAGATGTGGAAGAAGAAAGAAGTACAGTCAGAAAGAGGTGGCACAGCACAACATACAGACGTAACAGAATCAGAGGGAGCTGGAAGTGTAAAACTTCAGTGTCCTAAATCTCATGCACAAGTTTCTTAAAGAGAAGTCACGTATATACACGATTTGGTTATGGCATAGTTGCGTATATGATTGTTTGAGGAAAGGCAATAGGGACAGGTTCAGGAAAAGGATCAGTTATGATTCGGTTTATTATTTGCAATGTTTGATAATGGTTACAATTTTCTGATGATGTGTGGAAATGACTTGATGGTTAGAAGTGTTTTGTTTCTAACTTGATAATGATGATGTCTTCATACTTCTTGCTGATATGCATGATCAGATCTGACAATAAACAAGATGGCACAGGTTTAGGGGGAGCATATGCTTTTAATGCATTGTTGGCATTATGGTTAATAGTCCTTGGTGATGATGCTTATATGGATAAATGATTCATCTTTCTATGAGATGGTTATGAGTTGTTCAAATTATTCTTGGGGTTACATAGTTGATATTTAGATCAGATTTGTGGTTGATTCTCTAATGCTGCTTACATGGTGATCTTCATAAGGATAAGGAGAAGTACATAGCTTGAATTCACATCTTCTTTACTTGATGAAGAGTCACTCATATGCTGTTGTCGTCATATGCATAAAGATCATATTTTACAGTTATGATGTCGGATTCCTATTGTTCTTGGCACATATATGGATGAGGATTGTTGGATGGGTACATGGATGATTATTCAAAGTTGCATTGTTGGAGACATGATGATGATGAGTTCTTACCTATATGATGATAGGTTGTTTCGTACATATGTTGATTGATGCAGATATTCCCAATTGATGATACTTGGTCCATGCATATCTGGATGGCTATGGTGTTTCTCACATATGATAGAATGTGAATGATTCTGTATTATACAGAAATTTGTTCAAAAGGATGAGTTGATACGGACATACCTTGATGATTCATGCACTAATACAAGTTGCTAGTCTAGTTGCTGTTGACATATGCTATGGAGCAGATCATACATTGTCGTTGTTGATGTTTATCATGATCCTTTTTAGGTGTTTGGTCTCTGTTATAAATGTCATGTATATCATTCGATGTAAAGGTCATATCTCATGATGTAATAGTAGGTCTCTATCTATTGTAGTCATTTGATGAGATCTCTTCAGGTCATGTAACGGCCTATGTTGGTTTCCCCACTATGCCTGAGATGAATGATATTATCCTCTTATGTTATCATATGTAAACTTTTTGTATATCACCATTGTGATGGGAGATAGATGTATGTATGAGTCTTTGGTGATAGGAAGGTCATTTATGATGTATAGAGTCATGTTCTTCTTCTTGTAGAACATCTTTTTGCAGACCTTGCTTACAGTCAGGGGGAGCATGAACAACATATTTCAGTAGAGCAGAGATTTCAGCATGTTCTCAGAAAGAGCATGGACAGATTGGTGCACCATGGCATATACAAAAGGGGAGCTCATTCAGGGATTTTAGCAGGTACTCAGGGGGAGTATGGACAGCACAGGAAGAGAATATCTTGGTCCGCCCTTTGCCCTTGATGTCAAAGGGGGAGAGTGATTTGGTATTGTTGCCATCAAGTCCAAAGGGGGAGATTGTTGGCATTATGATGCATGTTTTGTACTTGATGGCAACCAACTCGTAGAAGATCAACTCACTTATATATATCTAGATGAATCTACAGAAGAGATATCAGATGTGACAGATTACATAGGATGCAGGACGGCTCAAAGGAATCAGATGACAAATCTCAGTATCACAAGTTAGCTTTGCCATCAAGTCCAAAGGGGGAGATTGTTGGCATTATGAGACAAGTGTTGTCCTTGATGGAAAATCACACATATGATAAAATATAGTGCAGCAAAGTTATTTTCAAGTTCACACACTTTCATGCAGAGAAAAGTTTCCTTCATGTAGAGAAATGTTCACACACTTTCATGCAGAGAAAAGTTTCTTTCATGTAGAGAAAAGTTCACGCACTTTCATGCAGAGAAAATTTTCTTTCATGTAGAGAAAAGATCACGCACTTTCATCATTGGTTCATGGTATTAGTCCGACAGTTTTTTATCCTATGGTTTTGGTCCATGGTATTGAATCCAAAAGTGTTGATCCCAAGTATTGGGTCCATGGTATTGAATTGTTATGGTTTATGGTCCGTGGTATTGTGAAAGGCCTAAGGCTATAAAAAGGAAAGGAGATCATTTGGTTGCACACTTATGGGTTGAATATCTTAAGGTGAGCTAGATCTGAAATACTTGTGATTGGTTGGTGAGTGATAGCTAGATCTGAGTGATAGCTAGATCTGAATGGGTCGAGATCTCCATGGCGCATGATCAAATCTATAGATCTGATAGTCTAGGGTATGCTTGAAGACTGAAAAACTATCTATACCCGCAGGACCGCAGGACCGCAGGTGCAACACAATGCAGGTGCGATAGCCGCAGAGTAGAAGAGTGCACAGGTGCAGATGTAGCCGCAGGACCGTAGGTGCGACACGATACAGGTGCGGATACCCGCAGAGCAGAAGAGTGCGCAGGTGCGGATACCTGCAATAAGAAGACTGTGCAGGTGTGGATACCTGGATATCAGAAAGCAGCACAGGCACGGATGTTCGCAGATGTCTATTGGTGAAGTTGTGGACCCTGCTTGAAATTTTTTTTAACTGCATTTGACTATTCTGCAAGGTTTTGGGTGCATAATTGATGTCTGGTTACTGGTATTGAGTTCTGATAACAGCATGATTATGTTTAGCTTCATTATTGATGGTTGAATGGATTAAGTTCTTAATGACTTATCTTTATGTGATCTGATGGACTAGATCCGGTTGCTAACTCACATATTATCCTTATATATGTATTGATATGGTGTTTGGGTGATTCAAAAGATTGATTGATTATGTGCCCAGTATGAAAATTGGATGAAACGTGGCCTTTCAGATCATGTGTTGTGCTTCAGGAGTATCCAGTATGAAAATGTATGAAACGTGGTACCTGGAGGAGAGAAGATTGTAGGTCGACGCCTACGTACTAGTATCTTAGCTAGTACAAGAGCTAAGGGGGTGGTAGCTCCCTTCCAGTAGCAGTTGAAAACTTTGGAGCATTGTAGCAGGTAGCAGCCTGCGTACTAGTAAATGGATCGGCTAGTACAAGAACTATGGGGGTTGTAGCTCCCTTCCTTGAGAGACTGGAGAATGAGAGAGGGTTGTAGCTCTCTGTAGGTAGTAGCCTGCATACTGGTAAAGGATTGCACTAGTACAGAACTTTTGTAAAAGGATTTTCTTATTAAGAAGAAGATTGAGATGACTTGCAGCAGGTGGTTTTCTCCCACATTGGGTTTCCACCTTATATCATGGTGTTCATGTGTGTGGCTTATGTGTGATGATCTGTTCTATTTTACTGCACCTGTTTACTGTTAATATGGTTAATAATGTTCTAATGCACTCATTGAAGATCAATTAACTGTATCATAAGTTTACTGAATATATGCAGGTATTCTTAACTGAAGCAGCATATATGAATCAGAGTATGGAAATGAAAATGTCTTATTGACTTAATAATACTGATTCAACCCCCCCCCTCTCAGTATTATTTCCAACACCTACTCCTAAGTGATGGACCATAAAACTTGTGAATATCACTAGCCATGGTTATAACACTCTTCCCATAGATCAATGGCATAAAGAGTCGTTTGACAAGCTTTCTCATTAACTGAGATCGATGATCACATACTCCTAAGTATCCAATCTTGAATGCAAGAACACCAGAAGTTCCTCTCTCAAACACAAATAAACATCTTGGATTTCCTTGTCAGGAGATAGAAGAAGATTCGTTCGCCTACCCATTTCTTCATTCAGAAAATGGGTAACTCATGATTTGATAAGCACTAGCTGATGCATCTTGAGTAACTGGAACACTATTAAAACCACGAAGTCTTTCGATATCACTAACTCTTTCGTTAAACAAAACATTTGATGTAAACTGAAATGGATCACTAGCTTGTTGTGTAAAGTGAATTAAACTATGGTCTGATTCAATCATTTCTTCACGGTGATTTAGATACCAGCTATAAGATTGAACTATAAATACAAATTTATGATACTTAAAGGCTGCAGCAAATGCTAATTGCATTCTGAGAGAAATCTCTAGTTCTGATTCTGGTGTTTTAGGATCAGATGCAAATACAATCAAACTTCAAGCCAAATCAGTTTAGTGAAAATCAAATACACCTGCGCAGTAGATTCTACCCCAGAAGTCCATGAACGCAAGCAGATAAAATCTATAACCGTGGTACGCACTCGCAAGAGTTAATACAAAATCTTCATAACGAGCTCGCTACGACCGCGTCACTAATTCCATTAACAACGCGTTATAACTACACACCTCCTGAATTCCTTGGTCGTTGTTCAGGAAGTAACTAAAGCTTAAGAGGTGAGATGCCTCTAGCAGATTAACCTTAGCTAGAATTCTATTAATAAGAATACCCACCTCTTTTAAGGTATCACGATTTTCCTTAATGAACTTCAATACATTACGGTTGATCTCAAAGCCTTGAGACTGCAGTCTATTCAAGACAGTGCACATTTGTTGTGGAGAACGTAACTTTATATAGAAATTGCTATAGTTACGAGAAGTTAATAAATGAAAGCTATTATAGAATTCTCCGGTGAGTCCACTTAAGTAACCACCTTCCATATCTGCTAAAGTTGAAGGTACATCTACCTTAGATTTCCAATATAACCACTCGCAAACCATGGGAAGATTTAGCTTAATCGGAAGGAGACTTAAGTCAAAATTGAACATAGCGTAACAATTGGTTTTGATATAACACTTATTCTTGGAAATTGGTAAGACATCCGTATAGCTGAGGTCTGTTTTAAGAGTAATCAATTTTCTTTCAACCAATAACTCTACTAAGCCAACCCTGATAGCATAATGACTCCTAGTAAATTTGACTTTGCTTTTGTTATCTTTCTTATAATATAGCTTGTTTCAAACCCATATTCATTGATTGAACTAGTACAGTAGAATCAATATGTTGGATCAAAGTAGAAACCCCCAGGATGGATAAATCCTGTAAACATTTGAAGGCTAAGCCTAGTACATGAATCATGACTACCTCTAGTGTATACCGACCTAAAACATGAATATAAGCTTCATCCTTTTCTGATAGACCCTTCTTAATAAGATACTACTTAGCAGTAATCATATCTCTACAATTTAATAGTGGAATCAAGTTCGGAACACTTTTAAACACACTATTTTTCATCTAAATTCATAGTAAGATCTTCTTTTTTTTTGTAAATCTAATAACTCTTCCTGGCTAAAATATTCACCTTGAGATAATAAAAATCTTTTCGAGTCAATCAACTCCTTGACTGCATTGTGATAAAGAGTCACTTTGGACTATTGGAAGTGGACTTGTGAGATATCGAATCAGAAATCTTGTTGTATAAAATATTCCAGAACAAATGAATATTTTGTGCTTGGCTTGAATTATAACCACTTGAACCAGAAAACGAAGAAAATGGAACCATCCTGTATCAGACAAAAATGTTGACTAAAAGAGATGTTCGATGATAAAAATGTTTGATGAGAAAATTGTCCCAAAGATGTTTGATTATAAAACTGTTGCAAAGATGTTTGATGAGAAAACAAGAGGAATGGTTTCAGGGATCTCCTCGCAAATTAGAATTCTTGCCTTACCTCATGCTTTCCTGACCTATAGAGTCTGCGAGTTCTTTCACCTTCCTGACCTTCAACTCTCAAAGATGTTAGATGAAAGTGGAAAAAATCTGTTAGATGAAAGCATTTGAGCCATGCATGGCCAGAGGTGTTTAGCCCCTCCTAGTTGTATGTTAGCTAATCCCGGCATAATTGTGAAATTCAGAGTATTCATGTGTTCATTTATCCTTTTTATTGAGGAGTGGGCAAAGGTTTGAGGAATGGGAAATTTCCACTACCCTAAAGGGGAACACTTTTGGGCATGTACTTCTAGAATTCGTTTTCCTCCTACTATGATTTTTTTGTGGTTTTCTCTCCCGTTTCTAGACTTTTGGGATTAGTATGAATCGTAATATGATCTTTTCAACCATTCCTCTCCCGTGTAACTAAAATAGTTCTCTACCAAAATATGCATATTCTCTTTTACAATGTCAGAGATTGTTGATGCACTTGAAGGAATTCTGGATTTTAATCATAAATATCCTTGCAAGATTTGTAAATTTCAAAATTCTCTTGCACAACTCATCCTCTCCTTTGGTTAGATTAGCGAAGTGGACATGTCATTCTACTTTTAGAAGAGTGTATTTGTTCTAGAATTGAAGGGTCATTTCTTATAGTATAAGGTCTTTTTATGTGTGTATCCTGGTAATTCCTTTTATCGAGAATATGTTATATATGGATGTTCCTTGCTATCAAATCATGGAGACAGACTAAAATATCAAGAACTCTTTTTGCCGTGGGTCGATAGAAACTTTCTTCTTCTAAGGACCAACTATGCACCTTGTTTGTTCTGAGAAGCTCAATATTGTGAGGTTGTTCTTGCCATGTTTTGTTACCCATGATAGAGTGAAAGGGAATTTGTGAGGATAAGGCAAAAAGAGACAATTTAAGTAAGGTGGAATCTGGGAATCCGGATATAACCAATTGCATGGAGTGGTTGGAAATAATTGAGGATATAACAAATTACCTACGCTCCACGTGAAGGAGGTGGTCCAGGAAATAATTGATTGGTTCTTCCTATTCCCTAGATGAGTACTCAAAAAGAAATTTAAAAACAAATTTTACATGTGGAGGTCGTATGGGCATACACCTAGGTTGGTAAATGCACACCTATGGAAATCTTTAGGCATAGCATAGGGAGGGTAGTCATACCATATAAACGGGATGTATTATTTCCCATAGTATATAATAAACTTATTCTAAAAGATATGATAATTATAAACTTTAAACCATTAAGAAACCATAGTGGATACATCTTTTTGGATGTGCTAGTAAAAATGCTAAGGAATAAGTATATCAACTAGCGTATAAGAATCAGTCCCTCAAACAACAAGTTACTCTCAATTCAGGGTATAATATTGCAAAAAAATAAAATAAAGTTAGGGTATAAGCTTGCAAAAAAATAAAATAAACCTAGTTAGAGTTGTGTAATGAACATAGGGTTATGGTTCAAAGTAAATTATTGCGTGGGAGTTGTGTAATGAGTAGAGGGGTATGGGTCAAATTAAATAGGTGGTTGTTTTACCCATCATATAGTTACTCAAGCAAAGACAAAAATGTGTTGAATTGTAATTATATTAATATTACACAAGAATTAGTGTAGGAAAAAAAAATTATGATATATTGATGGTAGAGTTGTGCCAAATGTATAAGAGCTAGAGGTTCAATCTTAGGATTTAATGGGCTCTATTATAAAAATGAATATGATCCCATATCATTGGTGTTATGCCATCATAGCCGTTAGATGTGTCTATATTTATACAAGTATCCTAAGACGTATTATTGTTAAAATTTATTGGGAAGTATTCTTGGAATACGGAAAATATCCTCTTAGCTGGTAAACCTACAACAAAGAGAAAATGAAGGATTCATAGTTACTATTCAATAGTCTTGTAGTTGTTCTTTATCCAATTTGGTTATGTCTAACCAAGTTAATCTAGGTGATGTCAATCTTTTAGAGCATTAAGTTATTTTACAGTCTTCTATTGTGTCAACTAAGATTTAGAATTTATAACCAAGTTAATCTAGGTGATGTCAATCTATTAGAGCAGTACGTTATTTTACAGTCTTCTATTGTGTCAACTAAGCTTTAGAATTTAAAGTTTCTTATGAAAGCTATAGTGAAAAAATGTCAAAGTTATATTTAGCTAAGATCTAGGAATTCCGTAGAAGAAAAAAAATATAATAAGGGGGATTTGTTCCATCAAAGTCACATGGTACTTTAGTTCTAGTTACATAATCTAAGATAGGAGGACCTTCTCTCTATAGGAGACTGGTGTATGTATTATGACATAAGAAACTATCGATTTCTCACCAATAAATCAACATTCCATTGGCAAGTACCTATACTGGAATGCCCCTTTGACATTTCTCATTTATGGATTGCAGGGCATCAAACCCTCAATCAAAAAAAAAATTGGGTACCAATTATCAAGCTAGCCACACTTATGCTTCAACTCAATTTTTCACAAAATTATATTTGTTTCCTTAGGAAGGAGAGACTTAGTACTCCATAAATCTAATAGAAATAATGATTGGCACTAGTGTATATGGGAAACTTTTGGTTTCACTGTGATCTCTTATAAGCTTAAGCCTAGTAATGTAGGTTAATAAGATATTGTCTTAGAGAATAGTTCATTATTGCCAATATGAAATAAGTGGTAGGAGTGAGATATACCACAACATTAGTACTAAACATATTTAGTATGCACTAGTGGATTGTGATAATTGTGGAATGGCTAGTTCCTTATTGCCACTATGAAATAAGTGGTAGGAGTGAGATATACCACAACATTAGTACTAAACATATTTAGTATGCACAATGGATTGTGATAATTGTAGAATGGTTGGCTACATAAATAGACTACCTGATTTGTGTGTGAATAGGAATTGGAAAAATAATATTTTTAATCTACTCAAATAATTTGATCCCTTCTTACAAGATAAAATACTCTAGTGTTATTAGTCAAGAAAATAAATGAAGAAGAATCTATAAGAGGAAACATAGTAACCTGATACTCTAAATAACACATTGAGTAACAAATTAAATCAGATAAGATAGGGTACATGCATACCTATAAGAAGACTTTGACATGGATTGGTAACATATTAAATATCTTCTTCTGGTTAAACATATTTAGTCAAGGTTTTAATTTATTCTATGACAATTTTTCTTACAACAAAGTTGAAATATATATCTTAGAGAATATAATATAAAGAATCCTGATTGATTAAGTTAAAGGCAGACTACAACATTTTCTATCGGTGATCGTTGAAAGAAAAAATCAGCAATACTATGATTAATGTTTTTTTCAACTCCCAAATATATAGTTTACAAATGTGCATTTAAAATGCAAACATCAAAAGGCATAGATATTTTAATTCTACTAGATTTGTATTAGTATTTTTGAGCAAATTTATGTTTACAATTATTTATTTCTTTTTGGTGTTTATAAAATGATTATGGAAATTTTATTGGTGAAAAAACCAAATTTTATTTTTACAATTCAAAAATAAAAATCTATTGTAGGCAATCTAATTATGTCACTAAAATGATAAAGAAGAGATGATAAATCCACATACATCATTACCATTAGATCCTAAGATCCTAAGATTACCCTCTCTCTCTTCCCTTTGTCTCCTCTCTCTTCTCTCCTCTCCTCTTTGTATTCACTCCTCTCCCCTCTCCCTCTCTTCCTTGTCACTCCCTCTCTCTCTACCTCTATCTCTATATTGCATTTTTCTTCCCTCTCTCTCTCTCCCCCCCTCCAACTCCATCTCTCTCTCCCTCCCTCTCTCCTCTCAAATACCTACTCTCTCTCTCCCTCTCTCTTGCACCTCCCCCTCTCTCTCCCTCTCCTACACATCACTATCTCTCCCACTACCCTCGAGCTTTGTCACTATCTCCCTCCACTCTCCTTCTCTCCACCCTCCCCCTCTCCCTCTCTCCATCCATATGATGGATAATTTTCTTTCATTGTAATCAATGCTATATTCATTTTCTACTCTCTCTCTACCCTCCACCTTTGTCACTATCCCCTCCCTCTCTCCGTCTCTCCATCCATATGATGGAGAATTTTCTTCCAATGTAATCAATGTTATATTTAATGTCTACTGTCTCTCTACCCTCCACATTTGTCACTATATTTCTCCCTCTCTCCATGATAATTTTTTTTCAATGTAATCAATCTTATTGTTCAATGTAATAAATCTTATATTTACTATTTAAAATATTTTACATCCCAAATTTTTATTGTGAAATGAGTTATGGTTTTTCTGGCATGTGGTATAGATGAGCCATAGTATTGGCCCATGTTATTGTAAAAAAACATCTTTACATGTTAATAATATCCATGGGAAAGTGGGGGGTGGATATCCATGGTTAAGAAACATGTTTTTGTTGTAATTTTCTTGCATGTATTAAGTTTTATGTGCTTATTAATTAAATTTAAATAGGGTTATATTTTCATTATGAGTCCCTACCAAGGGAGGACTCTAACAATGGATTTTTATGTTGTCCACTATTAGTTTAGCATTGGCCAAGGCAAATTAAAATGTTTAACTTTTAAAAATAAATATTTATTTTTCAATATCATTAAAAAGATATTTTTTCAAACATTTTATTGGACCACAACTTTAGCATCTTATTACATCCTTTTCCCAAATTCCATAAGTTATGGATATGGTATTCATGCATGGGTTTTTGATATCGGTTTAGTGATTTTTTATTATGATTATTTCTAAGAAATCCATCCAAACATAAAATACTTCGATATAACTTATACTCAAGTAAATAACATATCTACCTTTAATTACTTACCACCATAATTTAAGCAATTGTTTCCATTAAAAGTGGATAGGAACAAGATGTAAAAAATAAACTTACTCCAGTTACTTCCAACCATTATTTATAATTTTTTTCAATGCTTATGCATGAGTAAAATTGTAAATGTGTAGAATTTATATTGGTTGCTACCCACTAGAATTTATGCAAGTTAGTTTTTTCTTGAGCAACCGATTTACTTATCTACTTCAAATATCTCTCCCTTTGCAACCAATTTACTTATCCACTTCACGTCTCTCTCCATTTCTCTCCCACATCCCTATGTCTCTCCCCTCCATTTCTTTCTACCCTCCTACTCTATCTCTATATCCCTCCCTCTCTCCCTCACTCTCCCTACTCTATCTCTATATAACCTCTCTCTCTTCCCTTTCTCTCTCTCTCTCTCTCTCTTCTCTCATTCTCTCTATCTTCGTTACTCTCCTATTTCCTCTCTCCCTTGTCACTCCCTCTCTCTTTACCTCTATCTTTATATGTCCTTTTTCTTCCCCCTCTCTCTCTACCCCTCCAACTCCACCTCACTCTCCCCTTCCTCCCTCCTCTCTCTCTCTTCATTCCTCTCTATCCCTCTCTCTTGTAACTCCCTTTATCTCTCTCCTCCATTTCACTCTCTCTTTATCTAATCTCTCTCCCCTCTCCCACTCTTCCCTACCTCTCTACTTCTCTGCCCCCTCCACCACCTCCCTCTCTCTTCGTCCATATGATAGAGAATTTTCCCTTTATGTTATCAATATTATATGCAATGTCTAAAATATTTTACATTTCAATTTTTTATTGTGAAATGAGTTATGGTTTTTTGGTATGTGGTATTGATTAGTTATGGTATTGGGCCATGGTATTATAATAAAGATATAGTATTCATACATGATTTTTAGATATTTGTGTATAGATTTTTTATTATTAAGTTTTGCATGAAAACAATTCCAAAATAAAATACTTGAAAATAAAGTATATTCAAGTAAATAACATATCTACCATCAATTATTTCACACCATAATTTAAGCAAGTCTTCACATGAAATAATGGATCCCCCATGTCCCATAGAAACTGTGACACATGAAAATTCAACTCTGAACCTCACTCCCACCCTGAGTTCCAAAAAATACGAAATTAGAAACCCAACATCTAGTATTGACACCTTCAATTCAAGAATTAGCACTCCTGAATCTGCCAAAACTTCGTTGAGTCTGAAATTTACAGAGGCAAGATCTAAGGTTGATCTAAGAACATCGCTCAAACAAATCTAGAGATTCAAGTCAACAATAATAACACCCTCGGTTGAAAGGCCTACTCCATGGAAGCTAACTTCCAGTGGATGCTGACATGGATTTGTGGAGGCCATGAGCATTGCTAAGAGATACCAACATGATTGGTTGGGTAATGATTCTAGGCCGAGCTACCAAAGACATGCTAGTGTTGAAAGGGTGGTGGAAATGTAGCTTGAGAAGTTGTCACACCTCCATAGCTAATAAATTTTTTTTTATTATGGTTAATTCATGGGTTGAACGTTACCGTGCATAACCTTTGGAAAAGTAGCCGCAACAGACTATGGTTATCACCCTATGGCACCATTAATTTCATTTAACATATGGCATGGTTGTTAATTGATAAGCTGATGCATAAGTCTTATCTGTATATTAATACTATTGTTGGAAACCACGCATGTAGACCACGCGACAACCAGCCAAGGGGGCGACCTTCTCCTCTTCCTTGGGCCATCACATGGCAACCTTATCCGCATCCGGTTGGAATTAATTCCCTGTCTGGCTCCATTCTATACGTGGCCGGCGGGCAGTCCAATCCCTCGACTTGGGCGGCATATCTCACTCCATCCATGGCGGAGATCATCCCTTGCCATCTGACGGTGGCACTACTTCATTGCTTTCCACCTATTCCACCGGTTGTGTTGGTTGATGGCTCATTTGGTTTGGCAGCTCACCACGACCTGCTCTGGCTTTTCCCATGCATTTGGCTCCAGGGAGCCAAACCCATGAACCTTACTCGATTTCCAGTGGTTTCGCCATTAACCATTAGGTAATTTTGCTGCTACATGGTTCTGTTTTGTTTCGCTTCGTTTGGTATACGTTTTTTTTCGATTTACTAAGGGATGACTCACTTTGCCAGGGTTCCTACACACTACAGTTTAAATGACCTTGGAGGCTTCCTCGGCTCCAAGACGAATGTTTTCATACGATGGTGGCAAAATTTCCTTAATGGGTAAGTCTAACATAGATGAGAACATTCTCCTGTGATTATCTTCTACAGTTCGCATGTTTCAATAGTTATCTAACTTGTTTGCATGATCGTTTCCATGTAGGCTGGGTGCTTGCTCCTCAGGCGGTGTCCCAGACTTGATTAAGGAAAATCCTACTGCAGCATGCCAGAAGTCCAGGTACGAGAGTAGCCTTCCAGTCGTGGCTTGCCTGTTTGACTCGAGGAGTGGTTCTTCCAGCTTCTTTCATATTGTGTTAGTCTAATGGACATTTAGGATAACTATTGGAGCAGTAGATGTTTACATCCCCTCATTGTTCTAGGTTTTCTTTTATTGTAAGACATTTGTAATATGTTTTCTAGTCTTGGGCGTCCGACGACAGTCCCCACTTCTTGGACATTGTGGTTGTATAGTTGGAATATTCACTGCGCCCTTGTTTTCGGCATGATGATACTCTTATTCTACTGGTCTATAATTTATTATTTCGAACTGTTGTTTTTAAATGCACAGATGGGTTCCTTATAATATTTTGTTTTAAGGAAAAGCCGTGCCACGGCTAGAATATATAGAAATGTAGTTTTTTTTTGTTATTTAATTCATATCTTTAAAGATATCAAGAATTTTGGTTATATTACTGAGAAAAGTATAGCTCTGTGGTGTTCTATTCGCTCGATTTTGTAAATCAATTGTTTCATATGCATGCGCCTTCCCAGTGAAAGGGTCCAAGCTCCAATTTCCACTACAAATCCTAGTTTTCCTTCCCACTAGCTCCTGCTGCTGCTAGATCTCTGTCTTGTTTATTTGGTAGTGTTCATTGTTGAAGGGTAGCGACCCTACCCAAAATGTTAACCATTCATGCCTGGTGCTCAGGGTTTCATTTGGGTTCTTTCTCGTTTAAGCATTGGTCGTGGAGTAGGCCTCCTGCCACGCCCACGCCGTGCCTGTTCCTACCCTATCACAAGGGTACCCTTCTTGTGTCACCCTAAACCCACACTGATCTCGGCTTTCTATTTAATGGTATTTCCAGGTTATTGCACGCTCGTTGAAATGCGAATGAGGGCACTATCATTTATAATTATTATCTTGAGAAAAACATTAACCTTACAATTGCAAATCGGCTAGAATATATACTAAGCTTTTAATCGGTAGATGTACATGTTTTTACACGAGTCTGCTCACATGTTGCACAACATTTCTCAATTTTGTTATTAATATTTCATAGGGCCGCCAACCTAATTCTCTATGTTTTCTAAGGGTCTTTCGCTTGCTTTCATTAACTGTTGCATGGAACTAAATGTTATAATTGGTATGGTACCTTTCATGTTGTTACAACTAGAAAACCAAACTAATTTCTAGGCTCCAGTCTGAGGATAGTTTATCTGGGAAAATTGTTTACTTGAAAATTTCTCTAATCGAATTCAAACTGCTTTACAGTAGGTTTAAATGTATTACTATCCCGAAACAGTTCATCGACAGGGTAGTAGGCTTGAATGTAGTACTATTCTGAAAATAGTTCATCGACATGGCTACCCATCCCCATCGTTTCCTATCTATTTGAGTACTTTTACAGAAAATCTAAAAATAACTGTGACCCACATAAGTTGAATAATTTTCTAGTTTCAAGTCAGTGTCATATACCCATATCGCTTCCTATAGGTGTGCCTCCCTCTCTGTGCTGAGATACGGTCACCTCTGCTCTTTGCAGCTAGTCAACCACCCCACCATGAGATTGTCTTTCAAGACCAATCTCCCCCCTAGCTTGCTCAAAGACTACAGTCTTTGCAAGTTGCATGCACTCTGTGCTCTTATCATCTGATCATGACCAAACATGGTAAGCCACCCCTTTTCCGCACTGCCTGTCCTCTACAGCACAATGTTCCTATTTCCCCCCTTTATTCCCTTTTTCCTGGAACCCATTACACGGTTAGGGAGGGGGGGGGGAAGGTGGTTAGGGTTTTGCAATTGTTTCTTTATTATTATTCTTTAAAATACATTAACTTCTCTCCTTAGAATTTACATGACATCCTTGTTACTAGGAAATCATTTCTCATTTCCATTTTCTGAAAGAAAAAAAAAAAAAAAAAAATATATATATATATATATATATATATAGATATATATATATATATTAATTAATTCATGCAATAGATAATAACCATCATCATTTTATTTGTTTCCTTTTTTAACTGAGGTAAATAAAAATATTTACAATAGTCTAGGGATATGACATCTGCCCCTCCTGAAATTAGACATCGTCCCGATGTCCTTCGGTTCTAAACAGCCCTAGGTAAGCCTGTTTCATGAGTTCTTCATCCTCCCAGTCGACCTCATCAGGCCCAAAGTGCTGCCACTGCACTTTAACTTGGGTAATATCCCACTTCCGCAGTGTGACTTCTCTCCGATCGAGGATGCTGAGCGGTTCGACCTGGATTTCACCTTCCAGTTATACCTGCAACATGCAACATCCTAAGTCAGTTTTCTTATAAGATAAAACATTTAGATTGATATATCAGAGATAATTCTCACCTGAATCTCCTGCCAATTAATCACATGTTTAGGATCATAAACATATTTTTTTAACACAGAGACATGAAAGACGTTGTGGACTCGTATGTGACTAGGCACAGCGAGCCGGTAAGCCACTGGAACAATTCTGGCTAAGATCTGGAATGGCCCACAATAGCGAGGTGCCAACTTAGCACACTCGCTCCACTGCAATGTGCTCCTTTTTGCTCATATTCTCACATACAAATGATCTCTAACTTGATACTACTTAAACCTCCTTTTCCGGTCAGCGAGGTTCTTCTACCAATCCTGAGCTACCTTCAGATTAGAACACACCCTTTTAACCAGCTCCTCCATCTCCTTGAGCATTTCAGGACCGAACATCAATCTGTCTTCCAATCCACTCCAGCTTGAGGGGGTGTGGCACTTCCGCCCATACAAAAATTCAAAAGGGCTCATTAGCAACGATGTGTGGGAACCATTATTGTATGTGAACTCTACCAAGTGTAGATAGCCCTCCCACTTGGTTGGTTGTTGCATCACATACGCCCTTAAGATATCTTCCACTACCTAGTTCACCCGTTCAGTTTGCTCGTCGGTTTGAGGGTGATAAGATGTGCTAAAGTTCAGCTGAGTTCCCAATTCTTCAAACAATGTTTTCCAAAAGACCAATGTAAATTTTACATCGTGGTCTGAAGTTATTGTCTTTGGTAACCCATGCAACTTAAATATGTTTTGCATGAATACATGGGCGATCTAGATAGCTCTATATGTAGATTGCACCGGTATAAAATGTGCTGACTTACTTAGCTTGTGCACAACCACCATGATGGAGTCGTTATTTTTCTTTGACTTAGGCAAACCTGTTATAAAGTCCATAGAGATGGTTTCCCACTTCCATTCCGGGATGGGTAATGGTTGTAATAAAACCGCAGGATGTTGGTGTTCTACTTTAATTTGCTGACATTCTAGACATCGAGCCAAGTAACCAGCCACATATTTCTTCATACCCAGCCAATAATATTCTTTCCGGAGTGTAGTGATCATCTTTTGATATCTTGGGTGTCCAGCATAATGACTCTTATGATACTCATCCAATATCAGATTTTTAATATTGTTCTAATTGGGCACGTACAGCCTTCCCATATAATACAACATTCCAACAACATCCAAGGCATATTCTGGCTATTTTTCTTTGCTGGTTGGTAGCTGCACTTGCTGTTTTATTTGCTAATAAACAACATCTTGTTCAGTTGCCTCTTTAATCATTTCCTTGAAGGGGCTTTTCCCTTCACTGCAAGAAACCTCGTATATGCACTGCAAATTCCGACTCAAAGCATCAGCCACCTGATTCTCCTTCCCCTTTAAATGCTTGATCTCAAAATCAAAACTGCTTAGAAAATCCACCCACCGTTCTTGCCTTGCATTTAGCGTGGGCTGGCTAAAATATTTGGTCAGACTGTGGTGGTCTGTCAATAACAGAAATTTGTTTCCCAGAAGGTAATGTCACCACATTTTCAGGGCGTGAATCATAGCTACCAACTCTAGATCATAAGCAGAATATTTCTACTCATTCTCTTTTAACTTCCTTGATTCGTATGCTATCACTTTTCCTTCCTGCATTAACACACCTCCTACCCCTTCCTTACTTGCGTCAGTGCACACCACATACTCTTTACTAGGGTCAGCTATGCTTAGAATAGGTGTCATGGTGAGTAAGTATTTGAGTTGTTCAAAACTTCTTTGACATTCAGGGGTCCACCTAAAAGTCCTTTTCTTTTCTATAAAGATATGATTGGATAAGCGACTTTTGAAAATCCCTCTACAAACCGTCTATAATAGCCTCCCAATCCCATGAAAGATTGGATGTCCACCACATCTTTCGGTACTGGCCATTCCATAATAGTCCTTATCTTTTCAGGATCCACCACGATCCCATCTTTAGTGATGATATGCCCCAAATATTATATCTTCTCTTTAAATAATTCAACTTTACTGAACTTAGCATATAATTGGTGTTCTTGGAGGGTTTGCAATACTAACTTGAGGTGCTCCTGATGCTCCTCCATAGTCCGAGAGTAAATCAATATATTGTCAATGAAGATTAGCACAAATTTATCCAAATACCGATGAAATACACTGTTCATCAAACACATAAAGGTGGCGGGTGCGTTAGTCAACCCGAAGGGTAACACCACAAACTCATAGTGGCCATACCGAGTTCTAAAAGTTGTCTTAGCTATGTCTTCCTGATTAATCCGGATTTGGTGATACCCTGATCGCAAATCAATCTTTGAGAAAACTGTTGCTCCCTTCACTTGGTCGAAAAGTTCATCAATACGGGGCAGAGGGTACTTGTTTTTTATTGTCAATTTTTTTAATTGATGGTAGTCCATACACATGCGGAGAGTCCCATCTTTTTTCTTAACGAACAATACCGGGGCCCCCCAAGGGGACACATTGGGACATATGTACTTTTTGTCCAACAACTCTTGTAATTGCATTTTCAGCTCTGTTAATTCTGGTACGCTCATTCTGTAGGGTGCTCGAGAGACTAGGGCTGCTCCTGGCACCAACTCAATGGTAAAGTCTATGTCTCTTTTGGTTGGCAGCCCGGGAATCTCTTCTGGAAACACATCGGCAAATTCTTGTATCACAGGAATATTCTCCATCGTGACTATTTTATCTTTCGAGTTGGCATATCCCACTTGGAAACCGTAAATCTGACATCCTTTTCTAATGCATTTTGCTAACTGTGTGGCAGTTATGGGCCGAATCTACACTAGCCACTTAATCCCCTGCATCTCTTGTTTTAATCCAAGTTCATCCTTATAACTGAGAGTCTTGGTTTTACAATTAATTATGGACCAGTGGTTTTCTAGCCAGCCCATACCAATCAATATATCATATGAGCCAAGGGGAAGCACATTTAAATCTACTCTTATGGACTGTCCTGCTATTTATAATGGGCAGTTTTTTACCTTAGCCATTACTCGTCTTTTCGCCCCTATTGCCAACTAAACTAGCCAAGGATCCTTAAACTTAACAGGTTGCAACTTACATTGCTCCACAATTCTAGGACTAATATAACTTAATGTTGCACCAGGGTCAATTAAAACAGTTACAGCAAAGTCTAAGAGTTTACCTTCAAATTCCACCATGGTCAGCTGGTACTCCGCCTGGCGGTCTTCCAACGTGGCATTAATCTTTGGCAGACTCTGTCCTACATCGCCGACTGTAGAGGCTTCATAAACCTGGGAAACCTGTTCTTCTCCTTTTCGCTGGGGACAGTTTTTCACATAATGGGGTCCACCACAGCCCCAAAATTGCACTAAGGTCCTTGCTATCCATTCGCTGTCTACCCTCCCCGGTCGTTCATTGGTTCTGGACTCATTGGGGGGCTTTAATCGGAGCATATTCTTTTGTGAGTTTTTGTTGTTTTTCCCTTTGGCAAATACTTTTTTACCTCCACCGCGATTACCTTTAGTATTTCCAGCCAACTTGCTGCTTTTCTTATCAGCCCATTTCTTACCCAGTATTTCTCCCTTTTGCTTGCTCTGCTAGTAGCAAATTCAAGCCTTGCGTATAGCCTCGTCCATCGTCTTCGAGTTTTCAAATTAAATTCTTTCCCTCATACTCAAGGGTAAACTACTGAAAAACCTCTGTACTTTAGCTTTTTCTTCACATATATAGGGCACATATCGGAGTAAGGAAGAAAAACGAGTGATAAATTTGTCCATAGTTTGTTGCCCCAAATGCAAGTCATGAAATTCCCTTGCCTTCTCATCATAGAAGTGCTCAGTCAAGTACCTTTCCTTAAAGTATCTTTGAAATTTCTCCCAAGTGATATTCTATTCGCTTACTCCGCTTACCATCCTAACCTCTTCCCACCACAGGGTGGCCTTTCCCTATAATTGGAAAATGGCCAACCATGCCTTAAGATTGTGATCGTATTCATATAGCTGGAAGTATTTGTTCATATTAATCAACCAAGCCTCAGCTACTTCCACCTGTTCTCCATCAAAGTGTGGCGACTTGATTTTACGGAATTCCCCTTGCAACTCTATATGTTGCCTCTTGGATGTCTACTGCTCGGAAGCATTATCTGAGAACTCCTCCTCCCTTCCTTTTAAATCTCCGAGTTCTGTGTGGTTATTCTGTTCTCCTGACATTATTTGTTGCTTAGCACTGGGATTCGGTGGCTGCTGATTTTGTCTGTCGGATAGGCTTTTTATGATCCTCTCCTGTTCCATAGTTAACCTTGCATTGTCTTCCCGTAATCAAGCCATTTCATTTTTCAGCTCTTGTACTGTCTCCAAAATTTCCAGATTGGTATTGCGCGCCTCCTCACCCAGTTGTACCCATAATTCGGGACTGTTTCCAGGTCCCGTTGCAGGTCCCTGACCCGCCACAAACCTGTGTGACGCACTGTCTGTTCTTCTCATATTGTCAGTCCTCTATTTCCTGTGCTTACACAAAACAATTAACAGCGGAAGGGTTATCACATTATCTGTTCCTTTAACTACTCATTAAAGATAATATAAGTTGTATATACACAATTCTGTTGATAGTTTTCAGCTTTCAGTTCCCAGAGGCCACAGTTTTTGTAACGTGGCTCTGATACCACTTGTCACACCTCCATAGCTAATAATTTTTTTTTATTATGATTAATTCATGGGTTGAACATTACCATGGATAACCTTTGGAAAAGTAGCCGCAACAGACTATGGTTATCACCCTATGGCACCATTAATTTCATTTAACATACGACATGGTTGTTAATTAATAAGATAATGCATAAGTCTTATCTGTATATTAATACTACTATTGGAAAGCACACATGTAGACCACGCAGCAACCAACCAAGGGGGCGACCATCTCCTCTTCCCTGGGCCATCACATGGCAATCTTATCCGCATCCACTTGGAATTAATTCCCTGTCCGGCTCCATTCTGTACGTGGCCGGTAAGTAGTCCAATCCCTCAACTTACGCGGCAGATCTCACTCCATCCACGGCGGAGATCATCCCTTGCCATCCGACAGTGGCACTCTTTCGCGGCTTTCCACCTATTCCACCGGTTGCGTTGGTTAACAACTCATTTGGTTTGGCATCTCACCACGGCCTGCTCTGGTTCTGCGCATGCATTTAGCTCCAGGGATCCAAACCCATGAACCTTACTCGATTTCCAGCGGTTTCGCCACTAACCATCAGGTAATTTTGCTGATACATGGTTCTGTTTTGTTCGGGTTCGTTTGGTATACGTTTTTTTCGATTTACTGAGGGATGACTCACTTTGCCAGGGTTCCTACACACTACGGATTGAATGACCTTGGAGGCTTCCTCGGCTTCAAGACGAGAGTTTTCATACGATGGTGGAAAAATTTCCTTAATGGGTAAGTCTAACATAGATGAGAACATTCTCCTGTGATTATCTTCTGCAGTTTGCATGTTTCAATAATTATCTAACTTTTTTGCATGATCGTTTCCATGTAGGCTAGGCACTTGCTCCTCAGGCAGTGGCCCAGACTTGATTAAGGAAAGTCCTACCATAGCATGCCGGAAGTCTAGGTACGATACTAGCCTTCTGGCCATGGCTTGCTTGTTTGACTCGGGGAGTGGTTCTTCCAGCTTCTTTCATATTGTGTTAGTCTAATGAACATTTAGGATAACTATTGGAGCGGAGGATGTTTACATCCCCTCATTGCTCCAGGTTTTCTTTTATTGTAAGACATTTGTAATCTATTTTCTAGTCTTGGGTGTCCGACGACAGTCCCCACTGCTTGGACATTGTGGTTGTATAGTTGGAATATTTACTGTGCCCTTGTTTTCGGGATGATGATACTCTTATTCTACTAGTCTATAATTTATTATGTTGAACTGTTGTTTTTAAATGCACAGGTGGGTTCCTTATAATATTTTGTTTAAGGAAAAGTCGTGCCGTGACTGGACTATAGAAAAATGTAGTTATTTTTTGTTATTTAATTCATAGTCTTTAAAGATATCAAGAATTTTGGTTATATTGCTTAGAAAAGTATAGCTCTTTGGCGTTCTATTCGCTCGATTTTGTAAATCAATTGTTTCATGTGTGTGTGCCTTCCCAGTGAAAGGGTCCAAGCTCCAATTTCCACTACAAATCCTAGTTTTCCTTCCCACTAGCTCCTCCTGCTGCTAGGTCTTTATCTTGTTTATTTGGTAGTGTTCATCGTTGAATGGTAGCGACCCTACCCAAACTATTAACCATTCATGCCTGGTCCTCAAGGTTTCATTTGGGTTCTTTCTCGTTTAAGCATTGCTCGTGGAGTAGGCCTCTTGCCGCGCCCATGTTGTGCTTGTTCCTACCCTATCACAAGGGTACCCTTCTTGTGACACGCTAAACCTGCACTGATCTCGGATTTCTGTTTAATGGTATTTCCAGGTTATTGCACGCTCGCTGAAATGCAAATGAGGGCACTATCATTTATAATTGTTATCTTGAGAAAAATATTAACCTTACAATTGCAAATCGGCTATAATATATATCTGCGATTTTAACCGGTAGTTGTACATGTTTTTACTCGAGTCTGCTCACACGTTGCTCAGCATTCCTCAATTTTGTTATTAATATTTCATAGGGCCGCCAGCCTAATTCTCTATATTTTCTAAGGGTCTTTTGTTTGATTTCATTAACTGTTGCATGGAACTAAATGTTATAATTGGTATGGTACCTTTCATGCTGTTACAAATAGAAAACCAAACTAATTTCTAGGCTCCAGTCTGAGAATAATTTATCTGGAAAAGTTGTTTACCTGAAAAGTTCTCTAACCGAATTCAAACTGCTTTACAGTAGGTTAAATGTGTTACTATCCCGAAACAGTGCATCGACAGGGCAGTAGGCTTGAATGTATTACTATTCCGAAAACAGTTCATCGACATGGCTACCCGTCCCCATCATTTCCTGTCTATTTGAGTACTTTTACAGGAAATCTAAAAATAACTGTGACCCACAGAAATTGAATAATTTTCTACTTTCAAGTCAATGTCGCATACCTGTATCGCTTCATGTAGGTGTGCCTCCCTTTCTGTGCTGAGATACGGTCACCTCTGCTCTCTGCAGCTAGTCAACCACCCGACCATGAGATTGTCTTTCGAGACCAATCTCCCCCCTAGCTTGCTCAAAGACTACAGTCTTTGTGAGTTGCATGCACTCTACACTCTTACCATATGATCATCACCACACGTGGTAAGCCACCCCTTTTCCTCACTACCTGTCCCTTACAGCACAGTGTTCCTGTTTTCCCCCCTTTTTTCCCTTTTTCCTAGAACCCATTGCACGGTTGGGGGGGAAAGGTGGTTAGGGTTTTGCAACTATTTCTTTATTTTTATTTTTTTAAATATATTAACTTCTCTCCTCAGAAGTTACATGACATTCCTGTTACTAGGAAATCATTTCTCATTTCCATTTTCTGAAAAAAAATAAATATTAATTAATTCATGCAACAGATAATAATCATCATCCTTTTATTTGTGTCCTTTTTAACTGAGGTAAATAAAAATATTTACAATAGTCTGGGGATATGACATAAGTCTTCTCGAAAAGTGTTTGATTTCTAACCAAAATCCTCATGACTAGTGTGGGCCTACGAGTGAATTGTTTGAAAAAAGCTTCATTATAGGCTTGGTGCCAAAGCAGATTCCTTTGGCTCCAAATACTCATGTCATTCAAGAGTTGGATGTTAGTGGTAATTTCAAGGTCTAAAAATTCTCAATTTTTTTTAAAACCCTATTTGGTAAATATTAGTGCCTCACTATGTGTTCATGGAAGGTTGTATTTTCACTTACGAAGATAATTTATAAGCTGACATGTATTCGAGTGTGGATTATGAGACTCCTTTATGAGGGGAGGGAATTAAATTTGGAAAAATCTTAGAGGGATTGTGGCATCAAGAATGATGCCTCTATCTCCCTCATTATCACATTGCAAGGAGGTACCAAAATAAAATGGGGCATCCTTTGACTCTAATTCCCTCCCATGTAATGATACTCTCAACTAAGGCTCTAGATCCCAACCTTGAATGCTTTTATTGGCTAGGCCTTTGTGGTTGAACATTAGTTGGAAGCTTTAGTGCTCTAAATGAATGAGAGGATTCATTTTTATGTTCATTGTGTAGTCATATGTTGTGTTAATGGATTCAACCCATCCTATTTCACCCTCAATGACTGGGTTTTTAGAATTGGACGTAGAACATAGATCTGTTATTCTACTATAAAGGTTATTTTATTGTCAACTTCAAGGATATTTAAGATTGAAAGATGGTTTCTGAGCAAGGTCCTTGTTTTTGTTTTTGGGGTCAAGAGTGACTCTAAATCTAGCCATGGTTTCCATAGTTCATCCCACAATCCATGAAGACTCTGGCCACTTGGGTAAGACTCCCAAACTTATGCCTCTAGTGGTTTCAACATGATTTCCTTGAATCTATTGGAAACACTATTGAAAGTTTTGTCAAATTACACAGTGAGAAACTAACCAATGAGATCATCTCATTTACCTACACCTATGTTGAACTAGATTTAAGTGTTGGTTTCTCATATAAAATAATTCTAAAATGGGGTAGAAAGGAACATCATGAACCTCTAGACTATGAAAACAAATCTTTTAGGTGCAAAGATTATCAGCAGCCCAATTATCTTAAGAGTGTTTTACCTCTGGTAAAACCCTACGGTGGATAGCTTGATCACAAGGTATCTTCAAACATCAAGAAAACAACAAGTAATAAGAAGGAAACCCTAAAAGGGAAAATACATTTCCTGATTCTTCACCCTTACAAGGTCCTATGCAGCCCATGGTTGAGTCCTCCCACTATGGACAAAGAAAATTCATCAACATTAATTGTGGCTATAACCAGCTCAGAAAAGTTTACCTCACTAGTTTGATCATTTAGATAGCGATAGGGATGTCCCACACTCTAGGAGGTAGTAGTGATGGAAATTTCATTGAAAAACGAGGATATGTCATTATCCTTAGATGTAACTCATAAATATATAGGATGGGTAGATGTCAGTAGGAGAAAGGGGAAAAAAAAACCCTCAACACCTCTTATATTGGAATGAATATTTTCATATATGTTTACAGGTAGAAAAAGTGCTTAGTATGTTATACTTGGTTGGAGGAATGATCTCCCAAGTATGTTATTTTTGTCTAATATTAATTAGATGTACTCAATAAAATCAATTTTTCTATCCATTGAAAATTTTGTATCCACTTAAAAAAAAAGTCTTTGTTTTAAAAATAGATAGAAATCAAATATAAAATCAAAACAAAAACATGTTATATTTGAAGATCATATTAAAATATCCTTCAAAACTTATGGATTATAAAGCATAATTACAATATTGATAACTTCAAAGTAGATCTCCTAATTACCCCAAATAATTAAGAAGGCAATGAAATGAAACCAGCTAATCGCGTGTACAGAATGAGATGATTTTGAAATTATGGTTAAGCAAGAAAGGTTTTAAATATTAACATTGTTTTGTTTATTATATGTTTTTCATTTAACTTATTAGGTTTATTATGTGTTTTTCTTTAACTTATTATGTTTATTATAGGTTTTTCTTATTATGTTTATTATAGGTTTTTCTTTAATTTATTATTTGGTAATTTTAATTTATTATTAGATAATTTCAAAAGGTTTAAAAAATTATTATTAAATTATTAGAATTTATATTTAACCAATTTTATATAATATTAATATCATTAAAACAAATTTCATGAAGAAAAAAACAACTAATTTTATTAATAGCAGTTACATATTTTATGGATTTTACACATGAATAAGCACCCTGATCCCGAAACCAAAAGGCTCCCAATGTGATTCTATCCCAATCCCCAATAGATAATGATTCTTATTACTACATAATTTTTTTTCAAAATAGTGTATTATGTAACTAGGTAAATTATTTATGACGATAAGGCTTAAATAATAATAGTAGTTGATATATATGGTATAATTATTAAAGACCAACTTTACCTATTATATGGACAAAATATTATTTTATTATAATATTACTTTTTACCTATTATATGGACAAAATATTATTTTATTATAATATTACTTCCTACCTAAATGATAAAATATAAATAATATAAGTGATTAATGTGATATGTTTTCTAATTCAATTTTATCGGTGAATTAATGTAATTGTAATTGTGAGTTAACATAGACTATGTTATATTATTTTTTATTATTTTTATATAGTAATTTAATATTTTGGTTATATGATGTTAATGTGCATTTGATTATATACATATATATTTATGTTTAAGATGAAGAAATAGATGATTGTTTTCTTGTTTTTTATTTTTTTTATTTTTATCTTACTTTAAATCTGATTTTATTGTTTATTGTAGTTTGGTTTTCATGGTAATATAATTTTCTCATTATACTATCATATTTATTTATATATTACTTGTTTAGCTATTTAATAACCTTATTGTACTTATAACTAGCCTAGATCTATCTTAACCCTTGATCTATCAAGCACTGAGACAAACCATATTTCTTAATACAAACCTCTTTTAAAGTGAAAAGAAATTTGATCCCTCTCGGTACTTGATAGAGCCAGAGTTAAGATAGATGTAGGTTAGTTTTTATATGTACATATGCCATATCTAGGATGGATTCATCTCTCTCTCTCTCTCTCTCTCTCTCTCTCTTCCCTTCTACTATAGTCTCTCCCTCCCTCTCTCCTTCTCTCTCTCAAATGCTCTTCATTCCTTCCTCTCTCTCTCTTTCTATCCTATATCACTCTCTCTCACCCCATCTCTCTCTCTCTCTATCTCTCTCTCTCTCTCTAGTTTACTATCTCCCTCCCTCTCTCCTTCTCTCTCCCCCCCTTCTCCCCCCTCCTTCAATATGTACCCCCTCTCTCTCCATTTCTCTTTCCTTTTGTCTTATCTCCCCTATTCTTTCCCTCTCCCTTTCCACTCCCTCTCTCTCTATCTCAATAACAGTGGTCTTCCCCTAACTCTCTCACCCTCCAATTCCATCTCTCTTCCCCTCACTCTCTTCTCTCCCTCCCCTCCTCTCACTCTTCATTCATCTCTCTCCCTCTCTCTTGCACCTCCCTCCCTCTCTCCTCCCCATCATTATCTCTCTCTCTACATGTTTCAGGGAAAACTAGTGTCGATTCGAACTGCTAGTCCCACTAAGAAGGGTAGCTATCTTAGAAACAAACAATGAAAGCTTTTCAAGAGTTCCTTTAAGTGTGATAGATGGAAGAGAAGAATAGAGGACCAACCTATATCCTTCGCTTTGATCCTTGCTTGATTTCTCATTTCCTTGATAGAATTTGCCACTACTTTCCTACTTGTCCCACTTCAAAGAGTACCTGTAGAGTCAAAGCAACAAAAAACTATCAAAGCATATCTATCTAAAACATCATAAGTAATATGGAATCAGAAACACTTTGACCATACAATTGCATTCATAAACAATAAGATTCACAAATACAAGATCATATGGAGAAAAACTCAAAGAACTTTATTAATAGTAATGTAAGAGAGGATTACAACGCAATTGTCTGATCCAGCATCATCCTCCCAGTTGTAGAAGCCCTCTTCACCTCATGAACAAGAAAATTACCCAACAATGCAATGTCTCCTCTCAACAAACCAACAGCACTTCCTTACAAAATATAAAATTCCAGCCTCTAGATCTCTCAGATGAGTGATCCATTTATAGATGTCTTGCAAGGGTGTGAGTCAGCTCTGGGTTTTTTATTAGTGTCATTCCACTGATAGTTCTTGATTCCACTTGGAGAATTCATGATCTCTTACTCATCCTTGGGCGAATTCAGAGAGGCAAGTGTCACAGGAGAAGTTTCTAGAAGATTCCATGATCATCCACCTTTCAAACTGTCTCTGCCATTTTTCTATCCTCACTCATCACACCTCACAAAAGGCCATTTCAATATGCATCACACCTGGCCAGTTAGGCAGTCAGTATGCATCACACCTTTTCCATGGAGCAGCCTGTATGGTCTATTTTTTTCCAGTTCTGAGAAGTTTTTCAGGTGGAACTTCTGGGAAATGATGTAATCAGCTGACCATGATCCTTTAGGGTATGAAGCAACACTTTTAGGGACTTAAGGAGTCCTTAGTTTATGGACATATGAGTTTGGGGTTGCAGTGCCCAAATATGTCTATAACACTACCCTCAAGCTCTATCACTATGTCCCTCCATCTCTCCTTCTGTATCCCCGTCTACCCTCTCCCTCTCCCTCTCTCCATCCATGTCATGGAGAATTTTTATTTAATGTAATCAATGTTATATGTAATGTCTAAAATATTTTACATTTTAATTTTCTAATGTGAAATGAGTGATGGTTTTTTAGCATGTGTTATAGATAAGCCATGGAATTGGATCATGGCATTTTAAAAAAGCCTATTTACATGTTAATAATATCCATGGGAAAGTGGGGGTGGATATACATGGTTAAGAAACATGTTTTATTGTAATTTTTTGTAAGTATTCAGTTTTATATGCTTATTAATTAAATTTAAATATGGTTATGTTCTCATTGTGATACCCTACCAAGGCAAGAATCTAGTAACCAATTTGTTGTTGGCATTATGAACTAGGTTCTGTCCTTGATGGCAACCTACCTGATGATTTGTCCTTAATGACAACCTACTTGATGATTGAAAATCTACTTGATAAGTTGTCCCTTGACGAAATTCTACTTATCAAAGGTATAAACATAATGTGTTTATAGATGTGAAAGAGCATTTTGAAAAATGCATGGCACTTCAGAGGGAGAGGAATGATAAAGTTGGAAGTTCAAGAACTAAATGTGTGTTCGTCAAGTCCAAGTTTTGTATACATGTAAGTTTTGTGAAGTAGAGTAGCATATGTTTTTTTCAACATGGTATTCTAAATACCAAGGGTCTTTACCATTGTATTGGCCCATAGTAATGATTGTGAAAACACATATTGATCACATCAATGATTACTACCATATGTTATGAAACCAACTCACAAAAAGATAGAAAAGATAGATAAATGCCTTCAAAATCAGCCTCTTCGAGGGGAAAACCTCCTTTACATTACACAAATAAACAATTCTTGGATAATACAAATGACTAAACCTCCCTTCTATATATAGGAGTCTAAGGGGTCACATTATAATCAAGCCGACATAGCAGTAATAACATAAGGGCACAACAATAACAATAGTGAGTTTCTATGGGGCACACTAATAACAATATGGCCACAATAATAACAATAAGGGCTACAATGAAAATAGTAATGCGTGAATCAATAGTATTATAGGGATGTGACATTCCCATATCCTTCCAAAAAGTGTTGTCCTCAAAACTTGAGTATGTTTGGATGATTTTACATTAAATTCTCATCCTCCCATGTGGAATCTTCAACTGATAAGTTCCTCCACTTAATGAGATACTCTGAAATTGATCAATTTCGTAGTTGTCAAGTTCTTGTTTATGTGACCACTTTCTGTTCCAATATGATTTTTCCTTCCTCGTCAAGTTCTAGCAATATTGTTTGAACTGGTAGCTTGTCACCTATAACCTTCTTTAAACATGAAACATGGAAAATTGGGTGCACTCGGGAAGCTGCAGGAAGCTCCAATTTGCATGCCATAGTACCAATCTTTTGCAACACCTTGTACGGACCATAATACTTTGGTGATAATTTATTATCCTTCTTAGCTTGCTTGAGGGACATTTTTTTATATGGTTGTATCTGTAGGAATACCCAATCACCTACATTAAAACTTCTTTTGCTGCGACATTGACCTACTTGTTGTTTCATTATATTCTGTGCCAATGTGAAGTTATCCTTTAAGAGTTGGAGAGCTTGTTGTTGATGCTTGATGTGATGTTCCACTGCTTGAACCTTATAATTTCTCTTAAATATGATGTGATAGATGGTGGATGATATCCATAAAGTGCCATAAATGGGGTCATTTTTGCTGCAGTATGGAAGGAAGTGTTATACCACCATTCAGCCAGAGGCAAACATTTGACCCATTGTGTCTGTTTATCAGATACGAAGAAATGAAGATATCCTTCCAAACATTTGTTTACTATCTCAGTTTACCCATCAGATTGAGGATGACAAGATGAGCTATGAGCTAACTGAGTATCGAGACAAGAAAATAATTTTGTCCAAAAATTTCCAGGGAAAATGGGATATCTGTCGCTTAAAATAATCTTTGGGTTTCCGTGTAGCTTTTGAATTGTTGCAATAAATGTAAGAGAAATTGTACTGGCCTTAAATGGATGCGATAATGCACAAAAGTGTGGATACTTGGTAAGCCTGTCAACTACCACCATGATGACACTCTTTCCTTCGAACTTGGGTAAACCTGTGATAAAATCCATTGAAACCTCCTCCCAATGTTGGCTTGGAATGGATAAAGGTTGTAATAGACCTGGGGTCTTAATTGTTTCAACTTTATTTTTTTGCAAACCAAACATTCCGCCACAAACTTTTGAATATCCGATTTAAGGCCATCCCAAAAAATTTCCTTCTTAACCCTGTGGTAAGTTTTTAAAAATCCCAAGTGCCCTCCTAAGGGAGAAGTGTGAAATTCCATAAGAATCTTTTGTTTGAGTTGGGAATTCTTACACAGGTATACGTGATCTTTGTACCATAACGAGTCATTTTTCCAGCTAAATGTATCAGATGTACTCAGATCTTGTTGTAACATTTGAATGAGTGCCCACACTTCTTCGTCATTCTTCCATTCATCCCTTTCTTTGTTTGTTCAATCTGGTTGGATAATAGAAATGGAGCACATCAATGCTTCGACATCCTCATCCTTTCTTGAGAGTGCATTTGCCACAACATTTTTCTTCCCTTTTTTGTAGATGATTTCAAATTCATAAACCAACATCTTTGTGACACATTTTTGTTTCTCTTCAGAGGATAATCTCTATTCTAAAAAGTATCTAAGACTATCATGATTTGTTTTTACCTTGAAGTGTCTTCCCATTAGGTAGGGTCACCATTTCTTAAGTGCATCTAGTATTGCCAACATTTCCTTCTCATAAATATCTTTGTGTAAATACTTTCCTTTGATTGCATGACTTTCGAAAGCAATGGGTCTTTCATCTTGCATTAACACAACACAAATTCCATTCCGTGAAGCATGACATTCCACAATAAACATTTTTGTGAAGTCCAACAAAGATAAGACCGGTGCTTGGAACATTGCCTCTTTAAGATGTTTGAAGGCCTTTGTTTCTTCTGGAGTCCATGAAAATGCATATTTATTCAATAATGTTGTTAGAGGTGTTGCTATTCTCCCATAATTCTTAACAAACATGCGATAATACCTTATCAACTCGAGAAATCCTCGCAGATGCTTTATGGATGTGGGGATTTTCCATTACTTAATGGCTTTAATTTTGCTAGGGTCTACCTTAACACCTCATGAGATACAATATGACCCAAATATTCCACCTCTTGTACTCCAAAGAAACATTTGGAGCTTTTTCCATATAATTGTTTCTCCTCCAATAGTTTGAGCACCCTATCAATATGTTGAACATGATCCTTCCAAGACTTGTTGTAGATTAGTATATCATCAAAAAATACTAACACCTTTTTTTTAAGGAAGGGTTTGAAAATGGAATTCATCAAACCTTTAAATGTATAAGGTGCATTGGTAAGGCCAAAAGGCATGACCAAAAATTCATAATGACGCTCATGAGTTCTAAATGTTGTTTTCGGAATGTCTTTAGTCTTCATTCTGATTTTATGATATCCTAAACGAAGATCCAACGTGGTGATGTAAATTGATCCATGCAATTCATCCAATAATTCATCAATGACACGAATGGGAAATTTATCTTTAATAGTGAGCTTGTTGAGATCCCTATAATCTAGAGACATGCGCCATGATCCATCCTTCTTGTGCACCAATACTATTGGAGCAGAGAAATAACTTTGACTAGGTTGAATTATACCAACCTCTAGCATTTCTGCAATCATACGTTCAGTTTTACTCTTTTGGGCATAGGGATATCTGTACGGCCTGATGTTTGGAGGAACACTTCTTGGAATCAAATAAATAGCATGATCATGATCACAAATAGGTGGTAGGCCTGTCGGAGTCTCAAATAGCTTGGAATGATTGTCCAAGAATTTTTGAAGATATGGAGGAATAGATGATTTCGATGTGGGAACCTCTAGCGAACATAAATGTGCAATTAGACCTTGTTGTTCCTTCTTTAGAAGCTTTATCATACCATTAGAGCTGATTATCTTTCTCAGTTTCCTTGCAATACCCCTTAATTCAACCTCATTTCCTTTTGCACAAAATTTCATGAAACGTTCTTGAAAATTAAAAGCTATTGTACCCAAGGATTGTAGCCATTTGACTCCTATTACAACATTAGCACCACCCATTGGAATGGAATGCATTGAGCTATTCAATACATATGCTCCCATGGATAGCTTGGTAATATGACACTTTCCATAGAAATTTATGTTTTCTCCACTTGCAACCATCACTTGACACTCTGGTGCTAGATATAGGAAGCAATTCAATTCCTTGGCTATCTTACAATGTATAAAATTATGGGTACTTCTCGAATCCATCAACACTATTTCCTTTTTCTTCTTGGTATGTCCCTCTATCTTGATAGTTTGAGGAGTGGTAATTGCAGCCAATGCACTACAAGATATGGTCAAATTCATTTCTTCTTTATCTATGGTTTGTTCCTAGAGCATATCCTCTTCTTTTGACATTTCTTGTTCCTTTTCTTCCTCCTCTTCACAATCTATGTAGAATAATTTATTCTCAGCACACTTGTGACCTTTAGTGTATTTGCTATCACAACTGTAACAAAGCCCTTTCGCTATTTTTTCTTCCAATTATTGTGTTGTCAACCTTGTAGGTTATGGAAGGCTAGGAGCAACAACACTTCCATCTTTATAGTTGTGAGTGGTAGGCTTTTTGGATGCCATAATTTTGATTTCCATTTTTCTTTCTAACCTGAATGCCTTCTCCAATGAATCAGGTTCCCAAAGACGAACCTCATGTTGGATATTATCCTTTAAAGTCCCTATGAACATATCAATCATATGCTCCTACGGAATATATTTTACCCTTATGTTCAATTTTGGAAGTCCTCAATGTGCTCCATCATTGGAATCTTTTGTTTTAGATCTGTCAATTGGCTAAAAAAGGTGTTTCTTTTTGTATCCTCATAATGTGCTATCATTTCTTCCATAAAAATTGCCCAAGTAACAATTTGTTTACGAGAGCGAAGCCATCGATACCATACAAACTAATTTGGTTCCAAATATAAAGTTGCAATAGTTTCAATATGTACATTTTGTATGTTTTGCACATTATGGAGATTGAAAAATTACTCCATCTGTAGTATCCATGTTCCAGGATCCTTATCATCAAACTTCCTCATTGTTATCCGGAAATCTAGTGTCCACTCGAAGCTGCTAGTCCCACTAAGACTGGTAGCTATCTTAGAAACAAACAAAATAAAACTACTTTCGTTTTCCTTTATGATAAGTAGATAAGAGGGGAATGAAGGACACTAACCTCAGTCTTGCGCTTGGTTCCTTGCTCGGTTCCTCTCCCTTCTGACAGATCCTTGCCGCTTCTCCTTCATCTACCCAGCTTCAAAGAGCACCTATGGAATCAAAGCAGCATAATACTATCGAACAACAGAGATCTACAATCATAAACCATATAGGACCAGATATATATTGACCACACAAATGCATATATCATCAAACACACAAGAATGTGGAGGAAAACTTGAATAGCTTTATTAATATCAAGAATAGAAAAGAGGATTACAACCAATTTTTCTGACCTAGCGTCATCCTCCAGCATGAAAGCCCTTATTTCACCTCATGAAAAGCTTAGATCACCAAACACTATGATATTCCACCAAGAAACCAACAGCACTTCCTTACAAGATTCAAAATTCTAACCCCTGGATCTCTGGGATGAGGGATCCATATATAGATGATTGCAAGGGGGTGAGTCGGCTTCTGGGATTTTTATTAGTGTCCTCTCTGATAGTTCTTAATTCCACTTGGAGATTGATTATCTCTTACTCATCCCTGGGCGAATTCAGAGAGGCAAGTGTCATAGGAGAAGTTTCTGGAAGATTCCATGACGATCCACCTTGCAAACAGTCTCTGCCATTTGTCTACTCTCATCCATCACACCCTATAGAATGGCTTTTAAGTATGCATCGCACCCCTTTTCACTGAGCAGGTGGGATGCATCACACCCTCTGCACTGGGCAGTCTGTATGGTCCAGCTTTGACCAATTCTGAGCAATTTTCTATGGAGAACTTCTGGGAGATGATGTAATCATCTGACCTTGTTCCTTTACGGTATGAAACAACACTTTTAGGGACTTAGGAGCCCTTGGTTTATGGACATGTATGATTGGGGTTGCAGTGCCCAAAAATGTCTATAACATTTGCCGCCTAAAGCATGAGGTCGTTAATCTTTTGATGTCGAGTGAAATGCTTTATCATGAGGATCCGATGTTTTTTCGAGCTGGAAGGCGACCTGGAATAAGATACAATACAATAAATTATCTTCATAATATTTTTCATGATCTAGCTGAGGTCGGCATTCCCATGCTCAGCTTTATAAATTCATTTTCATGTACATGAGACAGATAACCGTCTGTGTGGCAGACTGATGGTTCTGATAGAGTCATCATCCTTCGATTCGGATGATCATCTGTGCAACAACAATTTACATTTGATGTCTTTATTTTCCTGAATATATCACAGCCCGGATGGATGAAACTAGATACGGGCTCTTCAAACTCGTCCAATCTTCACTCGGAGTACAAGTCGATCCATGTGAAAGATGTTCTGGAGTCGAACATGGAAAGACATCGCCTGATTACCAGCCAATGATGTAAGTTGTTAACAGGCGCAATAGGAATCACCAATAATGATGATGACCCTCAAGGTACTATAGTAAAATTCGCGTGGTGTGAAAAGGGACTTGGTGTCAAACACCACGAAAAATATTTCGGTCGAAGGCCATTGATGTAAACCTGTCGCTGGAAGTGAGAAACTTGCCATTGAGGCATGCAAGCTTCAAAGTACTGAAAGGGTTGTTCCTAAGTTGACTTCTTGGATAACGAGATGATGTCGACAAGAAGTGACCCGTCGTAGGAAGGCCTTAATGAATCCTACATCTATGACATGGAACGGAGTAAATGATTTTTGGAGGTGAAAACGATATGATGATACAGGGTACAGGGTGGCGGTCATGAAAGAATGGAGCGTGAATGTATTGCAGCGGATGAGACACAGGTGAATTCTCTGAGCGACTTCTCTTGAACATACCGGTGACACTGACGTGGATTGGTAGTGTTAACCCCAAATATGGATGGTGTGATGGACCAATGGTGATATGACCGGTGAACGGAATAACCCAACCCGACTCGGATGTGGAGTGAAAGTGTCATGTTCAAGAGCGACTTGTTACCAATAAAGTTTCTTCAAGTTTTTCTTCCCAATTTTTCCCAAGTGATTGCTGATCAGTACCTCTTTATTTTTGTCAAGCTTGAGGAGGATAATATATGCTTGTTCTATAATTTTCCCTTCAGGCAAAACCGTCGCTATGTTTTAATGAGCCTAGTGACAGTGAAACTTGTTCTTGTCTATATGGACAAGTTTTTCACTATTCGGTTTTAACGAGTTTAACGACAAAGATAACACGGTCCTTTTCAATTTTAGAGAGCCTGAAAGGGATGTAAAGGAAAATCCAATAATCTTTTTTTGTCATATAATCCCTTAACTCCAAAAAAGTATAAAATAATATGAAAGGGATGAATTTTCAGTAATTTTAACGAGCCGAACAAAACAAGTGCTCGATCTTTTTGTGTAATAATCCCGCAGGTCCAAAAATATTAAAATCTAGAGGAGGGATAGCACTTCCAGTCGCTTTAACGAGCTGGAGAGGCCAATCGCTCAGAAAAAATTTCATATTTAACGAGTCAGATGAAAAGAGCTTAAAGGAGACTCATCTTTTGAGGAACGAGTAATAATTTCAGGTAGCAACTGATTCCAAGTAAGGTTTGGAATTTTCCATTCACGGCAGTGTCACAAGGATGGCTAACAGGATCACTCTTCACAGCTGTTCCTCAAAAGGGGTAAACAATCAAATGGAGGTGAATCATCGGCTAAAATAGAGTGGATTTGATGGTAAGAACACGACTAGGGCTCAAAAAGCTGATGATAATGCATTCACTACGGTTATTTATCTGAAATTGGTACATTTTTTAATGAGCTTAAACTCTATGGGAACGTTTGCTCATTGCTAACGTTTAATCTTTAACGAGCTTGAACTTCGCATAAAAACTACTCGTTCCAGTCGTATAATAAGGATGTCTCATCGATAGGTTCAATTTTTAAGGAGCTTGCACCATTCGAAACTTTGCTCCGAATCCTTTCATTATGCAAGCTAGGAACGACCAATCCTATGAGTTTAAAGGGTTGAGAAACTACAAACTAAGAAAATAAATGGTCGCTCTTTACTTTCAGGAAAAAAGGTTTGCATGCCCCCAGGTATAGTGAAGTAAAGTTCCCAGGTTACCATTTAGAAGTTCTTGTATTCGCAAGATAGTTTCCATCTGCACAGCAGACAGAAACACTTCCTCGGCTTAGTCCATCTGGACAAAGGCTCCAATCACCTAACCTTGATGAAAAATCTTATCCCGGTCTAACTCCCTCTTCCTACACGGATGGGTGTCAGACCAGTCTTAAATCTTTCGCAGAAATTTACCCTATACCCAAGGTTTTCCTGCCGAAACAGACCAGGGTGCATGCCCCCTGGGTTTCAGTCATGTCCTCCCGAATCACTCGCGCTCTTTAGGTGGATGGATTGGAGATTGATGAGACATTCCTTGTGTGAAAATACCATTTAGGGATGGCATTTGACTATTAGCTATGTGTGAGCCGGGGAACGAAAGATGGTCTGTTAGTCACGCCCAAGGAGTAGATTATAATCTAGAAGTCCTTGGACTACCATTACGTTCATGTAAACTATTTTCCTTCTCAACGTTATAGGTACATTGGGAAGGATCCCTAATGGTTGACTGGTTCCTTTGTCGAAGCCTGTCAGATTTCTCATCTCAGGCAGAAGCGATGGTGAACCAAGTGCTTCCCAAGTAGTTGAGGAAAGGATACTCACAAAATCCCCTTCATCTATGATGGTACCGACCATGATCATTTTGTAAGCTTGTACAATGATTCGGAATGGTACATTAGCCGGTACACGGGTTCTACCTATTAGATTCCAATCGAAGGAAACAACTAGGTTGCTTGGAGGGGGGACCGAATAGACGACCGGATATGACTCTAATGATCTTCCTTCCTGCGGTAAAGGAACAGGTAGATTGCCCCCATGTTCATCGGAGTCTGTGTTTACGAAAAGAATTTGAACGGTGTCGTTCTCATTCTCTTCAGTGATTGTGTCATCTGAAGATGGACCTTCCAAAGACAAGACCGGGTCGACTGCCGCCTCAACCTTTTGACTTTCGTCTGGTATATATTCAGCGGGTTTATCTTCAATGATAGATTCTTCGACCGACCACAATGGCGTGTCGATTGGATTTTCAACTAGTGATGGACTCGGCAAGAGTTTCTTATATCCAAGAGGAAGCTATAGCGGTGAAGCTGGACGGTTATCCAAAACTCTTTTAGCTTCATCTAGGAAAGGACAACGGTGGACGACGTGATCACCTTCACACAGTGTATAAGGAAATATACATTTCCTTTTCTGCCCAAATGCTTCGCTTTCACTAGTTGATGGTGTACTTTCAACATGATCTTCAGAGGTTGATGACACCAGATTGTGCAAACGAGGAGACCAGTCCCTTAAGATCCGAGGGATGCAAGGACAATCTCGATGATAGTGGTCTCCTTTGCAAATGACACATGGAGATTTAGGCTTGGATGGTGTAGTGTGTGGATTTTCACTAGACGATGCCCGGTTACCCCTTTTTGCCTTTGGCTCCTTCTTCTTCTTCTCTTTCTTCTCCTTCTCCTTCTTCTCCTTCTTAGTTACTTGATTTTTGGCTTTACCAGCTTTATCAAGCGAAGAGGAAGGAGGAGAGGGAGAATCGAACGAAGTAGAAGGTTGGGGGGTAACTTTAGTATCATCCAGTTGTTAACTCGATTGTTCAGGAATCACGGTGTTCTGAATGATGGAGGTCGAGAAGAGCCATATTGGCAAGCCAATCGTCAATCCTGGAAGTGACAATGTGGCCATATGAGGTGCACCAACATCTCCCCAAGAGGAAAAAGGACTAGGATTTCCTCCAAGGGGAAATCCTTGGTTGGTGGATTCCATTTTTCTCAACCTAAGACCAACACAGGAATGGTGATATTATTCTGATTAAAATAAATTTTAGACGCTTTGACACAACTTGTTTTTTCAATTTTTAAGAGTCGAGAAAAAACAAAAGATGACTCTAGTCGCCTTCGATTTATAATGAGCCTAAAGTGACAAGTGCTCATATGGACCTTTTCCTTTAAGGAGTCTGAAAAGGAACAAAAGGGACTACTCTGGAAATCTAGACAGAGGAATCACCAAACCAATCGCAAAACTGCGGAATAATTTTTACGGTACAGCAGTCAATCTTCCCGAATGTTGTGTTCAGTACATTTTGATCGATAGGGCGGTAGACACAGCTTCCTATGGATAAAGGATATAGCCTATTGTGGTCTCCCAATATATACTCGATAGTATGTGGGAGCACAAGTCCGTACTGGCACTTGTCGTCTCAAAGAGGAGGAATCACCCAACCAACAATGAAAGCGACAGTTACCAGGGTTCACGACGCCGGAATACGTCTCTAGCCTAGACTTCTAGATGTTGTGTGTTAGGTTCCAAAGCGTTTTTATGTTCATTGAATTTATTTTACAGTTGATATTTCTTAAGAAATTTTCCTTTCAGGTTCACCGTGTGATGTAGATATACAATTCCTAAAATGCAATCTAAGATGATAAACAATCGTTTAATCTTCTTTTTGCAATGAAAATCCTAGCTACTAAAGAAAGAGAGACGATATTCTTTCAACATAGAGCAGAGAGCACACACTAGATGCACAATCCTAAATCAAACCAACAAACAGTCTAAATGAAAATGCACATGCATGTATTTGTTTTCAGCTTTCTTAATGTGTGAATGACAAGAAGAATGCTATGTACAAATCTGAATTATCTTTTCAGAGCGACAGTACTAAAAAATTTCTCTTCAAAAACGAAGGGAAGATAATGATGACACTTTGCTGTTTTGAATTGAAAACTGCTTTTGACACTTGAAGAACTACAAATTCAAATCAAATATAAGAGTAACTGTATAATTGACCATCAAGAAAAATAGAATTATTTTCTTTGACTGAAAATTACACTTGCGACACTTTCAAATCAAAAGACGACAGTTTGATTATGCTACTTCTTTGTAAAAGAGAACTGAAAATGGCGCACAATATATAAAAACATTCACAGTTCTTTACACAATGGAGGTGGAATGATGGAAAGGAAGGGAGTTTCCACAGTGGCATACTAATCATAGACAGCAAAACTCCTGAATAAAGCTGAAGAGAGTGAACACAGAAACCAAAATTTGAGAGCAAAAGAGGTCTTGTATGATCAACGCACCTGCAACACAGGGAAATTGCGATGTAGTGCACCTACTACACACGGGAGGTGCGATGCATCCAAATTCCCAAGAGGAGAAGGTGCGATGGTCCAGGGGTGAGACTTCAACTGGGTTCCGGGTCACATTTTGCAGCTCAGTTCAGGGATTTAGGCCGAGCAAGTGATGTTCAGTAAATATAAATCACAGGGGTTGATCTAATGAGGTTACTAGAGCCACCACTAGGGAAATTAGAAGGTTTTAATATTGATTTTTCAGTTTATAAACAAAACCCGGAGATAGACTGAAGCAGCATTGATCTACTTTGCACTTGCATAGAAAATGCAGTTCGAAGGCTAGCTGGCTTAACTTCAGGCTGCGTCTGTAAGTTTATAAAACAAACAAATATAGACAAGCAAACAATCTATTCACTCCCCAGTGGAGTCACCATTTTTTTATTGGGAAATATAGTGTCCACTCGAAGCTGCTAGTCCCACTAAGACTGGTAGCTATCTTAGAAACAAACAAACTAAAACTACTTTCGTTTTCCATTATGAGAAGTAGATAAGAGGGGATGAAGGACACCAACCTCAGCCTTGCGTTTGGTTCCTTTCTCGGTTCCTCTCCTTTCTGACAGATCCTTGTTGCTTCTCCTTCGTCTACCCAGCTTCAAAGAGCACCTGTGGAATCAAAGTAGCATAATACTATCGAAGAACAGAGATCTACAATCATAAACAATATAGGACCATATATGTATTGACCACACAAATGCATATATCATCAAACACACAAGAATGTGGAAGAAAACTTGAATAGCTTTATTAATATCAAGAATAGAAAAGAGGATTACAACCAATTTTTCTGACCCAGCGTCATCCTCCAGCATGAAAGCCCTTCTTTCACCTCATGAAAATCTTAGATCACCAAACACTATGATATTCCACCAAGAAACCAACAACACTTCCTTACAAGATACAAAATTCCAGCCCCGGGATCTCTGGGATGAGGGATCCATATATAGATGATTGCAGGGGGGTGAGTCAACTTCTGGGATTTTGATTAGTGTCCTCTCCCTGATATTCTTGATTCCACTTGGAGATTTATGATCTCTTACTCATCCCTGGGCGAATTCAGAGAGGCAAGTGTCACAGGAGAAGTTTCTGGAAGATTCCATGACGATCCACCTTGCAAACTGTCTCTGCCATTTGTCTACTCTCATCCATCGCACCCTATAGAAGGGCTTTTCAGTATGCATCGCACCCTTTTTCACTGAGCAGGTGGGATGCATCGCACCCTCTGCACTGGGCAGTCTGTATGGTCTAGCTTTGACCAGTTCTGAGCAGTTTTCTGTGGAGAACTTCTGGGAGATGATGTAATCAGCTGACCTTGTTCCTTTAGGGTATGAAAAAACACTTTTAGGGACATAGGAGCCCTTGGTTTATGGACATGTATGATTGGGGTTACAGTGCCCAAAATTGTCTATAACACTCATATCAATTTTTGGAACATGGTGGGTCTTCAATCCAATATTAGAGTCTATGAAATCATGATTAACATTTCTTTTGTTCTCACCATGAGTTTCCTTTACTACCATTTCACCATTAGTAACCATTTCTTGTAGCAACTTATTCAAATTTATCTTCAATTCTTCCATATTAGCGTCCATTCCATTCATCTTAGCGTCCATTCCATTCATCTTAGCCTTAATGCCATCCATATTAGCTTCCACGCCATCCATCTTAGCTTATACTCCATTCATATTAGCTTCCACGCCATTCATCTTGGCTTCAATTACCTTTTGTGAGGGTGAAATTTGTTGTACTTGGTCTTGTAATTTTGATATATCATGTTGCATTTCTTCCTCTTCTTCACAAGTCATGCTAGAGATTTCAATTTTCTTACTAGTTGTTTCCATTTTATTTTTTTGAGGCATCAATTAATGCTAATAATTCTTCACTATTCCCTTTAAATTCCTTCAAACTAATTTTTCAAACCAAACTTATGCAAAATTTAAAAAAACTACACACCTTTTTTTCACTTTGTAAGAGATTGATATTGAATCTGTTGTATCTTTGTAACTGCGGATCTTGAATATATGAAATCGTGTCCTACAATATCCCTTTGAGTCCTCTTTCTAACCCCATGAGCCTAATCAATATTCGATTCTCCAAGGAAGAGTAATGCCAAATCTCCCATGGTGACCTGATTATAGACTAGTTTAGGAGAGCAAACTTGTACTAAATGCCACGTGTCATTGTTTCAATCTTAGTACCTGAAACTAATATACAGAAAACTACTGGCCATTCGCTTTCTAAAACTTCTTATGAAATTTCAATCTGATGTTCAAAACAAAAGTTATGATGATTTTCCCCAAGTCACTTGTTTGGAATGTAATTTGGGAGTCTACCAAAACCCTAACTTCCTCAGATCATATCTCAGAAAATATAGCAAGACAAGCTCTGAAATTTGGGCCTGAAGTTTAGAACAATTTTGGCTCAATTTTTTTATCTTTTTAGCTTCTAAAACATCGCATAAAAAATTTATAGTGAAAATTCCACAATGACCTATTTGGAGTAGCGAAACCATAGAATCTAAAGCTCTCATACCAAATGTTATGAAACCAACTCACAAAAAGATAGAAAAGATAGATAAACACCTTAAAAATCAGCCTCTTTGAGGGGGCAACCTCCTTTACATTACACAAATGAAAAATTCTTGGATGATACAAATGACTAAACCTCCCTTCTATATATAGGAGTCTAAGGGGTCACAATATAATCAAGCTGACATAACAGTAATAACATAAGGGCACAACAATAACAATAGTGGGTTTCTATGGGGCACACTAATAACAATATGGGGACAATAGGGGCACAATAATAATAATAATAAGGGCTGCAATGACAATAGTAATGGGGGAATCACTAGTATTATAGGGACCTAACACCATCCCTAGTGTAGTTTTGACCTGTGGTATTGGATAAAGGCTAAACTATATAAAGTGAAGATTAAAGGGCTAGATGTGAAAGTGAAAAGGATTTTTGATGAATACTTCAATCTGAAGTATAATTTCATTTCAAGGGCCATAATTGTCACACAGATCTCAAAAAAATTATGCATCGATGAATAAAATGACGGATTAGGATCAGGAGACCTTAAATGACTTTTCATTGTATGATCTACTGATGGATTGACTAGATCTCAGTACAGACGTATGTTTTTATCTCTAAATATTATGGTCTCAGTCTTTCTAAACTTGTGAAGAGCTACACAATTTTAGGTCAAAATTTGTAGATCTATACACTGGTTCGTCTCAAGAAAAATGCATATACACGCGGGTTCACTTCTTCAAATTCACGTATATAAAGTAAGGGTTTTTGTTCATAAATGACTGATCAACTTGATCAGTGCTTCTGTTTCTCTATTGTCTATCAATGATGTCCTCATATTGATATTGGTCTAAAGTAGAACTGATTGAATGATGAAGTTGAATTTGTTTACATGTTGATTAGTTGAAAATATTATTGATGCTGCTGAGTGTATGAGGGTTCTATAAGCTAACATAATATTTCAAAATATCTTTGGTCAACTCTGTGTCTGATTCAAAATTACAAGTTTTCAGTTTTTATTATATTAATACCTGCATGTGGGTTTCTCTAAAAAAAAGCGTGTATGCATGCGGGTTGCCTTAAGTGAAGTGGCATATACATTTTGGCATTTTAATGATAAGGGTTGCAGTTGATTCTATGTGTTGATGCACTATTATGAGTTCAGTCCTGTGTATTTTTTATAGTGATGTAGCTATTCTAATTGACTGGTTGAGTTTTGATTAAGTGTCAGTTGATTGGATTTCAGTGATTGGTATATTCAGTTTTGTCAAAGGTTGATGATTGTATTACAATGATGAGCTACAATTTGATTGTTAAGTTGAAGTATTGATATTGGATCCAGTGTGAAAATTTATGAAACATGGTCCACGGGTGTTGTTGAGGGTTGGAGCCTTTGGTGAGGAAGTCAAAGCTTCCTGCCAGTAATAGCTGGTAATTAGATTAGGGGGTTGGATCTCCCTTTCGGTAGGATCTTTTTATGAAACTATCTCACAAAAATATAGAAAAGATAGATCAATGCCTTAGAAATCAGCCTCTTCGAGGGAGAAACTTCATTTACATTACACATATGAAAAATTATTGGATGATACAAATGATAAGGCCTCCTTTCTATATATAGTAGTCTAATGGGTCATAATGTAATCAGAACTAACATAACAATAATAATGTAAGGGTGCAATAATAACCATAGTGGGATTCTGTGGGGCACAATAATAACAATATGGGGACTACATGGGAACAACAATATAATAAGGAGGTTGCAGTAATAACAATAAAGGGTTACACTAGTAGTATAGGGACCTAACATGCCCCTCTCCTTCAAAAAGGGTTGTCCTCAACGCTTGAGTAGTTTTAGATGCTTCTCTATAAAATTCTCGTCCTCCCACGTGGAATATTCAATGGGTTGGTTCTTCCACTTGATGAGATACTCTGAAATTGATCGATTTCGTAGTTGTTGATTTCTTGTTTCTGTGACTGCTTCAGGTTCCAATATGATTTTTAATTCCTCGTCAAGTTCTGGCAATATTATTTGCGCTGGGATCTTCTGCAACTTTTGAATGAGTGACCACACCTCTTCATCATTCTTCCATTCATCCCTTGCTTCGTTTATCCAATCTTGTTGTATAATAGAAATCACACAAAACAATGCTTCCACATCCTCATCCTTTCTTGAGAGTGCATCTGCAACAATGTTTTTCTTCCCTTTTTTGTAGATGATTTCAAAGCCATAAGCCAATATATTTGTGACCCAATTTTTCTGGCCTTCTGAAGATAATCTTTGTTCTAAAAAGTATTTAAGATTATCATGATCTATTTTTACCTTGACGTGTCTTCCCATTAGCTAAGGCCATCATTCTTAAGTGCATGTAGTATTTCCAACATTTCGTTCTCATAAATAGATTGCTTGAGATGTAGCCGTAAAAATACCCAATCACCTACATCAAAAATTCTTTCATTCCAACGTTGATCTCCCTGTTGTTTCATTTGATTCTACACCAAAGTGGTGTTATCATTTAAAAGTCGGAGAACTTGTTGTTGATGCTCGATGTGATATTTCACTACTTGAATCTTTTTCTTCTTCATATGTCCTTATATCTTGAGAGTTTGAGGAGTGGTAATTTGTTCCAATGCATTATGAGATATGGTGAGATTCATTTCTTGATGCTCAATGTGATTTTTCACTTCCTGCAACAAGAAACAAGGAACAATAAGAATCTGTATCGACTATAGGGATATAAATCGAGCTTGTCCAAAAGACAACTATCCTACGCCTTATATCGATCAAATTATTGATGATTGTGCCGGAAGTGAAATGTTTTCCTTCATGGATGGTTTTTCGGGCTATAATCAAATCAATATTCTACCTGCCGACCAACCAAAAGCGGCATTCATTTGTCCATGGGGGACATTTGCTTATTGCAAATTACCTTTTGGACTTAAGAATGTCGGGGCCACTTTTCAACGGGCGATGTCTTACGCATTTCATGACATCAAACACATTGTGCAACCGTACCTCGATGATTTGCCTGCTCATTCTTTACATCGAGCTGATCACCTTGTCCACTTACGAGCAATCTTTATGAGGTGTCGGCATTATCGAATTCGGTTGAATCCCCACAAATGTGTGTTCTATATAGAGACGGGTCGATTGCTGGGATTTGTTGTTTCAAAAGCCGGCATTCGCGTCGATCCCTCGAAGGTCGAAGCTATCATCAAATTGCCTCCTCCTTCGAGTTTGCGCCAACTCCAAAGTTTACAAGGGAAAGCAAACTTTTTACGCCGATTCATTCCAAATTACGCTGAGGTCACTAAAGGTTTTACACGGTTGTTGAAACAGAATGCTCAATTCTTTTGGGACGAGATTGCCCAACAATCTTTTGATGCACTTAAACACGCATTGACCCATGCACCGTTGTTGCATCCTCCCAACTACAACCAGGACTACTTCTTATACCTCGCAGCTTCGCATTCCACCATTGGAATGGTGTTAGTTCAAGAAGATGACTTCGGAGTGGAACATGTGATATATTATCTTAGTAGGACATTAAACCCCACTGAGCTAAAATATTCGCATGTGGAGAAATTGGCCCTGGCAGCCGTTCAAGCTATCCAGCGTTTTCATCACTACATTCTTCTCTGTAAAACTACAGTCATTTCGGATTGCAACCCTATGATTTATATTTTTAAAAAACAACTGCTAGGGGGCAAGTACTCTAAATGGATCGTTATCCTCCAAGAGTTCGACTTGGAGTTTGAGAAGTCCAAGTCTAAGAAATCCTTAGTTTTTGCGGAATTGATGTGTGATTTCTCGCGTGCTGACACAGAAACTGTGGCAGAGGAGTCCATTGCAGACGAATCTTTGTTTCTTATCAGTACTTTAGATCCGTGGTACGGGGATATAATCATCTATCTCCAAACCCAAACCTTTTGGCCTGAAGCTTCAAAGTCGGAACGTCAAAAACTTCGGTTTCAATCCCAGCAATACAAGATTATTGGAGATACACTTTATCGCCGGGGGGCAGACTTAGTTTTTCGACATTGCTTAACTCACGAAGAGGTTGAGAGGGTTTTGAATGATTGTCACTCTGGAGCATGTGGTGGTCATATGTCTGGGTATGCCACAGCTCAGAAGGTGTTGCGCGCTGGCTATTTCTGGCCGTCCATGTTTAAAGATTGTATCATTGCGGTCCGGAAGTGCCACAACTGTCAAGTGTTTGATCGCAAGATGCGCGCACCACCTGCTCCTCTCCATCCTATAATTGCCGTTGGTCCTTTCGCCAAATGGGGTATCGATTTTATTACTTGTAACCCTCACTCAGCCGGGGGGCATGCGTATATCATCCTCGCGGTTGATTATTTTACTAAATGGGCCGAGGCGATGCCTACATTCGACACAAGCGGAAGAACAGCTGCAGTTTTCATATTCAATCATATTATAACTAGGTTTGGTGTCCCACAAGCAATCATCACTGACCATGGGAGCCATTTTCGAAACATCATGATGACTGAGCTTACAAGCCAGCTTGGTTTGTGCCACGATAGCTCTACTCCTTATTATCCACAAGCCAACGGTTTGGTTGAGTCTATCAACAAAGTTCTGGTTATCATGATCCGACGAACCATTGGTATTCATCAGTCGAATTGGCACAAAATGTTGTTTTCGGCACTATGGGCATACCGAACCTCAGTGAAAACTTCAACAGGGTTCACTCCTTTCCAGCTAGTTTATGGCTTGGAAGCTGTGTTACCCATTGAATGTGAAATCCCATCACTTCAAATGGCTGTCGAATTACTCCTAGCTACTTCTGAAGAGGAGAAACATTTATTATACTTAGCTCAGTTAGATGAGACTCGACGTGACGCTGAATTGGCAATCGAGACTCACGCGAAGCGAATGAAAGCTCAGTATGATACAAATGTGACCCCTCGAAGTTTTTCGGAGGGAGACCTAGTGCTATTATATGATCAAGCTAACGATAAGCTAGGTGCTGAAAAATTCGTTCCTATGTGGCATGGACCCTACATTGTAAAGCGAAAGCTAGCAAAAGGGGCCTATGAGCTGGTAGATTTTGATGGGGACTCTTTAGGTAAACCCAGAAATGGACTTTACCTTAAGAGGTATTATGCTTAAATGATGGGTATGGAGAATGTTAGTTAGGTTAGGTTTTCTTTCTAGCTAGTATGTTTGTTAGTTTAGTCAGTGTGCTTAGCTTAGAAAGTGTGTTTTTCGTCGTTATTCTGGCTTATCTTGGTTTTACTTTTGATATTGCAGATGTCGACGCCTCTCCAAACATACATCGGATTTGCTGATGGTGCTTGTCGTAGTACATGGAATATCGATTCCGCAGCTTGGGTTATCTATTCGCCCTCTGACGAGTTAGTTTCTATGCATGGGGTAAGCCTCGGTCAAACGACGAACAACATTGCAGAATACAGTGCAGTGGTTGAATTATTAACTGAATCTATTTCATTTGGAATTCCACGTTTGATAGTGAGGTTAGATTCTGAACTTGTTGTATTACAGCTTAATAGAGTATATGCCATTAGAAATCCTGTGTTATTAAGGTTGCTTTTGAGAGTGCGTTTCTTGGAACGTGAATTTGATTACATTGAATATCAGCATATTCCAAGGTCTTTAAATACATTAGCAGATACAATTGCTTCTCTAATGTTGGACAGACATTTACGATAATCATGCAAGTAAATTTAAAAACATTTCATCACATATGTTAAACAAGATAAGCCGGTAATAATGATATATATATAGATAGGAGTGTGTCAAAAAATATACATCGTCTTCGATCATAGGTTGAAAAACACCTTATGATCGGCAAAAATGATAAGTACAAAAAGCCAAAAATGTCATATGTGTCTACAAAAGTGACTAGCCAATCACTGGTGGTGCTCTCTATACAAGACCACTGCCCGCGCTACCCTACACAAGAACCTCCTAAAAGGTCCTAGGACTGAAACCACATAGCGCTGAAGTCGAATAGGAATATCACCTATGGTGGTCTCTGGTATATCTGCTGTCAGACGCTCTAGATCCTGTTCCAGCTCGGCTAAGGTCTCTGCGGCTGCATCCTGTGGGGCTGGTGCTGGTACAGCTGGTACTCTCCTCTCAAAAGCCCGGAGGTTGGCTGGACGCCGTGGACCTACATCTGCAGTTTGAAAATTTGTGCTGTCAGTTTGAGGCGATATATATAAAAACAAAAAAATATATATAATTTGAAAACTTGTGAAAAATGAAATACCTCTGTCGTCCCACTGTTCTCCCTGTGGAAGAACCATGTCCGGATCATTTCAAAAATCCATTCCGACATAAGGAAAGTCCTGAATAGCAAAGACCTGACTCTCTAGCCAGTGAAAGTAACCATCAGGAAATCGAACAACTGTTGCACCCTCATCAGGATGTCGGGCCATTACCGCAACCCATCTCGTCAACTTAGGCTCCCGAGGCGCCCCAACTGGAACTGTAAGATGCTGGGGGACCAGCATTGGAACTCTCTCTAGGGCAAAGCTGACAACTATAGGCCCATATCCAAAGGTCTTCAGTTGCCCTCTCTTTGCCCTGGTTAGTTGGCCCTTCAAATTAGCCAACACAGCATCACACCAGTTGAAAATGGTGCCATGGAAACAGTCTATAGCCATCCACATTTGGGACCCGGTGGCTTGGTGCAAAGCGGCCACGCCGCAAAGTCTGGTAACAGTAAAGGCTATCACCATAAGTTCAGGTCGGGATATGTACTTGATTTCTATCCCTTTCTCATGGTTTTGGTTGTTTCACCACTCTAGTTGGAGACTAGCAAGGGATTGGCCACCCGGCCTAGTCCCGAATAGAGAAAGTTGCTCGCCCCTGTTAGGCAAGCCAGTGAGAAAATATATGTAGGAGGGCTCTATCTCAAGCGGGTGCTCTCCGATGTAGAAACATTGCTCCTGAATGTTCCACCTTTCGACCAGCCACTCAAGAAAAGGCACTTGGCCCCTAATGCCAGCTATGGCCCAGTATTTGTATAGTCCGCAGGCTTTTAATGCATCAATGGAAGGTTGATGACCTATCGCGGCCAAATCAACATCCTCGTGCTCTCTTTCACGCCAATCAAGCATGGTGTGCTCCCTGCACATCATAAAACATCAGTGAGAATCCATAAAATTTAAAAATTTTGGTTTATTTTGGAGGGCCAAGGGTTTCAAATTGTGTTTTGCGGGGTAAGCACCCCGGCCTTTAGGGACAGAGCACCGGTACGCAGGTTCCCTTAAGGCCGGGTGCGTACACCCCATAATTTTCCCATTGGGAAAATATCGGGGTACGCAGGTCAGCAGTGCATGACCTGCGTACCCCGAAGGGCGCATTTTGAAACCCCAATGCCCCCAAAAAATCAAATAAAAACTTAAAACTAGATTCTAAACGGATGAAAAACAAGAGAGGGGTGTTGTAGAATACCTGGTGAAACGGCGTTCGATTCTGACGGTCGGATTCTCCGCAATCTTCACGGGAAGTTTCTTGTCAAAAGCCCTTTTCTCAACCTCAACAGTAAAATGGTAAAAATGACATGGTAAGAAGTCTTTTTATAGGTTTTTTGGATAAATAAATGCTAGATTTGTTTATTTTTCACCATGAAAGGACATTTTCAATGAATTTTTGCCCATCTTAAACAGGTATGAGTAATGTGTTGTTTCTGTGCAGGACAAAGGGACTTTAAGGTAAATTATCATTTTTCACGTCAGAGTCATCTTTTAAGCTCTTTTCTGACTCCTAAAATATGAAAAGATCGCCGAGCGTTTCTTTTACACTCGTTAAAACGGAATTAAAAGACGGTCCCCTTATAGCTCTTTTCTGACCGTAAAATCAGGAAAAGATTGCCGGGTTTTTGTCGTTTCAAACTCGATACGGAAATAAAACGACGTGTCCTTGATTGCTTTTTACATTTCAGGTCAGAGACATTAATCATGAAAGTACTCCTTGGTCGCAAGATCAAGCGGTTCTCCCAGGTATTATTTTATACTTTTTTGGCCTTGGGGGACACAAATTTACGAAAAAGTTCAACCTGGAGTCTTCTTAAGTTTTTCAGACTCTCTAAAATTGAAAAACGCCGAGTTTCTCCTATACTGGACTCGTTAAAAATTTCACAGTAAAGGACCTGTTCAATTACAAATAGGAACGAACCACTCCTTCCTAGGGTTCGAATCAAAACTAGGTTGGACTCATCCAAAGGATGAGCTTATAATCAAGCATATGTTATCCTCCTCAAGCTTGTTAAAAATAAAGAGGTACTTGCCAGAAATGGTGGGGGAAAAGAGAGAAGAATGAGCCTATTTGTTATCTTTTGTCTCAGAAGAAACTTTATTACCACTCTTGGACACGACACTTTTCATTCACCTGGGTTGGGAAATCCTTTACCTCATAGTTGATCAAACCACTTTGAAAGTCTTCAGCCGGGTTCCGGGGATTAACTTTGAGTCGTTTATCACGAAGCCATCTGTTGTGTCGTTATGTGTTCAAGAGGTCTGCAAGCAAAACTTTCATCTGCAAAATACTTGTCATCCATTTGACCATCCCTGAGTCAGTCCTTACAGCAACATTTCTTCAACTTGAACAATGATTTCGTGTTGTGGGCTTGCCTGCAACGGGTCGCTTTCTATCGACATCAACACATTATCTAGAGAGATGACTTAGAAATCGTCAGTGCCTTGAAGTCTGCATGCATCAATGGCAGGTTTCTCGCCTTTGACGTCAGTTTACATCATTGACTTTCGATCAAAGGATTCCATGAAATGTTTGACATCAACTCATTCATTCACATCTCATGGATTGTACTGGGTACTTTGAGAACCATTGACATTACTGGTGGTCTCTCTCACACTTGTTAACAGTTTACATCATCGACTGGTAATCAAGTGGTTTCTACCATGTTCGACATCAACTCATTTATTCGCATGGCTAGAATCGTACCAATTCAGGAAGCATAAATGAAGACCGTGGATCTAGTTTCCACCATCCAGGCTGCGAGGAGTTTTGTATTCATTATCTAAGTAGACTAATCATAAACAGATGGCTGCGCCCATACTGTGTCTACAAAAGTCTATGATTATGATGTACTGCAAGATCATTCCTGTATCAGAGTAGTTAGTCTGTTAGTTAAAGTTTTGATCTGAGTATGGGAATGCCTACCTCAGTGATGATATAATCTTATACATGTATCTTGTGTTGAAAATTGCAGGTTCTAACCAGGCTCTCCACGAGATAATCCTTGAAATGATAAAGCGCTTCACCCTTCCTAGATAATACAAAACCCTAATCTATTACAGGCTTCGCACTTTAGGGGGCAATCTGTTACACTAAAAAATGTCACCATGGCTATTTACAGTTAGTATGGCTCTATCAACAGTCATGCTATCCTCTTAGGCAAGTCTTATGCCTCTGCTCTCCATGTCAAACTCCAAAAAGAGAGAAAGTCTTTATAAATGTATTTATCTCTGGGTATGCAGGTTCTCTCAACCTTACCTGCGGGTACGCACCCAATGTTCACAAAAGCTACGTACTTGTATGCTCTGTATGTAAAGGGGCAGGTGCGTACCCCTGTAAAGGTCAAAATGCGCAAGTTTCATCTTTAGAAAGTTACCTGTGGTCATTTCTAGAGCATTCTAGAAGGTTGTTCGACGTGTATTGAGCGCCTCCAGATGGTTCATGTACCCCTACCAAAGAGGAACTTATCCCATCAATGAGGGAGCTATCCCATCCAAAGAGGGGATTATCCCATTGATGGTGGACCTGAATAACTTCCTCTTGAGCACTATAAATACAGGCATTGGGCCAAAAGGAGGAGAGGTTGGAAGCTAAACATTTCTAAGGGTAGATGCTGCTGGAATTAGGACTCCCATTTAGAAGCTTGTGAGGAGAGATTGCCATCTTTGCTTGTTCTATTTGGAAGTGGGTGAGCTTTGTCAAAGTAAAGGAGAACTCTTGATGGACCCTGGGAGGGACTTGCGCAACACCAAGGCTGAGGTTGTAATTGTTCCTTTTGTTTCCTATTAATGCAAATGAGTCCATTCTTCTCAATAACTTGTTATTTATGAGTTGTTTCATGTACTCCTTGGTCTGTGTTAAATATGTTTTATTTTATGAGATTATCAAGTGCTATTTAATCGTTTGATTGTTAGTGGATGCAGGTTTCAAAGTGAAGGAGGAGCTCAACCGGATCAGCGAGGTTGGACTGCTACAACAGCGTTGGACTACAGGTAGGATCTAAACACTTGATTTCTCGTATAGTAAATGCATGTTTAGAGAAGGATTGCTCTTGTTTGTCTTGTTTGTCACTAGAGAGTCTTAGGCTCCTAGGGAGGTTGGTTGTGTCCGCACTATCGACTCTTTCCGCCTGACAATCCTCATCCTTTCTTGAGAGTGCATCTGCAACAATGTTTTTCTTCCCTTTTTTGTAGATGATTTCAAAGCCATAAGCCAATATATTTGTGAACCAATTTTTCTGGCCTTCTGAAGATAATCTTTGTTCTAAAAAGTATTTAAGATTATCATGATCTATTTTTACCTTGACGTGTCTTCCCATTAGCTAAGGCCATCATTCTTAAGTGCATGTAGTATTTCCAACATTTCGTTCTCATAAATAGATTGCTTGAGATATAGCCGTAAAAATACCCAATCACCTACATCAAAAATTCTTTCATTCCAACGTTGATCTCCCTGTTGTTTCATTTGATTCTACACCAAAGTGGTGTTATCATTTAAAATTCGGAGAACTTGTTGTTGATGCTCGATGTGATATTTCACTACTTGAATCTTTTTCTTCTTCATATGTCCTTATATCTTGAGAGTTTGAGGAGTGGTAATTTGTTCCAATGCATTATGAGATATGGTGAGATTCATTTCTTGATGCTCAATGTGATTTTTCACTTCCTGCAACAAGAAACAAGGAACAATAAGAATCTGTATCGACTATAGGGATATAAATCTAGCTTGTCCAAAAGACAACTATCCTACGCCTTATATCGATCAAATTATTGATGATTGTGCCGGAAGTGAAATGTTTTCCTTCATGGATGGTTTTTCGGGCTATAATCAAATCAATATTCTACCTGTCGACCAACCAAAAGCGGCATTCATTTGTCCATGGGGGACATTTGCTTATTGCAAATTACCTTTTGGACTTAAGAATGTCGGGGCCACTTTTCAACGGGCGATGTCTTACGCATTTCATGACATCAAACACATTGTGCAACCGTACCTCGATGATTTGCCTGCTCATTCTTTACATCGAGCTGATCACCTTGTCCACTTACGAGCAATCTTTATGAGGTGTCGGAATTATCGAATTCGGTTGAATCCCCACAAATGTGTGTTCTGTATAGAGACGGGTCGATTGCTGGGATTTGTTGTTTCAAAAGCCGGCATTCGCGTCGATCCCTCGAAGGTCGAAGCTATCATCAAATTGCCTCCTCCTTCGAGTTTGCGCCAACTCCAAAGTTTACAAGGGAAAGCAAACTTTTTACGCTGATTCATTCCAAATTACGCCGAGGTCACTAAAGGTTTTACACGGTTGTTGAAACAGAATGCTCAATTCTTTTGGGACGATATTGCCAAACAATCTTTTGATGCACTTAAACGCGCATTGACCCATGCACCGTTGTTGCATCCTCCCAACTACAACCAGGACTACTTCTTATACCTCGCAGCTTCGCATTCCACCATTGGAATGGTGTTAGTTCAAGAAGATGACTTCAGAGTGGAACATGTGATATATTATCTTAGTAGGACATTAAACCCCACTGAGCTAAAATATTCGCATGTGGAGAAATTGGCCCTGGCAGCCGTTCAAGCTATCCAGCGTTTTCATCACTACATTCTTCTCTGTAAAACTACAGTCATTTCGGATTGCAACCCTATGATTTATATTTTTAAAAAACAACTGCTAGGGGGCAAGTACTCTAAATGGATCGTTATCCTCCAAGAGTTCGACTTGGAGTTTGAGAAGTCCAAGTCTAAGAAATCCTTAGTTTTTGCGGAATTGATGTGTGATTTCCCCCGTGCTGACACAGAAACTGTGGCAGAGGAGTCCATTGCGGACGAATCTTTGTTTCTTATCAGTACTTTAGATCCGTGGTACGGGGATATAATCATCTATGTCCAAACCGAAACCTTTTGGCCTGAAGCTTCAAAGTCGGAACGTCGAAAAATTCGGTTTCAATCCCAGCAATACAAGATTACTGGAGATACACTTTATCGTCGGGGGCCAGACTTAGTTTTTCGACGTTGCTTAACTCACGAAGAGGCTGAGAGGGTTTTGAATGATTGTCACTCTGGAGCATGTGGCGGTCATATGTCTAGGTATGCCACAGCTCAGAAGGTGTTGCGCGCTGGCTATTTCTGGCCGTCCATGTTTAAAGATTGTATCATTGCGGTCTGGAAGTGCCACAACTGTCAAGTGTTTGATCGCAAGATGCGCGCACCACCTGCTCCTCTCCATCCTATAATTGCCATTGGTCCTTTCGCCAAATGGGGTATCGATTTTATTACTTGTAACCCTCACTCGGCCGGGGGGCATGCGTATATCAGCCTCGCGGTTGATTATTTTACTAAATGGGCCGAGGCGATGCCTACATTCGACGCAAGCGGCAGAACAGCTACAGTTTTCGTATTCAATCATATTATAACTAGGTTTGGTGTCCCACAAGCAATCATCACTGACCATGGGAGCCATTTTCGAAACATCATGATGACTGAGCTTACAAGCCAGCTTGGTTTATGCCACGATAGCTCTACTCCTTATTATCCGCAAGCCAACGGTTTGGTTGAGTCTATCAACAAAGTTCTGGTTATCATGATCCGACGAACCATTGGTATTCATCGGTCAAATTGGCACAACATGTTGTTTTCAGCACTATGGGCATACCGAACCTCAGTGAAAACTTCAACAGGGTTCACTCCTTTCCAGCTAGTTTATGGCTTGGAAGCTGTGTTACCCATTGAATGCGAAATCCCATCACTTCAAATGGCTGTCGAATTACTCCCAGCTACTTCCGAAGAGGAGAAACGTTTATTATACTTAGCTCAGTTAGATGAGACTCGACGTGACGCTGCATTGGCAATCGAGACTCACGCGAAGCGAATGAAAGCTCAGTATGATACAAATGTGACCCCTCGAAGTTTTTCAGAGGGAGACCTAGTGCTATTATATGATCAAGCTAACGATAAGCTAGGTGCTGGAAAATTCGTTCCTATGTGGCATGGACCCTACATTGTAAAGCAAAAGCTAGCAAAAGGGGCCTATGAGCTGGTAGATTTTGATGGGGACTCTTTAGGTAAACCCAGAAATGGACTTTACCTTAAGAGGTATTATGCTTAAATGATGGGTATGGAGAATGTTAGTTAGGTTAGGTTTTCTTTCTAGCTAGTATGTTTGTTAGTTTAGTCAGTGTGCTTAGCTTAGAAAGTGTGTTTTTCGTCGTTATTATGGCTTATCTTGGTTTTACTCTTGATATTGCAGATGTCGACGCCTCTCCAAACATACATCGGATTTGCTGATGGTGCTTGTCGTAGTACACGGAATATCTCTTCCGCAGCTTGGGTTATCTATTCGCCCTCTGACGATTTAGTTTCTATGCATGGGGTAAGCCTCGGTCAAACGACGAACAACATTGCAGAATACAGTGCAGTGGTTGAATTATTATCTAAATCTATTTCATTTGGAATTCCACGTTTGATAGTGAGGTTAGATTCTGAACTTGTTGTATTACAGCTTAATAGAGTATATGCCATTAGAAATCCTGTGTTATTAAGGTTGTTTTTGAGAGTGCGTTTCTTGGAACGTGAATTTGATTACATTGAATATCAGCATATTCCAAGGTCTTTAAATACATTAGCAGATGCAATTGCTTCTCGAATGTTGGACAGACATTTACGATAATCATGCAAGTAAATTTAAAAACATTTCATCACATATGTTAAACAAGATAAGCCGGTAATAATGATATATATATAGATAGGAGTGTGTCAAAAAATATACATCGTCTTCGATCATAGGTTGAAAAACACCTTATGATCGGCAAAAATGATAAGTACAAAAAGCCAAAAATGTCATATGTGTCTACAAAAGTGACTAGCCAATCACTGGTGGTGCTCTCTATACGAGACCACTGCCCGCGCTACCCTACACAAGAACCTCCTAAAAGGTCCTGGGACTGAAACCACATAGCGTTGAAGTCGAATAGGAATATCACCCATGGTGGTCTCTAGTATATCCGCTGTCAGACGCTCTAGATCCTGTTCCAGCTCGGCTAAGGTCTCTGCGGCCGCATCCTGTGGGGCTGGTGCTGGTACAGCTGGTACTCTCCTCTCAAAAGCCCGGAGGTTGGCTGGACGCCGTGGACCTACATCTGCAATTTGAAAATTTGTGCTGTCAGTTTGAGGCGATATATATAAAAACAAAAAAATATATATAATTTGAAAACTTGTGAAAAATGAAATACCTCTGTCGTCCAACTGTTCTCCCTGTTGAAGAACCATGTCCGGATCATTCCGAAAATCCATTCCGGCATAAGGAAAGTCCTGAATAGCAAAGACCTGACTCTCTAGCCAGTGAAAGTAACCATCAGGAAATCGAACAACTGTTGCGCCCTCATCAGGATGTCGGGCCATTACCGCAACCCATCTCGTCAACTTAGGCTCCCGAGGCGCCCCAACTGGAACTGTAAGATGTTGGGGGACCAGCATTGGAACTCTCTCTAGGGAAAAGCTGACAACTATAGGCCCATATCCAAAGGTCTTCAGTTGCCCTCTCTTTGCCCTGGTTAGTTGGCCCTTCAAATTAGCCAACACAGCATCACACCAGTTGAAAATGGTGCCATGGAAACAGTCTATAGCCATCCGCATTTGGGACCCGGTGGCTTGGTGCAAAGCGGTCGCGCCGCAAAGTCTGGTAACAGTAAAGGCTATCACCATAAGTTCAGGTCGGGATATGTACTTGATTTCTATCCCTTTCTCATGGTTTTGGTTGTTTCACCACTCTAGTTGGAGACTAGCAAGGGATTGGCCACCCGGCCTAGTCCCGAATAGAGAATGTTGCTCGCCCCTGTTAGGCAAGCCAGTGAGAAAATATATGTAGGAGGGCTCTCATAAATAGATTGCTTGAGATGTAGCCGTAAAAATACCCAGTCACCTACATCAAAAATTCTTTCATTCCAACATTGATCTCCCTGTTGTTTCATTTGATTCTACACCAAAGTGGTGTTATCATTTAAAAGTCGGAGAACTTGTTGTTGATGCTCGATGTGATATTTCACTACTTGAATCTTTTTCTTCTTGATATGTCCTTATATCTTGAGAGTTTGAGGAGTGGTAATTTGTTCCAATGCATTATGAGATATGGTGAGATTCATTTCTTGATGCTCAATGTGATTTTTCACTTCTTGAACATTTTTCTTCTTGATATGTCCTTCTATCTTGAGAATTTGAGGAGTGGTAATTCTTGCCAATCCTTTACAAGATATGGTCTGATTCATTTCTTCTTTAACTGGGGTTGGTTCTTGGTGTATATCCTCTTGTTTTGACATCTCTTGATCCTTTTCTTCCTCCTCTTCACAATCTATGTAAAATAATTTCTTCTCAACACACTTATGACCTTTAGTGTATTTTCTATCACAATTGTAACAAAGCCCTTTTTCTCCATTTTATTCCAATTGTTGTGGTGTAAACCTTGTAGGTTGTGGAAGGATAGGAGAAGAAACACTTTCATATTTATAGTTGCGAGTGGTAGGATTCCTTATTTCCATAATTTCACTTTCAATTTTTCTTTCCAACCTGAATGCCTTCTCCAATGAATCAGGTTCCCAAAGACGAACCTCATGTTGAATGTTATCCTTTAAAGTCCCTATGAAGACATCAATAATTTACTTCTCTGAAATATCATTTACCCTTATATTCAATTTTGGGAAGTCCTTAATGTGCTCTTCCATTGAACCCTTTTGTTTGAGATTTATCAATTGGATAAAGAAACTGTTGCTCTTTGTGTCCTCATAATGTGCTATCATTTCCTCCTTGAAAATTGACCAAGTGACAAGTGGTTTATGAGAACAAAGCCCTTTTTACCATAAAAAATGATTCGATTCTAAATATAAAGATGCAATATGTACCTTTTGTAATAGTTGTACATTAATTAGATCAAAATATTGTTTCATCTGGAGTATCCAATTTACTAGATCCTTGCCATCAAACTTCCTCATATCACATTTTATTTATTTTAGGAGTTCGATCTTGAAACGACTGTAACTCTTTAATTTTGGATCTCCAAGGTCTAAAATTGTGACTTGTAGTATCCCTTTGGGTCCTCTTTCCAATTCCACCAGTCTGATTGCAATTTGATTCTCCAAGAAATAGCTATGCCCATTCTCCCAAGGTGACCTTCTTATATGTTGGCATTATGATACAAGTGTTGTCCTTGATGGCAACTCACTCACAGGTCAATTCAGTTTTGGTAAATGGCAACTCATGGTACAACAGGTATATTTAGAGGTTACAGGGAAATAATACAGAAGAATAGGAAGATGGAACTAAGGTCTAATGATCAGAATAAAGAAGGTAAAGGAAAAAGCTCATACACACTGGTCCACTTAGTCAAAACATTGTATACACGTTATTCCACATAACAAAAAGAGCGTATGCGTATACACGCACTCCCACAGAAATAAAAGTGCATACATGTTTGGAAAACCTAGGTTTTGGTCCTAGGTATTTGGTCTGAGGTATTTGGTTTGTGATATTGACCCTAGGTGTTTGGTCCAAGGTATTTGTCCTAAGTGGTTTTGGGCCAAGGTATTGAAAAAGGTCCTAAAGCTATATAAGGAGGAGAAGATCATAAGGCCAAGTGTGCAAGTGTATGGGTTTCTAAGAAATACTTCTACCTGAAGTATATTTTATGTTGCAGGGGCTATGTTTGTGATTTGATCCAAAATAATCTGTGCACCTTGAATTCAATGTTGGATCAGGATCATGAGACCTAAAGTGACTTATTATTGGATGATCTGATATTGGTTGGGCTAGATCTGACTGTGTACACCTGTTTTATTATTTAAATTTCATTATCTGGGTTTGTTTGAAGTTTAGAAGTGCAGCAAAGTTATGAGTTGATATTTGCAGATATGTGCGCAGGTTCATCTCTTCAAAAGTGTGTGTACATGCATCTTGTACTCTTCAAAATAGCGTGTACAAAAGAAAAGCTTCTTTTTCAGATTTGATTGATATATTTGATCAAATTCTATTGTTTTATTGCTATCTATCAATGAAGTCTCCTTAGATCTGAATGTAAAACTAAATGCAAAAGGAGGCTAGTATTTGATTGATTGATTGTATAAGTGAGAAGAAGTGATCTCTGTCGCTGCCTATCTAAAGTTATGTAAGTTGACAATAGATATTCAGTATATTACTAGTTGGTATAGACTTGATTCAAAAGTTTATGTTTGCAGTAGTTTTGAAGGTATACACAGGTTTGATTACCATAAACTGCAAACATAAACTTTTGAGTTCAGCTAAGTAGTGTATACACTCTGATGCATGGTTTTTGAAGTTACAGTTGGTTTTGAATGATGATGCAGGTTCCTGGGTTTAGCACAATATTCTGGTATCAGTGATCTAATTGTTCAGATTAACTGAATGTTGGTTGATGCGGTTTAAGTTTAAAAGTTTTTGATGGGTCCAGTATGAAAATTGGATGAAACGTGGCCTTGATATTGTGGTGTTGTGATCCATGAGTATACAGTCTGAAAATTCATGAAACATGGTCCCTAGAGGAAGAAAGAAGGTTGTAACCTTCTGTAGGTCGATGCCTACAAAATAGTAAACAAATTGGCTTGTACAAGAGATAGGGGGTTGCAACTCCCTTCCAGTACAAGCTGGAAAATGAGAGAAGGTTGTAGCCTTCTGCAGGTGGGTGCCTACGTACTGGTATGAGTCTATACCAGTAAAACATTGTAAACAGATTTTCTTATTATTAAAAGAAGACAGAGATGACATCAGCAGGTGGTTTTCACCCACATTGGGTTTCCACCTTAAATCTTGGTGTTCATGTGTGTTACTTATGTGTGATGCTTTATTATGCTTTTACTGCACTATCTAATAAGTTACTAATGTACTGGTTTAATATCAACACATGATAAATTGTCTAAATCAAAAGTTCTCTATTCATACGTTGGTTTCTCTAATCACAGTTGCATGTACACGCTAGTTCACTTCACTGAAGTGGCATATATAAAACTTTTTGGAAAATAAAATTATTGATCTGATAATACTGATTCACCCCCCTCTCAGTATTATTTCTGACATTATATACTTTTTCAGTAGAGCGAACTTGTATGAAGTGCCACGTGTTACTGGTTCGACCTTTGGATCTGAAAAATCTACACAAATAACTACAGTCTATCCTCTTTTTGTACCTTCTGATGAAATTTCAATATGATTCTCAAAGAAAATGTTATGAAGATTTTCCCAAGGTCATCTGTTTGGAATGTAATTCGGGAGTCTGCAAAACCCTAAATTCCTCAGATCATATATTTGAAAATATAGTGACACAAGATCTAAAATTTGGGCCCAAGCTTCACCACTATGTCGGCACAAATGGGTTTTTATTGTAGAGTCTGAACCTTCGTATAAAAGAAATGATAGCTAAAATTCCACGATGACCTATTTGACATGGAATTCTAAAGCTTGAAAAACCCTACTTTCCTCAGATCATATCTCCGAAAATATAGCGAGACAAGATCTAAAATTTGGACCTGATATTCAAAATGATTTTAGATCAAATTGTTTTTTTCTTAGCTTTTGAAACTTAGTAGCAAAAATGTTATATCGAAAATGCCACAATGACCTTTTTGGAGCTGCAAAACCCTAGAATCCAAAGCTCTCATACCAAATGTTATGAAACACAAAAACATAGAAAAGATAGATCGATGCCTTAGAAAGTAGCCTCTTTGAAGGGGCAACCTCCTTTACATTACACAAATGAACAATTCTTGGATGATACAAACGATAAGACCTCCTTTCTATATAGAGGAGTCTAATGGCTCATAATGTAATCAGAGCTGCATAACAATAATAATGTAAGGGTACAACAATAATAATAGTGGGCTTCTATGGGGCACAATAATAACAATATGGGGACTACATGGGAACAACAATATAATAAGGGGGTTGCACTAATAACAATAAGGGGGTTTTTCTATAGAAAAGCACATATGCACGCAAGTTTCCTTAAGTGAATTGGCATATATATTTTTGCATTTGAATTATCAAGGTTACAGTTGATTCTGTGTGTTGATGCACTATTCTGAGTTCAGTTCTGTGTATTTTTTACAATCATCTAACTATTCTAGTTGATTGGTTGAGTTTTAATTAAGTGTCAATTGATTGGGTTTCAATGATTGGTATATTCATTTGTGTCAAAGGTTGATGATTGTATTACAGTGATGAGATACAATTTGATTGTTGAGCCTATGTATTGATATTGGATCCAGTGTGAAAAATTATGAAATGTGGTGCACGGATGTTGTTGAGGGTTGGAGCATTCACTGAGGAAGTCGAAGCTTCCTACCAGTAATAGCCGGTAATCAGATTAGGGGGTTGGATCTCCTTCCAATAGGAGATGAAGAATGAATGAAGGATGTAGCCTTCTGTAGGTGGGTTCCTACGTACTGGTATGAGTCTGCACAAGTACAAGGTTGTAATTTTTTATTTTTTTTTAAGAATTTAGAGACAACAACAACAACAGGTGGTGTTTTCCCACATTGGGTTTCCACCTTAAATCTTGGTGCTCATGTGTGTTGCTTATGTGTGATGGTTTATTTTTTTCTTACCATGTTGTTGGGAAAAGTATCCAATACGGAATGACCCTATCCCACTCTAAGGGTGATAGTACCTCAGCAACAATCAAAGCAAAGCTATTCGAGATTACTTCTTTATGAGATGTAAAAGAGGGGAGAAAGAGATCCACTAACCGTTGTCTTCTGCTAATGATTGATCCAATCTTCTCTCTTTGTTGCTTGCTCCCAGCTCCTTGCTCTTTCACTGGCCCAGCTACACCAAGATCCTGCAAAATAACAAGAGATGGAAACTACAAGAATCATACATTCATAATTGATTCAAGGATTAGAATAAATCAAATATACAAGTATCAATACGCCATTGAGACACATGCATATAGAAGAACCTCAGATGCTTTATTAATGGAATAAGTAAAGTTCAGGAAGTAATACAACCATAAAAGGCCCAATCCAGCATCACCTCCCAGCAGAAATAAATCTCCTCTTCACCTCCTTCAATAAAATCACCCAATAGTTCTATACTCAAACCAACAGCACTTCCTTACATTCACAAGATTCCAGCCTCCTTAGACCTCATGAGAGAGCTCTATATATAGGAGTTTTGGAGAAAGGATGAGTCAGCTTGAGGCTGGCATGAAGCTGACTAGTGTCCTCTCCCACTTCAGTTATTCTTCAGTTCTTGAGTCCACTTGGAGGTTCTTGCTTCCACTTGGAGATCTAGACCCTCTTACTCATCACTAGGCGAATTCCCTGATCCAAGTGTCATTTTGGAAGCTTCCTGGGCATTGACACCTTGAGGAATGACTGTGCCACTTGGCCAATCTCGCCCAGCGCAGGTAGTCTTCATTAAAGTTGACATTCAGCGCAGGTACAGAGTGGAGCAGTTGACATTCAGCGCAGATGCTCAATGGAGCAGTTGACATGATCCAGAATTAGCTTGTTTTTGAGTGTTTTCAGGTGGAGAACTGATATTTAGTGTTGTGGTTTGCTGACCTTGTTCCTCTAGGGGTAGGAACAACATGTTTAGCGACTTTGGATCCCTTAGATTATTGACATTTCATGCTTCATGATGTAAGGCACAAAAATGTCTATAACAGTTGCCCCCTAAAGTATGAGGTCGTTTATCGGGTGAAATGCTTTATCAGGAGGATCCGAAGTTCATTCAATCGCTGAGAGGTGACCTGTAATAAAATCCAATACAATACATTATTTTTCATTCTGCTTTCATGATCTAGCTGAGGCGGGCATTCCCATGCTCAGCTTTATAAATTCATTTTGGTACATAGAACAGACGATCGTCTGATGGTAGACTGATAATTCTCTGCTGAAATTATCATCCTTTGAGTAGGATGATCATCTGCTGCAATGACGTACATGTCAAATGTTTTTATATTTCCTGAATATATATCGCAGCCCGGATGGATGAAACTAGATCCGGGATCTTCAAACTCGTTTGATCTTCACTCTAAGTACAAGTCGATCCATGTGAGAATTGCGCTGAAGTCGAACATGGAAAGACATCACTTGATTACCGGTCAATAATGTAAACCGTTAACAAGCGCGAGAGGAATCACCGATAATGATAATGACCCTCAAGGTACTGCAGTACAATTCATGTGGTGTGAATAAAGGACTTGGCGTCGAACACCATGCAAAATCTTCTGGTCAAAGGTCATTAATGTATACCTGTCGCCGGAAGTGAGAAACTTGCCATTGAGGCATGCAAGCTTCAAAGTACTGAGGGGGGTGTTCCTAGATCAGCTTCTTGGATAATGAGCTGAAGTCGACAAGAAGTGATCCGTCAAAGGAGGGCCTTAATGAATCCCACCTCAGTGACACGGAACGGAGCTAATGATTTTAGTGGAGGTGAAAACAATCTGTGAAATATGATTCAGGGTGGCGATCATGGGTGGATGAAGGATAATGTATGGCAGTGGATGGGACACGGTTGACTCTTTCTGAACAACATCTCTTGAACATATAACGACACTGATGCGATGGATCGGTAGCATTACCCCAAATGTGGATGGTTTGGCGAGGACCATGGTGATGAGACCGGTGAATGAAACAACCCAACCCGATGTGATACGGAGGAAAAGTGTCATGTTCAAGAGCGACTTGCTACCATTAAAGCTTTGAGGTTCTCCCAGTTTTTCCCCAGTCATTTCTGACCAGTACCTCTTTATTTTTGTCAAGCTTGAGGAGGATAACATATGCTTGTTCTATAACCTGCCCTTCAGGCAAGCCCATCGCTATGTTTTAACGAGCCTAGCGATAGGGAAACTCGTTCTCGTCTAAAGACAAGTTTGTCGCTATTTAATCATTTTAACGAGTCTAACGACAAGGAAAACTCGGTCCCTTTCATTTTTAGAGAGTCTGAAAAGGTACAGAAAGTTAACTCCAAAATTCCTTTTTCGTCATCTAATCCCTTAAGTCCGAAAAAGTATAAAACAATACAGAAGGGATGAGTTTTCGATAACTTTAACGAGCCGAATAAAACAAGCGCTCGACCTTTTTGTGCAATAATCCCTCAGGTCCAAGAAGATTAAAATCTAGAGGAGGGATAGCACTTCTGGTCAATTTAACGAGCTGGAAGGCCAAAACTCGGGAAACTTTTCATATTTTACGAGTCAAGAGAAAAGAGCTCAAAGAAGACTCGTCTTTTGAGGAACGAGTGATAAACAGGGATAGCATCAGATTCCAGGTACATGTTGGAATTTTCCAATCACGGCAGTGTCACAAGGATGGCTAGGTGAAATCACTCTTCGCAGCTGTTCCTCAAAATAGGTAAACAATCATATGGAGGTGAACGATTGGCCAAATGGAATGGAGGTGACGGGTGCAAACACGACCAAGGCTTTTTATGGCTAATAAATTTACGATCACAATGGTTATTTACCAGGGTATGTTCATTTTTTAATGAGCTTGACTGCTCAATCTTATGTTTATTTTTTAACGAGCATGAACTATGTGCTAAAACTGCTCGGATCTCGCTTTTCTATTTTTTAACGAGCATAAATTCCGCGGTAAAACTGCTCGATTTTATGGTCAAATTTTGATTTTTTACCATTACTAGCTTTTCTCTTTTCAAGTATAGTATTGCATTTTCAATTGCTGCAACAAACTTTGTTAGAAATGAATAATATTTGCATGAAAATTAGATTATAACCCTAATATTTCACTTTGAACTACGTAAAAAGCCATTAAAAGGTGTTTTTACCTCTCATTTACCATTTCATTTGTATTTGGTTTGTTGGAGCTCTGGAGGTGCCTCTTCTTCCTTGATTTTCACCAGCTGATTCCGGGAGATTCTGTGGACGATTTTCGGCGCCGTCTAGACCAGGTAGGAGCTAAACCCTAGCTCTTTCTTTTCATGGTTTCATTTTCCAGTTTTAGGCCTGTTTTTCAGTGTTTCTGAGCCCCAGGGGTTTTGCAAAAATGCCCTAGCTTCAGCGCAGGTTCCCCTTTCGAAACCTGCGCTGAATGTCAAGCTGCCTTAAGGCAGCCTGACCTTCAGCGCAGGAGGGATACTCTCTGCCTGCGCTGGGCTCAGAAAACTGAGTTTTCAGGTCATTTTTTGATGATTTTTCGCCAGTTTTTCATCAAAATCAGGAACTTACTCCTTCTTTGTTTGCTTTGCAGGGAACTTTGAACAAAATGTCCCTTACATGGCGAGAACGAGAACATGAAGAGGAGGACATGATTGCCCTCCATGACCCGGTCACGGTGAACGCTCTGCGGAACTGTGGCCTGCTGAATTTCTTCCGTATCTCTAGCATGAGAGCACAGATTTCTTTGCTGCAGTATATGCTTGATGCTTGGGATCCTGTTAACCAAGTATTCCAGATTAGGGGAAAGTCCATCCCCTTGACCATAGAGGACATGTACTTCTTGACTAGGTTGTCAAGACGAGGTGCCCCCATTTCCTTGTCAGGTACGGCCCGGGGGACTGATTCCACCAGAGATTATGTCCGCCAGTATTGCAGGGAAGGTTCTCAGCCGAGCAGAGATGGCAATATTGTTATCCGTGAGATTACTGACAGGTCTCTCAGGTCCATTCTGTATACCATTGGTAGGATGGCCGATAGCGCAGCTCTACATGTTGCCAACAGATCTTATATGCAGCACGCCTTGGAGTGTCTCCAACCGAAAATATTCAACTGGTGTGATGCAGTACTTGTTCAGATGAAAAGTCAATTGACCAAGGTAAAGGACAGGAAGCTGAAGAACTTTGGATTGGGTTCTATTCTGACTACCTTCGCCTTGGAGAAAATCCCACTAATGCAGCCTCAGTACATCATACTCGACTTGCCTTCTCCGACCGAGCCACGCATGCAGAGGTGGGTCGAACACATGTCCAGGCATGCTGGTCAACCTCAAATTACTTTTCTGAGGCCTTCTTTAGGTGGTTCGAGCGCCAGGAGATGGCGTTTTCTGAGTATCCATATGTGGGTATGGATTTCCGAGGTGATCCGGATTTGGTGTTACCGGATGGCGAACAGTGGGGCACCATTGGTAAACTCTTTGACCATATTACTATTTACTGTTCTTATTTATAATGTTGTTGTGCTTTATTCTATCAAGACTTTTAATTGTACTCTTGGGTGCATGCAGATATTGGTCTTGTTCGTCCAGCAGTTCGTCCGAGACCGCTAGTTGCTGCCCCGGCAGTGGAGCCTGCTAGGAGAGTTGTTATTCGCGACCTTGACGATACTGAGACCCTTACAGCTGTGCAGGAGCAGGTTGAGAGCCTTACTCGTGGTCTTCTGAATGTACAGATTGACGAGTTACCTTTACAGCTGCAGCAGCATACTATCAGTGTGCCTAGACGATGGACTCGTCTCTTGCGCATGATTGCACAGGCCGTGACGTACTATCATGAGCACCACTAGGCTAGGGTGCCCCCTAGCATCTTTTGAGTTTTTAGGTCATATGACCAATTTTGTCTTGGTTACAGAACATTATGTATGAACTATATAAACAGCTTATATATATTTTGATTTTCGAGTTTTATTCTGGTTGATTTATGAGATCCATATGTACAATCTTTGATGATGTGTCCTTTTTATAAATGTTGCAAATGTCTATCTAACACATATTTTGCTAATGAGTCAGTTAATGTGTTTAAGTTTCTTGAAATATGTTGATATTGAATTGAATCAAATCGTCTTTCCAAGATCTTAACCCTTAGGAACATGCGATAAATAGCTGGATTGCGAACAGAATATATACCATTGAGTTGTAGTATTACGAGTTGTGAGTCTAGCCTGACAATTAGTCGGCGTATGCCACGTGTGATGGCATCAGAGAGTAGTTCTATCAACGCGCTATACTCAGCGATGTTATTCGTTGATTGCCCAATACATACACCTCTGAAACTTACTAACTCGCCGCTTGGATCAAAAATGGCCCAGGCTGCGGAGGATAGGTTCCGCGAACTACGACTCGCTCCGTCGGCATATCCAACACATGTCTCCAGAAGGTTCGACATCTGAAATAAATGAAAAAGGTGGATCACTCGACCAGAACAAATACTTTAGCGAAAACAAAATACAACAAAAGCATGCAGGTTACTATTTAAGCATAGTAACGCTTGAGGTACAGCCCGTTACGGGGCTGCGCCAGTGGAATTCCGTCGTAATCCATTAACTCGTAGGCTCCTTTTGCTAACACCCTTTTAACAATATAGGGGCCCATCCATAAGGATTTGAACTTTCCTGCTCCCAATTTATCGGATTCTTGGTCATAAAGTAAGACCAAATCACCTTCTGAGAAGACACGGGGTTTGACATTTTTATCGAACTAGGCCTTGACTCGTTTCTTATGGGCTTCGTTAGCCAAAGCGGCATCACGACGGGTTTCATCCAATTGGATTAATTCCAAGAAACGAGCCTCTTCCTCTGAAGTTTCGGGGAGAAGGTCGATTGCGAGTTTAAGCGACGAAATTTCGCACTGGATCGGCAAGACTGCTTCCAGGCCATACACCAGTTGAAAAGGTGTGAACCCGGTTGCGTTCTTTACCGACGTTCGGTAAGCCCACAAGGCTGAGTACAGGATTAGGTTCCATCTTCTTTTATGAACCCCGATCATCCTTTGCAACATACGCTTCAGGACCTTGTTGATTGCTTCAACTTGTCCGTTGGCTTGCGGATAATATGGGGTAGAGCTGTCGTGAGATAGCCCTAGTTTGGCAGCTAATTCGACCATCATGTGATTGCGAAAATGCGACCCATGATCTGTAACTATAGCCTGTGGTACGCCGAACCTGGCGACTACATGATTGAAAAAGAAAAGGGCAGTTGTTTCACTAGTGTTATCCAATGTAGGCATCGCCTCGGCCCATTTGGTAAAATAGTCAACAGCGACTATAATATACCCATGCCCCCCGGTCGAGGTGGGGTTACATTGCATGAAATCGATGCCCCACTTGGCGAAGGGCCCAACAGCAACTATCGGCTGTAAAGGTGCGGGCGGTCGTCTGGTTTTGCTATCAAAAATTTGACAAGCATGGCAACTTCTGACTGCGGTTATGCAATCTTTGAACATGGTTGGCCAGAAGTATCCTGCTCGTAAGATTTTTTGTGCTGTTGCATATCCAGACTGATGCCCCCCACACGCACCTGAATGACACTCATTCAGGGCTTTTTCGGCCTCCTCATGGGTAAGGCACCTCCTCAGAACTGTATCGATACCACGACAGTAAAGTGTATCACCGACGATCATGTAGTCTTTTGCTTGGTATCGTATACGTTTTTGTTCGGAGCGAGAGGTGTTAGGCCTGAATTTTTGGGTTTGGAGATAAACTATGATATCTCCATACCACTCATCACTTACAGATATCAGAAACAAACTTTCGTCCACGATTGACTCTTCTGATGTTTCATTGTTGGACAACGATGGGAGATCGCACAATAATTCTGCGAAAACTAGAGCTTTCTTTGACTTGGATTTTACAAATTCCAGATCAAACTCTTGAAGGATCGCTATCCATTTTGAATATTTGCCCCCCAGCAACTGTCGTGACAGTATATAAGTCATGGGGTTGCAATCTGACAAGATGGTAGTTTTCCGAAAGAGGACATAATGTCGAAACCTTTGAATCGCTTGAACAGCTGCAAGCGCTAGTTTTTCAACATAAGAATATTTACTTTCTGTATCGTTTAAGTTTTTACTTAAATAATAGATAGGATGTTCAATTCCATCGACTTCTTGAACTAAAACCATTGCAATGGTTGTATCCGCTGCAGCCAGATACAGGTTAAAATCTCTTTGATAGTCTGGGGCGTACATTAATGATGCTTTTACTAGACAATCTTTCAGAGCATCAAAGGAAGCTTGTGCCACCTGGTCCCAGAGAAAAGGTACATCCTTTTTCAAAAGACAAGTATAACCCTTAGCAAGTTCTGCGTAATTTGGAATGAACCTCCTCAGAAAGTTTGCTTTCCCTTGGAGTTTCTGAATCTGAAGCAAATTTGAAGGTGGAGGCAAATTAATGATTGCCTGAACCTTGCAGGGGTCGAGACGAATCCCATCTTTAGAGACTACAAAGCCAAGTAAACGACCAGAACCGACGCAAAACACACATTTGTGTGGATTGAGTCTTATCTTGTAGTGTTGGCAACGTAGAAAAATCGCTCTTAAATACTGCGGATGATCAGTCCGCTTTCGCGAATGAGCCGGAAGATCGTTGAGATAAGTTTGAACAATGTTCTTGATGTCATGGAAGGCATAATTCATTGCCCTCTGAAACGTCGCCCCTGCGTTCTTTAAACCAAAGGGTAATTTTCGATAAGCGAATGTGCCCCACGGACAAATAAATGCAGTCTTTGACTGGTCCTGTGGGCGGATATTTATTTGATTATACTCGGAAAATCCATCCATAAATGAAAAGATTTCACATCCGGCGCATTCATCAATTATCTGGTCGATGAAGGGTGTAGGGTAGTTGTCCTTCGGACAAGCTTGGTTTACATCCCTATAATCAACACACACTCTAATCGTCCCTTGTTTTTTCATAACAGGGACAATATTCGATACCCAATCGGTTAGAGGAACCGGGTAGATGAATCCAGCATGGAGAAGTTTTTCAACTTCTGCCTTAATGGCAGCGGCTTTCTTCGGGTGCACTTGCCGAAGCCGTTGTCTTACTGGTTTGACATCAGGATACATTTTAATTTCATGTTCAACGATACTCGAGTCAATGCCTGGCATTTCATCATATGACCAAGCAAAGACATCTCTAAATTCGCGAAAAAAAGCGTTATATATTTCCAGTTCTGAAGGTGAACAACCTTCGCCGACATAAATATTCTCTACAACTTCTGTTTTAGTCGAGATATTTATGGCTATAGTCTCTTCAATATTGGATAAGTTTCGCTCGGAATCCACCGTATTTACAGTATTTGTTAGGAATTCAAATACTGAAGGGTGATAAAGATCAATTTGAGTATCTTCTTCATATTCCGGAAGAAGGGAACGATGGTGGTGATCATTCCATGGTGCCCCCTCAATCATCATTGATTGTAAGATTCCTTCGTCAGTCCCATGTACTTTCGACCAAGGATCTAATGAGGTGCCATATTCTCTAGACCTATCTACCCAAACGCTTGACGAGCGTTGATTTGGGTTCGCCTCCCATGCTTGAAACATTGATTGCTACAATATTTCTAAAGGGCTTGGGGGCAAAACCATTGAACGATCCATGTCGACCTTCGTGGAAGATATCATGTTGCAGGTTGCTACAAACAGTACATTTCCTATATAAATAGGAGGTGGTAGTGCGAAAGTTCCCATCAATGTGGGGTCTTTCAATAATCCTACTCCGATATCTTGAATTGAATGGTTTCTCTCATGGATCATGGGAATGTTTCCTGTAACCTGTGAACCATTAGGGAGGAAATTCTGTTGGTCGACGATCGTAATCCCTCCTTCAAATGGGAATGCGATCTTCCTAAAATAAGTCGACACGACAGCTGCCATGGCATAAATCCATGGTCTACCTAGTAGGATGTTATAGTCAAGATTTCCATCAATGACTTCTACATCAATTTCTACTGTTTTTCCTCCTAGTTCAACTTTCAAGTTATTAAGGATACCGTACGGGGTATAAGTCCTTCCGTCGAAAGATTTTAATGTTGTCGATGATCGAGACAAGGTTGGAGATCCTAAAATTTTCCAGCAACTCATCGACATAATACATGTCGATGCTCCCTCATCAATAATTGTTCTGTCAACAGTTTTGTTGAGGGCTTTCACTTGAATAAGGAAAGCTAGTTGAGCTGGTAACTGAGGATCATATCCTTTGTGATCAAAGGATACAAGATTTGAATCATTAGGGTCAACCCCACCAATAGCTTATAACAACGCGTGCCTTTGGGTTGGACAATTTTGTAATACCTCAAGAGTCGACATAGCGGATGGCGACTGTGCCAAATCTTCCACTATGTTATAATGCTGCGCCGCTCTGGCGCGAGGATTAAATGTCGACTTGTGTACTACACCCTTTGGCGGTTTTATTGTTAATTCAGGGATGGAGGGCGTTACAACTTCTGACGAAGTTGTTGTTGAACTACTTGGTTGATCTTTACCTTTTTCGTTCGACAGCTGAGGATTCCCATAATCTTTGTTCCTTGTCGAAATCAAAGCATCATTCTGCTGTTTCGAAACCGACAACATAAGTACTTGTGATGGGGAAGCATTTCCACTATCAACCAGATTTTGACCTGGGTTGGGAAATGGATCAGTTAACACAGCTGAGGTTTGGGAACTTTTAAAGAACCTCTTTAACTCAGCTTTGAATGGGCAATTCTTTGTGTAATGATCCTCATCATCACATATTTGACATGGATAATTTTGTTTCCCTTTCCCAGGAGGGTTCAAAAAAATTTTCTGAGGAGATGATTCACCTTGTTTTTTCTTCTTCCCTTTGTTTTGCTTTTTCTTGCTTCCTGGTTGATTGGTTTCTTTGCCTTTATCTTCTGATACGGCATTTACTTCCGAAGCAAGAATTTCCTCTTTTGCATTTTGATCTGAATTCTTACGGGCTTTCTTTGACGAAGCCTTTATCGATTTTGCGTTTGTCGTGCCAATCACGCCATCACCGGCATGAGAGTCACTATTTGATTTAGGAGGGGGAGGAATTGAAAACTCTGGTCTAGGGGCGTCAGGTATTTTGTCATAGAGTGTGCCGGACGGAGTATAAACTAAGTCCAAATATTGTGCACGAGCAATCACTTGCTCCTCTGTTACGACTCCCCCCTTGGCCACATCTTCCGTAATAGCCAGAAGTAACGACTTTATAAACCATTCAGCTAATAGTTGATCGGGAACGTATGTTTTCACCATCCTACGATGACGACGCCACTCATGTATATGATCAGATATATGGGTAGCAGTTGTCTGTTTGAAGTTGGTTAATATTTCTGTTCCCGTTTCATACCTTATCGGTAATTGAAAATGGGTCAAGAAAGTCGTGGCTAGGGAACTAAAATTGTCGAAAGAGGCTCTTGGCAATTCAATACCATTTAGCCGCTGGACCTGTCAATGTCCTCTGAAAAAGGCGAAGTCTTATCGAATCGTCGTTAAGGGTGTTCGACGAACACCACAGATGAAAAGTCATCACGTGATTCGATGGGTCTTCACCTGGATTTCCATTGAATTTAGGAATGTCAGATGGAAGTTTGTGAGGAATCGGTGGCCACCAAGGGGCATAAGCAATCGGATCGTTGGTTAACCGGTGTAAATCGGGTAACTCTAAAGTTGCCACGAATGGTAACTGTTGATTCAGGTTAGGCGAAGCGTAACCAGGGTATGATGGAATTGCTTGAGCAGTGGGTCTTTGCATACTAGCATAATGTAATTGATGTTGGTATGACTGATACGGTTGGTGGACTTGACCACTATAAAGTGGTTGGTTTCGACCGTTTTGGATATACGGTTGTCCACTATTCGCAAAGATCTGCTGCTCAGAACCTTGGTACACTTGCTGGAATTGCGGTTGTTGGTATTGCACAAGCCATGGTTGTGACGCCATGTTTTTTTGTGCTATGCTAACCGCTGGACCAAGGTGTGGGGTAATTGTACCCGTTTGGACCTGTGTCGCCCCACCAGTTGGCGATTGTGGTTGTGACCCATGATCAAGTGGCTGTTGCATTACAACCTGAGAAATCTGAGGTTGGCATGCAACAGGTATCGCTTGAACTTGTGACACTGTTACAATAGCCGGTGTGGTTGGGATGTTCGTCATAGGTACACACTGTTGCATAGAATATACAACCCTCGGTTGTTGAGGTAGCATAGGTACCCAACTACTTGATGCAATTCCAGTATAACCTGAATACTATTGAGAACTGCCATATGGATATCCTCCCGGAGGAGGTAATGAAAGGGCATACTGCCCCCCATACGGTAGCAATCCGGAACTCAGAGGGATTGTTAGTCCTTGAGGACTGGATGGCCCAAATTGACCTCCATGAGGATCAATTTGTCGAGTTTCAATATAAGAGTTACCGGGTATTACTCCGGATGAACAAACTGGAACAGACCATACTGTCGAAATAGTCCCTTGGTGGACTCCTTCTAGCGGTTGTGAGCTAGTTGGGACAGCTGGTATGCCGGCAAACATCGTCGGAGTGACGGCAGGGGCTTCTGCTATCGCTGTGTCATTTGACATAGTCCTAGATGATGACGGTTGTTCAGACATCTTAAGTCTATCCAATAGATTGCCTAGCGATTCTACAGGAACTTCCACTTGTGGTGGATTAACCTCTGACGAAGGAAATAGAGTGATCCTGACTCCAAAATGAGTTGGAGTACTTGCTTGCGGATCCTCTGCAATTTCCTCTATCGCAATCAAACCCGGTGGAAGAGGAAGACCGTCAGGTCCGTAAAAAATTTCTGGTGCCGAAGAAGTGGTTGCTTCGACAGCGACAGTTGTTTGAGGAACAAAACTTTCTGGACCGGTTACAGATGGAACTGGTTCAGTTATACAAGTATTTGCCCCCAGACTAGGATCATTATTACTGTCCTTCTGTGGCTGTTGAACTTCTTCTATAGAGGCAGAGTTTCCAGAAATGTTTGGAGTAACCGGAACCTCAGATGTAGTTGGAACACTTGTTCTAACTTTTAAAGGAGATTTTGAACTGGTTAAATGAGTTTGCTTTGTCCGTACTGTTTTCGATTCTAGAGACAAAGACGGTTGACTCGTAAGCCTCCGCGAACGACGGGGTTTCAATTGACTTTCTTCCACGATTGCGGATTACTCGATCAACCAAAATATTAAAAGGGGAAATGTGTGTTTCCGAATTGAATGAATTTTATTAGACGCTTTTAGACACAACTTGCTTTTTCACTTTTTAAGAGTCGAGAAAAATCTAAAGATGACTCTAGTCTCCTTCGATGTATTAACGAGCCCGAAGTTACCAATGCTCGGTTGGACTTTTTCAGTTATAGAGTTTGAAAAAGGCCAAAAGAAACTGCTCTGGAGATCTAGGCAGAGGGTGTGCCAAACCTCTCGCAAAACCACAGAATACGTTTTACGGTACGGGTGGTCGATCTTCGTGAATGCTGTGTTCACTGCATTGCGATCAGTAGGGCGGCTGACACGGCTTTCTATGGATAAAAGATATATGCCTATAGGGGTCTCCCAATATATACGCGACGGTACGTGGGAGCACAAGTCCGTATTAGTGCCACCGACTCTCAGGAGGAATCACCCACCTTCGTCGAGATCGACAGTCACTACGTTTAACGACGCCAGAACATGTCTCTAGCTTAGACCTCTATGTGTTTGCGTTATGTTTCAAAGCATTGTTAGGTTCATTCAATATATTTTAAGTTGATCTTTTTAAAGTTTGCCTTTCAAGGTTCACCACGAGATGTTTTGATACAAATTCCTAAATGCAGTCTAAGATGAGAAGCAAGCTTTTTCAATCTTTTCGATTTATGAAAATCTTAACTACTGAGGGAAAAGAAAGACAACATCTTTTCACACAGATCAAAGAGCATACACTAATGCACTTTTTCCCTAAATCAACATACAAACTTATATGCAAAATGCAAAATGCAGGTATTTCTTTTCTCTTCCTTAATGTTTGTGCGATACAAAAAGAAAGCTGTTGTATAACTTTGAATTCAATTTCAAGTGAAAACAAACAAGCTTGTCCAAAATCAAAAGACACCTTAAGATTTACTTGTTTTGACACTAGAAATATATAAATTCAAACCATATGATGAAAGCAAAAGCTTAATCAGCTATGAACAGCAAACAAACTAACTCTTAAGATCAAAACGACACTTTATCACAGGTCTAGATCTAAGAGGCCACAGCAAGACGAGTTCACTTTCGTTATGGGAAACTGCAAATGATATAAGAAATACACAAAGAACAAACAGAGTTTCTTTATACAACCGAGGCGGAATAGTGGCAAGGAAAGTTGGTTTCAGATAGGTACATTGACTGGTAACAGGCTGCAAAAACAAGGGTGAAAACAGGGCAAGAAACAGCAGGAAACCCCAGTAGCACAAGGCAAAACTGGTTCAGCGCAGGTAGTACACTGTCAGTTTGACATTCAGCGCAGGTAGCCCCTTCGGGAACTGCGCTGAAATGCAGACAGCCTTCACACAGCCTGCACTGAAGAATGAAACTTTCGTTTCTCTTGGTTTCCGGGTCACAGATTGCTCAAAAATTCACAGTTTTTGGCCAAATCAGAAGCTATCAGTCAAGTACACACTAAGGGATGAAAAGGAGGATGAAAAGCTATCACTAAGAGCTTATTAGAGTCCTTGTGGATCAGCTCTTCAAATCATAAACTTGCCCAGAAACTGAGCTAGAGTAGCTGCCCTCTACTTTGCATTTGAAAGATCCAAATGCAGTTCGATTCGGTACTCCCTGTGTTTATGAAATGAATAGCAAAAACACAAACAACCAACAAGATACGATCCCCAGTGGAGTCGCCAATTTGTTGTTGGGAAAAGTATCCAATACGGAATGACCCTATCCCACTCTAAGGGTGATAGTACCTCAGCAACAATCAAAGCAAAGCTATTCGAGATTACTTCTTTATGAGATGTAAAAGAGGGGAGAAAGAGATCCACTAACTATTTTCTTCCGCTAATGATTGATCCAATCTTCTCTCTTTGCTGCTTGCTCCCAGCTCCTTGCTCTTTCACTGGCCCAGCTACACCAAGATCCTGCAAAATAACAAGAGATGGAAACTACAAGAAGCATACATTCATAATTGATTCAAGGATTAGAATAAATCAAATATACAAGTATCAATACGCCATTGAGACACATGCATATAGAAGAACCTCGGATGCTTTATTAATGGAAGAAGTAAAGTTCAGGAAGTAATACAACCATAAAAGGCCCAATCCAGCATCACCTCCCAGCAGAAAGAAATCTCCTCTTCACCTCCTTCAAGCAAATCACCCAATAGTTCTATACTCAAACCAACAGCACTTCCTTACATTCACAAGATTCCAGCCTCCTTAGACGTCATGAGAGAGCTCTATATATAGGAGTTTTGGAGAAAGGATGAGTCAGCTTGAGGCTGGCATGAAGCTGACTAGTGTCCTCTCCCACTTCAGTTATTCTTCAGTTCTTGAGTCCACTTGGAGGTTCTTGCTTCCACTTGGAGATCTAGACCCTCTTACTCATCACTAGGCGAATTCCCTAATCCAAGTGTCATTTTGGAAGCTTCCTGTTCATTGACACCTTGAGGAATGACTGTGCCACTTGGCCAATCTCACCCAGCGCAGGTAGCCTTCATTAAAGTTGACATTCAGCGCAGGTACAGAGTGGAGCAGTTGACATTCAGCGCAGATGCTCAGTGGAGCAGTTGACATGATCCAGAATTAGCTTGTTTTTGAGTGTTTTCAGGTGGAGAACTGATATTTAGTGTTGTGGTTTGCTGACCTTGTTCCTCTAGGGGTAGGAACAACATGTTTAGGGACTTTGGATCCCTTAGATTATTGACATTTCATGCTTCGTGCTGTAAGGCACAAAAATGTCTATAACATACCACACATAGTTATTGTCTATCTAATGTTTAATAAAGTACACATGCACTCGTTGAAGATAAAAAAAATGTTGAATTAACTAAAACATAAATTTTCTAGATGTACGGTAGTTGTCTTAAGAAAATTCGCATACACATGTGGGTACCATTTAGTAAAGTCACTTATAGAAATCAGAATAGGAAAAAAAAAATATTGATTTGAAAATATTGATTCACCCCCCCCCCCTCTCAATATTTTTCCCAACAATTGGTATCAGCAAGTACTTTGGAAGAATCTTGATTGCTTGAAGGATATTTGTCGAGACAATGGAAAAGAAGCAAAAGAATAAAGAAACTCAAAACAAGAAGACATATTAAAGAGATAGTGACAAAGATAGAGACGATTGGTTATTTCATGGAAACACATATTTAGATTCAAAATCGCCTCAGAATGAAGATGATCAAGGAAACGAATTATCAGGTACTGATTTTTGGCCCTCTAGTGATACCTTTCCCTATTCATGCAATATTGAAAATAATGAATATGATAATGAAACAACTGAATTTTCTCTTATACGTAAAAGTGAAAGAAATCTAATGACCATATAAGTAGAAGTTAAAAGGCTCATAGATAAAATTAGAGATCAACAAGATCTATTTGATAAAAGGGAATGTACCTACAAAGAAGAGGTTACCAGTTTAAAAACTTAGTTGGAGGGAGGAAACAAAATAAGGAAGAAGTACAAGGAAAATGAAGATCAATTTCAAAGGCTACAAGATGAAGTAACATCATTAAGAAATCAAGTGAATGAAAATGATACAACAACCAAGGAGCTTAAAGAAAGAACTAGTTACTATAAAGGTATTCAAAATAAGGTTGTCTCTCTAAAAGAAGAACTTGAAATATCAAATAAGCATAATGAACAACTACTTCAAGCATTTGATGAAAAAGAAAATGAGATTATCAAATTAAAACAACAAGTGGAGGAAGGAAGAAAGGTTGAGAAAATCATGAAGAATAAATATCTATAAAAGAAAAAGAAATATAAGGTTGACGTAAATATCCTAAAAGGTAAATTAGAAGAAAAGGATAAAATTTTACGATTTCAAGATAGTACTAATATTTTGGATAATATTCTTAGTAGTCAAATATCTCCTGCCATCAAATCTGGTCTTGGTTTTCATGAAACTATTAAAGGTGAATCTAGCTCACAAGCTAAGGCAAGGAATTCTAATGAAAAATTTGAAATGCTCAACAAGGGGATAAGAAGTCAACTCCATCAACAACCAAGGAAAGAAATTCTTAAAAGGAAATCATTTACTCCTAACTACTGAAGTGTTAATGAATTTTTTCCTCTCATCAATAATGTTTAATGTTTTATATGTCATAATTTTGGACATGTTGCAACTAGTTGCAGAAGTATAATGTTTCAAGAAACTGATTGAATGATGATGTTAAATTTGTTTACATGTTGATTGGTTTAAAATATTATTGATGTTGCTGACTGAATGAGGGTTCTATAAGAAAAAAGAATATTTCATAATATCTCTGGTCAACTCTGTGTCTCATTCAAAATTACAAGATTTCAGCTTTTAGTATATTAAGATCCACATGCAAGTTTCTCTACAGAAAAGCGTGTGTGCATGCGGGTTGCCTTAAGTGAAGTGGTGTATACATTTTGGCATTTGAATGATTTGGGTTGCAATTGATTCTTTGTGTTAATGCATTACTCTGAGTTCAATTTTGGGTATTTTTTACTGTGATCTAACTATTCTAGTTGATTAGTTGAGTTTTGATTAAGTGTCAGTTGATTGGGTTTCATTGATTGGTATATTCAGTTGTGTCAGAGGTTTATGGTTGTATTACAGTGATGAGCTACAATTTGATTGTTGAACTTAAGTATTGATATTGGATCCAATGTGAAAATTTATGAAACATGATCCATGGATACTGCTGAGGGTTGGAGCCTTCAGTGAGGAAGTCGAAGCTTCCTGCCAGTAATAGCTGGTAATCAGATTAGGGGGTTGGAGCTCCCTTCCAATAGAATCTAGAGAATGAGCGAAGGCTTTAGCCTTTTGTAGTTGGGTTCCTATGTACTGGTATCAGTCTACACCAGTACAAGATTGTAAAAAGTTTCTTTTTTTTATATTAAAAATAAGTTAGAGATGACAACAATAGGTGGTGTTTTCCTGCATTGGGTTTCCACCTTAAATCCTGGTGTTCATGTGTGTTGCTTATGTCTGATGGTTTATTTTGTTCTGACCACACAGTTATTTTTAATGTAATGTTTAATAAAGTATTGATGCACTGGCTGAAGATAAAAAAATGATGAATTAACTCAAACATAAATTTACTCGATGTACACTAGTTGTATTAAGAACATTTGCGTACACACGCGGGTACCATTCAATAAAGTCACTTATATAAATCAGAATATGAAAAGAAAAAATTATTGATTTGAAAATACTAATTCACCCCCCCCCCCCCCAAGTATTTTTCCCAACATTTGTTTGTTAATCACTATTAGTTTAGCCAAGTGCATATCTACATTAATAAAACTTAAAATAAGAATATTTTTATGTATAGAGATGTGAAATTTATATATAGAGATGTGAAATTTATGTATAGAAAAAATTATTGATTTGAAAATACTAATTCACCCCCCCCCCCCCCCCCCCCCAAAGTATTTTTCCCAACATTTGTTTGTTAATCACTATTAGTTTAGCCAAGTGCATATCTACATTAATAAAATTTAAAATAAGAATATTTTTATGTATAGAGATGTGAAATTTATATTAATATCATAGAATTAATAGGAACATTACAGGTCAATCTTAACTTTGGATTTACTTAGCATTTAGAGTAATCAAATCACTCAAGGTTCATCACTTTTCTAGATTTTGCACTCAAAATGTGCTTTGAACCTTGAGAGGTTTGATCCATCTTAACACTTTGTATCTATAGAGTTAAGACCATTCTAGTTTTTTTATTGTTCCTTCATTTGTGCTATTATATTTATAGTTGTTTTATTCATAGTTGTATTTTTTTATATTTAATCTATTTCTCTTTTAATTTTGTTATAAATTCTATTTCTCATATATTTATTTCTTTTCATAAGAAAGGTTGTGGGTACATTGGGATTTTTAAAATGAATGTTGTTCTTATCAAAACCCTACACCCAATGTAAAAAATGTTTCTAAAACCTTATAATATCTATAATTAAATATAATAGTTGTGTCAAGTTTGTAACACATATATGTTGTTTTAACTAATAATTAAATCAAGAAAAAATATATTGGATATGAATAAAAATATTTACATTAATATAAAAAAAACTAAAATTAATATACTTTACACAAATTTTGGACTAAAAAGTTGATTCCACATATCAAAATGAGTTTTACATGAAAATAAAATATGTCAAATAGCCTCACAAGCAAATGGTTCCTTTCCTTTTACAATATTTATGCAAAAGGGATTCGAGGAGAAGATGGAGCTACAGAGACTGTCTGAAAAGGGTTAGGGGTTTCTCTGCAGCTGATCGCCATGACTACATCCTACCCACCATACCTACCCTAGATGTCGTTGTCCGCTTACCTCCGACTGCATCGACCGCGGTGGTTCTCGGTTCTTGTATCCCATCGAGGTCCTCCGTAACAACGCAACTAATCGTCCGCCCTCCCCGATTACTACATACCCACCGATTTCCGACACTCTCATCGCAGCGACGGTTACGATGGTCCTAGAGGCAAATGGCGGAGAACATCTTGGAACAGGTATGGAGATTGATCTAGGAGACTATTTGGAGGACCCATTGGAGAATGTCAATATCTGGCAAACCCCTCGCTCCACCGTAGATGAACTCCTATGCTTTTGCTGCGAACTGTGGGCTACCATTGCAGGTCTTCCTTCGATTTCGAGACCTTCCTGCTCCACAGTGACATTCTCGGAGCCTCCTCTAATCTGGCCATTCCCTCCCTCACCGCCACAGTCTCCCTCGGCTGCAACCTTCATATCTGCCTGCCTACACCCTAACCCTGAGGCTGCAAGCTCAAAAACCCCCCTCTCATCCCACCCTACTGGACCTTCAAGCAACCTCCTGAGACAACTCACCCCGGCCTAGGGAAATCCACAAGTTACTATACCTGAGGTGCCTCCATGGGGTAGCTACGCAGTGGTACCCCCACTTGTGGAACCTATTCCACTGACCAATCATCCATGCCGCGATAACCCAGATACAAACCCTAACGAGAAGGAGGATATTTCGAATGCCTCGGAAGAGTTGACAAGGCTGGGAAGAAAAAGGAAGTGCTTTAAAGCCAGAGGAGAAGAAGTTATTCTTGGACTCGAGGAGGATATACAGTGGGACGAGACCATAGACATGGCGGACCAGGTTTTGGGGTGAAGAATTCGTGGTTGTAGCTACAAAGTAGCTAGGCTAAAGCTGTGGACCTCTAAGGTATGGGGGTAGCACCTGGAGGACCTCCCAATTGTACAAACCTTTTTCTAAGGTTGGTTTTCTCTATGCTTTTCCAGAGCTGAGCACACAAATTGAGTCCTGTCATCCTTCTCGCATTTCGAGCATGCTCCAGTTCTTCTCTGGTATTGAACCCTATTTTTTATCCAGAAAAAGAACATATAGGATTCGGGCCTATTTGGGTTTGGCTACCTAGATTACCCCTTCAATTTTGGTCAGAAGATATATTCCAGCGCATAGGCAACACACTGGGAACCTATCTCGAACATGATAAATCATATCTGGCTTCAGGTATGATGGCATACGCCAAGATACTGGTTCACCTGGATACTTAGGGCGTCCTTCAGGAGCATATCACCTTATAGTGGAAAACCTTCTCCTAAAAGCAAATCCTAGATTATGAAGGTGTCCCTTTTCATTGCAGATATTACCACAAAGTGGGACTTTTGTTCAAAGATTGTCCTTTGAATAAGAAGGTGAGGGAGGGGGCTAAGGGGAAGGAAACCCAGCAGAAAAACTCACAAGCTCAGGGTAGCCCTCGAGTGGTAGAAGAGGCAGAAAATTTGGCACACTCAGAAGCATTAGTAGTGCCTACGAAGGAGACCAAAAAGAAGTGGGGAAAGGAACCCATCAGTGCACCCTCTCATCCTCTAACCAAAGCAAGGGTGGCTTATGAGGCTGCATTCTCCACGGGTCTGTCGAACACAAAATCCTCCTCTACTTACTCTAATGTTTCTCTACACTACATTGATACTAGTTTTGCTTAGTTCAATTCAGCACTATCCCTTGCTCACGCCTTCAATCCCCCCACATCTGTGGATTGCCCTATTAAACCCTCCTCCCCCACCATCTCTTGCACTCAACCATCCTTCCTCGATGAACCTCTTCCCTATTCCCTTAAACATGCCCCCCCCCCCTCAATCCAGTCCTCCATCCTTCAGATACTCCACCCGAGCTCAGCTTTGCTCACCGGCCCCTGACACCCTCAGTATCAACCTGATTACCTCTCCCCCTCCTCTAAAGATGAGAGGAAAACCCTCCTCCCTATCCAAAGCTAAGCTACAAGCTGGGGAGAAATTGTAGTGAGTAAGTAACACTCCATCAACTAGGTACTTAGAGTAGTGAATGCCCATGAGCTCCCTCCTCCATGAAATTTCTGTCATTCAATTATATAGGGTTGGCTAGCCTTGAGAAGATTGCTCTTAGCAGAACCCTTTGATATTCTATTCCTTCAAGAAACCCTAGGCCAGGGTTGTGTCATTACACACCTCCTTGAATCTTGGATACATGGTTGGATGATTTACACCCTAGATGCATCAGGGTGTTCTAGGGGTATCGCTTGGGGTGTAAACAACCGATCCATTAGAATCTGTAACATTTGGGGGAGCACGGGCCATCTAGGAGCTGATATTTACTCCTCTAAGCTCGATAATGAGCTTAGGATTATCAACATATATGGCCCCTGTCACAACAGGGTAGGATATTGGAGCATACTATTAGACTCCCACATCCTTCAAAAGGACAAGCTCATTTTTGGGGGGGATCTTAATTTCTCCATCAGCTTTGCGGAATCATGGGGGCACAATGCACAAAGAGATAACCTCTCATATTTTTCAAGACCATTCTAGAGGACCATAATCCCATAGATAACCCCTCCTCAAAAATCCTTCGTACTTGGAGAAACAATAGATCAGGGGTGGACAGTCTATCCAGGAGGCTAGATAGATTCCTTATCAAGGAGCATCTACTAAACTTGGGGTAGGGAATTAGACAGTGGGTGGGCTTAGGTGGAATATCGGACCATAGGCTGATCTATTTGGAAATTATAGGGGGTATGAACAAACCAAAAGGCCCCTTAAAATTTAATGTTGCATGGTTGAGAGACCCTGATTATATCCATCTAGTAACTGACTTCTGGAGGGAAAATCCTTCTATGACAGAAAGGTCCATAACGGAAGGATTTGCAAAGAATCTGAAAGAATTAAAAAGCCTCTCCAAAAAATGGGCACATAAGAAGAGAACACAGGATGATCATATACTTAATCTGACTAAAGAAGCCATAGAGGAGTATGAGAATTAATATGAGGGGATCTTCCCTTCCCTAGAACACAAAGAACAGATAACCTCTCTTATGGCAAAGAGAAACTAGATTCTTAAGGATATGGAGGAGAGCTGGAGACTGAGAAGTAGAGCCACTTGGCTCAAGGAACGAGTTGATAACGCTAAATTCTATCAAAAATTTGCGAATGGGTGCAAAGCTATAAATACTATTTGGCAGCTAGCAGATGATCTGGGAGAATCAGTGAACACCTTCCCCCGTCTAGCAGTTATGGCCACTACCCACTTTAAGAATATTTACAAGTCTCCCCCAAATGCCACCTTAGCTGAAATCATGAGGACAACTCAGCTATTTCCAAGGTTTTTTGAGCAAGAATAAGGCTTGGAATTGACAAAGGAGGTCTCTGTGGGAGAACTAGAAGACACCCTCAAATGGTTTAAGTGAGACAAAAGCCCTAGCCCGGATGGCTCGAATGTGGAATTATATCTAGCCTTCTTTGATGTGATTGGGGGGGACCTTCTACGAGTTATTGAAGAATGCAGATCCTCTCGTAGAATGTATGAGGCCTATAACTCAACCTTTATCTCCCTTATACCCAAATCGGACAATCCCTCCTCCTTCAATGACTTTCAGCCCATCTCCTTATGTAACTGTATCTACAAGATCATCTCCAAGATAATTTCCAATCACCTACGGCCGATGTTATCAAACCACATCTCAGATGAACAATTTTCCTTCTTATAGAATAAACAAATTCATGAAGCATTCAGAACTACTCAAGAAATTCCTAATTCTATTCAGACCCAGAAGCTCAAGGTATGGTCCTGAAAGTTGACCTCTCAAAAGCCTTTGACAGAGTAAACTGGCTATACATTAGAATGATATTAACACACTTGGGTTTTCCATATGAATTCATAAGATGGATTATGTGTTGTATTACTAATGTAACATTCAATGTGCTTATAAATGGAGTGGCCTCTCCTTTCTTCTACTCTGAAAGAGGCCTCAGGAAAGGATGCCCGCTATCCCCTCTTCTCTTCTTACTCATCATGGAAGGACTCAATCGCATAATAAAGGAGGAACACCGATGAGGCAGGCTTAGGGGGATCTGCATCATAGAAGGATGCACATTGACACTCTTGCTCTTTGTAGATGATGTGTTGCTCTTCCTAAATGGGAGTATTGGTTACGTGACTGCTCTTCTCAACTCTTTCACTATCTTTCTAGCAGCCACAGGCATGTTGGTTAATGATGAAAAGTCCATAATAACGGCTATAGGATGTTCACCAGTTGAGATTCAGTATGCCTTGTGAAGATTCCCTTATAACCTACAACATCTGGATGAGGGACTAAAATATCTGGGGTATCGACTAAATCCCCTTTGATATGAGAATGTTGATTGGATCTGGCTTATAACCAAAATGGAAAAAAGGCTAAACATTTGGTACCACAAATACTTATCAAGAGCAGGAAGGCTGATACTCATAAAATCAGTGTTGGAAGCAACTCCATTATACTGTATGCCTTTAGCATAAATACCAAAGGGAATACTGGCCAAACTAAAAATTCTATGTTGCATATTTCTGTGGAAAGGGAAATAGCCGAGGAGGATATTTGCCTGGTCCAATTGGGAATCCCTAGAACTCCTAAAGAAATAGGGAGGATGGGGGATCAAAAGTCTCAACACTTTGTCCACAACCTTGGTGGAAAAACTAGGGTCGTAGCTAATCACATCGCACAACTTATGGACTAAGGTGGCTATCTCTAAATACATAGCTCCTTCAAACATCATGGATTGGCTTCGTCAACCCCAGTGGATACAAGAAAGAAAATTAAACATATGGAAAGCAGTCCTGCAAGCAATGCCCCTTATCAAGAATGGCCTTACTTGGAGCATAAAGTTGGGAGACGCTGTCAGAATAGGGATTGATCCCTGGATTGGATGTAGGAATGCTCACAGACTCCCACAAGAGCTTAGAACATACCTCACTTCCAAAGGCATCTCTCATGTTAGCCATATAGCGGACAATGATCGTTCCACTTTTTTGCAACAAGCATGGAAATCCTGGTGGGCATTACATATCGCCCAACAATGGAAACAAGTCTGGAAAGAATATACAAAGGCCCTCACAGAATCCCATATCAGGATACAAGAAGGGGAGGATGAGCTAATCTGGGCACATGTGAAGCATGGGAAATATACACCAAAAGTGGGTTATATAACTCTTATGAACCCATTGAAACCTCCGTTGTGTGAACGTTGCTAGAAAATTCTATGGAAATTAAAAGCAACCCCCAGGTCGAGGCTCCTCATGTGGACCATCCTGATATACAAAATCCCAACAGGAGAAAATCTTATCAAAAGATAATTTCATGGAACCTTTTGGTGCGGCCTTTGCAAATCCGACAATGAGACAGTGGACCATCTCTTCCTTACATTCCCACACACAGAAGAGCTACCTACTTCTATTCACTCTCAAATACCCTCGCTCCCACTATGGTAGGGTACCACTGTTCGGGAAGCCTCGGAGGGATGGTGGTCCACTGTATCCTCAGGAAAAACAAAGAACCTCCCTTTACTTACTTGTTGGACCATATGGATTTCCAGGAATATAACTACTTTTCGAAACTCCCTCCCCCACTGGTTGGCCATCCGTTAGTGTCGGTATCTTCATCCCTCCATCAGTGATCAAAATTCTCTTTTCTCATTGCATTTTAGGTGTCTCATTCGATCAGTCGCATTCCATTAGGATCATGGATCATCTAATGGTAGTGGCATATTATCAATTTTTCCTCATGGTCTTTACCTGCTGGCTCATTTTTATACATTCAGGTCATTTACAGTCATTTTCTGCCATTACATTTGCAAAAGCTATTTTTAGGGTTTTAGGTCTCATTAGGTCTAGGGCTTTGTCAATAAGGTAGTGTAAAAGTTCAATAACAGTCAACAGGCACATGAGGAAGTCAAATAAAGTCTCAACAACAAAAATTTCAATAATCACATGCTCAGTGATTGATTTTTCCTCAAAACCCTGTTTTGAGGAAAAACAGAGTTTTTTATGTTTTATGTACAAGATTTCATGTAATTTCATTTTTCCTATATGTAATAATTTTGAGATGCAGCCCTGGTCACCTTGCCAAGCTCCTGCACTCTAGCTCCTGCAAAAGAGTCAAAAATTCAAAGCATTTAGTCCAACAAAGGCAAAAAGCAAGTCAATCTACAAAAACAGAGTTTTAAAAGACAAGTGAAAGACAAACATTACAAAGTGGGTTTTTATAAGTGAAAAATTAAAATCCTTTGTATATAAAGTCTTTTTCATGTTGAAGAAGTTCATTTGTGTCCAAAAAATAAAGTGAGCAAGCCAAGTCGCGATTTGAGGAGCAAAAGGCAAAAACCATAGCAAAAATTGTGAGAGTTCTTGGCGTGGTGCACCTGGGTTGAGACGCGGTGCACCTGGGTTGAGGCGCGGCGCACCTGGTCAGCACAGCACACGTAGCACAGGAAATACACTAGAATTGTAACTGGCACGATGCACCAGAGAGGCGCAGCACACCTGTTAGTGGGTGCAGTGCACCTGCCTCCAAAGCTCGAAACTCATCCAAATCGCCTCCTCCAAGCTCCAAATCATGCCAACCTCATTCCACAAGTAAGTTAACAATCCCAAGTGCCATTGCAAGGGTTTTGGTCAGTTTTTATGGTGTTTCAATAGGTAAAAAACAAAACCCTAGTTCCTTGCACAGTCAATTAAAAAATAGCCTAGGGTTTGCAAAATTGCAATTTTGCTATCCTATTTCCCCCTACCATTTTCACATCCCCTCACTACAAATTCATTCACCTCTTTTCTCCTTCCCTCTTTTACTTACACTTACCTATCCCCCTATCCCCAAAACTAAAAACCCTAATCCCTAATCCCACTACTCCCAAACCCTAATTAACATCCCTAATCCCTAATCCTTGTTCCCCAAACCCTACCATTCCCAAAGACCCTACAGTCATCACAAACTTCCACATTCACAGTCCCCATCATCAAATCCCTGTCATTTAGTAGCAAATACCTATTGTTCCTATAAAATCTCTTCATACTCATCTAAGAAACATCAAATAATGGCAAACATGGAGATAGATTCATCTTATGACAAAGATGAGGAAACAGTAAGTGATTCCTCCAAAGAAATTCATGCACCAAGGAGACCTCACAAGGGAGGAAAACATATCCGGGAGGAGCCCACTACACTTACTGAGTTGTTGGCTTGCCCTCTTGCTGTAGCATGCTTCAAACATCAATCTTGCTACCAATTTTGTGAGATGGTGGAAAGAGTCAAATACCACCATGAGCTTGCCAAACTTTTTGTGCTCCATCTTCACAATGGCCAGGTCAATTTGGCAGGTGTGACATTCACTTTGACACCTGAAACTATAGCTGAAGCAACCGGTATTCTGAATGTAGGTGAATAGTGGAACAAGGGATAGCTGGTGGACAGAGATCATTATGAGCCTTATATCAAGGCTAGTTTTTAGAGGCATATCAGTAGGGTCTTCCCTTTTAGATACCTACAGGATACATATGCTTCCCTTATGAAACTCATAATTAAATATTTTAGTTGTGAAGGCAGATTTTCTCGCCTATACACCTATCATGTCAGATTATTGATGCATTTTACTAGGGTGAGGATGATGAACATCCCCTATTTCATATGTCGGAATATTGAGAAAATGACCACATTGGTGCAAAGGAAACCTCCTCATCAGCACTATAACAGCATCTATCACTTTGCATTGATCAAGATTGTGGTTTTACATTAGCTTAGTTTATTGAATGTTTCATGGGAGGATTTCATTTCACATGAGGTATTCACAAGCTCTCAAGTGCCCCCGTTAGTTTTTCATGAGGTAGGAGAGCCTTCACATCAGCAAGAGGTGCATGATACTCAAACCACCAGTGTGCCAGTGTTTGTCACTTACCAAAAGGGCACAAGAAGATCGTTTGCAGCAGCAAAATGAGTACTATCTTCACCCGGGGTGGAAGGAGTCTCGTTTCCTTCAACAGAAAAGCAGGTATAGGAAAAAGGTAAGTAGCCATTGCACGATTATGGGTCTTCATGAGGTCAAGAGAGGGAGTTCATTCTCATTCAGGATGATGACTCTGATTTGGGCTCCCAAAGCTCAAAGCTCAAGGAAATCATCCAGGAACAACACGCTGACATTCATGACTTGTCTCTCAACCTGGAAAAATCCAAGTGGGTGATAAATTATCTTGAGAAAAGGAACAAATAGTTATAGGACCAGAAAACTATCATGGAGCTCCAAAACATAAGAGAAAATCAGTAAGCAACCAAGAGGAAGAAAATCAAGTTGACACCACTTGACCAAGAAATTAAAGATGATCGTGAATCTTGGCCTGAGAGGAAAAACATGAACTTGGAAAAGATGTTGTAGAAGGCCAACAAATAGAAAAAGATGTTGAGGCACATGGCCTATCACTACTTGGCAAGAAACAAAGTTTGCAAAGCAAGAATAAGGACTTTGAAGGCCAAGTTGAGGAAGAGCAAAGAGAAAGACAAGCTCAAGATTTTGGCTGAGGCTCCCTTCGCCCAACATAACACTTGATGCAAGACACTCAGCCCAACTTTCAAGAAATTTGGCACACGTTTTGTCAATTTTGAATTTTTGGAGCAAAACATAGATTTTTCTGCCTGGTACATAGCGCCACCTGGCGCTCGCTTTTTCTAGGGACCTCCTTTGGAGGAAAACTCGGAATTTTTAGATTCCGCATGCAAAATCATGAGTGCCCACAAGTGGCCAAGAAATTATGTCAAGTTTTGAGCTTCCAAAAGGGTCAAAAACACCTCACAAATGCCCTTTCTCCCCCTTTTTGGCCACATGGGAAGCATTTTTAGGAGAACCCACTTTTGGAGGGAAAAATGGACACCAAATTCAGAAATTCTACTTGTTTTGGAAAGTAGACAGACAAAACTTTCCAACAAGCCCACTTGGAGAAAATTTGGTTCATGGGAAGGCCTCCAAAGTCAGCTACAAAAAGGCGCTCCGCACAGGGACAGTGGCGCAGCGCACAGGATGAAAAATTGACTTTTTTGCCAAAAAACTCTATTTTTCACCTAGTTTTTTCTCAGTTTGACTTTTCTCTCTCTCTCATGGTCAAACTAATGATGTAATTTGATGTAACTTGATGGAATTTGATGTAAAAAATGTTAAAATTTCACTTATGGGGGTAGATACATCATGAAAAGGTAGTTTGAAACTAAATGAATCAGTTTCCTAGGTTTTAGAGGCAAGTTGTTCCACTGCGTACTTTTCAGTTCTTAGTTTAGATCTTGTTGAAACAGCTCCTAAACTCATTAATTCAACCTCTAAATCCTAGCATGAGTTGTTTGTTGCCTATAGCTAGTAGTTTTTCAGCCATTGGTAAAGGTTGGACTCTTGTGAATGCTTTGAGCATTATTGTACATTCATCTCTGCAGTTTGGCAAAGGAATCGACCATGGTTTGCAACATCTTGTGGGATTCTTGTGGCAACTTGATTTGGTATTGTTTTTCCTTCTGTAATAAAAGTTTACATGTGTTTATGTATTCCATCATCACTTTCTGTTTATCTTAACTAAATGAATCAAGGATAAAGGTAGAATTCATTGATGTTGCAGTGCTCTACCTAGGGTTTGTTTAGTTATTTATGTTTTCAACTATTTGAAGAGGATCCCTGAGACTTTCATGCCCTCTCCAACTCCTCACTAGTCTTAAGACTCTCCATCTCACTTATTTCAAATTACTAAACCATTTTCCTACCTCGCCCCACAGAAACCTCTGCAAGACTGTGTTCATTCTCCAGACCCAAATCTGCCTTTCACATTTGAGCCAGCAAACCAAAATTAAATTCAATCAAACTCTTCTAAGCATATACCTAGCCTAAAATCAGTCTTTACATCAGTCATCTCAAGCTCTATTGACCATATTATTCTGAGATTGAAAAGGAGAGAGCACTCTCCCGACCTAGTAGGGCTAGCTACCAGGTTAAGCATGGTTTGATGTTACTCTAGATCCTCCCTTTCTCAGCCTGAGGTAGATTAGGGAAATAACACCATGATTTCTCTAATATTAGCTCATTATCAACTGATCCTAGAGGAGGAATCAAACTCCATCCCTAAGCACATCATACCTGAGAGCATAAGCCAATGTCACCCCTGGGAATACTTTGACAACTCAGCACAAGACATAGGATGTGGGGGGTGGGGGGGATGTTGTCTTACATATTACATCAAATCATCATTCCAAAATCCAAATGTGACTGGGCAGAGGGACGAACAATTTTGCTGAGATTTTAGCAGCAAAACACACAATACATTTTGCACTGGAAAGACATTGCAAAAACTTACAACTTTTTGGAGATTCAAAAACAGTATGCAATTGGATAAAAACAATTACAAATTGTAATGCTTATTCTCTAAGACACATCATGGAAGAAATTCAGAGACTCATAAACTTATTTGACACATTTATTTGTCAACATATATACAGCGAGCAGAACACAGCTGCTAATCTACTATCCAAGGAAGCAGCGCATAGGCCTATAGGGACATCGAGCATACTGGAGCAAACTGATGGAATCTTCCATCAGTATTATCATCGACCTTTTATAGATATATCATAATAGTTAAGCTCAATTGGATCTTGATACATAGTTTTTTCTTATATTTTTTCTTTATATAATATTATATAAACGCATTTTCTAGTAGTCTTATACATGACAGTTATTTTTTTGATACTCTTTGCATAGAGTAAGTACATATTTATACTCAAAATCATAGTACAGAGTAGTGTCTCCCCACGTGGAGTACACCACAATTTTTGAATTCTCAACATGATAGGCTATTAGCCCAAAGTACAGTATATGCCATAGGCATCTGCAAAATGTAATTTTCCATATTAATGAAAATTACGACTTTTTTCGAGGGGAAAAAATATGTCAAACAAAGTTTTTAATTTATTAAAATTTTTACCACCCAAGTGAGATGGATGAATAAGAATGGTTGAACTAATAATAAATCCAAAAAATGGTAATATGTGTAAAATAAAAAGATTAATGATAAAACAAATTTTATCAATCAATATACATTTTACATTCCCAAAATGAAATTTAGATTAATTCAAAATATTTTGGATATATTTATATTGCTACTTTATAAAAATAGAATATTGTTGGTATTGTAGATAATATTTTTGAGATATAATTTCTTTTAATAATCAAGTGGGACTAAGTGGGGATGGCTTTCCTCATAATCTCCTCCATTGAATTGTATAAGTTTATTTGGAGCTCTGTTAGGGTCTAACCTTAACCCCTTATTTATGTAATAAGCCCAAGGAGCCTCATGAGAGTCCTAGTTAGTTAGTTAGTTGAGTCAATAAAGCCCGTAATCGGTTATCCACATTAATAATAATTGTAACTGGCTGACCTACATTATAGAAAAGGGAAGACATTTAGTTATAAATGAGTCATAGTTAATGAATAAAGTGGTTAACACATATTATGTAAGGGACCACTAATATTTAGGGTTTTGGATGTCATTAAGCTATAAATAATCTTATATAGTAAGGGAAGAATCATCGAGTCTTTATTATACGTCAAGTTCTCGCCATGACACTTCATTAGTTTATGGATATTATTACCATCAATGAACATGTTGAAACTATCTCCCTTAGAAGTCCAAAAACTCAAAATATGTTGAAGTCAATGAGAAATTTGGGTCAAATAGCTCTCACACCTTGTTAAGTTCCAACTGCGCCAATTTCTCTAGTGTTTCCCGTGCATGCGCTGAAGTTTACTCTGAGAGAAGCACAAAGTTGCACTTTGTCTGTAAATATAAACCCACACAGGTTAATTCTAGAAAGTAAAAAATAAAAATTACATTCTAGAAACCTAGTTGGTCAAATATTTCCCAATTGAATGCTTACAGGTGATGACTATTCGAAATATAACCCTCATAAGATGCATCTCCATCCCTTTTATCATGGTAACCTAATCCTTCACTAAAAGAGCTTCATCCTTTTCTTAGGGATCTAAAACTTCCCCCTCTTTAATCTATAAAAGGAATAGAGGGTTGAGGGATGAAGGAGGTCAGAACTCAGAGAATACAAACTTATGATGCTAGTTTCATATTGGAGAGCTTGTTATCTAAGGATGAGATTGAAGGAATTTGGGAGGCACCTCATGACATGAAGGCGAAGGTTGTAAGTCTGCCCTTATATTTTGATTAATACAAATGAAGTCTCCCATTTATTTTTGTCTTTTATGAATGATGAATAGTTTGCAATTGGTTATTATATTCATTAAGGCAAGTTCAATCCCTAATTTCCTTGATCATTAGGCTAAGTTTTTTGAATTACTATATCACATGTGCTTTTGATCCTTTTTATGGTTTATGTTTGTAGGTTCTACTAAGCATTGAAGAGTTGCATCAAGTCACAACCAAGGATCTTCATCAAGCATTTTGTGAAACTGGTAAGAGGTCTATCTATCAGTTAGACTGCTTGTAATTCGATTAAGTTCAACTTAGGGAAAGAGTCAGTTCATTTTTCATGATTGTTTCTAGTTTCCATTTAGGATCTAGGGAGATTTCTCTTGTCCGCAAGAGGGATTGTCCGCTGTAACAAACTAGTGACCATACTGGGAAACATCTTCATTCTCATCCTTTTCCTTAGCCTTTCTTTATTATTTTTCTAATTTATCCAGCCCTGAGTCTTCATAAATTAATGGCGTTTTAGATCTGATTGGTTGATTTTTGAGTTTTTTTATTTTTTCTTTAAGTTTTCTTCCCTGCGCTATTTCTTTTTGTACATAGAGTGAAAACCTATGCCCTTTTTTCCGTAGGAATTGAGCGCATGCAGACTGTTGCCAACTCGAAACCCACACAGTCCTTGAAATTTTTTGAAAATTTTATTGTAGCTTCAACCAGACCTGAATTTGTCTTTCTGAAAGTGTCATTCTATTTGTTTGCACTGTGTGTTGTCTTTTCTGAACTCAGTTGATTTCTTTGTTGATGATTTTTAAAGATTAGGTCTTTTTGGAAGAATACCTTAGGGTTTTGACTGGTTGATTCGATGATAGATCAAAACAAATTTGAATGTCTTTTTGTTATTGATATTCTTATTTTGTTCGTTAAAATACGTTGATTAAGCTTTAAAAATTGTTTATTTGTAGTCAAAATTAATTTGAATTACAAGTTAGGGTTTCTGAAGACTTTGTGCTTTTGTGGAAAAATCATAGTTATTTTTCCTTGATAAAAGAAGTTGTTGCTTTCATCTTGGAAAATTTTTGTGATTGCACTGTTATTATCATCAAATCAAAGTGTTCATAGGAGAATATGTTTTTTCTCTATCTTCTTGATTGATTTCTATGTGCTTGAAAGTTTCAAGTGATTAGAAGAAAAGATTTTTTAGTTTATTTTGATAATTAGGGAAATCTGGAAATTAGTTTGTTGGCTGCATTTTTCATTACAAAATAGTGAAATTTGTTATTTTGAGGAAAGTTTAAAAGTTGTGAGTTGTTGCATTTTATTTCTCAAAAATAAAAGAAAACTCTTTCTTTTCTATAAATAGAATTTCATCGAAAATTGAAAGTTGGTTTTTCATTTTAGAGTGCATTAAGATTTCGAGTTACAACATCATAAGTTTCACCTCCATTACCCATTGAGTAAAAGAACAACTTAATAATACAATGCTAATTAAAATTCACTTAGAATTTTATATTTTTTAGGGATCTTTTCACCTACATTAGCTTAAGTGTAGGGCTTTGGAATAGAGAAGGAAGTAAACTTTCCAAAGCTACAAATAGACAATAGAATCTTGAGTTAGGGAGAGCAAATCCAAGTATTTCCGTTTTTCTGTGGGAATCTCTTCTTATACATGAGTCAACCACGAGATCGTGTCGACTCTGGTGAACTGATATGACCCACTTCATTGGCTTAGATACAATGATTTACATGTATTACAATGGTGTTGAATGGTACTTGGGGTCACTTGAAAGTAAACCTCCAATTGATCATGTGGAGGAGCCTTCAATGGGATTGAGAATGTTACTCTACCCTTCCGTGTACGGCCGATCTATGACTATCCCCCCATGTAAAATTGTTGTATTTGGTGAACATAGTGACCATAATCCTAGGCTCCACATAAGGTGACGATAGAGGGAAGGTAATGTTGTACCTGGAACATATGTTGGCTAGACTCACTTGGACTCTCTGGAGGGTAATCTTTGCTCACGATGGTTTATAGCAGAGTTAATTGCACCAGACCATTTCATTAAGCAGGTTGTTAGGGTAACTGGTCCAAATACTCATTTTCTATAAAAAAAAATCATCTTGATCTCTTCGATGTTGGATTTCATCACCAACTAGTTTATATTGATCTTGTGAAGAGTGTTTGTGTGGTTTGAACTCCTATATTTTTTTAGCGTGTGTTACTTTTTGTGTTGTTTTTTTTACTTTTTAGAGACTTTAAGTGTAATTTAGATATTGCGTGATTAAAAATTTAAAAAAATCATTGTGGTAGAATTACTAAGACAATCACGTAGGATACTCGGGGATCCACCGAGTCAGTTAGAGAAGATTAAACCAGAAAAATATATATCATCTGAAACTGGAACTGCAGCAAAAATTGAAACTTCTACTATTATAGGTTCTGATGTAAGAGGAACTCAAGTTAATCAACCTATAACATCCACTATTTCAGGCATTCAAGTAACATATAATGAATTTGATCAAACTCATAATTTAACATCACACTTAGCAAAAACTGATTTACAAATTACTGAAATCATTCAAACTGAATCAGATATCGGATAATCTTCGATAGAAATCTCATTTCCGAACGAGATATTGACGAACTTGAGTCTGATATTTCTGAGCCTGAAATTAATACACCTTCTACAACACATATTCCGAACCCTCCACTTTCACTGCATGTGAAACTTATCATTACAGATATTCTGCCTCCTTGTCTTGTTTACATTAAAGAACTTGTTTCAAATGAAGAGGAAGAACCTGATCTAGTTTCTACGAGTGAATATGCGAATATCATAGAACTTTTGTCTCGATCTCTTAACCCTGACCCTTGGTATTTTACACACTTGAATATTAGGAAAGGGATTCCATGTTACGTGACTCCTTATTCTACTGTACCAGGTTTTGACTGGTCCACAATGATTCCTAGAAGTGTCGTGATAGATACATCCATGTATTCCAATTCGTTGGAGTCCACATTGTATGGTGGTCTTTTACCACTTGGATATCACTCTATCACAAGATCTTATTCAGGAGCTTCTTCCTCGAACCCATCTTCAAACATGTCAAATGTGTAATTAACCCTACCAATAAATGTTTTGCATCTCAACAAACCATTAATATGACTTCTGGTAATGTTGTTAATCCAAAAGCTAACCCAACAAGTGGTTATTATCCACCTAGGGTGAAACCATCGTATCCTCCACCTGGAGGATAGCCTTTTGGTGGACCTTACCCTGCAATTGGGGGGAAACCCCCCACCGAAAACTACTTTAACTATGCTCAAGTGCCTCAAACCGATTTTGGTGAGCCTATTAATCCGCCTATGGAATGCCTTACCCTAGATTGAATACAACTTGGAACCCTTCTCAACAGTCAATTCCTATTTCTTCTCAAGTGCCTTTGTATCATCCTCGCCAACCTCTTCAACAACCTATGCAGCAACTGCCTTTTGAAGGTATGCCTTCTCAAATTCAACCAATCATTCTGGCTACCGCATCGACACTTGCCCAACAATCACTTCAGCAGCCCACCCAAAGTACCCATCAACCTATAGGGTAGTCTCCTATGGCAATGTTTGTTTGAACCCAGGTTCAAGTTCACCTAGAATGCCAATTCCAGGAGTATCGCAAATAATTGTCTCACTTACATCACAGGTTACTATGCAACCTCTTGTTTAGTCTTTACCTCAGACATTTAGTGTTCAATCCATTCCTACGATTCCATCAACACCTCAAATACCTATTGTTCGGTCTAGTGTTCCATATATGAAAGTAGCTTTTCAAGGGATATCTTTCCAAGGTATACCCTAGAGTCAGTTTGTTCAAGCCATAACTTTTCAAACTCAATTTCTGCAAGGTCAACCCTTGCGAAGCCAGCCCTTTCAAGGACAGTTTGTTCAAGGTCAAATGGGTCAGAATCTTTCCTTCTAGAATCAACTATACCGAGGTCGTACAATTCAAAAACCTATTCAATTGCAATATGGTATGTCTCATCCTAGATGCTCAGGAGGTATGCAGATCCCAACTGCTCAAGCTATCCCAGGATATCCTAGATATCCTCCTCCTCATACGGGACTCGCCCCTCCGGGTTATCAATATCCATCGTAGGACCCCAATTTCCAGTTTCCTTTCATTGCAACTTTGGATTTTCCTGACCTCTCTCGCTTAATTAAGGATCCACATATTTATTTACCCTATAGCCAACCATTCCTACTAATTTTCCCAGTCACATTCCTAATTTTGAAGGTAATTCGGGTGAAGATACATCCAACCATGCCATGACGTACCATCTTTGGTGTGCGTCAAACTTGTTAAATGATGATTCTACTAGATTAAGACTTTTTCAATGAACCTTAATCGGTTCGGTAGCCAAATGGTATATGGAATTACCACGCACTTATTTCAACACATTCAATGCCCTTTCTATAGTTATTTTGACCCATTTTCAGTTACTCATTCAGTATGACAATGGAATTGAAATTTTGACTTCTTTAAAGTAGTCAACGTCTACCCATATCTCATATCACATTCACGAATGGGGATGAAGACGTCACCTACTCAAAGTTTACATTCCAGATCAGACTTTGACTAAATGGTTTATAAAATAACTTTTACCAGTAATAACTAAAGATGTTTCCAAAGGGGGTGTTGTAACTAAAGAGCAGGTAATTGCTTGTGCTCAATATCTTGGTCTAGTTTATTCTCAGTCTGGTACTTTGTATGAAAAGATCCCATATTTACCCCGATCTACTCCAAATAATCCACCTCTTCCAAGATCACATGTCGTAGATGGAATGATTGGTTCTGTGAGCCAGAAAACTAAGAACAAAAAGAAAAATTCTAAGAATTTTCAAGTTTCAACTCTATCTGATTCACCTGACGAAGATCCTTCTCCCAGAATGACTTTCAAAATCAACACCGTAGATTCAACAAGACAACTTCTCTAACGATAAATCAGCCAAGAATGAACTGTCTAATGAAAAGAGGGAACCTTTATATCCTTTCTTGATTTGTGAGGAAGATCATTATAGTAAGGAGTGCCCTCATCGGGCCGAAGTTTCCAAATTCATCAAAAATTTTCCCACACCCGCTATTTTGAAGGATCCTTTTGCTCAAGGTAGTAAAATGGTCTCTCACAGCCAATCCTCCTCATCCCCGTCGGCAGATATCATGATGATGTCTTCCAGAGTTATGGTAGCAACGAGATCTAAAGATTACGCATCAAAGGGTCCTGTTGAAAATGGAGATGACTCCAATTAATATGGTAAAACTTCCACGTCTACTCCTCCTTCTGAACCATTACACATTGACACCCCAATCCTGATATGGTAATTCGTCCACCTCCTAAGGGTATGCTTCGTAAGTCAGCCTTTAATCCTCATACGAGGGCTACCCAAAATTATAACATTGTCGAAGATTTGAATATGTCACCTTCAGCCATGTCTGCCCTTGAAGTGCTGCAAACTTGTACAATGAAAAGGAAATTATTATTATCAGCGATAGGAGTTGTAGATCCTCAAGATTCCCATTTGATTTTTTTTTATCTCGAGAATCATGTCCCGCATCTCCCACAACAACTAGCTTTTTAGATACCAGTTCACGTCAAAACTCGATGAGTTTTTCAAATAGTGATTGACAAAGGAGCATTGACATGCATTATGTCCATTTCTTGTTGGAAAGCTTTAAGTTCTCCAACACTCAATCAATCACCCATGACTTTGAAAGACTTCGATGGAAGAGGTTTTTGTCTATATGGACTTTTAAATGATTTTCCAATCGCGTTAGAAGGAAAAACAATTGCAATAGACGTTGAGGTTGTTAATGGTCAACTTGATTACAACCTTTTTCTTGGTCAGTGCTGGACTTACGCCATGCCAGTAGTAGTCTCATCATATTTTGGGATGAATATGTTTCTTCACAAAGGAAGAATTGTGAAAGTAGATCAATTATCCTACTATACCTCTAACCCTAATTCCACTGGGAATATCTCATTTGTTGGGAAATCAACCACTCCATATGAAGAAGTTGGTGTTGGCCTACTTAAAGACTCATGTTTGATGGAAACTTTCGTCTTCCCTCCACCTGTTACTCCTTAGAATGAAGCACAGATCAACATGATTACATCAAGTACTTTCGAAATGCAAGATACGTGGAAAGTATCGTGAGAATTAGAAATGATCTTATGTGGTGATGAAATGCCTCGTAGTCCTTTCGAATTATCTTATGAGGCCATTTAGTCCTTTTCAAACCCATCAACATCTCATGATGATCAAATGAATATGATCATTGATGAATATTCTAATTTGTCATGCTTGTAACCAATCTCTATGCCTGATCCTCTTAACAAATATTTTTTAGATACTGTTGAGGTGGCTGGTTTCCATAACCATATCCTCTCCAACCTTGTGCAGGTTGTTGTGAATATTGTTGTGGAGGCCAAGCTTGCCATGGCATTGGAGGGGTCCAAGGATTTTGAGCTGGATAGAGGTAATTTTGTTGAGGGAATTGTTGTTGATTTTGTTGAGGCATCCTAGGTTGCCATGGTCTTCGTGGTGCTACATAATAGAAACCTTCTATTCCTGGCACTTCTTCCATTGAGTTCATTTGTAATTCTTTCAATCTTAGACAATTTTCTGTGGAATGATTTTCTGTACAAAGACCACAAACCTGAATACTATCCAAAGGACATTCTCTCAATGGATGTTTCTTTCTACATTTGGAACAAAAGATTGCTAGAGCTTGTTCTTGTTCTTCTTTCTTCTTATTTGCTTTTAGCACATCTACTTGCGTCCCTAATGTACTCAAGAGGTCTGTTTTGAAGTTTTCCAATAAGCTTCCTATTTCAGCTCTTGTTATCCCTCTTGCAGCTGACTTTGCTGCTTTTTAAATTGCTTCTCTTCTTCCTGTTTTTGATCTTCCTCTAGAATATTTTTGACATAACTCAAAAATTTCTTCGAATGGTAGGTTTGAAATGTCTCCTTTACCCATCACATTCAAAATGTCAAGGTATTCATCCCTTACACCCTTGAGAAATATTGTTCGAATGGTTTCTTGATTTAGAGAGTGTTGTTTAGATTTCTGTAGATTATATGCAAATCTTTCCAAATATTCTTCTAGACTTTCATCTTCTTGTTGTGTCATTCTGAAAACGTCTTCCTTTGAATCTCTAGATCTACAATAAGCTTGATATTTTTTAAGGAAGATTGATCTCATAACGTCCCAAGAAGCTATTGTTTGTTCTCCTAAACCCATAAACCATTTCAAAGCTGCTTCTTTTAATGTTGCAGGGAAAAGACGAGTTTATGAATGTCATCAGTGTATCCATATGTTCTACATAGAATATCAAATTCAAACATAAATGCATCAGGATATTCCATGGACATTCCATAAAAATTTGGCAATACAAAAGGTGGAATATTTTTCATTTTCACTTCTTCTCCTAATATTGCACTTGTGTCTACTATTGGAAAGCCAAATGTAGTCTCTTGATCATTACCATCTTCTTATCTTTTCCAATCATTTTCTATCTTTCTATCATTTCTTGTTTTGCCTCCTCCTCTCTCTTTCTTCTCCATTCTCTTTGTTTTTTTTCATATTCAGCTCTTTGTTCAGGAGTGAAAATAACAGATCCATGTCCCTCTTCTTCCATTGGTTGATTTGTTTCAATTTTGAGTGGAGTTTCAGGTTGTTGGAAGATAGGAGGATTTATGGATGGAAAGACAAGTTGTTTTCCTTTCATAATTTCTTTTTGTTTTCCAGAAATTGAAGATTGTTTTTGCTTTGCTTCCCAAGCTAACAAAGTTTGCCTCTCAATCAAATTTAATCTTTGTCCAGTTCTTTGTTTTTCTGCCAATTCCTCAATTATTAGATTACCAGTGACTGGGGTGTTTGATGATCCTATCTCTATTTGTGGGGGGTTTTTAATAAATCTACCCTAAGGATCTCTATATCTAGGCATAAAGAAACATAACTAAAAAGGGATGTAACTAATTTTTTTGTTGTTTTGAAACTTATCTTTCTATTGACTATGCCGATATTTGCCTCCCCGACAACGACGCCAAAATGTTGAGCTAATTTGTGTACCTAAATTAACACAATTATTTCTTATCAATCCGGGTTGTTTATGATTTGAGGCAAGTTCACTATATGTGAAGATCAGATGTAATCAAACCTTGAAAGATAAGTTATTCAAAAGCTAAAAGTAATACATTCTATAACTCTAATTCAATCAGTTTAAAAAGAGGAAAAACATTGAAATGGTTCTTGACTCAAGAAGTCCACTTTCACCTCAATTACCACTTAATGAATCAGAGATTAAAACCAAGAACTTAAGATGGATAAATTATTAATGAAAGAAGCTCTTAACTTAAGAGACACATAAGGTATTCCATCATAATTCATTCATCTCAATATCAAAATCTCAATAAGAAACTACTTGCATGCAAACAAAGGAAACTAGTTTTAATTCATCATTTTAGTAGAAGGGATGCTCAACTTGAACATTTGTTTTTCCAACTTGATAAAGTGATGAATAAGCTATGAACTAATGAAATCAATCACTATGCATGAACCATAAAGAAATCTGAAATAAAGCTTTGAAAACCCAGTTCTACAATAACCAGATTACAAGGAAATAAAACTAGTTAACAAGGAAGTGTACTTAGCTTGGAATGGGGGCCCTCCACCCTTGCCTTGCACACTTGAGAGGTGATATCAGAAGCTTAAATTCAGTCACACATCCATAGCATTGAACAGCAAAATAATAATAACACAAGTCTTCAAATTAACTCCTTAATCCCAAGGTGTCACAGCATAAAAGTATAATAAGTCAATACATAAGCCATCAAAGTTTTGGCTTTAAATAAGAAGTCTTATGAAACAAACTGATCTATATTTACTCAAACAAACCCATCTACTCTCATCCACCTATATAAGTCAAATTCATTACTCCCATCCCAAGAAAGATGACCAATCCTATAGAATCTCAAAACTGCCCTATTTCTATGGGATTTCTGAATGATTAGTCATGATTGACTAGCACCAAATGGGCCTAATAAAGCTTGTTCTGTTCAAACTAAGCATAGCTGGCTTAGTCCTAGTTTCCAAGCTGTCCATCCATGCATTCAATTTGTGCCCAAGTGTCCTGCAACCATATCAACCATAGAGCTATTACGGGAATTTCTGAATCTGCCAATTTTGCACTAAAAACCAAACTTTCATAAAAACTTTAGAAATTGAGAAATTAAAATTAAATACCTGAATGGATATCAAATATACATCAAAATGGGATAAATGAAGGGAAAATGGATGGGAAATAGATGGATTAGTAAGTTTCTTTGAGAAAAAATAAGACCAAAACTAAGGCCCAACATGGAGAGAGAGACACAATAGAGTGATAATGGGTCATCCTCGTCATCAAGGAAATCCCACTCAAGATAGGAAAAGAACAAGTTCGGGAGAAAAAAAGATTAAAAAACCAAACAAATTATAAGATGTAACGAAGAAGGAAAAAACAAATCAGGGCATTCATATTCACAAATTGAATCCCACTAAGGGCCATCATGTAAAACATGGAATAACAACAAAAATAGATAAAAAGGGTTATTTGGGGGAGAAATCAAGAGAGAATTAATTTGATGGATGGGATCATGAGGGTGAAAAATCTTAGACATTCATTTTCACACAAGTTGGACATTGGAATGTTGTGTGATAGAGAAAAAATCATACTAAAACTTTCCTTGATAAAAAATAACCTTATTTATACCATGGATTACAGACATAATGTTGTAGGTTATAGAAGTGGTTGGATGCAAGTATGTGTATGAAAATATAGTGTCTCTACGGTGTGGTATTATTATAAAGCCATGGCTTGTAGGGATGACAAGGGGCTAAAATGCAAGGAAAAAGTCCATCTTTGCACACTTGTTATGAAGTAAAGGTGGAGCAAGGCCGAAAACAAGAGAAAATTTTAAAGGGGAAGAAATGTAGGAAATGGGGAGAAGTTAAATTTTTACTTGAATTTGGAAACAAAAACACTAATTTGGCTTTGATTTTATTTTGGTGGAAAGATGAAGTAGTTGAATTTTTCTTAAAGCAAATGATTAACCATGAGTTTAATCAAGAGAGGGATTTAGAATGTATTCAAGTGGGGAATTCCCATGATTTGGATGAGGTAAGGGTGGATACACTTATTCAAATAGACACAAAACAAAAATTGCAACCATCCAATATTGGGACCAAATGAGAAAATTTTTAAATTCCCATTTAGATATGTGGTTGTTAATGAGGGAATATATACAAGATATGGGGATTCCTTATTATAGGGGAGCCACTACAAAGCCAAGTGATTTATACTAATCATACTTTGGGATGAATAGACTGGAATAGAGGGAACCAACAAAGGTTACATGTTTTAAGTCTACATGAAGCAAATATATGATTTCGACAAAAGGTTAATAAAGGTACAATTGAATTTTGAGGATATTACTAAACAATATGCTTCAAGTGGTTATGGAAATTATGTACGAACACAATTTTTATTTGGTTAATTATATTTTGGTTAGACTATGCACACAACTATACTCTATTCTTCATCAAGGAAGGGATAAGCCATGAGTGACCTAATGGATTCCAAGATGGGTTTACAACACTCTCTATTTTTCCCAAGATGAATACCACCTAATGTTGCCAAGGTATAGAGGTGAGATAGTAATTTAAGAGAGAGGGATTCCTAAACAACATAAAGGGAGTATCAAGAGAAATAAGGTTTTCAGAAGTGAGGACATGTCCATGGATCCTTATGTGAGGAATAATCATCAAATCAACAGGAGATAGCAATAATGAGGTTGCCTTTCAAAGTTCAACAAAACAAGTGAGTGATTGTGAGACATGATGAATAGGTTGTTGGCTTACCCAACTAGGATGGATAGAAGATATAAAAGAGATAAAGAACCCAAACAACATCATGAGAGAGAGGGACATAATTTTCCTGACAAAGTATAGGAAGGCACATTACACCAATAGGGACTAGTGTGAGAATAGGAAGGCAAGAAACCTTCTGCGTTATCTACCAAAGCACATAGAAAAAAAATCTTTACTTAGTTAAAGGACTAATAGATAATGGTTTTTGGGAGGCATATTTGTCAAAGGTGTTTTAGAACACCCAAGGGTGCATTTTGAACTTGGTATTTCCAAATTCTAGTGATTTGGATATGATAACAATATTTTTGCACAAACACATCAAGAAATATAAATGGTCCTAGAGTTGAGGAGAAGTGGTTCCAATGGAATGCCAAGTTTGAATTATGGAGAGGTGGTAGTGTCAAACGGATAGTAATACATTAAACAAACAATGATATTCAAGAGGGAACATTATTACATTGTAAGCTTGAGGAAGGAGGGGAGGAGAGGGGTATCAGCATCTCCTCTAAGGGATAATTATGGCCTACACTTTACTTTGTAATTTTTTCAATTTTGGACATGTTTTGATTGAAAATGGCACAATCCAATGTTTATGTAGAATGAAGTTTTAGCAAGTGATACATCAACAAAGAAACTTGTACTTCAAAAATGGTTTAATAAGTTAAAAAAAATTATAAGAAAATTTTATTAACTTGAACTTTTCACTTGAGCTAGAATTGAAACAAAATATACTTGTAAATGACTTGTAAAGGTTAGCAAATATCATGATAAAACCAAAAAATAAAATCTAGCACAATGGGTTGAAATGATAGGTGGTAGCAACAAATGGATAAAAATGCATCGTCACAAGTAATGGCATTGAAGAGGGTAGAGCATAATAATGGATGCTTAATCTCTCTAAGCAAGAATCATGGTCTTTATTGTACTTAGGTTCTTTCAATTTTGGACATTTTTCAGTCATAGAACTATGGTATCAAAAGTGGAAAGGTCCAAGCCTTTTGTAATATGACCTCTTAGAACATGATTTATCAACAAGAACACTTGTAATTTTGCAATGATTCAACAAGTTAAGAGGTTTTTGATACGCAAATTTTATTCACTTAAACAACACAACTGAGGTAGAAGCAAGCAAAGTATATTTCTAGACAACTTGTAATGGGCATCTAGAAGCATAGAAAAGTTACTTACGGTTTTATGAATTGAGTGGACTTAAAATGTATCAATAGTTTGTATCTATTGTTTATCATGAAGACTTATATTTTTCAAGTACGGGCACATAATACAACCCACCTACATATTCAAAAGTGGTCATAACACTTTTTGGGAAAAAATGGACATGAAGGTGACTATACTAAATGGAATTACACACCAAGGATGGGGCTTCTTGAGGCATAAAGGTGACTATAATGAGTGAAATAAATTGTAAAATTTTCTATCCATATCCACAAACCATTAATAGTGGACACCTACATTGTCTATTATCACACTTGAGGGTACTTGTGGCGAGCATTTTCATATTATAAGGTTCTTGTTTCACACTTTGATATGGTTGTAGCTAACACTTTTTAACTTGAAGGTGATAGCTTCCAATATGTGAATACATGGGACCCATATGACATGCCATTAATCATCATTGGCCCCACACACATTGCCCAATAATGACCAATCAAGGGACATATCAACACTCTACTTAGGAACTTAGCCAACTTAACAACCACAACAACAATATAAATGAAAATTCAATAGTTCGAGAGACGTTATGAAGTACATTCTAAGTAAAACGATTGTCCAATTATCATTATGTGTCCAGGTAAACACTCAAACATTAGGTCTGCACAGTTGGGATGAAGTGATGAGTTGGCATACAACAAGTATCCACACTCGCAAAAAATACTAGTTGATTGACATAACAAGACATATTAAAGAGTGGACAACTAAAAATAAATGATAATAAAATAAGATCTTCAAATAAACACTCAAGTCACATTAACTTGATAATGTATTTGGATTGGTCACCTTTCTTACCCAATGATAGATACCAATGTGCTCTCTTCAAACCAGCACAAACTAACAATGAAAAAACAAACCCTAGGGGAATGTTAACAACCACAAAACATTCTTGGAACAAAATAAATAGTAATTGAACAATCATTTGGAGTAGCTAGAAGGTGTTTCCTTTCGTAAATGTTGCAACTCTTCATCCAAATGACTCTTTATGCCAAATTCAAATAAATATAATGAATCATATGATAATATCCCTCTTTATTAAATGACTGGTTCAAGTCTCAATAACAACACATTCTCACCAACTAGGGCATTGCCTACTCTTTTTGCTCAATGACTAACACTCCCACTCACATCCTTTACGTTGACATATGAACGGTCAGATTTACGTCCATAATGATATATGGATCATCCTGGTTGATGATCATTGAAAATTCATTATGTATGGAACATCCAGTCATCACAGTGATCCACCTTCTCCTTTCACAAAGAAGAGGATGATAGATTGAAATGGAGATTCGGATATAAAACCCATACACCTCAGATGTGAACCATCAAATCATATCGACCAATTTTATCTTTTGAGTATTTGTTGGGATAATAAAGCCTTTTCCCCAAGATCTTATATTTGATATGTCCCTAATCTACGAAATTCTTTTTTAATTTAACAAAATGTGAATTTAAACAATAATCTATCATCATATGCATACTTATTTTAAAATGAGCCATGTCATGAACCAATAAATCGCAAAAAAAAACACTTTTTTTATCGCCCTTTGTGTTACAGGTCTATTTGGGCACATCACTCTCCATGATCAGATCAGTACAAATAGGGCTCATCAAAACCTAATTTCAGTTGCTACATGCCCTAGGCAAGTCATCATATTGAATGTTTTCATCCATGAAAGTTTCCTAGCTTGAAACCCTGCTAAAATGCCTCTTTGGGACACCAGCACAGCCTTGGTCAGGGGAAACTACTCTTCATAGCAAGTAGGCCCATTCAGACCTATGTTGCAATGAACTGAGGCCCACTTTAACCTACATTGGGCGAGGATGAGTGAAATTGACATAGGATTCTAGGAATATTCCTTGATTCTAGAGCATTCTAGAAGGATGCCTATCTCTTATCTCATCCTATGAGCTCGTTTTTGGATAGGCTATGGATCAACTAACCCTCTATCATCTCATCCCTTTCTCCATGGAAACTAACTATCCAATTATGGAAAACCATTCAATGTCGAATTTATGACAAAACCACTTGCATTTCCCTATAAATTGACCACTCATCGTAGTGATCAGGAGGCTGGAATTTGGATATTGTAGTGAAATACTATTGGTTTGATACTTGAAATCTTTGTCAAGTAACGTTACGTTGTTGGATTGATGTGCTATTGGTTTGATGATGGTTTGGACTAAGATGGATGAGTGACACAGGATCGAACCACATTAGGTGTAACTTCTTCTTCTATCAATCAATAAAGTTGTTTGTTCATTTTCCCATATTCTTTTCTATATCTATGATGAATGTATGTTGAAATGTTGTCAATTCCATTTTCTTACAGTAGATAAATCATATTATTTAATTGTTATTGTCTCCTATTTATGTTGGCATGTACCAATTGAGCGAATTCAGTTTGAGTGGGAATGACGGGAGCAATTCAAAGGGGATCAAAGGAAGCGAAGGATCACAAGTAGGTTCCTTTATCTTATTTGTCTATTGTAGGAAAAGGTTAAACATCTTTACTTCTATTGTTCTAAGTGTAACTACCCACTTAGGGAAGATGTACTTATCTGTAGGTATAAATTCTGTATAACAAATTGGCGACCATACTAGGGAACGACCATCATTCCTGGTAGTTTACCCTTATCATATTACATCCTAGTAGACTTTACTTGACTTCATTGATCTCTTTTCAGTCATTTTGAAGCTTTTTTGGTCAAAAAATTGCACTGGAATGCCTATTCTAGGAATGTTTTGTTACCAGTGCACCCTTGGTCAGGGGATAGTGCACTGCAGAGCACCCTTGGCTTAGAGATAGTGCTCTGCAATGCATTGTCTCCCACTCAGGGTTGCATTGATCCCTGTCAAGCCAAAAAACCCATCTTTTGCTCAATTTTTCCAAAGTTTCTTCTAATGTTGTTTGTTGAAAGACCAATGTTTTCTATGGCTCTGAAATCAATTTGCATTTCCTTTCCTAGCCCTACTTTGACCTAGATTATTTAATGTTTATTAAGATATTTATTTATCATTATCAATTCATTGTCAAAGTTAGTTTACATTGATTAGTCTTTACTTTTCTGAAAAATAATTGTCGTAAAGTCTTCATTTCTTTGAAAAAGAAACTGTCGTAAAGTCTTCGTTTCTTGTGAAAAGCATTGATTGATCATTTGTGTATTTAGTTTCTTTATGTTCATCTAAACATTAAAGGAATGAAAAGAAAAAAATGCATAATGCATTTATAAGTTTGTGTGTGCTTGTAGGAATGGTATAGGGAAAGTTGCATTTGATGTGCTCTATGAACTTTGTTTAAATATTTGGATTTCTCTATCCCTTTTAAATACAGTTTTCAATGTTTAAATCAAATGAAAATAATGTTTCTCGTCATAGTTGCATTCTAGGAGTTTAAGAAACATCACACGGTGAACCTAAAAGACAAACTTTTAAACAAAATCAACTAAAAATTATCTCAATTAACCTAATGGAGCATTATAAATTAATGCATAACATTTAGACGTATAGGCTAGAGACGTCTTCCATCATCATTAAACATAGAAGCTATCGCTAATGGTTTGTGATACATTCGAGTTTGATACCTCATTCCACGTATGTAAGCATATCGTAGCTCGTCCATGTACTCTCAGGTATATTAGGCGGTGTTATAGTACGAAAAGTATAAGGGAATGCTCTCACTGTGCGATTTTTCATTAGGCAACGCTAAAAGGGATTGGGCCTCCATGTAATTTCGGGTATATTTGGGAGGACTACATTAGGTTTCTATCCATTCGTAGGTAACCGAGTCAGCTACCTTGTATACTATGATACACAAAAAACAGCATCCGGGGAGATTTCCTGCACATATTTTAAGTCCTTGGTTTACTGAGGAAGTATATTGCAGTTCACAGTTACTTGGTAATCCTTTTGCCTAGATTATCCCTCTTTTGTTGTGTTATGTTATTTTTTATTAAAATAAAATTAATAGACCGCGGATAACAACCTCCACATCACTCCTTAGTTGATCTTAGGTTGAGACATATGGCAACAATGCTGAAGTCCACCGATCAAGGAATTCCTTTCGATGGGAATCTTAGTCCTTTTCCTCCTTTCAAAAATATTAGTGCTCCTTATATGGCTACATTGTCTCTTCCAGGACTTACCATCGGTTTTCCAGTATGGTTTTTCTCAACCTCCTTGGCCCCACAATTGAATATTCCTACAACTGGACAAAATTAACCTCCAATTGATCCTAAAGTTGACCCTTTACCTTCTTTGTCAGTTGTTTCTTCCTCCCCTTATTCCTCTTCGCCTGGTGAAATTATTGACACTAGTAACTAGGTGGATAAGAAGAAGAAATTTCAGTAGGGGGAAACCAAGCAACCATTGCTTAGAATTCAACTTCTGATGAGAAACCGTCCGATAAGCCTCACAAATATCGATATCCTTGCAAACTTTATACAGGACACCATCTTCTTTGAAATTGTTTTGTTATTCCTCAGATCTTAGAAGAATGGTCTTCCCGTTCACATCATCCTGTGTCATTAACTTCTAGAGATCATGCTAGTGACACACCATCAACTAGTGGTAGTAAATTTCATGGAAATAAGGGTAAAGTTAAGTTTTCATGTAGGTTATGCAAAGCAAATCATCCCATTCACCTTTGTCCCTATTTGTATGAAGCCCAAAATGTGTTGGATAATCGTCTTGCTTCTCTGCAGTGACTTCCATTTGGTTACAGGAGACTCTCCCTTAATCCTTCACTAGTTGATGAAGTGACTGACCCAAATCAATCGTCGGTCAAACCCACTCTCTCTGGATGTGAATCCCATGAATCTATACCTGACCAATCACAAGTCGAGGGAAGAGTTGACATGATTTCACCTTCAGTTAATCGTACCTTTCCCATAGAGAGTGACTATGATACCACTCAAGTTATTTTTGTTTCTTCAGATTCTAATGAGCTTGGAGGCAACCCTCTTGTTCCATCAAGACAGGAGGAAAATCCTCTCGTTCTCATAAATCAAGAGGGTATTTCTCTCATTCTTACAATACCCACTCCAATTAGTCTCATCACTTCCTTTGATTGGAATTGACTAGCCGAATTCCATCTTCCTTCTAATGTGCCATTCCAGATCATAGTACAGGTTTATAATATGATTGTATCTGGCACTATTATCGATGAAGGTGCATCTAGGAGTATAATTTCCTCCACTACTTGGCAAGCGCTCAGTTCACTGCCACTTTTGCATATTACCCAAAATCTGTTGTCTTTTAACAGAAGAACCAATCAACCATTAGGGATCCTTCCTCAGTTGCCTATTACTTTGGGAGGAAAAATTGTTTAGCTTAATGTGATGGTAGTCCCAGGCCATTTATATTACAATTTACTTCATGGGCGCAACTATGTTTAAGTCATGGGAGCTATTGTTTGAACACTCTTTCAAGTGATGTGTTTTCCGCATGAAGGCAGAATTGTGACCATTGACCAACTTTAATTTCCCAACCCAAATATGGCTTCTAGTCAACCATTTTCCTAAATGGTCCTTTTGTCCCAAAGGTATCTTCCCCGCCATAGGTCAATTGTGTACAACCCGTTCCATGCCTACATCAACCGACGATCAATTCCATGACGTTGTGCATTATGTACCGGGGGGATTGGAACCATATCTCTTTAATAGATTCCTTGTTGTGTATCCCTTCCAGAGCATTGTTCTCCCATCTGATGAGAACCTCTTGGAATTCGTGATCTCTTATGGGTCATGATCAATGAATTATGAGTAGAACTCCTTGTCTTGTGTCAAGCTCATTAAAAAATGAAACAAGGAATATGAGGATAGTTCTTTTACTATGTCAACCTCATTAAAAAATGAAACAGGTCCCAGAGCATAGTTCCTTGTCTTGTGTCAAGCTCATTAAAAAATGAAACAAGGAATCTGAGAAGAGTTCCTTGTCTTGTGTCAAGCTCATTAAAATATGAAACAAGGTCTCCTGGAGCAAAGTTCCAATTCGAGTCTTTGATTAAATCTCGTAAAATCCTAGTCAAGTCTTTCACTTGATCTCGTAAATGAACCTTCATTCCATCCACCTAATAGCCATGAGTAGTCTACTTAGGTGAATGTAATGAAGCTTGGGGGGCATGCACCTAGAATCGAGTCATCATGTTGGGGGCATGTAAACTAATCTCAAGCATATTTTTTTCATGGTTCAAGCTTGTGTAAAAATGAACCCAACTTGTGTAAAAATGAAACTGAATCCAAGCATAGTTTTTCATTTCAAGCTTGTGTAAACATGAAACTAAATCCAAGCATCGTTACCTATGGCTCAATCTTGTGTAAAAATTAACCCTTCTCCATTTTAACCCTCTTGATTTCCATTCTATCAACCTCTTCCGTCAAATGAGCCTTGGTTTTTCTCCTTCCATCATCATTATCTACTTGGCCGATCATACGCTTTCACTTGGTTGTTTTACCCTTTTTGAGGAACAGTTGCAATGAGTGGTCCTATTAGCCAACCTCTTCACATAAATCAACATGGTTTGATAAGTTCCAACATCAACAAAACTAGTTTCTATCCTAGACACCACTCATTCCTCTAAGTGGAGTCCCCTTTAAGAACTTTTTTGACTCGTAAAAAATGAAAATATCGGCGAGTATTCTCCTTTTTTTACTCGTTAAAAGAAAATAAAAACACAAGGTCTGCTTTTAATCTCTTTTCTAGCTCTTTAAACATGAAAATATTGTTGGGTGCTTGTCCTTTTCAGCTCGTAAACATATTGGAAATCACATCTACTCAGTATAAGTTTAACCCTTTTCCGGACTGAGATAGATTACTTATGAAAAAGGAATACGTTGATCGAACATGGTCAATAGGTTCTCTCTTGTATTATTTTACGCTTTTCTAGACATGAGAGACAAATTTACGAAAAATAACTTGTGGAGTTTTCTTTTTGTCCCTTTTCAAACTCTCTAAATATGAAAAGGATTGAGTTCTCACTGTCATTAAACTCGTTAAAACATCAAATAACGACAAACTTGACAAGACTAAGTTTCACCTTCACTAGACTCATTAAAACATCACATAGCGATGGATTCACCCAAAGGGTGGAATTATACTACAAGCATATGTTATCCTCCTCAATCTTGTTAAAAAATAAAGAGGTACTGGTCAGCAATGACTGGGGAAAATGGGAAAAGGGATAAATCACTTTATGGTAGCAAGTTGCTCTTGAACATGACACTTTCACTTCACCTTTGTGGCTATTTGGGTTGGGTTATCTACTTGATGGTTATCATACCTATGGTCTATCACACCATCCATCACTTTGGTTATGGGTCAATGTTGCCAATTCATTTAGTGTCGCCGACATGTTCAAGAGAAGTCACTTAGTAAACTTCATCCTTTACAATACTCATAAACCTTCATTTTCATGATTGTCATTCCTGAACATTATGTCATCAGTCACAGTCTATCTTCAAAATCATTACACTCATTTCATGTCATTGATGGAGGATACATCAAGGCCCTCCTACAATGAGTCGCTTCTTGTCGACATCAGCACATTATCTAGGAAGTGGACTTAGAAACACCCTTCCATTACCTTGAGGCTTGCATACATCAATGGCAAGTTTCTCGCTTCCGGTGACAGGTTGAAATCACAGGCCTTTGACCGAAATACTTTGTATGGTGTTCAACATCAAAACATCTATTCACACCATTCAGAATGTATTGTAGTACCTTGAGAATCATTATCATTATCAGTGATTTCTCTCGCGTATGTTAACAACTTACATCATTGGCTAGTAATTAGACAGTCTCTTCCCATGTTCGACTTCAGATCACATTTTCACATGGTTAAACTCATACTTGAGCAAACTATTGGATGAGATAGAAAACCCCAGATCTAGTTTCATCCATCCAAGCTGCGAATTCAGGAGAGCACTAAATCATCTGTACGATGGCTTTACTCAGATGGTCATCCTATCATGGATTTATATCTGTAGATGACTATCTGATTTATGTACATCTAATGAAAAGTTTATATGCTGAGTATGGGTATGCCTTCCCTCAGCAATTCATGAAAAATTAAAAGATATCATTATATTATGTATTGTAATTAATGCAGGTCACCGTCCGCTTCAGATCCTCCTTGTCACATCATAAAGCATATCACTTGACATTATCATTTTCGACTTCATGTTTTAGGGGGTAGATGTTATAGGTATATTTGGAAACATCACTCCCGATGATCAGATCAGTACAAATAGGGCTCATCAAACCCTAATTTCAGTTGCTACATGCCCTAGACAAGTCATCATATTGAATGTTTTCATCCATGAAAGTTTCCTAGCTTGAAACCCTACTGAAATGCCTCTTTGGGACACCAGTGTAGCCTTCGTCAAGGGAAACTGCTCTACATAGTAGGTAGGCCCATTTAGACCTATGTTGCAGTGCACTTAGGCCCACTTTAACCTGCGTTGGGTGAGGATGAGCGAAATTGACATAGGATTCTGGGAATATTCCTTGATTCTAGAGCATTCTAGAAGGATGCCCAGCTCTTATCTCATCCTATGAGCTTGTTTTTGGATAGGCTATGGATCAATTAACCCTCTATCCTCTCATCCCTTTCTCCATGGAAACTAACTATCCAATTATGGAAAACCATTCAATGCCCAATTTATGACAAAACCACTTGCATTTCCCTATAAATTGACCACTCATCATAGTGATCAGGAGGCTAGAATTTGGATATTGTAGTGAAATATTGTTGGTTTGAGACTTGAAATCATTGTCAAGTAATGTTATGCTACTGGATTGATGTGCTATTGGTGTGATGAGGGTTTGGACTAAGCTGGATGAGTGACACAGGATCAAACCACATTAGGTGTAACTTCTCCTTCTATCAATCAATAAAGGTGTTTGTTCCTTTTCACATATTATTGTCTATATCTATGATGAATGTATGTTCAAATGTTGTCAATTCCATTTGTTTATAATAGATAGATCATATGCTTTGATTGTTATCGTCTTCTATTTATGTTGGCAAGTAACAATTAAGCGAATTCAGTTTGAGTGGGAGCAACGGGAGCAATTCAAAGGAGATCAAAGGAAGTGAAGGATCACAAGTAGGTTCATTTATCTTACCTGTCTATTGTAGGAAAAGGTTAAACATCTTTACTTCTCTTGTTCTAAGTGTAACTACCCACTTACAGAATACGTACTTATCCATAGGTATAAATTATGTATAACACTTTGTAACGAGAGATACTGCCTTTTACTAACCAATTACTAAATTGAGGGTCTTTTGGGTCTTTTCAAATTTTTTGCAAGAGGAATTATAACATCATAATAGTATCACCTACCTCCCATTCATAAATTCCTCGTCCAGGGTGCCACCTAGACCATATACATTATCCTCAATAGATGTGTTTACTATGGTATCAAGGGGATTGATTAATAATAGCTATAAAATCATGCTATGACTTATTCAACCACCTTAGCATTAAATCGTGATTCTATGATTGTTTTGTCTATTAAATAACCTTAGCTTCATAATATTTGGACCTCAACCATATTTATTTATTTAATTGTTAAAACCTTGGGTGTTATAATAGTGTTCTTCTGTTGTAGCGGCCACAACCACCCTACAAAATTTTGCCTGTGCTTCATTTTGGAGCCTCCCTTATAAATCACAGTAGCTCATCTCAGATTGATCCAGGTAATTTTTCTTCAATTCAACTTTATGATTTTCATCTTGGCTTGTGTTTTCTTACTTTCTCTTTTTCTAACCCACAAGCCGATCTCTTGACTTCGTCTTTTGACAATTTCAAACTTGCCTTAGAGAACTGCACAATTCTTGAGGGAAATCAGCCTTGCTCTTGGGAATTGTGCAGTCATGACTGCCAGGGCCTTAAGTGCAAGAAATGCACAGTAATAGATGGCAGTAAACCTTGAGCTAGGAAATTGTGCATAAAGGAGAGGCAGCCCAGAGCCACTTAGCCTAAAAATTGTGTAGAACCAACGGTGCTTGGAAACTGTGTAATTCATGAGCTAGAGAGTTGACCATTCCTTCCCAGAACTGCACAATCTTTCTGGATAAGCATGGAAGTTTTTCCTGAAAAAAAAAAAATAAATAAAAAATAAAAATAAAAATAGCAAAAAATTCAAAAAACATCCCTAAAAAATAGGTATCTATTTTTAGAAGTTGTCAGTGTTTCTTTTTGCTTTATTTTAGGCATGCGCGTCATAAACCCTAAATTAACCAAATATTTTTAATCAACGCTGCTAGAGCTCATTTTCACATTTGATCTTGGAGCTATGGCATTCCCAAGGGGATTAAGGAACCTTTGGTGTGATCGTCGTCACTTTTCTAGGTGAGTTTTTATTTTTTAGTCTTTTTTCGCTTTTTCTATTTCTTTTTGTTGTTTGACTTGTGAGAGTGTTGTTTTACTTGTTTCTTTGAATGATTGTTGGTGTTTTAACTTTTTTTAGCTTGTAGAAGTGTTGTTTCAAGATTATGATTGCCTTTCCCAAGTGTCACATGAGTTACCTTATTTTTTCACCAACGATTGGCGTTGCAATGACTCTCTTCACATGCTTCATTTTCCTTCAGTTTGATTGATTCCTGCATTCGTTTCAGTCATGTGCATCATCACTTAGTTAGATATGCACTCATCATCACACCATCCTTTAGATCTGTGTGATTTCGAACTTCATTTGGGTAGATCTGGGCTTCCCTTGCTTGGATCTCACACTTCACTACATGCATAGCATAATCTGGGAGATCAAGGCCTCTACCTTGGCTTTTGGAATTGCACAGAGGTTGTCCTAGCCTAGCTCAAATTGTGCACTTCACAGTTCTAGGAGCTAGCCTCCTAGCTTGGCCACTGAGTCTCTGCAATGTGCAGTCTCTCCTAGCCTTGGCCCAATACTGAAATGTGCATTGCATAGTTATAGTCAACAAGCTTCTCGAGTGACTGTTGGGATTGCGTAATGTGTAGTTCCCACAGGAACCCAGTGAACTCTGTTAACAAGAATTATGTAATTTGTCCCATCATGAGCTTGATTAGGTGCTTGGTCTTGTCTTGAAGTTGCTTTATTTTTTAAGCTGACATTTTCTTGCCATGAGTGTCCTCTTTGTCCCACCGGTACAATAGTTATTGAGCATCTCTCTAGTAGTTATAGTTAACATGGCATCCAATAGAGTTGCATCATAGGAAACCACCGAGAGAAGTATTGGGGAATAAATTGAGTAGATATCTATTAACCTAATAGTTTATGCAAACACGCAGTTGTTCATTGAGAAGGATACAACATTAACATGGCAGCAAATCAAAGATACTTTTGTAGAGGACTTCAAGGAAGACTTAGAGGACCGATAGGTTTACCTTAGCATCTAGCGAATAAGATTATACAAGTTTGCATGCAAGTACCCCACCTTCTCATGTGCATACATTATCAGCTAGATTGTCTCAAACATAGATGAAAAAACAATGACATTGAGCATTGTCAGTGGGATAGAGCTTGCCACCTTCAAGGCGGAGAACTTTTAGCAGATGTATCATTGACCCCAACCGGTCAAGCGCATGGACTCAATTTTTATGCTACCCATGGCTTTGTAAACACTAGAGATATCATCATCTGCTAGGTGAAAGAGTGCAGAAGTTTTAGATAGACACCTAATCATGCTTACAAGACAAATTCTCTTAGGAAGGCTTATCAAATCTTGATCATCTTTGCTTGCAAAATATGTGGTCAAGAGAACACAGAAACCTTTCCTGAAGGTTGGGTAGTCATACTGGACCAGTTGGTGAATGATGGGAAGCCATTCAATTGGTCATACTTGTTGGCTCATCAGTTGAAGATCTAGGTGAAAAACGCTTAGAATCCACCCAAGAATGAGAAAGCGAGGTTTTAAATGTCTGCATACTTACTTGATGCAATTTGTGCCCAACAGCAGTTCCCTATAATGGGATGGACATGGACACCAAAGGAGACTATCATAAATATCTATTGCAAGTTACTTTCTGACTGCAACTGTCGAGGAGTGATAGCAAAGCTAAGTGACCATTTTATCATCCCATTGTACAAAGCTTATCCTTGAGCAAGATCCCCCTTTCATGTCTCGAGAAGCAATGGAGGCGATAGTAAACATTGCCAATTGGTATGCCTCACCAAGTGGAACCTTCATCAGAGTGTTTGGTAGAGAGAAGCCTCGACATGTTCTACCAAGGTATGCCACTGACAATTTGATCATGTAAGAGGTCTCATATCACCTCTCCACAAGGTTTTCAGGAGGACTTCATATGAAGAATAAAGCACCATGGCCCACTCTTCCTTTGTGGATCAAATTCTACAATATTAAGATCTTAAAGGATTTAGATGTCGAGGCTAAGCAGATAGTGGGATTTGCATTCGGCACCAAAGACATTACTCTGTGAAATCCCCACGATATTTGCAAGGACCACTATGTGAGAGTGTATTTTCCATAGTTCCATGGGAAACTTCATTGGTCAGAGGAGGAACCTTGGATATACTGTTATAATTCCTCTAGACTCAATGAACTGATCAGTATAGCAACATCTTTGAAAGTTTCTCTACAGACAGCAGCAACATAGGAAGCAACAATAACAACAACAATAGGTAGAAATCTAGTGCAGGACAAGGGAGAGAGGAAGATTGTTGAGAACCCAGAGGTAGAGAAAAGTTGTAAGATGAAGGCATATCCTCTCTTGGAGAAAGCAGTTTTGGCAGCAGAAGAAAATAGGGAGTAGCAGATAAAGACATAATATTGAAGGAAGATAGCAAAGGGAAGGCTACAAGAATCATGATTGAAGTGCAAGAGACAGAGAAGAAGTTGAAGGAAGAATAGGAGTTTAGGAGGAGATAAAGAGAAGAAAAGCATAACTAGGAAGAAGAACAAAGGAAGGGTGTGATGACAGAGAAAACAATACCCATACACTTTGATGAGTCAAAACAACCAACAACTGAGGAGGAGGGTGAATAGATGCAGGGTTGATAGCTTTCTTAGCAGATTGAGCAACCAATCAAAGTGACAGACATAGAGTTGGAGAAAGAGCCACATAATGAAGACATTGACCTTATGCTGAGAGAACCAAAGATCATCTCTCAGTCTCCACCACCTCCAATGTTAGAACCAACCTTTGAGAGAGAAAGGAGAAGTTGTTCTCCTAAATGATGATCCAGTAATAGATGTGTACAATCTATAATTTGATGAGTTACAGAAGAGGATTTTACACGCACACAGAGTAAGAACTTTTTTTATGATCACACATCACCTACATTCATTACCAAAAGGGCAATAATGTGAGATACAAGGCAACATCTAACTGCCCTTGTCGAAGCTAACTTGGCCTATGGAGAACAAACAAGCTCTAATGTTAAGTACCTAATGGCCAAGAATGAACAACTGGCAAAGAACGTGTAGGCTTCCAGGCAAGAGGTAGAATAACTATGAGCATCATCGTAGAATGTAGTTTCCGCAATGGAAGAGATTAGGAAAGAAATACTTGTTGAAGTATCAACACTTGAGAGAACCATGCATAAGTTATATGATAGATATGTCACCATGCATAAAGTAGTTTTCCGTGTGCATGGATTACAAAAATGGAGTAAACAGTATTTCCAAGCTCTCAAGAACATTCATGCTTCAATCACCCATGTACAAGAGTGTACAATGCAATACAGGGGGGCTCACTTCACTTAGTAAAGAAGATAAAGTCGTAGGCAGAGCTGGAGAAAGAAAAGATATGCATGTTGTTTCAGAACTATGAGTAGCTCGCCCCATTCATCGATAGCATACAGGGCTCATATGTAGGGTTGTACAATAGTTTGGATGTCTTGGTGATAACTCACAGGATCCCATCAATCGGTTCCCTCACTGAGGCTAGACCAAAGAACCAAGTCCGACTAGAGATCGATCAGTACATGGATAAGCTAAGATGAGAGGCCATGAGGGAAGACTTGGAGCTGAGTGCACAGAACATGCAGAAGTACATTGGTGGTCCTGTCATGGTCAACACCATGATGCACATCCTTTAGAACGAGCTGGATATAGGTTCGAAGACCATATACCTGGAAGCCATGGATCCAAGAGTCCTCTATCAGAAAGATACCATCAAACAGTTTGGGCACACCATCACACAATACCAAGCTTGGCATAAATATGTGATTGAGAGGCACCAAGTGGAGGTTTCCAAGTTGGTATTTTCCCAAACTTTAGAATCATAGTGTTTTGTCTTGTTAGGCTATCTCTAGACTATTTTTTCTTACATGGGTACATGTGGAAAATGTAATATTATTGTAAATCTGTTGCAAGTAAAATTCCAAGTGTCATTAGTGGAATGTGAAAGGTCATCATGTTAAGTACTTGTAAATGTGTTATCACTCACGTTGTCCCTTGGATCCTTAAGGGATACGGCCGAGGTAACCACAAACCAATCTTTGGACTGCAGGTCCTAGCCTACCTGTAATCAGAGAGGGCTCTCTCTTTCTGTTTAACTTTGTTTTGGGTTGATTTTAGGCTAGTTATATGCTTCTTTTGGTTTTTGTTTAAGTTTTGGTGGGATGATTGATGTTTTCAATTAGGGAGGCATGCATAGTGTGAGAGGTTCAAACCATTGGGCATGGAGTCATGGAATTGGGCTACTGGTGCGTTTTCTTGGTCACAAGAGGAATATAGAGAAGGATAGCTACACATGAAACAATCTTTCAAGTTTAAAAGGATGAAATGAAGGCTAAGGAATGAAAGGCAACTAAGAATATCTCATTCAACTTAACAGAGGGAAGGCGAGTGAATTATATCTAGGAGCAGTCAAGAATTCCTAAATAATAGTCATACATGAATGAAACAGAGCAAATACGATCCATGAGGAATTCATATTTATGCCTGAATCAGAAGAAAACATATAGAAGTCACAAAAACTGAGCATAGAGTGCAGCCACGCAAATTCTAAGCTAATCTTTCTTTCTGTAACTTAGATGGTGATATATGTATGATATAAACATATATGAATTGAAAACAGAGGTAAGAAACACTTATTGGGCCATGTAGCAGTACAAGAATTATATATTTCACTCTTCAGCCAATAATAACACAACAGACAGTCCATCCTCCAAGCTTTTCAGCAGTCTTTGATTATAGAAATTCTCAAACATACAGTGCGAGTCCGGCATCAGGATTATCAACCAACCAACCCCTTTAAACAATGAATTAGGGTTGTTTATATAGGGAAAATATCTAAAATATCTATTACAGCAGATCTTAAATAGATCTGAGGGAAATGAGTTTTTTTTAACCTAATCTTGTCTTGAAATTAATGCATAAAATATCTCCGTGCTGCGCTGGGGCAGTTGCCTTAAAAATGAGTCGAAAATCTGTCCTTATGGCTCTGTGTTGTTCATTTAGCCATAAATATGCTTTGGGCTTTGATCCCATACTCTTGAGTGGTTTTGATGTGCATTAACTGTGATCTGAGAGCCTTTAAGTGGCTTCACCGCTTTCTTTGACTTTGCTTGGGGGCCTTTAATGTTCCCCTGCTTCGATCTGATACTCTTTGTCGCTTCGTTGATAATCTTCAATTTAATCGAGGCTTCATCTTTCCTCTGATACTCTTTTATAGTTGAATATGGCCACTTTCTCTCCCTTGACGTGTTTGAAACTGTCAAATCACCCCTTTTCTGCCCGTTCAAGGCAAAAATGGCTACTGCAAATGATTTCCGTGGCCATCTGGAATGCTACCATCTCTGGCCGATTTGAATACGAACATAAATGAATAAATTCTATCAAAACCGCGAATTTTCGGGCCTGCTGGTAGCCGAGTGATATGAAGCCTTCCATTTTGGTCATTTTTTCTTAGCAATGCGTGATTAGCACTAAGTGCTAATCGCGCATCGAAAACTGCCTCTGTTTTACATTCCGGGCTCTCTTTGTTGCAATTTTCACCCTTCGCGCCTTCTTTTAGTGTTGACGTCAGTATGACGCTAGCAGTGGGTCCCAGTACGGCAGTAACGTGGCAAGGTGATGTGGTAGGGTGACGTGGCAGTACGGCGGGGATTAAATCGCCGATCGGAAATCGGCGGGGACAGGGGGTGATGGCTTTTATATGTGCAAGGCGATGGGAGCGATCGCCGATATTGGACAAAGCGATAAGGCATGCGGCTGTGCGAAAATGGGAATATTTTGGAAATGAGCGGATCGTGATGCGATATGCTTTCGGGTGTGATAGCAATATCGCGTTGGCGGATGAGAGGGGGGGTATATATGTAGGTACAGAACCTTGTGAGTGCCAATCGCGAAATCGCATCGGCGAATTGATATCAGGGAGATATAAAAAAGGGGGGGCCGATGAATTAATACTGCAACCTCCGACAGTGATATCGCGTCGGAGGGGAGAAAAACTCATCCGAGGAGGGTTAATGCAATAGGAGGAGGCTTTTTTAAAGCTTTGGAAGGGTTCTTGAGGCCTCGGAAAGGATCCAATAACCAAAAAGAGGGATTTCATGCCTTGGAAGGAGTCCAAAGACACTTTGAGGGAGTTTTTTGAGAAGCAAAACTGAGGGTTCTTACTAAGTTTCAAGCAATCTTAGTAATTCCCAAGCATATTTATGGTTATATTTCAACCAGAGGAGGGGATATGTAAATAATGGGGATTTTTACTATATTTTTTAGTATGGGAAGGGGAAATAAGGAGGGATTTACATAATAGAGTTAAGAGTTAATATGAATTTTTGTGAAGAAAGCGCTAAGGATAGGGATCTTAGGCTTTAAAGGGGAAACCAGACCTTTATAGGAAATACAAGCATCCTTTAAGCAAAGCAGATCTTTACTTAGGCAATGCTATGACAAATGATGAAACTAAAGAGATATCAAGCAGATCTTGACCTCTTTGGGGAGGTTAGTGAATGATTTGGGGAACAAGAAGAAGGGGGAGTTAGTCATGCCTCGCTTGAGTTGCTCCAAGGGAAAATTGCCTTGCACTTGTGATCTGAAGTAAAATAACACTTTGAGATACAAAATTGATCACACTTATTCATTCTGCGACCTCAAAAACTACTTACCCAGCCTACTTACCTAACATTTTTTCTTCTTTTTGGTTTGGGTGCACTTAGACTTGCAGACCCTATTTATCTTCTTTTCTTTTAACTGCCCTCCTATCTAAATGTACCCTTATATCTTCCAAGGGCCCAGATTAAGCAATTGGGTTCCTTTATTTCTCTCCCTAGCTACTGCCAATCTTAAGTTGTTTGGACAGATATCTATTCTCTATGTTCTACAACAAGAAACTGAAACCTAGGGAAGCCAGGATTAAACTGTTTGGCCTTCCCTTAACTAGAAATTCTTCAAAATGGAATGACTCATCAAAATTGGAGTACAGTAGTGGCATTTAGACTAGCACACTTTCATGGCCTCTTCTTTGGCCTCCTAAGGAAATATGGAACATTGCAGCATGCAAAGTATGACATATTTGGCATGTAAAAATGTCGATCATGAAAGATGAATACCTGTTGCAACAGGAGGCTAACAGTGGCTCCACTTGGGGATGGCTTTTCCTTGTGAAAAGCCAAGAACAGCAGGTCAGACTGCCTTGATCTTCTATTGTTGTTGTGGAACTGAAAACAATTCTTCGTTGGCTGCTAAAAGACTGGAATTTTGAGATCTGAACAGCACTCTCCTCAACTGAATTACTGTGAACTATATAGCGTCGCCTGCTTTCTTCTGTGTGCTTAATGTTATGTACAATGTTTCCTGAGCACTGCCCTTCGAAATAGTCTCAAAACATGGATCAAAGTTGATGTATTTCCCTTATTTTTGCTTTGACCAAGGGTGCTGATATGAAACCTAAAACGCTCCTCTGTTTTGATACTATTGACTGAAGAGCTGGAAGCCTGAGTGCAGCATATTTAATTGAATTCGCTGTTATAAATAACAGTGCTACCCCTTGCCATTGAGTGCATTAAAAATATATCTAAACCTGCCTTGCACACCCTTTGAAGTAACTTTATAACTAGGAGCAAAATTGAGGTGCTTTTTTGAAATTAACTTCAAAAGAATAGAGGCTTTGAATGTTGCGCTCCTTTGGCTCTTCTCTTCAGAACTGCACTCTTTTTCCAAAATCAACGCAAAGACAGAGCTTTGAAATGGAGGATTCGCGTGGGCTGTGCCTTCAAACTTTGCTGCGTTGTTCTGTCTCCATACTATGTTGCGTGGTTACTAGCAATCGAATTGCTTATAAAGAATAAAAGGAAAGCTCTGATATATACAAACACTAATGTACAGATATATACACAGGAATATTGTATCCCTTAAAAGGGATCTCGATAATGTTTCAACATTCGGCCATTCACAGGGCCTTCTTCAATTGCGCTGCCATCTTCAGGTTTGACAAAATAGGTGTTATTGCCTTGCACAGCGGTGATGACAAATGGGCCTTTCCAAAGAAAATCAAACTTGGCATGCTTTCCCTTGTCTTCTCTTCATGAGTCCCACCTTAACACTTTATCGCCAATAAAGAAATCCTCAGCCTTAGTCCTTTTGTCAAATGCTTTCTTTAGCCTCTCTAGCACAATTTGAGCTCTATCATACACTTGCTCTCTGGTTTGCTGAAGATGAATGGTCTGATTTATTCTTCTTTGAATATCATTTGGTTCAGCTTGGATCTCTTGTAACAGCTTGATGATAGGAATACCCAAGGAAGATGGAAATCTGGCCTCCATACCATATACTAGCTCATAAGGGCTCATCCCAATGGATCTCTTTGTTGAAAGTATGTCTGCCCAAAGGGCATTTGTGAGCTTTTTATGCCAGTTCTTCTTGTTTTCTTCTAACCCTTTCTTGATGATATTAATCAGGCTCTTGTTGGATGATTCAGCCAAGCCATTACCTTGAGGATAATAGGCCGTGGAGTGACCTAAGGTGATATGAAATTTATGGCAAAAATTTATCATCTTTTTGGATTTGAAGGCAGCAGCGTTGTCAGTGATGATCTTCTCAGGGCAACCAAATCTAGAAACGATGTTGCATTCGAGGAATTGGATAATGGTGGTGTCATTAGCTCACCTACATGGGATGGCCTCAGTCCACTTGGTGAAATAGTCTGTGGCTGTTAGAATCCATTTGTGCTGGCCTGAGGAAGAGGGATGGATTCCTCCAATGAAGTCAAGACCCCATTGTTGAAAAGGATTTTCGGTTGAAATGGGCTTAAGGGGCAAGGGTAGAAGCTTTCTTTTGCCTTCAAATATTTGGTATTTGTGGCATGAAACAACAAACTTCTTTACATCTGCAAACAAAGAGGGCCAATAGAAACCAGCCCTTAAAATTTTATCAACAGTGGACTTCCAATATAGATGTCCTCCACAGTCCCCTGCATGGAATTCTTTCATGACATTGTTAGTTTCATTCATGGTTAAACAATTAAGCAATATGCCTTCATGATTTTTCCAAAATAATGCACCATCTAAGACCCAAAACGTTAAAGCCTTCATTTTTAAAAATATTTTCTTGGTTCTGGACAATCCTGGGGGAGCACGCAGGTTTAACAATACAAAGCAAATATCAGCATACCATGGGGATTGCAAAAAGGTTTTATTGATCCGTGGAGTCGCCAGCTCCTGTTCATTGTCCAGTTGGTTGATGTCTAAGGCTTGAAAATTTGTTTCGGCCATTATTTTGGCTAAACCTTGTCCCTTTATCAGCTTGGTTGGTTTTATCTCTATGTTATATTCAAGGATGTTAGCAATCCACTTGCCTCTTTTGCCTTCTAATCCCTCTTGGGTTAATATGTCTTTTACAATAGCATTTGGCACATAAGCAATCACATGTGAGTATAAAATATAGATTCTGAAGTCTTTGATCGCTTTAACAAGTGCATAGGCCTGCTTTTCCATGATTTGGTACTTCAGGGGTGCATCTCTTAAGGCTCGGCTGAAAAATGCAATTGGCTTTTCAGCTCCTTGATCATCCTTTTACAAAAGGATAGCAGCTAAGGTGTGATCAGATGCAAATGAAAATATGATAAAGTCCCTATCAAATTTAGGACTTATGAGGACAGGGGCTTGGGTTAAGGAAACTTTGATACTCTCAAATGCTTGTTTGGTTTCAAGAGACCATTTTAACTTGGCATCTTTCTTTAACATTTTATTTAGCATTCGTATCAGTTCGGCCAAGTTTGGGATAAATCTCCATAGGAAATTGATCTTTCCTAGGAATGCTTGCAATTATTTGATGTTTCTTGGATAAGGGATTTGAAGGATGGCTTGAATCCTTTCGGGATCAATTCTAATCCCATCTTTTGAAATGATATGGCCTAATAATTTGCCTTCTTCAAGGCCAAAGAGAGATTTCTTGGGATTCAAGGAAATTCCATATTTCCTACATATCATGAATATTTGCCTAAGGTGTTTAAGGTGCTCTTGATCAGATTTGGAGAAGGGGGTTAGGTCATCAAGGTAGACAACTAGGAAATCATGGATTTCCTTGGCAAATGCAATGTCCATTGCCCTTTGAAAGGTTGCACCAGCGTTCTTTAGTCCAAAAGGTATTTTAACATACTTAAATGTTCCCCATGGTGTGGTAAAGGCTCTCTTGTCTTGGTCATCCGGGTGAACAAGTATTTGATTAAAACCTGAAAAGCCATCAAGCAGTGAAATTCTTGATGACCCCACTACTCTTTGTAGAATGTGATCCATTTTTGGCAATGGGTAGTGGTCTTTTAGGGAGACTTGGTTTAAGTTTCTTAGGTCCACACATAGCCTAATCTCACCTATCTTCTTTCTTGTGGGAACAAGATTCGACACCCATTCAGAAAATCTAATGGGTGCTATGATACCTGCTTCAAAGATCATCTTGACTTCCTTCTCAACCAAGGGAAGGAGCATGGGATTGATTCTTCTAAGTTTTTTTTTGAAGGGTTTTTGGTTTGGTTTTAAGGGAATGGTGTGTTGGATCCCTGGGGTGTCATAGGACTTCAAGTCCTCATAACTCCAAGCAAACACATCTTGGAATTCTTAGAACAAGTCAACATATTTGGGCTTTTGATCGGGTGGCAAGGATTGAGATAGTTTGATCATTTTGGGCTTCTCTGCTGTCCCAATGTTGTGTTCTTCTATAACAGTGTTTAAGGGCTGCATTTTTGGCTTTTTGGGAACATCATTTGTATCAAACATATCTTCTAATGGAGTGAGGCCAGTAGGGAGAAAGTTATCCTTTAGATCAATGATCTTGACCTCTGTTTTGGCTATTTCCTCCAAATGCATTTGTTTCAGCTCTTCTATGTTTGTATTGTCAAAAACAGTTGGGTCTAGCATTTGTTTGGCTGTTATAGCCTGCTGATTTTCATTTGTTTGTTGTTGTTCATCCGTCATAGCATCCATGTCAATGTTAATATTTGAAAACTCATGCTCAAGAGTGAGGAAATTGTTAATCTGGGTATCATTTTCGAACACTTGCCAATCTTTAACATTATTTGGGACAGCAGGCCTATGTTTTATCTCAGCAGTGAAATGGTGATTTGGCTCAAAGGGAAGCTTGCATGTACTAGCAAAAGTGGCTAGGCTGTGAGCATGTATGTTATGGCTTCTAGAAATTTTGGCAAGCTTGGATTCGGTGAAGGAATTTAGTATTTCTGTGGCAGCAGACCTATAAGCTCTCAGCCTATTGTCATTAGTAACAAAGTTACCTTTCATCTGTTGAATGATCAAATCGGAGTCACCTAAAATGGACACTTTTGCAGCTCTTAGAGCTTTGAGCAGTTTAAGGCCTAATAAGAGAGTCTCATACTCTGCCATGTTATTGGTACATTTGAAGTTTAGTCTGTAAACATGACCCTCTGCATGGTTGTTATGTGTATTGTGGATCCATATTCCAGCCCCTGCTCCTAACTTATTAACTGAACCATCAAACTCTAAATGCCATGTGATTTCTTGCTTGTGGTTAGTATTAAGAGTTTCAGTCATTTTAGGATTGGGCGGACCTGAGTCTTGTGTTTCGGGAGGTTCTTCTTGTGTGCTGGTTGCATTGGCTGTTGTGACAGTCTCATGGGTATGTGCAATCGATTCTTCATTGATACATGTTTCTTGTTCTAAAGTCAAAGGCACCTCATCAGTGAGAGGGCAGCTATTATCATTGAACAATATAAAGGAATCCATATCAGAATGGACTGATTAAATGGGAAAGTTTTGGGGTTTTTCCTCACTACTTACCACATACTTTATCATTGTTTCTCTGTACAGTCTCTTTGGTTGTCCAAAGACTGAAATAGTGGCATAGGAGAGGTCTAGCTGGAGACATCCTTGGAGTTTTTCTCCCCAAGATCTTGATAAGAGCATGTCGTACTTTGGTGGAATGTCAGCAACCACCACGTCCATTAGGATTGTTTTGTTGGGAAATTGGACTAAAGACACACAAAGGTATTTGATTAAGCCTAAACACTTGACCTGACTAGAATCAAATGAGAACAAGTCTTTATAGGGTCTAGTGACATCAAGGTTTAGCTTCTCCATTACAGCTCTGGGCATCAGATTGTGTGAAGCACCTGAATCAAACATAGCATTCTGAGACACTTTATCATGAATGTGAAAACTGACATAAAAGGGTAGAACAACTCCATGTCCTGATTTACCATTGACTTCAGGACCAAAAAGTAATTCCGATTGTTTATCTAAGACATTAACATCATCCTTGGTCTCAGGCATTTGAAGTGATCTTTGGATTTTTTACCTATATACATCATGCTTAGCAAGTACAGATAGAGGGATGGATATCTTAAGTTTACCTATTTCTGCCTCTAAATCGAATGTTTTCTCTGATTGGGTTTTAGTGTTGTGATAGGCAGGCTTCCCTTTTTCCATGGGAGTATCAGCGATTCGCTCTTGTTCTTCATTGATTTCTTGAACTATTTCTGTTTTGGAAAGGATTTCAGGAGTGTTGTTTATGTTTTCCTTTAAAGGGGAGGATACCAAAGGCTGACTATTGGAGGGCTTCCTGCCTGGTGTGTCTGTTATATCCTCTATTGTGACTTATTTTGGATTTGGGACTGTTTTATCAGCAGTTTCTATGAGGGCAGCCTTTTCTTTGATCTTCTTAGGCTGCTTTGATTCCTTCTGTTTGATGACCTCAGGCACATCAATTGTTCTAGTTCTCAGTTTATACTGTTTGTGGACCTCATAAACAGCTGAATCATAACCTTGTTTAAATTCAAAAGACTCACCAGACTGAGTCTGAAATTGATTATAGTCATGCTCATCTTGGTCTTCTTAGGTTAGGAATACTTGTTGTTCACTTTTCAAACCCATCAAGTTTATATGAGTGTCTTTTGTCTGTTCACTAGATGTGGATTCTTCTGTATAGTTTTCTTGGAAAGGAGGCCTTATATCCTGGTCTGGGCTAGACCTATCAGCGTCTTTGTTCTGAGTTTTCCTGAAGTTTCGATTTCTGATAGTATTGTGTTGTTGTCCTTCCCATGTAGACTTCCTTTCAACGCTTTCCACTCTATCTCCCAGCCTGTGCATGCCACTGATAATAGCATCCAGCTTTTGGTCTAAGGCTGAGGGTTCTTCCTTAAAGGTGGTTCTTCTCTCAGTTCTAGCTCTGTTTCTTTTGGCAATTAGGTTTTCCTCTACGCTAACAGCAACATTTTGCATGTCTGCGAGGCTTTGAGGGGCTCTTTCCCTTAACTGATAATCCATGTCAGTATCAAAACCATCGGGGAATTTATACAAATCAAGATCAGGTGGAGGTCTGAGGTTCTGTGGTATTGCATTATAAATATTGTTAAATCTTGCACAATAGTCTAAGACAGCCTCTTGAGGGCCTCTTTTGATGGTGTCATATTCAGATAATATGTGCAAGGGATCTTTCTTTTTCTCCCATCTGTTAAGAAATGTTTGGTAAAGGGCCTCTGGGTTAGCTATGGAATTTGCAGCAAGGCTTCTAAACCAGGGCCTTACATCTCCTGTTAAACTTTGGACAAAAATCTTCATTCTTACACTGTCATCATCTATCTCGTAGTTCTCAAAATAGTCTTGCATCTTCTTGGTATGTTGCAAGGTTGTGCAAGAAACAGTACCATCAAAATATGTGATTTTAGTTTGATAATCCTGAGGCATAGCCCCTGGGTTTGCTGGCAACTGCAACGGTGCATATCTATTAGCCATATTTATAGGGATAAGTGGAGCAGCATGGATAAATGGAACGACTGGAACAATGGTAATAATAGTGGTAACGGGAGTATGTGCAGTGAATGGTGGTGTGGAAGGAGTGCTTTGAGAGGTGGATGATGAACTAGAGGAAGTGGGATTTGAACAAAACAAAACTTTAACTGGGGTTGGAAAACATCTTGGTTGAACTGTTTTAGCCCTCGAATTAGCAAGGTCTACTTGTTTTTGCTTGCTGAGGTTTCTAGAGATTAAATTGGGATTTTCAAAAACAGCTGGTGGATTTGGGTCTAGGTTTGACCTGGTATTATGGGTTTTCTTCTTAGGAGCTAGCTTCTAACTTGTTTTTGGAATTTTCTGAATAAGTTTCCCCAATGGAGTCACCAATGATGTTATCACTCAGGTTGTCCCTTGGCTCCTTAAGGGATACGGCTGAGGTAACCACAAACCAATCTTTGGACTGCAGGTCCTAACCTACCTACAATCAGAGAGGGCTCTCTCTTTCTGCTTAACTTTGTTTTGGGTTGATTTTAGGCTAGTTATATGCTTCTTTGGGTTTTTGTTTAAGTTTTGGTGGGATGATTGATGTTTTCAAATAGGGAGGCATGCATAGTGTGAGAGGTTCAAACCATTGGGCATGGAGTCATGGAATTGGGTTGTTGGTGCGTTTTCTTGGTCACAAGAGGAATATAGAGTAGGATAGCTACACATGAAACAATCTTTCAAGTTTAAAAGGATGAAATGAAGGCTAAGGAATGAAAGGCAACTAAGAATCTCTCATTCAGCTTAACAGAGGGAAGGCGAGTAAATTATATCTAGGAGCAGTCAAGAATTCCTAAATAATATTCATACATGAATGAAACAGAGCAAATACGAGCCATGAGGAATTCATATTTATGCCTGAATCAGAAGAAAACATATAGAAGTCACAGAAATTGAGCATAGAGTGCAGCCACGTAAATTCTAAGCTAATCTTTCTTTCTATAACTTAGATGGTGATATATGTATGATATAAACATATATGAATTGAAAACAGATGTAAAAAACACTTATTGGGCCATGTAGCAGTGCAAGAATTCTATATTTCACTCTTCAACCATTAATAACACAACAGACAGTCCATCCTCCAAGCTTTTCAGCAGTCTTTGATTATAGAAATTCTCAAACATACAGTGCGAGTCCGGCATTAGGATTATCAACCAACCAACCCCTTTAAACAATGAATTAGGGTCGTTTATATAGGGAAAATATCTAAAATATCTATTACAGCAGATCTTAAACAGATCTGGAGGAAATGAGTTTTTTTTAACCTAATCTTGTCTTGAAATTAATGCATAAAATATCTCTGTGCTGCACTAGGGTATTCGCCTTAAAAATGAGTCCAAAATCTTTCCTTATGGCTCTGTGTTGTTCATTTAGCCATAACTATGCTTTGGGCTTTGATCCCATACTCTTGAGTGGTTTTGATGTGCATTAACTGTGATCTGAGAGCCTTTAAGTGGCTTCACCGCTTTCTTTGACTTTGCTTGGGGGCCTTTAATGTTCCCCTACTTCGATCTGATACTCTTTGTCGCTTCGTTGATACTCTTCAATTTAATCGAGGCTTCATCTTTCCTCTGATACTCTTTTATAGTTGAATATGGCCACTTTCTCTCCCTTGACGTGTTTGAAACTGTCAAATCGCCCCTTTTCTGCCCGTTCAAGGAAAAAATGGCTACTACAAATGATTTATGTGGCCATCTGGAATGCTACAAGCGCTGGCCGATTTGAATACGAACATAAATGAATAAATCCTATCAAAACTGCGAATTTTCGGGCCTGCTGGTAGCCGAGTGATATGAAGCCTTCCATTTTGGTCATTTTTTCTTAGTGATGCGTGATTAGCGCTAACCGCTAATCGCGTATCGAAAACTGCCTCTGTTTTACATTCCGGGCTCTCTTCGCTGCAATTTTCACCCTTCGTGCCTTCTTTTAGTGATGACGTTAGTATGATGCCAATAGTGGGTCCCGGTACGGCAGTGACGTGGCAAGGTGATGTGGCAGGGTGGCGTGGCAGTACGGCGGGGATTAAATTGGCAATCGGCAATCGGCAGGGATAGGGGGTGATGGCTTTTATATGTGCGAGGCGATGGGAGCGATCGCCGATATCGGACAAAGCGATAAGGCATGCGGCTGTGCGAAAATGGGAAATATTGCGGAAATGAGCGGATCGCGATGCGATATGCTTTCAGGTGCGATAGCAATATCGCGTTGGCGGATGAGAGGGGGGATATATATGTAGGTACAAAACCTTGCAAGTGGCGATCGCGAAATCACATCGGCGAATTGATATCAGGGAGTTATAAAAAAGGGGGGGGTCGATGAATGAATATTGTGACCTCTGACAGCAATATTGCATCGGAGGGGAGAAAAACTCATCGAATGAGGGTTAATGCGATAGGAGGAGGCTTTTTTAAAGCTTTGGAAGGGTTCTTGAGGCCTCGGAAAGGGTCCAATAACCAAAAAAAGGGCTTTCATGCCTTGGAAGGAGTCCAAAGACACTTTGAGGGAGTTTTTTGAGAAGCAAAACTGAGGGTTCTTACTAAGTTTCAGGCAATCTTAGTAATTCCCAAGCATATTTATGGTTATATTTCAACCAGAGGAGGGGATATGTAAATAATGGGGATTTTTACTATATTTTTTAGTATGGGAAGGGGAAATAAGGAGGGATTTACATAATAGAGTTAAGAGTTAATATGAATTTTTGTGAAGAAAGCACTAAGGATAGGGATCTTAGGCTTTAAAGGGGAAACCAGACCTTTATAGGAAATACAAGCATCCTTTAAGCAAAGCAGATCTTTACTTAGGCAATGTTATGACAAATGATGAAACTAAAGAGATATCAAGCAGATCTTGACCTCTTTGGGGAGGTTAGTGAATGATTTGGGGAACAAGAAGAAGGGGGAGTTAGTCATGCCTCGCTTGAGCTGCTCCAAGGGAAAATTGCCTTGCACTTGTGATCTGAAGTAATATAACACTTTGAAATACAAAATTGATCACACTTATTCATTCTGCGACCTCAAAAACTACTTACCTAACATTTTTTCTTCTTTTTGGTTTGGGTGCACTTAGACTTGCAGACCCTATTTATCTTCTTTTCTTTTGACTTCCCTCCTATCTAAATGTACCCTTATATCTTCCAAGGGCCCAGATTAAGCAGTTGGGCTCCTTTATTTCTCTACCTAGCTACTGATCTGCCAAGCTTAAGCTGTTTGGACAGATATCTATTCTCTATGTTCTACAACAAGAAATTGAAACCTAGGGAAGCCAGGATTAAACTGTTTGGCCTTCCCTTAACTGGAAATTCTTCAAAATGGAATGAATCATCAAAATTGGAGTACAGCAGTGGCATTTAGACTAGCACACTTTCATGGCCTCTTCTTTGGCCTCCTAAGGAAATATGGAACATTGCAGCATGCAAAGTATGACATATTTGGCATGTAAAAATGTCGATCATAAAAGATGAATACCTGTTTCAACAGGAGGCTAACAAAATGATTTGAAGATTCATGAGGAGATTCAAAGAGTCACAAAGAGGAATATCAAGGGTCACCCCACCCTTTGTTATAAACAGCACCTCATAACTCATAGAACAGGATTTTTGGAACCAATATTTTTGGCTAGGCTTGGGAGTATTATGAAGAGCCCTTGCTTCTCTATAGCGTAAAGAAAGTGTACTTCTTTGGAGGAGCAAGTGTTCTTGATTGTAATGTTCCACTATTGGGGCTAGTGGTCATCAATGGTGTATGTATGAATGGAGCTTTCACTTATAATAATAATATCAGAGCTAGTACGCTTTCTTGCATATGATTTTATTGTAGTTAGACTATTATGGTTTCTTTAGCAATGTATTTTATTTAACTTATTCATTTGCTTATCAACTACTTTGTATTAAATTGTACAAATCTTGTTGAATACGAGTTGTTAGATAAACTCATCACTTTAATTTGTGGACTATTCCGCATTTTAGATCGTTATGTCATTTTTCTCGTGTGTTCCTTTCAAGTTGTGTACTATTACAGGCTTCTAAGGGGCTCACTTCCTTTCCCCTTCCGTGTGTTAGAACCTTCAAGCATCACACTTGAATCTCCGCAGTATCACACACTTTCTCCGACCCAAAGTTATCATACTTATGTCTACACGCTATTGCAGTCAAGGCATTACACTACCACCCACTACTGGGATTCCTACCCCAAATGGTTTTAGGTCTAGGTTGGACTTCATATCAGGGAAATCCCTTGAATGTTGGCAGGTCCAACACCTTCAACATTTATAGCGCTAGAAGGAGGGCCAGATGACAAGTTGAGCCCTTAAAATCTATTTTGAATTTCTGCACATATTTCATGACTTAGGTCCAAATCATAACACCGACATGTTTTTCTCACACTGTTGATTTTGAAGTGCCGATAAGAATTATAGATAACTTATCCGTATATAAGTTCAATGGTGAGTATGGAACACCCTAGTTTAGGCACACAGTTTCCTTTGTTGTGTTTTATGACATGCATGATGTCCTGTCAGATGACATTGCCTATGGGTTGTTCACTTTCACGTTTGAAGGGTGCGCAAAGAAATGGTGTCACACATTGCCTTCAACTTATATACTTTATTTTTATCACATGTTCAGAAAATTATGTCATGCTTTCATTCTTTATGACTCTAAAGCCCTTAATCAAAAAATTTTAAAATTGCAAAAATCACCAGATGAATCTCTTCAATATTTTCATGATCATTTTCTTCACTACTGTTATGAATTTTCTAAAGATAAAGTTGACTGGGAATTTCTAGATCAAAGATTTCAATATCTTTTTCACGTTTCTGAGAATCCACATGAGTTAGAATCTTTTGAAACTCTCCCAACATACCTCAGTGTTAGATATTCTAAATATGAGACGGACAAGGTTGCTATCCCAAGTGACCTTCCATCCCCTTCTCATCAAACAAATATAGCTCTATAGGTCAAGGTGGGAGGAGTTGAGAATCGACCTGTTGATTTGTCACCATCCCCTCCTATCCCACCTGCTCAGGATTTCTGTGAAGATTTGGACAGTAACCCTAATGGTTGTCAAGTGGTCTGATCTCCTCAACCTTTGTCCTTTGGTTCCTTTGATCCTCTGGATTTTGGAGTGTTGTGCTCATCTGTCTCGGATCTTACATGTGATGTTCATGAGGATAAAGTTCTGGATGAAGTTGGTGTTGAACAACCAACCTGCATTATTTTTTTTTATCAATATTTGTGGGAGTTTGAACAAGAATCTACAATGAAGGATGACCTCCTTTTGTCCACACCTCATTTTCTTTATCCTCGAATCTTCCATGGCTCTACCATTTTTGTTCCATCTTGTGAAAATTTATTTCCATATGTTTCTATTTCTGATCATTGGAGAACACGTGGAATGTAAGTTTTTCATTGGCTTGTGGAGAGGGAAAATCTATCTTCCCTTATCCACACAGGTTCTCGGCTTACCTTTCTGGAAACATAGAGGGTAAAATTTCTCATTTTTCATGATCCCCTCTTTATGTTTGTTAGATCATGAGGATTCCATTGTCCATCATCTTGAATTTTCTGATCATGGTTGTCATGATATTTTTATTCATTCACCTAATCATGATTTTGATTCACCTACCATTGATCTTTCTAAGCCACCAGTATTTGATGATCCATCTTCTAATGAAGTGGAAACTCCTCAATTTGTCAAGGCACTTCAGCCCGGGATTATAGTTATGTCAGGCTCACATAGCCTTGAGGTCAAATCCACTTCTGATCATAAATCTATTGAATCTCCCCAGGCTCCTCATCACTTTGTTGTTTACATTGAAAATTAATATTTTCACAATTTTCACGTCCTCCACTAGAATCACACGATCCTATTGCTCATGCATTCAAGGAGTCATATGTAGGAAACGTTGTTGCGAGATGGAAATTTTCTTCTTTCTTTTTGTTTTCTCATTTTTCAAATTTGAAGGTGTGTACATTCGTGTCTTCTACCCGCAATGTGATAGGACGACATGATACATCCATGAAGTGCCTTTCATGTGCTTTTCGTCATTACTTTTCTATGGATGCATTCAAAAGGCGAATGCATTGGTTTGCATTGTTGTATCTTTCTTGTCTGATGGTTTTCTTGTATATATTTCTTGTCATTCATGCCCTCGCCTACATGGGCCAACAAATGCACCGATGGATGCATTGGAAGTATCACTTTATGTGAGGTTGCCTATGCTCTCCTTAGGTTAGGTGTAGGAGTAGTGTTTGCTTTTCTTTTTTGTTTTTTGATTTGCTTACTTTGTTTTTCTTTGTCTTGCATCTTTCCTTTACTTGTTTTTTCCCCCGTAGATTAGTTTTAGCATGAAATTGTGTTTCGCTTATTAAACAAGCAGGATGAAATCCAAGAAGAACTTGCACACCCATGTTGAAAATGCTAGATCCACCAACATGTTAGGGGATCTCCCCAGTAAGAAGTCCCAAATAGGCCTCAGACCATTTGGTGTAGGAGTCCTAGCAGTGGGTCGTAAAGTATCTCCTTGATCGGTGTTGCACGCACAAGCAAGTAAGATACCCATATTGGTAGCAAGGGTTTGACATGTGCAGCAAGCCAAGGAAGGTGTATGAATGATTCTAACACGTTGAGAGTGAAGTGAGTGCGCCCCTTGGAAACTTGTGAAAGCACGTGGTTAAGAAGGGAACACACGAGCAAGGATGCATCAAAAACTGGAAGGCAAGTAAGCTTACAATTTAAAGTGATGGTTAAACCAACAACACATTTCAGTAAGATTTATACATACACATACAGAAAGAGTCTATACACACATGCGTAAAAAACAGATACATATATCATTTAGAGTAAACAAGATAGCTTAAATACAATACGAAATATGCATGAAATGTGTTCGCTTTGTTATATTAAGAAGTGAAAGTTCCAATCATATAGTACAACCATGACCGACCATTAGTCCTGACAACGAAATGTTACAGTCATTGTCACCTACTCCTCCAAAGAGATGTACTCACTTTGCACTGTGGAGAAGCCAAGGCTCGTTACAATACTCTCCAAGATTTCTCTAAGATACTCCTATCAGAAGCTTAGTTGACCAAAAGCCTATACAATGAGTTATAAGTGACTATATATAGCAAAGGGTGGGGAAACCCTTGAAATTCACCTTTGTGACTATTTATCTACCCCCATGATTGTTCAAATACTCTATTATGACTGCTACATTTAGCTATTGACACTTGAACTTCCACTTGAAAAGATGTTACATACAATCTGTACATGTACCCATGTGACACAAAATAGGCTTGAGCAAGCCATGCAAGACATCAATATGACTCAGACAACTATGGGAATACTATCTCTTCGACATCCTAATGATGGTCGAAAGTAGCGAATTGATGTAAGCTTGGTAGTCTGCAATGTTGTCTGTGTACTCTGTGGTGACATCTTTCTGGAAATTAACTCTTGCCTCTGTTGCATATAGGTACACTATTCTAGCTCCTCTATCCAACTCATCTAATAAGATGTGCATCATTGTCTTGAGTGCGTCCAGACCAGTGACATACTAACGCATGGTTTCTGCACTGATCGCCAAGTCTACACTGGTGGCTATGCACATCAGCTCACCAAAGTATGAGTCAATCTCCAGTCAGACTTGTTCCTTTATCTTTGCCTTGGTGAGTGTCCCAATAGATGGGATCGCATGTGCATGCACAAAAACATCCATGATTCTAAATACTCATGCATGGGAAGCTTGCAAACAAATGATGAGCTGCGGGAGTTCTTCATAGTTCTGGATCTGAGTCCGGATACGTGCCTTTAGCTCGATCGCTCTGGGCTTTATTCTCTTGGGAAAGTGTAACGGGGCTCCCTTGTATCTCATTGTCTATGTTTGCATGTGTTCAACAACAGTATGCAAGTTTGACAAGATATGTGCTCTCTTAGCACATCGTTTTTTCCAGCCGTTGAGATGGACAACTGCCTTATGCACGGTACCAAATTTGGAGTACAACGCCCACATGACTATCTCAAGGGATGATACTTCATCCAGTGTTTCCTTCTTCAAATTGGCTTGGGCGGATGCTGTAACCAGTTCTCCTCCCTGCTTGGTCATCTGTAACTCCTTAGCCATTCACTCATTCTCTGCTATCAAGAAGCAAACACTCGAGCTAGTGGCTTCAGCATATGCTCTGGTAGCATTAGCCAATGCAGTTGGATGCTTGCGCATGTCAGACACAATAACCCATTCCTGAAACTGCACAAGAGATGTTTGGTCATTTGGAGTAGACACTCTACGCAATTGCACAACTCTGTGATGTGACTCATCAAATGATATGTTGTGCATCTCTTCCTCTAGATTGTCTCCAAGGATCTCAATATCTCCTTGTTTGCTTGGGACTTTCCCTGCTTCTGGATCTAGCGATGATGGTAGGTCGACCTCTTGGTGGTAAGGCATGAGGTAGATGTCTTTCTCTAACTCTGGTTTCCCCATCTTCATATCCATCTGCTCAAGTACTTGTTCAATATCTTGAGTGAAGTCCTACTCCTGTTACTACTCACCCTGTCTGCTTTGCGCCAGCTGCTTGGATGAGTCTAATACCTGTACTGGTGCAGTTTCATTAATCTTTGTATGTTGTGTCCCCTATTTCATATTTCCTTTGTGCGCTTCCTTCTTCTGCCTACGCAACACCTGTTCCTTCTAGAGTTTCTCCTTCAACTCATGCAACTCCTTCACTATTTCCTCTATCCTCTATTTTTCTCTCTGCCTTTACGTGTTCCTCTTGTTTTGTTGTTGCCTCTTCGCCTCTATTTCCAAAGATGCTTTTTGCACAAGTGGATCTGCTCTGAACTTGTAGCTTTGTTTTTCCTCTAGGTTGTCGACAACATTTCTCTTGCCTTTGTCACATGCTTGTATGTTTACCTCTGCTACTACTGCTAGTGGTGCTCTCGTGGATGTTGCTTCATGCTACTTTTCTAACCATTCCACAACGATGCCGACTAGTTCATTGGGCCTAAAAAAGTTGTGACAATATTTCCATGGGTCTTCCTCAGCTCAATGACACACCCTGTGGATCCACGAAAACTATACTCTCATGCAATGATCCTTCACAAAACAATGCGGGTCATACAGATTGTAGCTTTGGGTGTCGAAAGGATATTTCTTCCACTTGTCTATTTCGGCATATGCATTCTTGAGATTCCTTATCTCATACAACCCGATCCGCAGTGGAAGGGTAGGCTAAGGTGTCTTCTTCTTCCGGTGCAGCCTAGCTGACATTCCTACCGAGATTTGGTATGATACTTATTGCATGACAAGCTTGTCCATGGAAAACTTCGGTAAAACATGAGGAGCCTTCTCCGCATTGTACATCCATATGAGGGTGCCAAATGGTGAGGAATACCAATCAGCTATGTCAATGAATGCCTCCATTTTTTCCTTCAACATGCAAGGTGGATCTTGCTCAAATATCATCTTGTACATTGGGGTGACAAAATGATCTGACAGTCCTGTGATGACCCCTCGGACGCTACATTCGGAAAACAGTTTACAATAAGAATTGACATAGATTTCCGTTGATGTCCATGCCCACTTTAGGAACTCCTAATAGGAAAAAATTACATCCAAGATGTATGCGGACATGTAGATTTCTGCTTGCTGACCTTTGGGTGGTTGCCCATCTCCTGTTACCTGTTCCTTCAGCCTGTGAGCCATCATGTCAAACCAGTTGCATGATTTTCCTTCATTGTCCAGTTGGTCCAACGTGATCACCCAACTCTACAGGAAGGTCTCCATGCTCTCTTGGCCATACAAACAACATGAAAAGAAGACCAAGTACTAATATGCCTTCCGTAGTATCTTCATCTTTTAAATCTAGTTGGGTGTCATCATGAATTTGGCTGGCTTCTTCACCCAGTTTTTCAAGATACTCCTGGAGTTGATATTGTTGTTGGGTATGCTGAAGGGTGTTTCCATGGTGATCATTGGCTTCAGCAAGTGGTACATCTTCTGATAGTCCTGTGCCCTGAAGGTAGCAATCTTCGTCCCAATGACACTACTCAAATGTCATCATCTCGAGATCAGTGCACAAGACAATCCAATGTATCATGTTCGTGCATGCGAACATGGGTATATTCATGTAATCCGGTACAAGCCGGACTTGTGAATGTTCACATAGACTTGGCGGTCTTCAATATTTTCCCCAAATGTGCCTGAGAATGCATCATTGACCTCTTGCAATTTCAGCTTCATGTATTTTTCTGTGATCAGCGTGGTGTCTTCGTATATCATCAAACTCATAGACACTCACTCAATTGTTGCTCCAGTTGCGCTTCTGTCGGTGTCCTTTGACCTTGCTCTCTTGGAGGCCATTGATCCTGAACTACTGAGAGACAAACGAACACCTCCTATATCTGGAGACATGGCGACATGCATGGCAAGAAATTTGTTAACTAAAACCAAAGAAAACTTGGGGGATGACATGTAACATACCTAGGGAACTGCTGGAAAGGATTGTGTAATTTTCACTCGGAGGCTGGGAAACTAACTGCTGGAACTATGCAAAAGGCAATCCGGACTGTCGGGATGTTGGTTGACTGCTCAAATTACGCAACTCACAATCTAGACTGGCCTGCTAGGTACTAATATTGTGCACTGCGTAATTTTAGTTGGCAAGGGATGCAGGCCTAGGGACTGCACTATGTAATTTTCTGAGCCAGCAGTCACTGCATCTCAGAATTGTGCAAGGCAAGACAGGAGGACACTGACTGGCTAGATTTGTGCATTTTCTAGGAGGAAGGCAGAGCCTAGGCCAAGGTTTGCCAGACCTACCAATGGTCAACTGAAAGCATATGAAGATGTGAATGCATGGTGATACTGACTGTAAGCAAGAGTGAATGATCATGCATGCAAACAGTGAATGCAAGATTTAGAAAATGGAACAACATGCATGTGTGTGAAACGAGTCCATGAATCGGTGACTGTTCGTACAAAACAGTGTCATGCATTCAACAGTAGTGAGATGCTAACGAAAATTGAAACGATGCTTGTACAAGATAACATGCATGCAAATGATAGTAAGCATTCATAGAAATCAAGCAGACAACACTCACACAAGCCAAAACACAAAAAAGCGACAGAAATGCTGCAAAAGACAAGTAAAGCGGACTTACCCGAAAATAGCTAAGTTGGATGTGTTGAAGACTCCTCGATGTATTATGGGATGTCAGAGCTCCAAGATCGATGTGAAGAATGAGCTCTGAAGCGTCGAATAAATAAGTTTGAGGCTCATGACACACATGCCACAAATCTAGGAAAAAGTAACACTTGGAGGAAAGTTCTTAAAATGATATTTGCATGTAGCCTCGAGCTGCTAAAAATAGCTCCCTAAAATCTAGGGATGATTTTTTCATGTTGCTTTTTCTATTTCAAGGAAAAGCAACCCATGCATGCAAGTCAATTTTTCTCGGTCCCGAAGGGAACCAGTCAACCTAAAGGCACATGCAACAACTTGCTTGACTGAGAGGGATTTTTGCGCAATTTCTGGGAGGAAGTTGGGCTGGCTGTCCAGAGGGATTGTGCAATTTCTAGGAGGAATAGTTGACTATTGGCGAGAATTGTGCAATTTTTGGGTTGGGTTGCACTGTTGGGCTAGATTGCATAGTTTTCACTAGGAAGACTATTTGACAGGATTACGCAGTTTCTGGGCCCAACAGGCTGCTAGTTAGATTTGTACAATTTATGGAGGGAATGTTGGTTCCCCTCCAGAATTACGTAATTTATTGAGGGATATTCTCAGCGAGAAGCTGGCCTAAGTCCGGAGTGGCAACCTGTGAGGGGAGTGAAACAAGCTATCATGCACATGCTGGAAAGCTGCAAAAAGACCAATGAAGCTCATGTTCTTGATAGTGAAAGACATGTTGCTGAGGATGGTTGGTAGGGGGACTCCAAAACGATGCTAAGTAAAAATTTTGGAGAGTGGTTGTAGCCACTACAACACTTGGCGACACATTGGTAGAACTCCATCTCTCTGAATGGACCTTGTTCATGAAAAGCAAGTCTAACACATCCTGAAGTATTGTTAAATTCTCTATTCGTCTTGTTTTCCACACTTGCTTGATCATAAGATGTGTCATCCTCCAAGCCCTTGGTCGGTTGACACAAATTCCAAGCCAATTCAACTTTGATTGGGGATGAGGGGTATATTGGTGCAGAAGCAGTATGGTCGTCTGAGTTTTAGTTTCATCTCTGGTGTTGCTCCGCTGCCAACAAGCCTGGACACTACCCGGCAGAGTCATGTAGGAACAAAAGCATCACTCCACTGCTAGAAAGCCTGGTCAGTACCCCGCCGGAGTTACTTGCATCACCTCTGTGCACAGGAAACTTTTCCCTTCTTTTTCCTTATTCATTTTTCTTTCTTTTCATTTTCATTTTTCATAATTGTGCATAGCACTTATTCATTTCAGAGGCGGAAGAGGGATCTTGACTTATTGAGAGCAGAATTTTTTTTCCTTCAGAGAAGTATTTCATGTATACCTTTGATGCGCTTGTTAAGGTTTTCCCCTCACCTTACTCTACTTGACTGAGTTGACAAGGATTAACCCAAAACAAGTGACTAGAGTAGGTGACACTAGTTAGCGCACAAGCATTGTTCTTTCACCAAGGTTCACTTCAAACAGTACTTATTTTCCATTGGCGTATCATGGACTGAAGATAATAATTTCTTCGTACAAAGGCAAGATGAAAGATAACCAAGTATTGATAACTACACAAGTCCTCTTTTACTTTACCAAGCTTGTTTCAAGAGTTGCACACAGTTTCATGTGAAACTATCCTACGAAAGTAAAACAAGCAAAAAAATGACAAATCAAAGCAAGAGAAGAAGTAAATGTGTAAGAAAAGTGAGTAAGCAAACAAGAAAGAAAACAAACAAACTTGTGAAGTAAGAAGCAAACAAGCATGCAAGAAAACCAACCAAAAGAAAACACTACTTCTACTCCTACGCTAATGGTGCATGGACCTGCTCATGTGAAGTGATACTTCCAGTGCATCCACCGACGCATTATTTGACCCATGTTGGTGGAGGCATGGTTCGCGAACAACACATCTATGCGAACCAACAAACATGAAAGATATAACAATGAAGACAAACACACTCTGAGCTTATATGTGTCCACAAAGCATAAGTGAGTGCAAGTGCATGACATGTAATCTATGGACTTGCCATGGTGTTGTGTGACGCTAAGTGCAGTTTTTAAGCATACACATACTCTTGAATGTGACATGAAAGCAAATGAAAGAAACAAATATAACTTATGTCATGCACATGTGCTTGCTATGTAAGATTCCTCCAATGCATGAGTGATGGGATCGTCTAGTTCTAGTGGAGGAAGTATAATTTGTGTGTGAGATTGATATTCAATGTAGACATATGAGTGATGAGGAGCCTCGGCTGATTCAACAATTTGTTGATCAGACGTGAAACCAACCTCAATACAGCAAGGGCCTGACATAACCATCAGCTCTGGCTGAAGTGCCTTGATAGTCTGTAGGTTTTCGACTTCGTCAACAAATATATCATCATAAACAGGTGGCTTGGAAAAATCAACTGTGATAGAATCATCATCGTGATCGAATATGGGGGTAAATAGATAATGACAACTACGATCATCAAGATCAATTATTTCATTGACATCCTCATGATTTGATTAATCAAACAAAGGGGTAGATGAGAAGAAAAAAAATCGCCCTCTGTGTTTCTGGAAAAAGTAGATGAAAAATCAAGTGGATTTTCAATGAATAATTTGTCGTCTCCATTGTCGGATGATGGACTAACATCTGGTGTGTTCTGCAAATGATCAACAATGGGTGCATCTGTAAACAGAGATACACATGTGAAATCATGGATGGCAGGATTACCAAATATGTCAAGAAAGAACAGAGGAGGCTCAAATAGAAGGGAGTCATCCTTCACTGAGGGTTAATGCTCAAGCTCCCAGTCATACTCTTCATGAATGATAGTGCAGGTTGGTTGTGCAACACCAACTCCGTCAATGGCTTGATCCTCGTTCACAACAAGTGTAGAGTCTGAAATAGAAGAAAACAAGGCAGTGCAATCCGGAGGATCAGTGTAACATGAAGATGGAAGTTGAGGTAAAACAGACACATGACAACCCACGGGATTTGCAACCAAATTTGCACAAAAATTGAGTGAAGCGATGTTGGGAGGATGTGATAGTTGAACAAATGTGTGTGCCTATTCTCCCACATCACTCTACAGTGGTGGAGTTGCTTGATGGCGGGACGGCGGACAGTCAATTGTGACAGTGACTGTGTCTATCTGTGATTGCGTAGCTCCATCACTAAAGTATGCTGAGCAGGGCTTGGGCTTGAACTTTTTTTTAGGATTAATAGATTTTGTGAGACAATACTCAAATCTGTCCATGAGATACTGGAATTTCATCTGAGTTTTCGGAGCTTGAAACTGCAACACATGGAAATGGTCCCAAAATTCCATAGGTGATTCATGCAGGGCCTTGTGTTGTTGTAACAGTTTTTTGTTAAGAGGTTCTAGATCAAAATGATGGAAAGTAGATTCAATGAGATCACATAACTACTGAATTTAGTGCATGCTATAGGGTGGCAGACTCTAGCACCACTGTTATGGGGATTCGTGAAGTGTGTATGCAAGAAGCAGACTAACCTTTTCTACATAGAACTCATCTGCATCATCAAGGAATGCATATAATTCTTCTAAGTACTCAGGCCAGGCTACCTCGCCTTCACCGTCATATGTGAAATCGGACAAAAGACCAAAAAACTCACTCGTGATGTTGAGAGGTTCGGAATGCAAAATACATGGCGGAGGGATGAGTTTGATAGAATCCATGATAGATGTACAGAGGTTCAAAATAGGATGAGAGGACACAGCTTGTCATCTTTCCCTCCTTCTAGTTCCAGAAATGTTGACGGTGTTGGATCCACCAACATGTTAGGGGATATCTTCGGTAAGAATTCCCAACTAGACCTCAAAACATTTGGTGTAGGAGTCCCAACAGTGGGTCGTACGGTATTGCCTTAATCTTGATTGTGCACAGATGCAAGTAAGATACCCTTGTTGGTAGCAAGGATGTGACATGCACAACAAGCCAAGAAAGGTGTATGAACAGTTCTAACATGCTGAGAGTGAGGTGAGTGTGCCACTTGGAAACCTATGAAATCATGTGGTTAAGAAGGGAACACACAAGAAAGGATGCATCACAAACTGGAAGGCAATTAAAATTGACAATCCTAAGTGATGGTTAAACCAACAACACATTTAAGAAAGATTCATACATACACATACAGAAATATTCTATACACACATGCATAAGAAAATAGATACATATATCATTTAGAGTAAATAAGATAGTTGATATACATTATGACATATACATGAAACATGTTGGATCTATTATATTAAGAAGTGAAAGTTCCAATCATATAGTACAACCATGACCGACCACTAGTCCCGACAGTGGAATGTTACATTCATTGTTGCCTACTCCCCCAAAGAGATGTACTAGCTCTGCAGTGTGGAGAATCCAAGGCTCATTACAATACTCTCCAAGCTTTCTCTAAGATACTTTTATCGGAAGCTTGGCTGACCAAAAAGCCTATAAAATGAGTTATGAGGGACTATATATAGCAAAGGGTGGGGTAACCCTTGACATTCCCCTTTGTGATTGTTCGTCTACCCTCACGACTCTTCAACTACTCTATGATTGTTACATTCAGCTATTGATACTTGAAATTCCATTTAACAAGACGTTACATATAATCTGCACATGTACCCATGTGAGACAAAATAGGCTTGAGCAAGCCATGCAAGACATCACTATGACTCGGAAAAATGTGGGAAGACTAGCTCTTCGACATCCTCATGACGGTCGATAGTAGTGAACTAATGTCAAGCTTGGTAGTCCCTAATGGTATCCATGTACTCTATGGCGACATCTTTCGAGAAACGAACTCTTGCCTCTGTTGCATCTGGGTACACTACTCTTATCTCCTCTCTCCAACTAATATAATAACATGTGCATCATTGTCTTGAGTGTAGCTAGACCAGCAACATACTAATGCATGGTGTCTGCACTGGTCTCCAAGTCCATGCTGGTGGCTATGAGCATCAGCTCATCAAAGTACGAGTCAAGCTCTAGTCGGACTTGTGCCTTTGTCTTTACCTTAGTGAGTGTCCCAATAGATGGGATCGCACATGTGTGCACAACGAAATCCATGCTTTTGAATACATGTGCATGGGAAGCCTACAAACTAGTGATGAGTTGTGAGAGTTCTACATGGTTCTAGAACTGACTCCGAATACGTCCCTTCAGCTTGACCACTCTGGGCTTCATCATCTTGGGCAATTGTAATAGGGCTCCCTTGTATCTCATTGTCCATTTTTTCATGTGGTCAACAATAGTATGCAAGTTAGACAAGATATGTGCTCTCCTAGCACATCATTGCTACCAACCGTTGAGATTGAAAACTACCTTATGCACAGTACCAAATCTAGTGTACAACAACCACATGATTGTCTCATGGGATGATACTTCATCCAGTATCACCTTATTCAAATCGGCTCAGGCAAATGTTGTAACCATTTCTCCTCCCTTCTTGGTCATTTGTAATTCCTTAGCCATTCGCTTGTTCTCTGTTATCATAAAGCGAACACTTGAGCTAGTAGCTTCGGCATATGCTCTAGTAGCATCAGCCAATGCTGTTGGATGCTTGCGCACGTCAGACACGACGACTGGTTCATCAAATTGCGTAGGAGATGTTTGGTCATTAGAAGTAGACAGTCTACGTGATTTCACAACTCTATGATGTGACTCATCGAATGATATTTTGTGCATCTCTTCTTCTGGATTGTCCCCAAGGATCTAAGTATCTCCTTGGTCGCTTAGGACTTGCTCTACTTTTGGATCCAGAAAAGATGGTAGCTCAACCTCTTAGTGTAAGGCATGAGATCGATGTCTTTCTCTAACTCTGGTTGCTCCATCTCCAAATCCATCTAATTAAATACTTGTTCAATCTCTTGAATGAAGTCCTGCCCCTGCGACCGCTCACTCTGTCTAGTTTTCACCACCTGCTCAGATGAGTCTATTAGCTATATGGGCGCAGTTTCATCAATCTATGTATGTTGTGCCCCGTGTTGCATTTGTCCTTGATGCACTTAGTTCTCCTGCCTACGCAGCTCTTGTTCCTTCTGGAGTTGCTCCTTCAACTCATGCAACTCCTTCGTTATTTCCTCCATCCTCTATTTTTCTCTATGCCTTTACGCATTCCCCCTGTCGCATTGTTGCCTCTTTCCCTCTATTACCAAAGCTGCTTTCTGCACAAGTGAGTCTACTCTAAACTTACAGCTTTGTTCTTCCTCCACTTTGTCGACAATTTTCTCTTGCCTTTGTCACACGCTGGTAAGTTTACCTCTGCTGATGTTGATGTTGCTGCTCTCCTGGATGTTTCTTCATGCTGCTTTGCTAACCATTCCACAACGATGTCGACCGGTTCATTGGCCCTGAAGAAGCTGTGACAATATCTCCATGGTTCTTCCTCAACCCAATGACACAACCCATGGATCCACGGAAACTGTACTCTTGTGTGGTGATCCTTCACAAAACAATGTGGATCATACAAATTGTAGCTTCGAGTGTCGAAAGGATATTTCTTGCACTCTTCTATTCAGCATCCGCATGCTTGAGATTCTCTATCTTGTACAACCTGATTCATAGCAGAAGGGTAGGCCAAGGTGTCTGCTTCTTTCGATGCACCCTAGCTGACAGTCCTGCCAAGATGTGGTATGATAATTCTTGCATGACGAGCTTGTCCATGGAAAACTTTGGCAAAACATGTGGAATATTCTATGCGTTGTACATCTGTATGAATGTGTCATATAGTGAGGCCTACCAATCGTCTATGTCGATCAATGACTCCATTGCTTTCTTCGACATGCAAGGTGGATCCTACTCAAATATCATCTTGTACACCAGGGTGAAAAAATGATCTAACCGTTGTGTGATGACCCCTCGGAAGCTTCATTCAAAAAATAGTTTACAATTAGTATTAATAGACGTTTCTATATATTTCCATGCCCACTTCAAGCCTGAGAACTTATAACGGGCACATATTTCATCTAAGATGTATGCGGACATGTAGATTTTTGCTTACTGACCTTTGGGAGGCTGTTGAGCTCATGTTACCTGTTCCTTCAGCCTGTGAGCCAACATGTCAAACCAGTTGCATGCTTTCCTTCACTGGTCAATTGGTCCAATGCAATCAACCAACTCTGCGGGAGGGTCTTTGTGCTCTCTTGTCCATACAAGAGACATGCAAAGATGACTACGTACTGATATGCATTCCACAGTATCTTCGTCTTGTAAATCTAGTTGGGTGTCATCTTGAATTTGGCTGGCTTTTTCACGCAGTTTTTCAAGATATCCCTAGAGTTGATATTGCTACTAGGTATGTTGAAGGGTGTCTCCATGGTGATCACTGGCTTCAGCAAGTGGTACATATGTTAATATTCTTGTGCCCTGAAGGTAGAAATCTCCATCCCATTGACACTGCTCAATGTCATCGTCTCAAGATCAGTGTGCAAGAAGATCCAATATATCATGTTCGCGCATGGGAACACGGGGTATCTACATTCAATCCAGTACAAGCCATACTTGTGAATGTTCACATAGACTTGGCGATCTTCAAGGTTTTCTCCAAATCTTCCTTAGAATGCATCATTGAACTCTTGCCATTTCAACTTGGTGTCTTTGTCTACGAGCATCTTAGTGTCTTCATATATCGGAAAACTCATAGACACTCACTCAACTGCTACTCCAATTGTGCTTCCCTTGGTTTCCTTTGATCCTGCTCTCTTGGAGGCCATTGATCTTGAACTGCTGAGAGACGGATGAACACCTACTATATCTGGAGACATGGAGACATGCATGCCAAGAAATATGTCAGCTAAAACCAAAGCAAACTTGAGGGATGACATGCAACATACCTGGGGAACTGCTGGAAAGGATTGTGCAATTTTCACTGAGAGGCCAGGAGACTGATAGCTGAAACTACACAAAGGGTAGTCCAGACTGTCAGGAGGCTGGTTGATTGCTGGAATTGTGCAATGTGAAATCCATACTAGACTACTGGGTATTGAGATTGTGTAATGCACAATTTTAGCTGGGAAGGGATGTAGGCCCAGGGACTGCATTACACAATGTTTTGGGCCAATAGTCACTACCTCTTAGAATTGCACAAGCCAATACTGGAGGACACTGACTGGCCATATTTGCAAATTTTATGGGAGGAAGGCAGAGCCTTCCCTCTCAGAATTGCACAATGTTGTTTGGGTGAGGCAGAGTCTGAGCCAAGGTTGCCGAGACTCATCGACGGGCAAATCAAAGCATATGAATATGTGAATGCATGGCAATACTAAGTGTAAGCAGGAGTGAATGATCATGCATGAAAACAATGAATGCAAGATTTAGAAAATGGAACAACATGCATGTGTGTGAAACGATTCGTTGAATCAGTGACCGTTCATGCAAAACATTGTCATGCATGCAATAGCAATGAGATGCTAACAAAAACAAAAACGATGTGTGTACAAGATAACATGCATGAAAACGACAGCAAGCATTCACAAAAATCAAGTAGACAACACTCACATAGCCAAAACACAAAAATCGACAGAAATGTTGCAAAAGACAAGTAAAGCAGAGTTAACCGGAAGTATTTGAGCTGGATGTCATGAATACTCCTGGATGTGCTGTGGGATGTCAAAGCTCCAAGTTCAATGTGAAGAATGAGCTCCGAAGCATCGAATAAATAATTTGAGGCTCATGACATGCATGCCACAAATCTAGGAAAAAGTGACACTTGGAGGGAATTTTCTAAAATGATCTTTGCATGTAACCTCCAGTTGCTCGAAATAGCTCCCTAAAATCTAGGGATACTTTTTGCATGTTCCTTTTTGTTATTTCGGGAAAAATCAGTCCATGCATGCAAGTCAGTTTTTCTCGGTCTTGGAGGGAATCAGTCAACCTGAAGGCACATGCAACAACCTACTTGACTGAGAGGTATTTTTGTGCAATTTCTAGGAGGAATCTAGGTTGGCTGTCCAGAGGGATTATGCAATTTGTTGGAGGAACAGCTAATTGCTACCCAAAATTGCGCAATTTCTAGGTTGAGCTACACTATTGGGCCAGATTTTGCAGTTTTCACTAGAAAGACTATTTGACAGGATTGCGCAGTTTCTAGGCCCAGCACGCTGCTAGTCAGATTTGTGCAATTTCTGGGGGGAAGGCTGGTTCCCCTCCAGAATTGTGAAATTTCTTGAGGGAGTTTCTCAGCCAACAGCTGGCCCAAGTCTAGAGTGGCATCCTGTGAGGGGAGTGAAACAATTTATCATGCACAGGCTGGCAAGCTGCTAAAAAACAATGAAGCTCATGTACTTTATAGTGCAAGACATGTTGCTAGGATGGTTGGTAGGGAGGCTCCAAAACAAAGCTAAGGAAAAATTTTAGAGGTTGGTTGTGGCCGCTACAACAACATATCAACACTTTATTATCTATCTATTCCCTCTCTTTATGCAAATGTTGAATTTCTTCTAGTCGATGATACCCTAATGGAAAATACATTCCTTTCAGAGGGAGACATAGTGGAATCATGATGCTTGCACTTTTAATTAGTAACGCCAACTCTAATTAGTTTTTTATATTCTGTTAACCATTATCAACTTTGTCAAGTAGAGTAAGGAGAGGAGGAAAACCTTAACAAGTATGTCAAAGGTATATATAAATATCCTTCTCTAAAGAAACAACCTCTTCTACTCTCAATAAGTCAAGATCCCTCTTCTGCCTCATCAAATAAATAAGTGCCTATACACAGTTCTCTGAAAAAATGAAAAATGAAAAAAGAAATAAAGGGCGAAATAAGAGAAAGGCTTCCTATGCAGATAGGTGAAACAAGTAACTTTGTCATGGTACTATCCAAGCTCATTGTAAGTGGAGCAATGTTTGTGTTCTTGAAGTGACTCCGTTGAGGTACTGTCCAGGCCTACTGGCAGCAGAGAAATACCAAAGATGAAACTAAAACTCTAATAGTCTGTTTTACTTGTGCATATATATACCCCTCATCCCTAATAGAAACAACTTAGTTTGACTTGGCTTGGTATGTGTGTTGTCGATAAAGAGAATGGTAGGGGCTACATATTTAACTCAAGATAAGTGAAAACGTTATGATAACCTAAGAACTGGACAACACTTCTGGTATAGTTAGACTCATTTTTCATGAGACAAGATCCATATAGAGAGCTGGAGTGCTACCAATGTGTCACTAATGTTGTAGCAACTACAACCGCCCTCCAAAATTTTGCCTATGCTTCATTTTGGAGCCTCCCTTCTAAATCTCAGTAGCTCATCTTGCACCGATACAGGTACATGTGCTTGAATTGAGATTTATTCTTTTCATCTTGCCTTTTTTTTCTTACTTGTTATTTTTCTAACCCACAAGTCAATCTCTTGACTTGGTCTTTCGACAATTCTAAGCTTGCCTTAGATAACTGCATAATTCTTGAGGGTAACTAGCCTTGCTCTTGGGAATTGCGCAATCCTGACTACCAGCGGGCATTGAGCTCAGGAAATGCATAAAAATAGATGGAATCGAGCCTTAAGTTGGGAAATTTCATAGACATGAGAGGCAGCACAGAGCTACTCAGTCTAGAAATTAAGCAAAACTAGTTGTGCTCAAAAATTGTGCAATGCATGAGCTAGAGATTTGCTCGGTTCTTCCTAGAACTGTGCAATATTTCCAGATGATGCATGGTATTTTTTCCCTAAAAGGGAAAAAAATCAAAAATAATCCCTAAAGAATAGGGATCTATTCTTAGTAACTTGAAGGAGGCACTTGCGCTATTTTCTTAAAATGCTGTCAAGTGTCGCTTTTTCCTTGATTTTAGGCATGTGCATCATAAACCCTAAATTGGCCAAATCTATTTAATCGACATTTCTAGAGATCATTTTCACATTTGATCTTGGAGCTATGGAATTCCTGAGGAGATTAAGGAAACTTAGAAGTGATCGTCGTCGCTTCTTCGAGTGAGTTTTCCTTTTCTAGCCTTTTGTCGCTTTTTATGTCGCTTTTTGTTGTTTAGCTTGTGAGAGTGTTGTTTCACTTGTTTCCCTGAATGATTGTTTTTGTTTTAACTTGTTTTAGTTTGTATAAGTGTTGTTTCAAGTTTAGGATTGCCTTTAGTAAGTTTCACATGAGTTACCTTGTTTTTGCACCGATGGTCGTCATTACAGTGACTCTCTTCACATGCTTCATTTTCCTTCAATTTGATTGATTCCTGCACTGCTTTCACTCAAATACATTATCACTTAGTTTGATATGCACTAAAAATCACACCATCCTTCATATCTTATTGATTTCACACACCCCTTGGGAAAATCTAGGCTCCCCTTGCCCAGATCTCACACTTCATTGCTTGCATTGTGCAATCTCAGAGCTGAAGGCCTCTTCCTTGGCTTTTGGAATTGCGTAGAGTTTTTCCTAGCTTGGCTCCAACTGTGCACTCTGTAATTCCAAGAGCCATCCTCCCAGCTTGGCCACTGATACTGCACAATGCATAGTCTCTTCCGGCCTTGGCCCGAGACTAAACTATGCATTGCACAATTCCACTCAACAAGCTTCTTGAATGACTGTTGGGATTGCGCAATGCGCAGTTCCCACAAGGACCTAGTAACCTCTGTCAACCAGAATTGTGTAATCTATCCCATCATGAGCCCAGTTTGTTTCTTGGTATTTTCTTGAAGTTGCTTTGGTTTTTAAGATGACATTTGTTTTCCATGAGTGTCCTCTCTGTCCCATAGGTATAGCAGTTGTTGAACATCTCTCTAACAGTTACAATTAACATGGAATCCAAGAGAGTTTCATCAAAGGAAACCGCCGAGAGCAGTATTGGGGAAGAAGATGAGGATATATCAATTAATCTACCAGTTTATGCAGACACTCAGTTGTTCATTGAGAAGGGTACCACATTAACATGGCAACAAATCAAAGATGATTTTTCAGAGGAATGCGAGGAACACTTAGAGGACCAATAGGTTTACCTTAGCATCCAGTGGTTAGGCTTATACAAGCTTGCACGTAGGTACCCTATCTTCCCATGTGCAGACATCATCAGCTGGATTGTCTCACACACAAATGAACAGACAATGACATTAAGCAGTGCTATCGGGATAGATCTTGCCACCTTTAGGGAGGAGAAATTTCAGAAAATGTATCATTTACCCCAGTCGGTGAAGTGCATGGACTCATTTTTCTATGCCATACACAACTTTGTAAACACCAGAGATATTGTCAAGCACTGGGATGAAGGGTTGTCGAATTTTAGATAGACACCCAACCATGTTTACTAGACAAAGTCTCTCAAGAATGCTTATCAATCCTTGATCACCTTTTCCTCCATAATATATGGTCAAGAGAACACAAAAACCTTTCTTAAAGGTTGGGTAGTCGTACTAGACCAGTTGGTGAATGATGGGAAGACATTCAAATGGTCATACTTGTTGGCTCATGAGTTGAAGATCCATGTGAATAACGCTTGAAAGCCACCCAAGAATGAGCAAATAGGTTTTTACATGTCCTCGAACTTACTTGATGCAATATGCTCCCAAAAGCATTTCCCTATCATGAGCTAGACATTGAAACCAAAGGATATTGTCATCAATATCTATTGCAAGTTTCTTTCCGACTGCAACTATCAAGGAGTGGAAGAAAATCTATTTGACCATTTTATCGTCATGTTGTACAATTTTATCTTTGACCAAGATCCCCCTTGCATGTCTCAAGAAGCAATGGAGGTGATAGTAAACATTGCAAACTGGTATGCCTCACTAGGTGGCACCCTCATCAGAGTGTTTGGTAGAGAGAAGCCTCTACATATTCTACCAAGGTATGTCACTTACAATTTGATCATGAAAGAGGTCTAATATCACCTCTCCACGGTGTTGTCAGGAGGACTGCATAGGAAGAAGAAAGTTCCATGGCTCACTCTTCCTTTGCGGATCAAATTGTATGAGATTAAGATCTTCAAGGATGTAGATTCAAAGACTAAGGAGATGGTGGGATTCGATTTCGACACCAAATACTTTAATCTGTATGATCCCCATGGTATTTGTAAGGACCACTGTGCGAGACTGTATTTTCCATGGATCCATGGGACATTTCATTGGTTGAAGGAGGAACCTTGGAGGTACTTTTATAATTCCTCCAGACTCAATGAACTAGTCAGTATATAAACAACTTGGAAATATAATTTGCAGATAGAAGAAACACAGGAAGAAACAATAATACAAAAATAGGCATAAATCTAGTGCAGGGCAAGGGAAAGAGGAATATTGGTGAGAACCTAGAGGTAGAGAAAAGTTGTAAGATGAACATATATCCTCTCTTGGAGGAAGCATATTTGGAAGCATAAGAAAATATGGAGCAGCAGATAAAGAGAGCAGAGTGAAGGAAGAGACAAAAGCAAAGGTTGAAGGAAACATAACTGAAGTTGTAGGATACAACGAAGGAGTTGAAGGAAGAACAGGAGTTGAGGAGGAGAGAGAGAGAAGAGAAGTAGAAATAGGAAGAAGAACAAATGCAGGGTGTGATGACAAAGCAAATAGCACCCATATAGGTTGATGACTCGAAACAGCCAGCAGTTGAGGAGAACGGTGAACAAATGTAGGATCAGGAGCTTGCTCAATAGATTGAGTAACTAATCAAAGTGACAAAAATAGAGTTGGAGTAGGAGTCAAATAATGAAGATATTAAACTTATACCGAGAACGTCAGATGTCATCTCATAGTCTCTGCCACCTCTAGTGTCAGAACCAATCCTCAGCGAGCAAGGATAATTTGTTCTCCTTGATGGTGATCCAATCACGGATGTGTACAATCTATCATTTGATGAGTTGTAGAAGAGGATTGTACAATTACGGAGGAAGAACTTTCTAGATGATCATGCATCACCTACATTCATCAAGGAAAGGGTGATAGTTTCATATATGAGGCAGCATCCAACTACCCTCGCCAAAGCTATCTCGGCCTATGCAAGAGCAACAAGCTCTAATGTTAAGTACCTAATGGCTAAGAATTAACAATTGGCAAAGAACTTGCAAGATTCTAGGAAAGAGGTAGAACAACTTTGGGCATCATCGCAAAATGTAGTTTCTGCAATGGGATAGATCAAGAAAGTGATACTTGCTAAAGTATCAACACTTGAGAGTACCATGCGGAAGCTATATGATGGATCTGTCACCGTGCATAAAGCAATTGTCTGTGTGTGTGGCTTATAGTAGGGGAGGAAATAGTTTGTTCAAACTATCAAGAAGATACATGCTTCCATCACCCATGTACAAGAGTGGACAATGTAGTACAAAGGGGCCCCGCTTCACTTAGCAAAGAAGATGAAGCCCCATTCATCAGTAGCATAGAGGCCTCATATGCACAGTTGTACAATAGCTTGGATGTCATGGTGAGAATGCACAGGATCCTGTCAATAGGTTCCCTCACCAAGGCTAGACCAAAGAACCAAGTTCAGCTAGAGATAGATGAGTACATGGAGCAGCTAAGATGAGAGGCCAACAAGGAAGACTTGGAGTTGAGCATACATAACATGTAGAAGTAGATCGGTGGTCCTTTCATGGTCAACACCATGTTTCACATGCTTCAAAATGAGTTGGATACAAGTTCCAAGACCATATATACCAATATGACATGGAAGCAAAAGTCCGCTATTAGAAAGACACCATCAAACAGATTGGGGACACCATCATACAGTACAAATATTGGCATCAATATGTGACCAAGAAGCACCAAGTGGAGGTTGTTTAGTTGAAATTTCCCCAAACTTCAGAATCATAGTGCTTTTGCTTGTTAGGCTATCTCTAGCCTATTTTCTCTTACATGGGTACATGTGGAAAATGTAATATTATTTTAAATGTGTTGTAATTTAAATTCCAAGTGTCAGTAGTGGAAAGTGAAAGTTCATCATGTTATGTAATTAGTTACTTGTAAATAAGTTGAAGAGTCATGAGGAGAGTCAAAGATCACAAAGGGGAATGTCAAGGGTCACCCCACCCTTTATTATAAATAGAACCTCTTAACTCATAGAACAACCGTTTGGGAGCTAAGCTTTTGGCTAGGCTTAGGCTTAGAAAAAGCTTGGGAGTACTATGAAGATCTTGGCTTCTCCATAGCGTAGAGCGAGTATACTTCTTTGGAGGATTAGGTCTTCTTAATTGTAATGTTCCACTATTGGGGCTAGTTGTCGTCAATAGTGTATGTATGGATGGAAATTTCACTTATATTAATAATATCAAAGCCAACACACTTTCATGCGTATGTTGATATTGTAGTTGGACTATTCTAGTTTCTTTAGCAATATATGTTGTTTAACTTATGCATTTTCTTATGAACTATTTTTTATGCAATTATACGAATCATGTTGAATGTGTGTTGTTGGATTAACTCAACACTCTATTCTGCATTTTTGCTTGTGATTTCATTCCACCTGTGTGTTCCTTTCAGGCTGCATACTATTACATGATTCTAAGGGGCACAATTCCTTTCCCCTTCCATGTGTCAGAACCTTCATGCAACGCACTTGACTCTTCGCAGGGTCACACACTTTCTCTCACCCAAATTTATGATACTTACCTCTACGCGCTACTGTGGTCATGGAATTACACTACCACCCACTGTTGGGACTCCTACTCCAAATGGTTTGAGGTCTAGGTTGTACTTCATGTCATGGAGATCCCCTCAATGTTGGCGGTTCCAGCACCATCAACAACTTCCAAGATCTATAGGAATCATTTATCTTTTGCATGTTTTATGGTTAAATTAATGGATGCTTGTATGCATAATACTTGCATTGCACCCCTAAGTCATAAAATACTCCATAATATGAAATAAGTGCTCCACTGCTCAACAATTCAAATGGGTAACGGGTTGGTTGAATGGAAGGTCGAGTGGCTAGTCCCCTCAATCAAGCGCATCGGACACCATGTGGTCTTCATGTGAAGGTTCAGGCCTGGGTTTCGATAAATGGCTTGGCTGATTTTTCAAGATCCAATGGCTCACCACATGACTTTTAAACCCTAACCTTTATGTCTAGATTTCCTAATTCCATTTGTGTGTTTACTTATTCTTTAAGCACTGTTGAGCAAGATATAGGGAAATTCATATGGTTACTGTGTTGGGACGAGCTATACCACACACTCTGGCATGGAGGTTTCAGGTTATTATGTCTAGAATTTTATTTGCTTCCTTGTGACACCTTAATTGTGTCGCCATGAGAATGAGAAGATATGGCCACCTCTTCAGTCCATTCGTGACCCCAACTGCCACAGGTGATAATATGTGTTCAATGCCCCTATTTCTACTTGCCTTCCTTAGCTCATTTTCTTCGCTCATAGAATTATTTTTATCTTTCTTCATTGTTCTCAGATGACCGAAGTCATACCCAGTCGTGTTAATTGTCGGTGCGAGTTTCGTCTAGGGTTTTTGAACCTAACTCCTTCCTCTATCCTTACAGGTAAACCATGAACAGTGTAAACTTTGAAACGGGACCTATAAACTCAAAATGGTGACTCTAGCCAAAAAAACCCAAAAAACCATGAAAAGCAATCCTAAAAATGAAAAGTGTGTATGAATGATGTTTTTTTTAGGGTTAATTTTCAACATATTTAAAAAATGGCAGTAAAACCAAATTTTTTTGTGCAAAAACCAAAATTTTTGTGCAAATTAAATGAAAAAACACAATAATGTTTTTGGTAGAATAAAATTTTTCTTTCCAAGGTATAATTTCAACAATTTTTAGTAATGATGATAAAGATAATATAATGGGATCTGAAACACATTAAAATTCCATCAATTTTCATCCATGTTGTTAAACATATAATAACATGACACTAAATATCACTAAAAATCTCGTTGTTTTCAAGCATAACATTAAAGATTAAAAAAAAAAGAAATTGGAAATTTTTAAACCATAGAATTAAAAAACTCCAAGTTTTCAACACATTTAAACCATGACATTATGAACAAATTACATGTCCGAGTTAATCAAAATGGAAATACTTGTAGATAGAATGAAACACAAATTATATCTCTAAGTTATTGTTGCATTGTGGATATTCTAAGCAATAAAACTCATTCTAATTAAAACATATAATCCAACAAACATAAAAATGACTCATAACTTCATTTAACATCATATGGAAATTAAAATTTTTATTTCAAGATACGATGCAAACATCAATTATATAAATTGTCTTAGGCAATTATTAAAAATCACTCATATTTTCTTGCACACCATCATAATTCACATCTTTAGATGAATGACTAGATGCAGATGAAGATGTTCCATCTTTTTCTCTTTCATCAACTAGTGCCCCATCTAAGTCCACATGCATGCCCACCATTTCAGGTTTCAAAATTCTTCTAAATCTACGACTAGGTTCAGAAAAATCCCATCTCAAAATTGTCTCTTCTGGTAACAACCTCTTTAGAATCTCTATCATCTTGAAGTGAAGGGTTCCTATCTTTGTTAAATTGAAGTCATAAAAGATTATGTCAACATCCTCCAATTTTAAGAGGTTCGTGGGGTGACGATTTATATTTGTACCCTTTCTTTTTCCCTTTTTGTCAATTTTTTTATCAACTACCATATCTAGCCTATACACACCATTCAATGGGTGTGTATTTATGGCATACCAATGTACTTCAACACCAGCAACATCTTCATTTTATGTAATGACCTTTATAAGCTTAGCAACCCAGAATGGATAGCCATTGGAATCTCCATCTGCTAGCATTGTGATCATGAAACCCTCCTTAATATCTTGTAATGAACCCCTGTAAAGGTCTTCCATGGCTTCACATTGTGCACAAGATCTTCTGGAACCAATATACATTTCTCTTTCCTCTACGTGTGCAGAATTAATAATACCTTGAGATTGTCGTTTTTAAACAATGTTTATTTCTTCATGTTCATTTGACAAATTTTGTGGCCAACTAAATGGAGTTTTAAAAGGTATATCTTCATTTTTTGTTCTTGAATGATATCACCTTGATTATTGAAAAGAAACTCCCTCCAAACTGAATCAGCAATATCAAAAAACTCATATGTATATCTAATACATTTTTTAATTTCTTCCAGGCAATCAGAATAATTTGTATCTCTATTCTGCCTACGTGCATTATGAACTTCAGCAACTGATTGTAATAACAATATATTTGATGCAAATATTGGACGGTCTGGAATGAAATTCAAAAATACCAAACCTGATGATGGTGCCCATTCTACAGTAGTTGAATACTTCTTGCCCCATATTAGTGTTTTCCCATAAAAAAAATTGATACAAAATTGGTGGTGGAAGCTAATTTCATTAAGTGGTTCAATGCATTTCTCCTCACCATGCGATCCCAAAATAAACCTTCGCATGTCAATAGTTTCTTCCAACGCATCAAAAATAGGCTTTAGCATGTATGATTTCTTAATACATCCAATTAATTATGGAAACCTCCCAACATCCTTCCTCCTCAATGTGACTGAAAAACGACTGAACATATGATCAATATGGTCATGAGTGTGCCCAACAAGAAGGAAACCAACCTTTATCTTTTGAAAAATTATCAAATCAACAAGCATGTTTAGATATCCAAAAACAATCTAATTTTTTTTTCACGACAAGTGTTGTCCAATTGTAAATACAAAACTTCAGGAAGATTACCAGACCAATGCGAAATCACATCATGAATTATGGTTATTGTCAAATTTGCATCATTATGAATATTTGTATTTGTGAAGTATACCCTTGGAAAAATTTTCTCATTGAAGACCATACAACCGACCAAGTGATACTGAATAAAAAAATCCTTCTGTAAATTTTTGGGTGTGTGAACAAAATGTGGTAGAAGTGTTTTCTTTTGGTTCATACCATCGACTATCAAACCCAAATATTTATTTGGATTACTATAACACTTCTATCGATTCTTGTACAACTTTTTCCTTTCACTTGTTTGTTGTTTGTGATGTTCGTGAAGTGCTTTGACAATGGAATCTACACAACATAAAAGAAAGTCATTAATAAGTACGTTTTCATAGTTGATGACTATACAATTTTAAAATTTGATGTTATGAATGCTTACCCCTTTCTGCCCCTTTACAGTTATCCCTTTTTTATTTAAGAGAAACACATGTACTGCAAACCCCTATCCTTGTCTTCTTAGGAATACAGACATTGTTGAATTCTTTCTTCCATATCTTCACAAAATATTAATATGTAATAAATCAACGATTTCCTTCAACACCTTGTGCATATTCTTTGTATAATTTATAGATTTATCGTCTTGAGAAATTATCTGGAATATATATTATCTCTCTATTTGGCATACACTCTCCATGATTTGAAAAAAAGTCTTTCATCCATGAAATTGCAGTATTGATAATGGCCCAAACTATTGTTTATGATGTACATCTGAATAAAATGTGGGGTCCTTTTCCAAATTTTCTTGGATTCTTAACAAATGAAAATTACCCATTGAATGAAACATTTTGAAAGCCTTTCTACAAATAAATAAATACCCAATATGGTAATCATAACTTAATAATGTAGATTGCATGCACCCCACTAAATATGAATTTTGCATGCTTTTATTCATTGACAAATATCTCTTCCTTTTCTCCAATGCAAACTTGAAATCCATATGTTTCAAGCAATCCTTTTGACAACATTCACTTGAAATGAGAGCATTGATAGAACTTCTTCTCGTGAGATATTCTTCTCTACCCCTTATATAACTAGAACATATTGGATTGATACGAAAAGGTATGCTCCTACTCAATACAATATTTGTTGGCAACATCTCCATCATTGAATCATCATTTGTATAAGCATTTTCATCATCATTAGGAGTAATATTATCCTCACTATGATCATATGTGCTTTTGAAATACTGACGTGGAGGATATTATTCATCTTTCCCTTCATTAGTTCTACCCTCATAATCCTTAGAAATGGGACTAAATATAAAATTTGACTCGATGTTTATTGGATATTCTTCATCACGTGCATTTTCAGTGCTACTCTCATAGTCCATAGGAGTAGGTCTACATGGAAAATGTGACTCTTTACTTATTGGAAATTCTTCATCCTACCCTTCTGCATTCTTGCTCTCATAGTCATTAGTATTAGGACTAAGTGCCTCATCCTACCCTTCATCACTACTACTCTCATAGTCCTTAGGATTAGGATTAGGTGAAAAATGTAACTCTATATTTACTGGAAATTCATCATCCTTCCCTTCGTCACTATTGCTAGATCATATTCCTTAGGATTAGGACTATATGGAAAATGTGACTCTCGATTTATTGGAAATTCTTCATCTTCGCCTTCATCACTACTACTATCATATTCCATAAGATTAGGACTAAGTGAAAATTGTGACTCTCAATTTATTGGAAATTATGCATCGTGGCCTTCACAATTGTTGCTCTCAAAGTCCATAGGATAGGACTAATTGGAAACTGACTCTCGATTTATTGGAGATTTTTCATCGTGGCCTTCATCACTGCTACTCTCATATTCCATAGGATTAGGACTAAGTGGAAACTGTGACTCTCGATTTATTGGAAATTATTCATCCTTGCCTTCATCACTGCTACTCTCATAGTCCATAGGATTAGGACTAAGTGGAAATCATGACTCTCTATTTATTTGAAATATTTCATCGCGCTTTTCATCACTATTGCTCTCATAGCCCATAGGATTAGGACTAAGTGGAAACCGTGACTCTTTATTTATTTGAAATTCTTCATCATTGTTTCTCTCATAGTCCATAGGATTAGGACTATGTGGAAACCGTGACTATTTATTTATTTTAAATTCTTCAACATGCCCTTCATGAGTGTTGCTCTCATAGTCCTAAGGATTAGTAATAAGTGTAAGATTTGACTCTCTATTAATAGTGAAAGAATTTCTGTTATATTCATGAATACGATTAGAGTTGTTATGAGACGAAGATGTTAACGCTTCACAAAGCGAAACTTCACTATCAGAAGAATCCATGTGTTTCAAACAGAAGAGGTTTAATGATACAAATTCGCTCTCTCCTAATGATAATATACAACTTAAAGAATGAAAAGTTCCCTCGAAAATTTCCCTCTAAAATTATTTTCCAAAAAATTTCCCTCCAAAATTTTGTTTCATGTATTTCCCTGCAAAATTTTCTTCTACAATTTATTGAAAAATTTTAACTAAATTTTCTCATGAAATTAATCTTTTAAATTAGAATTTGAAACTAAATCTTTTACCTGAATTAATCTTTTACTTAAACTAAATAGAATTTACTAGACAATTGAATATTTTTTTAATTTTTGTTATTTCTATCACACATTTAAAATAAATTACTATATCACCATAATACAATATATATGTTAAGTTTTTATGATAAAAAAATTAATACCACATTCACCATGCGGTAAAATAATTCTGTAATTTTCGTTATATCATAAATTACTATATCACCATAACATGATTTATATGTTAAATTTTTATAAAAAAATAATAAACCACATTCACCATGCAGTAAAACAATTTTGTAATTTATGCTATATCATAAATTTCATTATCACTATTGCTCACATCACATCAAGGCTTTTTGAGGTTTGTTAAAAGACTTGAAACAATTTTTTCGAGCAGCTACGTTGTTATCGACAACACATTCAATGGAAGATTATCGCATTTGAAAGGTTAGTTTCCCTTTTGCTCAGTGCAGGTCTTAATATCCCATAGGTTTACTATTAGTTATGTGTTAGTTGGGTTGTTATCTTCACGTAAAATAACAGATAAAAAACACATCTCAGTAAAACAATATTTAACTTTTTATTAATGAAATTCATATTTCTTTCAGAAATTAAAAATTGACATGAACCAAGCTTACCCGACAACCCCTGGCAGGCAGGAGACCACTATGTTGATAGTGGGTGTGGTGGGCCCAGTCATGGTCTTCTCGGTTATGGGCGTACCTACCCAAGGCAGAGCGGCCCCGTTGTAGGTCAGGGGAGCGATTCTCGGAATCGGTACCCTGGCCTACCATAGGATTTCTCTACCCTAGGAGGGCATGACCACAGTTGGGCGTGCCCGACTGTCGGCATGCCATGGGCGAGCACACTTGTAGGTGGGCGCCCCCGGCCGTGGGCATGCCCATCCGTGGCATGGTGGCATGCGGCATGTTATCATGCCACAGACGGGCACGCCTACGGCCAGGTGCACCAACCCCCAGGCACACGCCTATGTACGGGCCCACGGTCCACCTAGCCATGGGCATGCTTACCCTAGGGAAAAACAAAAACGGACCCTCGCTCTGCTAGGGGGGTGATTCTTAGAATCTCCCCTCTGGCCTGTTGGGGGTGATTCTTGGACTCGGTCCCCTTGCAGGCCAGAGGGCCTTTTTGCCTCGAGTGGGCACGCCCATGACTGGGTGTGTCCATCCATAGGCACAAGCACGACATGACACTAAGTGAAAACACCCCCTTAGCAGGCAATGGGGTGATTCTATGAATCATCCTCTTGGCATGCAAGGGGTCAATTCTAAGAATCGACCCCTTGGCATGCAAGGGGCCGATTCTCAGATTCAACCCCTTGGCATGCAAGGGGATGATTCTCATAATTGGCCCCCTAGCAGGTAGGGGGCTAATTCTCATAATCGCCCCCATAGCAGGTAAGGGGTTGATTCTCATAATTGGCCCCTGGCCTGCCAAGAGACTGAGGACAAATGAACAAATAAAAATAAAAAATTCTAAGGAATGGATTTTTTTTTCCCTATGTGAACCTAACATTCAACTTGTCATGGGGGTCAATGTGTGTGTTTCTGGTCTTTTTTCATTTTTAGAATTTGTGTTCCCTTTGTTTATTTATCTAAGCTATTGGTTTTTTTGTAATTTACTAATTTATATATATGTGTATATTTTTTGCAGGAAAAGGGCATCAAGGAAGATTTATGTGAATCTTTCTGAACCAAAGACTACTAAAACTAGAGGTGGATCTTAAAAAAAATACTATTGAAAAAAACAAACCTAAGCTAATAACTACAAATCAATCAATTGCCACACAGGATAAGAAGTTAATTTCTTACTGGAAGAAATCATAAGAAGTGAAGCATACAGAACAGATATGGTTTGTGAAAGATAGAGAAGGCGAACAACATCTACATATATATCTATATGTTGATATCCCTAACGATAATGGAAGTTATGAGGTGTTGGGAAAAGTACTAGACATGTGTTTGATACTGAATACTGAAGTTGTTTATGTACTTACAAAACTGCCCAAGTCACATGACAAGATCAGATATCAATTTACATTGTCAATTTATGACACAATAGATGAATCTACAAAGATGTGTAAAAAAATCATAAATTAGATTGCACAAGATATCGTAAGTATTTTTATTTATATTTATGTGTTTTACGTTATTGTAATTGTATCATTATATCTTTTATATCTTAGTTTTTATTGACATACGATATTTTATTTAACATAATTTTATTGAAAATATTTCAATTATGTTGGGAGGCATTTACTTTATAGAGCAAGATATTATGAATGTTGTCAGCATTTTCTACTCAAAGTCAAAAGAAGATTGGTAAATAAAAAAAAAAAATTAATTCGTGATGCTACAAAACTACATCCAAGGTATCAATAAAGAATGCATATAGTGGATAAATCTATCAAAGGTAGACATGTTACTTTTGAAGAGGAGGAAGTTGAAACTGAAGCTAAAGAATATGTTGCCATTACTGAGGATGACATTAGAACTTATGTTAGAAAAGAGAAGAGCCATAAAAGACGAAAAGTAAAAATGGCCAATAATGTCTATGTTCTAGTTGATGATGGGGATGTTACTTATCTAGAAGAAAAAAAAAAAAAGAAAAAAAAGTTGATCATTCTCAAATAGTCAAGGCTAACAGTGAAGATCATAGTGAAAATTCATAGGAAAGCAGGGAAATAATTACATCAGGAGCTAATTTAGAGGATGGCATTATTAAAACAAAACAAAATGAATTCGACATCACTTGACAAAGACAAACTTAATTGAGGGTGGTTGTACATTTCAGCTTAATGTCAGACAACTCTATAAAGCAAGTGAATGACAATTTAAATATCAAATTAGAAAGCCACACTACCTACATGTTCACAACTTGAAGACATTGATGAGGTGAAATCCATATGCTCATGTGGTTGATTATGTGCTTCTTGTTGATCGAGCTCAAGTTCCCAACAAAGAAGAATTTGATAAGTCAAAATGTTTTGAATACAATCATTATGTGCTTTGGGAGAACCATTCTCTATAAGCTGAAAGGTAATTAATGGAGGAATATCCCAAAAATCCACTTTTTGAAACAACTAAATATATCATTTATGTTGGTTTATCAGATACAGAAGCAAAGATATTGGCATGGGATCATAATATAGATAATGAGTATAGGATGTCTATGACTTTCATCCAAAGGGTTAAATTTATTCATAATGAATTTGAAGAAAAATGTGGTGGGGATAACACAAAGGTTAGTTTATAATTTCAAAAGGAATGTTGTATGGAAATAGGCTATCAAATTGAGGAAAAAAACAATTCAAAAGGTGAAAAGTACACTCTGATATATTCAAAAGTATTGATAAAATTTTCTAGTTGACATTTAGAATTGGAAATATATGGGAATTTATTAATGATATTTTTAGCATGTGGGAGAACATTGGCATTAAAAACCAGAAGGTCAAAAAGTCTAGAACATTGATATATAGCAGTAGTAAATCAGGTCCTGAAATGAAGCAACTTCCAGAATATATGATTATCACACCTTGGAGAGAATTGCAAGGAGTGAAGGATGAAAAAACTTGTCAAAACAATATTATCTCGTGTGAAGTCAGGGGAATTATCATTAGATGAAATTTGTGAGGAATTTCAAAAGTAAGTTTGTTGAATTCCTTTTACTTATTTCTAGATTATAATTTACTTTTAAATATAACATATTTTTGTTGGTAGTATTTGTTATATGTATCATTATATTAACTTTTATTACTTTATCTATTCAGTCACAAGGTTTACAAGAAAATACAAGAACAACGGGTTAAATTGTTGAATGAATATAGTTGGAATGATGTTGTATGCAACTACCCAGATTCAAGGTCTACATCAACAATAAAATATTTTTATCTTGCATTTAAAAATGTATGTTGATTTATGCATTCATTTTTATTCATCTGTATACTATTTTTATTTATAACTATACATATATTTTTTATTTTATTAAACATGAAGAAGGACACAAATGGAGCACCAGATAGTTTCAGAAGCTTTATTGAAAAAATTAAGATCGTAAGACTGAGAAAACATCATCTTAGTAAAGTTGAACTTGATACAATTCTTACTCATTTCATTTGAAATGGGCTTGACACTATTCAATATCAAATAATACAATTTGATTGTGAAGACATTGTTAAACTCATATATAAAAGGGCTTATTCCCTAGTTATTGCAGATATTCCCCATGGTTTCAATATCCCAAACATTGACTATGATAGTGACCCTTATACTTATCAAGATCTTAGTAAAGTGGTTGAGGAATTTGTAGAAGTCACATAATCACCAATATGGATATTTGTGACATTTCATTTAGACACACAATTAACAATGTTATTGACAAGCTTCAAGGGGAAAGAAAACTCAAGGATGCAGCTTACATGGTAAGCCGTTGAAATTGTATATTTGATTAATGTTAAAAAATTCATTTATGTACAAGTTAATTAAACTTCTACTATTTCATGTTACAGGAAAAAATCAAATCTTATTAATCGTGAAGATCAACCAATTATAAATGATTGTGAGTTCATCCATGTTGAAAGGTGGAAAAAAAATGATAGCTATCAGTTTATGCTTCTTAATCGGGTAGATGGAAAGAGTCATAGCCAAGTACTGGTTTATGATGTTGTTGTAAAAAAACTAACATATGAAGATAAAGAAGCAAAAAGAGATATAGTTAACATTTATCAAAAATGCAGTCATTGATTAAATATCTTATTGACTTATGTTCAAATGAAGGAGATTGGGTTCTGGATTTATTCTCAAGCTCATGTAAATTTTATTATATAAAATTGAATTTCAATATCTTTTTCCTTAATTTATATGTGATTATACTAACTTACTTTATTATCTCTTTTCTGCTTGATAATTAGGTACAACACTAGCATGTTTCCTACAAAAAGGAAGAAGTTGCATTGCCATTGAAAAGACCGAGTATAGTGAAAATTTATTCAGCAAAGAATTAATGGTCTTCAATTTATTCGAGATGCAATGCAAGAAATTGGGTTGAGGAAAGAGGATTTTAATGAATCACATGTGGCAAAAAAGGTTAAGGAACCTCAACCACCATTAGATGAAATGATTGGAAAGGCATACATTGGCAGATTCGTAGACATCAAAGATCCATCAGAAGAGGAAAATGAGCAAACTAAAGCAGAAAATATTGTGGAAGAAGACAATGATGAAACTCTATAGGGTGAAGATTTTGGATTACGTAATATTATTGATTAAATTTAAGTTATGCTTAGAAATCAAGCTCATTTTTTGTAACTATTAATTAGTTATACTTGTAATGTTTTGACTTTGACATTTTATGAGAAGTACAAGTATTGAGTTAATGTTGTGTTGTGCCCTACAACAACCCCCCATTTCATATCATCTGTATTTATAAACAATCAACATATGAAATGGGTCCCTTTTAAAAAATTAATTGGTATTAATGAATTTGTTCGAAAAAGGAATGATAATCAAAAGTGTTTATGAATTGAAGCCTTTTTCGAATAACAATGTTCCCAAAATAAAACAATCTTTTGTTATTGCGATAAAGCGATCGCAAGATCGCATATCGCAATAACAACAGAGACGCATTTAAACGGCACTTCGATGTTTGCCGATGCGATATCGCTATCGGCGATCGGCGGTATTCAATGCATACACAAAAAGAGCACATATCTTATACCCCAATGCGACGCTATATCGGCGATCGGCTATCGGCACTGCCTCTTGTGGGAAAACGCTTTAAGTTATAAACCCCGACCCGATGCGATATCGCTATCGGCCGTCGGCGGTATCCCATGCACTCTCATAAGGCGCTCAGGTCTTTCCCCGATGCGATGCGATATCGCTATCGGAAGTCGGCAAATCACTTAATATGCATCTGGTAATGTGTTCACATGCTAGTCCGATGCGATATCGCAATCGGCGTTCGCCAGGACTACTTTCAAACGATAGTGTAACTCTTTCCCCCGATGCGATGCGATATTGTTCATCGGTAATCGGCATTTTCAAAAAGTGATTGCTTTAAGCCTTAAAGTTATATTTAAATCCGGTTGATAAAGCGCAGATTTCAAAATGCCGTTAAATGCAGGGATAAGGTAATGCATGCGTATTTAATAACTTTGCCCCTTCGATTAACGAATGCTTGCGTCCAAGGCATTATCATATCTGTTGCACGCGTTAGGAGGTCATTCAACTGAATAACAGTGTAAAGGTCATTTAATGGGTAGCAGGCCTTAAAAACACCATTAATGCATATGCGATCTCTTACCAGTGATTGGATCCGCAGCCACTTTTTGAAAATTAATAGCGCCACGCTTCAAGTGATATATATCTTTCCCATTATGCTTTGTCTTCATTATTCCTCGTGTTACGATTTCTCTTGCATTTGTGTAGAGTTCGTTTGTTGAGAAAAACCTGAACATGATGGGGAAGAAAAATAAGAGGTCTTATGGTTCCACTACAACACCTGTTGCAGGTCAAGCTGCTACAATTTCGAAGAAAGGCCTAATCTCGGACACTACGTGCACTGGTCTTGCTAGGACCACATGGCAGGGCACATATAATCTGTTGGAGGCCGAGCAACCAAAAGTGACGGTGAGAACGGCTAGTGTAGATGTACTAAGGAAGTATGATGCAACTCTCAAAGACTTGGCCGACTCCTTTTTACACAGAATAGCGGCCAGAGAGCAGGTTCTCCCTTACACAGATGTGGTGCGCTGGGCAATTGAAGAAATCCCCATCACTGATAGAACTTTTCATACAAGGGATGGAAGGATTTTCGGGTCATTCAAGCCTGATGACCTGAGGCGAATGTATCATCTGCCTGAACCGGAGCTAGTCTATAACAGAGCCTTCGTGGAGAAATTCGCAAAAGAAAATGAATCACCATCCGAACCCCTCCGAGATTGGAGGCAGAACCCAGCCAAACACAAGCATGAAAGTTCGGGTAAGTACTCCAACGTTTCTTTGGCTTCTCCCTATTGCTATGCGGGGATTATGATGTGTAGATTGTGGGGATTACATGACTCCGTTAATATCAATATTGACATGGTTCGCCTAATGGAAGCGGCTATCAATAGTATAATTATGGATTGGGCCACTATTCTTTCTGATAAGTTGGTCGTAGTTGTTCGTGAATTTAGAGCCAAAACTATAGTCACCGAAAGAAAAATCCCGCCATTTTATTATAATGCTTACATTATGGATACCCTGTGTTTTAATTCTGAGTTTCCTATCCTCGGTTGGAGATGGACCACCCAAGATCCAATACCCATTCATTTATACCATCAGAAATTGTGGAATTCCTCTTACAAGGACCATTTGTACCAAATTTGTAATGGTTTCATGGTGCCCATTTACTATTCTATTTATGACAAACCCATTTCTAGAATTTCCTATGAAGCTTCTTTTGACTTACCAGCCGTAGCAAGTTGGTTCGGGGAAGAGCATTTCACCTATATCAGAGTTTTTGGGAGTAAGGCTAGGCCACATGTCCTCCCTTTATATATCCCAGACAAGCTGTTAGCCCGGGAAATCTGCTACCAGATTATGGCCGAGAGTGTCACACAAACTCTCAAAGAGGAGAAGAAGAAAGGTTGGCCCTCTTTTCCTTTAAGAATTGGGGTTTTTACTCTGCTTAATTACAAGCATGCAGAAAAAGAAGCGACAAAACTCCAAACTTTATCCCTGGCCACTATCCCAAACAGACTCTATGATCCAAAGCAAACTGCCTACGCTGCCCTAGAACAAGCAAAATAACAAAAGTTAATCATCAAGAGGATATGTTTGATGACCTGTTCGTAGGTGCCGATACAATAAGCCAAACCAAACAGCTTGCCAGAATGAAATACAATGATGAGGCGTTGACAGAGTTTAATAAACTTCGGGAGCAGAGGTTGCAAACTCTGCCTCTAGATTTATTATCCACAACCCCAGCGTCTTCCTCAAGCGAGCCTGGTCGGCAACAGATACATTCACCTCCTATTACAACTAAAGAACAGGATAAACAACAGGAGGAAAGGCAGAAGAAGCTGCAGGCTGAGAAGCAAAGAAAAGAGCAAGCAGAGAGGCAGAAAAAGGAGCAGATAGAAAGGCAGCAAAAGGCATAGAAGGAAGAAGAGCAGAGGAAGAAGAAGGAAGAAGAGAAACTAAAGAAAGAACTAGCAGATAGGCAGAAAAAGGAATTGGAGGAGCAGCAGCGAAAAGCACTTGAAGAACAGCAGAAGTTAGAACCAGAAAAAGAACGGAGCAAAGCCCATACAGAGCAACATAAGCAAACCTCCACCGATCCTGAATTGATTAAACAATGGAACCAATTCGATTCCATTATCAGAGGCACAGAAGGCTCCAAAGACACAGACGCCTCTAAAACAAGCGATGCGCCCGATACCACTTCTTCTCAGGTTCTAGGAGGAACCAGCGGCCCACCCATTTCACAGGATGTCGAGGTAATCAATAAGGACCCTTCCGATCAAATTGTTCTCCAGGTGGAAGAAATTCCTCCCCTGGATATTTTTTACAGCCCAAAGCATAGAGCCGTTATTAAGCGCTCTAAGAAAAGACGAAGGCTTGATCAACCTTCTATCTTTCCTGAGCAAACAGTCACGGGCAATATGGTCTGGAAGGAGGATTTGGATCCCTCCGATGATCTAACAAAACTGTCTCAATTCGCGGGAGCTTATTCTGCAGCAACTATCGACAAAGCATCGGAGGTAAGTCTTCTATTGAAGACTAAGGACCATGAAATATATGCATTACAGGCAGAGGTAATTGAAGCGAAAAACAAAGCAGCACAGGTGGAAGAGCAGTTGTTGGCTCAACAGCAGGAAAACAATTTGTTAACCCAGCAACTGCAAATTGAAAGACAAAGGATAAACCAAAGTGAAACGCAGAAGGCAAAAGAATTGTCGGAGGCATTGTCACAGTTGAAAGCATCAAATGAGCTGATGATGAAATCGAAAGATGAGCGAATAGCTCAACTATCAACACAGCTCGAAGGTATCAAGAGCACACAGAATGTGAAAAATTTCAGAGCAGAGGCAACTCAAATAAATAGCGCATTACTGTCTCAGATCAGACTTCTATGTCAACAACTTGCTAAGGCTGAGCCATTATGCGAAATATCTACAACAGTGTGTGAGCAAATAGAGAAGGCCAGAAATGAGCTAGATCAGGCCGAAGATGCCATATCTGATTATCTTGAGTGGCAAGACACTGAAGAAGGGAAAGCGGTGAATTTGTCCCGAATCCATGAAGCATACAAGGACATACTCTTCGCGGAATGGAACACTCAGGTAATGAAAGCAGAAAGGCCGACTTCCAGGTGTAAAATAATTGCCAGCAATATGATCGACCTAGTCAATGATACACTTTATTTGGCAAACATGATCTCCAAGTGCACACCTGGAAGCATAACAACAGCAGATATGCTTGAACAAGCAAGTTATCATGGCTTGGAGGAACAGAGGAAGTTAATTACCGGAGTAAATACTTTAACCTCTGAAGCATATTGGCTCTTTCTAGTCAAGCCACATACTCAAAGGTCTGCTCTCAAGTGTTTAACAGATGCCCTCGGATGCCTGATCCCCGACATTCAGGATGCTACATATGATGCCCAGCTAACTTCGCGTCTCAACACTCCACCAGAAGTAGAGCCAATGTTGGCGATATGTCAGCTAAGGAGTAAAGGCAAAGAACCCACCGAATGAAGCATTGCCGCCAACTGCCAGATCGCCAAGAAAGATGGAAAAAACATTTATTGATGCCAATTTAATAGCTTTTCAGTTGATTAGATATTTAGATTAGTATAGTATTTATAGACCCTTTCATTGTTTTGGAAAGGGTCGTAAAATTTTGTAATAGACTTAAAGGCTGAAGTTTGCACTATTGTGCTTCAGTCTATATTCTTTTGTGAAACTCGACCAACGGTTCTTAATTTTGATTAGAAGGTTGTTTTACACAATTGCGCACGACTGTCTGTTGTTTGGAATGCTTTCTGATTTGAAGGAAGGACTGCGACATAGTGATTAATATACTGGATTGATCGAGCAGCTTACATGGTACTATTATCTGTATCTGTGTTCTTTCTTATTATATGAATTACTGTGTTATTATCTTTGCTATTGTTGAATGCATGTATGCGATATAACAGCGAATCTTCATTTCGTTTCACTATTGAATGTTTTGGTGATTTGTTATCTCTTTCACCCATGCATGTATCAATGATATAAATGATTAAGTGTAGTAATTCGCTATAATCGCTCTGCATAACTAATTATGCAGAGCAATTTTAAATGGTTTAAACATCTATGCTTAAAGTGTTAGAGTCATCTATATGCCTGCCTTAAAGCACAGATCATCAAACGCTACGCTTTACCAAGTGATAAGTCCCGGGATTAGATTATAGTTATTACATTTCGCTTATAGTTTAGTTGTTCGCTTATTACCATCTTATGTCATAAGTCACTCATCCATCCCGTTTACTTATAATTCTTGGGAAACTGGTCCCATTATCCCCAGTCGGAACCACTATTCCAAACGGAAAAGGAGCTGCACTAAGGTCCGGACCGGGTGGTTTCCCCAATGTTGTTGCAACGATTTTCGGGGCATCAACATGTTGTTATATGTTCAATATTTGTATTATGTATCATTATTATTTGAAAAAAAAATGAGATTATTATTATTTTTTGACATTAAATTCATTAAAAAAAATTCTGTTATTTAACCATTTTTTGTTAAATTTTTCCTATAAAAATTGTGATTTTGACATGTCATTTCTAGCAACAAAGTATAAAAATGTGTATTTTTTTTGTTATATTTATGTTCAAAATGTTTATTTTTATGTCAATTGTTTAAAAAAATTAAAGACAATTATTTGATGTGCATTAGAAAATTAATTGACAATATATAAATATGTAGAATATTGAAATTTTAAAATATCTACCTTTTTCTTTAACTATGTAAAAAAATAAAGACCCCGATACAAAAAGAAAAATTAAAAGAAAAACAAAAAAATATGAAGAAGAATACTACTTCAAAAAAATTTAAATTTAGAAAATAATTATTCACATTTAATACATTAGAAAATTTAAAGTCAAAAATAATCATTCTAAAAAAAGGCCCTGATGCAAAATAAACACTTTTTAAAGTCAGCCTGCAGATCACTAACATTCTGAAAAATAATGTACATAAAAAAAATTATAAAGTGTCAAAAACTATGCTAAATATGTGTGTGTGTATTCTGCATCAGCACTTTTGAAAATTGGTTGATTATTTTGCTACCTCAAAAAAATGTGTAATTGTATCACTTCTCGTTTCAAAGTTCACGTTGTTTCAGGGTTTGGTCCCTTTCGTGGAGACAATATTTTGTAAAGTGTTAGAGTTATCAATCTAGTTTTTTTTCAATTCACAATTTATTATTCCAGTCATGGTTCAATTTTTAGTTTGGGAAATGGTCAAGGTACCCTGGACCAGGCTCAGTGCGTGTACAGGTACCCCTGAAAACCATTGTTCTAAAGTGTTTTTGTGTGTATTTTGGCTACCTCCTCAACTGCAACTCCATCGTTGAACCCCTCATTGTTTGAGGCATTTCTTTTTCCAAGAAAGATAGAGAGAATAATGGGGAACCCGCCTTCAACAGGTAATTTGTACATTCTTTTTTTTCACATTTTTGGGGTTCATTTCATTTCCAATATATTTCTTGTTTCTTATATTTCCCAAGTAATAATTTCTAACTACCAACTTTGCTATGGCAGGTAAGGTTGACATTTTCAAGTACATGCTCTTCTGCTTGAGATTCGACAAAGACCAAAGTTGTTTTTAGCCTAGTAACTCTGTACGGTTCGCTCAGGTCGGTACTGCATACTTCTGCTTGTAGAAGAGATCATGCCAACATAGGAGGAATACTTTCGTTTTGAATTTTCTCATTGTTCAAGTCAACTTCACTATTGGATCATCCATCCACTGAAATAGGAATTAGATATTGACGTTGTTCTTAAATATCTTATTTGTTTAGCATTGTGTAGGTTTGGGGAAGAAATACAAAGTTCTCCCCTATAATTTTGGGATGCATTTGACTCCCATAGTTAAATTTTGTTTTGTTGTTTCCAAATTTTATAGATCTAAATGGAACTATTATCTTTGATTCCCTCTGAGCATGTTGTATATTTTGTTTATGGTTAATATAAAATTTGTCTTTGAGACAGTTGTTCATCGCTTTAATACTTAGTTTCCCAATTCCCAATCTATTATTGTAATTGTTGATTTCTTTGACTTGTAGTGATATAATTACATATATCTATTTCAGCTTCAAATGTAGTATGGCATTGTTGTGGTGTGAGCGTTTTCATTTTAATTTTTTTTTTCTTTTCATTTTATCTAAATATGTTCAGTTTATAGCTAACTTCAAAGTTTTTCCTAACAGATGAATGTGAGGATTCTTATTGCAATTTACTTAGGAAATGATGTTATGGTTTGTGCCTTAACCTATTTGTGAAAAATTTCCCCTTTGGCAAGCTCTAAGCCATTTTCCTTCATATGACAATTTTACCTTTAATTAGGAATTCATAAATATTAATGGTTTCATAACTGTACTCTTATGGAAAATAGAATTAAATTCTGAGTCGACTTTTATGAGCCTTTGATTCTGTCGAAATTCCCTTTCTCTAGGTTCGATTATTTTAGTTTAAAATTTTAACTTTATTTATCTTTAAGTAAATCCTATTTTAACTCATATGAGTGCAAGCTACCCTATACTTACTAAAAATAATTAAATGCATAGATAACCCTGTACTCGAAAAAGGATTATGACACCCTCTAATTGCAATATAAACATTGGGTGTTTTAGGCTTCAATGTCAATGTAATTTGTTCATCATAACTATTCAACATGCATTTATTTTTCTTTTTCATTACAGTAAGCCTCTATGTCTGGCTAGGTAGGCTTAATAGATCTAGTCCATTGTCATCAACCATGTAACTAACAAATCACACTGGATAATTTATCTTCTATGGAATACTAGGATCTATAAATTATTTCCTTCAATATATTTTATAATTCTTGTGCGAATAGTGCTTTTTACCACCAGATCAAATATTGAAGATGGATATTTTTCTTTTTTTTCTTTTCTTTTGTATTTGTGCTCTTCTCCAGATTATTTGAAACATCATAGTTCTATATTGATACTTTTACCATTACAAAAATAGTGAATCTATAATTTAGAGTGTTACAGTACAAACAAAGTGAAATGATTTGTACTCCCAATCTATCCCAACCACTCACGAATAGAATCATTTGTTACCCTTAAATATGCTATTATGTAACTCTAAAATCGATTATTATCACATTATATGGCTAATAAATTTCATTTTCCCGGTATATTAAATTTCATCCAAATATCCTCTAACTATTATGAATTATATTGATAGTCATTAGTTTGTAATATATATATAACAACACCAAACAATAAAATTGACATGAAGTGTTTCCTCAACACCACCTTTGATCCTCGTGATATTTTTTTTTTTTCTCAAAATCAATATCCATAAACTTGTATAGAACAGTCTTCATGGACAAACCATTTAAATCTCCCTTACACTACTGCTAATCGTAAATGTAAATTTCCCATAGCTCAACAAACAACAAAATGTTCCTGTTGTAAACAATCTAATCATAAATATATACTTTCCACAACTCAATAAAGAAACAAAATATTTTTTATGCATGATAATAAACAAATAAAATAAACATTTTAAATCAGTAACCAGGAATTCCAGGTATCCAAGTTTTCGTAATATAAATAACAGAAAAGTTTTATGTAAGATAATAAGTCAACATCTAGAATCTCTAACCATAAATCAACTAGATTTGTTTGGGATGAACAACTTTCAACCCAAACTTGAACCTTCACCATTGGTTCCTCCCGAGCTAAGATCTCAATACCCTTGAATCAACAACCCCTTGTGATTTCAAACAAGGTTTTTTTATGCCTTTCTTCCCTAGTAGACTTTCCTTAGCGGCGTCCCACTTTCTAGGGTCTTCCAACACCAATAGGCTAGGATTTTTCCTATTTTTTGAAAAAGTATCTTCTCTTTTTTTGCTAAAGCCCACCTTTTTCTCTCGCGGTGCTTTAGTCACCCTTACTTAGTGATATTTCCACACTTAGTGATTTAATATATCTTTTTCTCCCAATCATTTTAAATCACATTAAACAACCCCTAGGTATTTTTTTAGGAGTAATTAAGGGAAGTTTAACTTAATCTTATCTGTCCACATTAGTTTTTGGATTTGGGTAAGGATCTCATTAACTCAAGTGTTCTTTCCCAAGTAATTTTCCAATTTATTTTTATTATTCAAATTTATTTACTACATCACCATGATTTATTTCAAATTAAGTTCACCATGGCTTTCCAGCCATCATAACTAAAAATAGTTCATTCTAAACAAAGAATATTTACATGAACATAGAGGGGTATTACATCTTCCCCCTCTAAAAAAAATAACACCGCCCTCAGTGTTTATTTCTCAACTGCATCATTTTTTAACAATGTTGGGTAGGCTTCATTCATAATATCCTCTTGTTCCCAAGTAGCCTCCTCATGTGTAAAATGCCTCCACTAGACTTTAACCTGAGTGAGGGCTCGATTCCAGAGCATGGTTTCTTTTTGATCTAGGGTACGAAGTGGGTGTGGTAAAAAGTCTTCTTTGGGTTCCACCTATATCAAGTTCCAATAAATTACATGAGAGTTGTCATGGATATAATTTTTTAATAAGGATACATGAAAAAAATTATGAACTTTAATATGACTGGATAGAGCCAGCTCATATGCCACTGGACAAACTCTATCTAAAATTTCAAAAGGCCCACAGAACCATGGTTCCAACTTTGCACAATTCCTAGTTCTAAGAGTATTTTTTCTGGGTTTTACTCACAAGTACACATGGTCTCCAATGCTAAATTCTTTATGAGTCATCTTCCTGTCTACATAACTTTTTTTCCTGTCTTGTGTTGTTTTGATCTCCTGTCTAATCTTTCGCACTATTTGTTCCATTTCTTGCAAAGATTTAGGTCCCAATATTAATTTATCTTCTGGTTGACCCTAGGTGAGTGGCGTATGACACTTCCTTCCATATAAAGCTTCAAAAGGACTCATTTTGATAGAATATTGATAGTTATTGTTATAGGAAAATTCTACTAAGTGCAGAAAATCCTCCCACTTAGTAGGCCTATCCATGACATACATGCATAGCATATCTTCTAGAATTTGATTTTTCCTTTCTGTTTGTCCATCTGTTTGAGGATGATATGTAGTACTGAAGTTTAATTAAGTCCCCATGCCCCCAAACAGAGCTTTCCAAAACTTGGAGGTAAATTTAGCATCTTTGTCTGACACTATCATTTTTGGTATACCATGCAATCAAAATATTTCCTTCATGAAAATGTTGGCAATTTGAGCGGTTCCAAAAGTAGACTATACTAGTATAAAATGTGCTGCTTTAGTCAAGGTGTCTACCACCACCATGATGGAGTCATGTTCGTGATTTTTTTCTTGGTAATCTTGTAATAAAATCCATTGAAATTACCTCCCACTTCCATTCAGGAATGGGTAATGGATTTAGTAATCTGGCAAGATGTTGGTGTTCCACCTTTACTTGTTGACATTCTATGCATTTGGCTAAATATTTTGCCACATCACTCTCCATACCTAGCCAAAGCAAGTTTTTTCTTCATTTTGTTATCATTTTTTGGTATCCTAGATGGCTGGCATATGGTTTCTTGTGGTATTCATCCAATATCATTTGTTTTAGCATGACCATATTGGGAATGTACAATTTGTTTCGGTAAGTTAATATTTTTTCATAATTTTTAGCATATCCCAAAATTTCTTTTTGTTGTAATTTCCATTGAATTCCCTAATATTGAGGATCTTGTTGCAATGCACCTTTAATATGTTCCCCAAAATTTGTACTAGTGTTTCTCACCGACCTCCCTATCAGAGCATGGGCATGTCTACTTAGAGCATCTGTGATCTTGTTTTCTTTTCCTTTTATATGTTTTATTTCAAATTCAAACTCACTAAGGAAGGCTAACCACCTTGCTTGTCTAGCATTTAAATCAGGTTGGCTAAATAAATATTTCAAACTAATGTGATCTGTCACCAAAATGAACTTCTTTCCCAATAAATAGTGCCTCCACATTTTTAGGGTGTGTATCACTGCTGCCAATTCTAGATCATATACAACATAATTATGTTCGTGTTTTTTTAACTTTCTAGACTCATAGGCTATTACTGCATTTTCTTGCATCAACACACCCCCAAGTCCTTCCAAATAGGCATCAGTACAAATGGTAAATTCCTTATTTGGGTCTGCAATTTTTAGTATAGGGGTTGTTGTTAATAGTTGTTTTAACTTGTCAAAAATTTCTTGACATTTGGTTTTCCATTTAAACTTTATTCCCTTTTTCTGCAAGGAGGTAATAGGATAAGATAATTTTGAAAAACCTTCTACAAATCTTTGATAGTATCCTACAATTCCCATAAATGAACAAACTGCTGACACATCTTTAGGTGTGGGCCAATTCATAATCGCCCTAACCTTTTTAGGGTCCACAGATAGTCCTTCCTTGGAAATAATGTGCCCTAAATATTATATCTTTTGGTAAAACTCACATTTGTTGAGTTTTGCATAAAGCTAATGTTCTCTTAAAGTCTGTAACACCAATCTGAGATGTTCTTGGTGCTCTTCTTCATCTTTAGAGTACACTAGGATGTCATCTATGAATACTAACACAAATCTGTCAAGATATTTGTGAAGTACATTATTCATTAGACACATGAAGGTTGTTGGTGTGTTAGTGAGACCAAAAGGTAACACTACAAACTCATAGTGTCCATATCGAGTTCTAAAAGATGTCTTGTGAATATCTTCATCTTTTATCTGCAGCTGATGATAACCAGTCCTTAAATAAAATTTTGAAAAGAGAGTTGCTCCCCTTGATCAAACAGGTCATCAATTCGGGGAGTGGATATTTATTCTTGATAGTTAACTTGTTTAGTTGTCGATAATCGATGCACATTCTAAAAGTGCCATCTTTTTTCTTGAAAATTAGTACAAGGTCCCCCCATGGTGAGTCACTAGGTCTAATATAACCCTTATCTAGCAGTTAATGTAGCTGCATTTTTAGCTCCAATAATTTTGGTATACTCATTATATAAGGAGCTCTAGACACGATGATAACAACTAGTACTAAATTGATAGAGAAATCTATATCTCTATGAGGATGTAACTTGGGAATTTCCTTTGGAAAAACATCTTGAAACTCTCCTATAACCGATAAGGTCCCTAAACTTTCTTTTTCAGTTAGTTGTTCATATACTTCCACATGCACCAAGTATACTTGACATCCTTTCCTTGCACTCCTTTTTAGTTATAAACTGAGATTTCTTGGAATGATATTGGCTTTATTTTTCCTCTTATCAGTTTGGGTTAGCCATTTTGATTCCACAAGTCACAGTTTTCTCCAAACAGTTTATGATAGCTCCCTAGTTTTCTTACCAATTCATGCAAATTAATATATCATACGATCCTAAAGGAAGAATGTTTAAATTTAGTTATGTGGAGTAACCATTCAATTCCTCATGACATTATCTTATATGGTGAGTTGCCTTTCACTTGGTACCGGTGGCTAATTCTACCAACCATTCATTCTGGAATTTTTTCAATTGTAGATTACATTTTTCCACAAATTGGGAGCTAATATAACTCAAAATAGCCCTGTGATCGATTAAAATAGAAACACATTGGTTTAGAATAGTACTTCAATATCAATCATAGTATATTGATGCTCAGACTGTTTGTCTTCTAATCCTGCACTTATTTTGGGAATATTTCTAGCCACATCATTTACAGTGGTTGCTTAATGAAATTCTTGAATACTTTGAATTGATCATGGATTATGCAGAAATTCTATTAAAAAATGTGGTTCACCATGGCCCCAACACTTCAGCAGTTCTTTGTCTCTGTCTATACGTCCTTCTATTTCAACCCTTTTGGTTCTATACTTTTATGATTGGATTTTTCTGTCAATTCCCTTATCATTCATTCCTACTCTTCACTAGCTCTCCATAGGCGTTCATTGCTATTTCTAAGATGAGCCAAATCTTGTTGTAAATTTATTATAACCTCCATAAACTAACAGTTTTGTGGAGTGTCGCTTCCTCCCATATCAACATATAATTCTTCACCACCTGTTATGGCTGGAGGCAATTCCTCTGTCATCCTGTAATGGGCTGCTTTACGTATGTACCTTATAAAATAGCACAACCTGCTATCAGTATTTTCATAATAATATTCCTACGCAAAATAATTATTGACTATGATGGTCCATTTCAAGCCTAGTATTAGAACCATGGCTCCGATACCACTTGTCACAAACCCATAAATCACAACAACAAAAGAAATCTTTTTTTTTATCGTATTTTGTAACGAGAGATATTGTCTTTTACTAACCAATTACTAAATTGAGGGTATTTTGGGTCTTTTCAAATTTTTTTCAAGAGGAACTATAACATGATAATTTATCACCTACCTGCCATTCCTAAATCCTCATCCAAGGTGGCACCTAGACCATATATCTTATCCTCAATATAGGTGTTTACTATGGTATCAAGGGGATTGATTAATAATACCTATAAAATCATGCTACAACTTATTCAACCACCTTAGCACCAAATCACAATGTTATTATTGTTATGTATATTAAATAACCTTATCTTCATAATATTTGGACCTCAACCATATTTATTTCTTTAATTATTAAACCCTTGGGTTATATAATTGTGCACTTCCAAGATCTACAGGAATCATTTATCTTGTCCATGTTCTAAGGTTAAATTAATGGATTCCTATATTCATAATACTTAGATCGCACCCCTAAGTCATTAAATACTCTGTAATATGAAATAAGTGCTCCACTTCTCAAAAATTCCAAAGGGAAAAAGGGTTGGGTGCATGGAAGGTCGAGTGGTGATTGCCCTCAAGCCAGCGCATCGAACACAATATGCTCTTCATGTAAAGGTTCAGGCCTGGTTTTCTGTAAATGGCCCAGATTTTTGTGAAGATCTTGTTGAAAAATGTAACTAGGTTTGGTCTCAATAAAATGTATTTGTCAAAAGAATTTTTATTATTGTTACAACGACTTATTAAAGCATGGATTTCATTCTTGGGTCATCATTTTATTAGCCAAAGTTCCCATTGTGGACTTCTAGGATTAATAAAGAGTCATTAGAGTCATTGTATATTTTATGATGCTCTTCTTGGGCTTTTAAACGATGTAAAAAGAATTATTTTTGAGTTAAAAATGAATTATGTAACCTCCACACAAAGTCGGCCTCGAGGAAGGAAATTTGACCTCATTAGAAGGTTACATAAAATGGGAATTTCGACTTCATTCGGAGCATCTCACTCTCTCGAGAATAGTTCGATATCTGAAGCTAGAAGTTGGAAGCTAAAAAAATGTGAAGTTGAAGGAAGGGGCTAAAAGGAGTGCGAGTTTGGTTAAGAAGGAAGGGAAGAAGAAAATCAAAGTTTTGGTCTATCTCTCTCTCTCTTGTGGTCTGGTTTAGGAGATCGAAGTCTCCTTGTCAAGGTCGAAGTTGTTGTTGAAGTCGAAAAGTTGAAGTTGTTGTTGATGCCAAAATCTACCAGGTTGAAGTTGTTGCTGATGTCGGAAGCTGCCAAGTCAAAGTTGTTGCTAAAGTCAAAAGCTTTCCAATCAGAGTTGTTGCTGATACCGGAAGCTTTCAAGTCAAATTTGTTAAGGTCGAAGTGTTGTTGCTACTAGGTCTAAGGTTGTATCGAAGAAGAATAGGTTGGCTTGGTGTGGAGGAAGTCTTTGTCTAGGTTGAAGAGTCTCAAGGAAAACTATTCAAGGAAGAGATTTTGACTCAGTTTTCCCCTAGATAGGGGTTTTTCCTTGGAAGAGTTCCTACATCTTGTGTCTTTTGTTTTTGTATCTTCATGCACACATAATTTGGTAGTTTCTTAATGAAAGATAATATTACAAATAAGTAAAAGAACCCAACATAATTCAAGAGTAATTATCAAGAAAGAGGAATCTAACCCTAATCCTACTAGCATTGATTTCTCAACATGTTTTCAGAGCTAAGGTCAAAGAAGATTGAAGATCACATCATTGGCTTGAAGGATATGTTTACTTCCTCTATGATAATAATGGGACTCAATACTACAAGAAGTTGTATCAAAAAGATCTTCTACTACTTATTCAACAAAGTCAAAATCCAAGGGTTCTTGGTTGCACTTACAAGTTCACTTAATAATGATAATGCATGGATTATTAACAGTGAAGCATCTAAGAATATGACAAGAAAGAGTAAACAACCTCACACTCTATCAAAGGAATTAAGAAGCTTGGGATCAACATCATTAAAATTCGGAGAATGGAGCTAAGGTGAAGAAGGAGGAAAAAGACAGTTTAAGGATCTATTGAAATTAATCTAAGGAACCTCGAGAATTTGATTAAAGAATCACATAAGGAAACCTTATAAGGAAATAAGCTTACTATTTTCAAGGACAATGTCTAACACAATAAAGGAAGATAAAAAATTAGAAGAATCATTCAATGCTTGAAAGAAGAGGATAGATCTCATCCTCGAAAAGAATAAAGCCTTGGATTTAGTAAAAGGAAAAGTGAAGAAGTCTACAAAGAAATCAAGAATCCTAAAGGGCCAAGAAATAAGGGATAGGAATCAAGTAAACTTTTCCACATAAGTTTCACCAAAGAATAACATGATGGAAGGACTCGAAGTAAAAGACATATTTGTTAAGAACTCCTAGGGACTCTATCCCTTGCATCCCTCAAGCTTGGAATGAGCCCCTTACCAACTTCCAAAGATAAGTATCTTACTCTTATTGTCTTTTATATTTCGTTTCCCTTACTTATATAAGTTTTTTATATTAAATACCAACTTTTGGGAGAGTGTTATATTATTTCCATGACTAGCCCCACGTGTGAAGCAGGGGGGTTAGAGGGGGGGTGAGATCCCCCCCTTTGTTAGGTCAGGCACAACAAGGGGGAAACATCAGGGGTTTTGCAAGGGGGAAGTAGCCCCCCCACATGGGGTCCAGGACAGCATTTTGGGAAGAAAAAAAATTGGACCCTATATTAGGTGGCCAGACCTGCCTATGGTTTTGTGCATGGGTTTTTCACATGGTTTTGGGCACGATGGTTTTCTTCCCATGGTATCTTGTAGATCCTGTCAAGGGAACTATGTTTATGTTATAATATAGGGTTAATGGATTGGGGTTTATGAATGCTTCGACATGTATATATATGTGTTGTAACATTGAAAGGAATATAATGAAAAATCAATCTGGTAGTCATGGTTTTGGGATCCAGGGGAAAATCTCTGTGTATATCTATTTTATGTTTTATGTTCTCGCCATTATTTCTTTTCTATTATTATAAATTGTATAGGTAATTTTTGTACAGGGTTAAAACCTAAATTAATCACATTTCTAGTCATATTTTTTTTATAAAATACTTGTTGAATACTCAAGGAACATGGAAGAAGGCTTCAAAAAACAAAGGATTTGAATTACAAGGTTTGTTAAGAAACAAGAGGTATGTTTTGAAATACAAGTTTTTGATATTTATTCTTAATAAACTATTACTAACATATTTTTGCCTATCTTTCTTGAATCTTAAATATTCTTGATTGGGTGATCATCATTAGATAAATTTACCCTCCTTATATCTTTGATTATTGTTGTGGAACCCTAGAAAGGTTCATTGTGAAAACCCTAACTTAAGGGTATGTCAGTGATAATGTGTGAAACCCTAATATGCTTAGGGTTATTGTTGAAAGAAAATGTTTGATGTTTTGATGAAGTCATGTTTGGGATTTTGGTATGGATATGGAAACCCTAATTTGTTAGGGTTGAATGGTAATATCTAAAATCTTGAACCTTTAAAGTATTGATAATTTAGCATTTTTTATGTTTTGTATTGAAATCCTAGATCATTAGGGTTTAGTAGGATGTATAAGCAAGACCCTTATAATGTCTCAGAAATGAAATCCTTGGCATGTATGTGTTTGTCTGATCAAACCCTAGTCTAATCAAGTTTTGTATATGCTCATTGATATTTGTGTAATTGGGTTTGACTAACACATGTTATGATTTGCTTGTGCATGATGATGAAATCCTAGATATATGATTTGACGTAATTATTGATGGTCATGAGTCCTAGGATTCGGAACTTTGTTCGAAGTTTGATTCTATAGGATGATAGTATTTTTGAATTATAGGGTTTTGTAAGTAAACCTTAGTAGAGGTTCCAATCTCTAATATATGATGACAATGTGATAACTTAAGATTTGTGTAAGACTATTGAAATTTGAGTTTTAGTTGTGATTCATGTTTGGTTGAGAAAATCTAGGGTTTGCAACAAACCCTAATGGAAGCTAGTCATGTTGTTGATTGAGATGTGATTATTTTTAATTATTGAAATCTCATGTATGAAATCTAGGGTTTGTATGAAATCCTAGTAGGAAGTCTAACATGTGAATTATAAAGTTGTTAGGTACTTTGTAGACCTATATTTGTCTTAATTTTTTCTAGGGTTTTTTATATGTTTTAGTAGGTATGTCATACCTTTGGAAGAAACATTGAAACCCTAGATGTGATGAAAGTTTTTGTGAAATGCTTGAAGTTTTGATGAAGTAGTCTAGGGTTTATGACAAAATCCCTCGCAAGCAGTTGAAGAATATGTGTCTCTTGTTTGTAATTAAGTTTGGGCATATGATATATTAAGTTGAACACTTATGTGATTTTGATATGGTTAACTTCATGCTTCTATAGATTTGGTTATACTTCCTATCTAATTTGTTCAGGTACGTGATCTTAAAGATAGTGAAGATGTTTGTAATGTAAATTTGATGCGATAAGCATGATGTGAAGAATGATGGTCATGACATCTTTGATGAGAAGGATAGAATCCATGAAGGATTCTCTGATGTCATAGAAAAGAATTTGAGCCCCCTAAGTTATATATTCCTTGTATAGGAATGATTAGATCCTCCCTGGCTAAGATGGAGTGATGGATATGGTTCTCTACTTCATGTGTCATGCACTAGACCAAGACTAATAGTTGTAAGTTTTAGTGAATGAGTGAAAGAAAAAAAATTGAGAACATATTTTGAAGGGTTGTTGAGATAAGAAAAGTTGATTCGATTTACTAAATACGTTGTTGCATGAGTAGTAGGAAAGAAATTTGTATGGTTGAGGAATCTTCTGTCAAGATTCATTGGGAAGCTCTAATGCCTACTATGAAAAGTTGAGAAGCAACATCAAGTTGTCTAGAAGACCCAGAAGGTGTCTACATATTTATATACAGTTGAAAGTTTGTTAATGATTGGGGTTGTGTTTTTACATGTAAATCTCTTAGAAGTTTGATAGCATGTTTTACATGCCTAGAGTTGTCGATCAATTTGATTGAGAGAGATTTGGTGCCAATCTGTTTGATTGGGGAGGATTTTTTACCGATGGAAATAATCGAGAAGTTGAGGCGTTGTGTGTGAGACATTGCCCAGGAGGACATTTGGACGACATTATGTGCTGATGTCCAGTTCCCGAAGTAGGGAGGGTGGCGTTGGTTGTAGAGATCTGACCTCAGATGCACACCTAGATCCCTCAGTTGATGGTTAGTAAGTAAGCTTGATGGTACCTAGAGAGGCTAAAATCTTTAGTCCATCTTAGTCCCACTTGGATAGATTTCCCTAGTCAAGAATCTAGTCTATGGCGTTGTGGTGCCTAAAATGTTGAGAGACCTTAGATAGATTGTCGTGGTTAGGAATCTACTCCATGGCATTATGGTGCCTAAACTCTTCATAGTTCATATAGTTTGAGATATTTCATATGAATACCTCCATAGTTAAGAGGGAGTGTTGAAAAATGTAACTAGGTTTGGTCTTCATAAAATGTATTTGTCAAAAGAATTTTTATTATTGTTACAATGACTTATTAAAGCATGGGTTTCATGCTTGGGTCATAATTTTATCAGTCAAAGTCCCAATTTTGGACTTCTAGATTAATAAAGAGTCATTAGACTCATTGTATATTTTATGAGACACTTATTAGGCTTTAGAACGATGTAAAAATAATTATTTATGAGTCAACCTCAAGAATATGAAGTTGGCCTCAAGGAAGGCAATTCGACCTCATTCGAAGGCTACATATATAAGGTAGTTTGACTTCATTTGGAGCATCTCACTCTCTCAAGCATAGTTCGATATCTGAAGCTGGAAGCTAGAAGCTGGAAAATGTGAAGTTGAAGGAAGGGGTTAAAAGGAGTGCGAGTTTGGTTAAGAAGGGAGGGAAGAAGAAAATCAAAGTTTTGGTGTCTCTCTCTATCTCATGTGGGCTGGTTTAGGAGATCGAAGGCTCCTTGTCAAGGTTGAATTTATTGTTGATGTCGAAAATTTGAAGTTGTTGCTGATACTGGAAGCTGCTAAGTCGAAGTTCTTGTGGATGGTTGCCAAGTGGAAGTTGTTGTTGATGTTGGAAGATGCCAAGTCAAAGCTTCTACTTATACAGGAAGCTGCAAAGTCAAATTTTCTAAGGTCGAAGTGTTGTTGCTACTAGATCGAAGGTTGGCTCAAAGAAGAAGAGTTTGGATTGGTGTGTAGGAGGTCTTTGTCTAGGTTGAAGATTCTCAAGGAAAACTATTGAAGGAAGATATTTTGACTGGGTTTTCCCTAGCAATGTGCCTATATCTCATGTCTTGTGTTTTGTGATCTTCATGCACACATAATTTGGTAATTTCTTGATGAAAGATAATATGACAAATAAGTAAAAGAAGCTAACACAATTCAAGAGTAATTATCAATAAAGAGAAATCTAACCCTAATCCTACTAGCATTGATTTATCAATAGATCCAACAACTCACAATCTGACTTCTCAACTCTAAATTTATGTCTGGCTTTCCTAATTCCATTTGTGCATTTACCTATTCTCTGAGCATTGCTTAATGAATAAAGGGAAATTCATATGGTTACTGTGTTGGGATGAGATATACCATACACTCTGGCATGGAGGTTTCGCGTTATTGCATCCGGAATTATGTTTGCTTCCTTGGTGACACCTTAATCGTGCCGCCATGAGAATGAGAAGATAGGTAGCAGGTGGGCATTCACTCAAGCTCATCATGGCCACCTCTTCAGTCCATTCATGACCCCTCCTGCCATAAGTAAGAATACGTGTTCAATGCTCGTGTTTCTACTTACCTTCTTACGCTCATTTTCTTGGCTCACTGAATTTTTTTATCTTTCTTCTTTGTTCTTAGATGACCAGAGTCATACCCATTCACATTAATGAATAGTGAAATTTTCCTCCAAGGTTTTCAACCCCAACTCCTTATGGTATCCTTATAGGTATACCTTGAGTTTTGTCCTTTTTCTGCAGCAAATATTTTATAATGAATCAGAGATATAAATGTAATTTTTTTATTTTTTTTAGATTTCAGATTGGCAAATGGTTGAGAGAACCTGGACCAAGTTTGGTGTGTGTACAAGTACCCCTAAGAACTATTGTTCTAAACTATTTTTGTGTGTATTTTGGCTACCTCCACAACTGCAAATGTACCGCAGAACCCCTCTTGTTTGAGGCATTTATTTTTCTAGTAAAGATAGAGATAATAAACAGTAACATGCCTTCAATAGGTAATATGTACATTTGTTTGTTTCTTACCCCTTTTTGGGGTTCATTTCATTTTCAATATATTTCTCATCTCTTATCTTTCCCAAGTAAAATTTATAACTACCAACTTCGTTATGCTAGGTAAGGTCAACATTTTCATGCACATGATCTTCCACTTGGGATTCAACAAAGACCAAAGTTGTTTTCTACCTACTAACTTCCTACATTTTTATCAGGTCGATGTTGGGAAAAATATTGGGAGGGGGGAGGGGGTGAATCAGTGTTTTAAAACTCACTTTAACTTTTCTTTTCTTGCTCATATTTATGTATGTGACTTTATTGAAAGAAACATGCATATGTACGTGACTTTAATGAAGACAACTAGTGTATATCCATTCAACTTAGTTTTTCAATCAATTTATATTGAACTAGTATGCTAGTACTTCATTAGCATTCGATTTACAGTAATAATGTGCAGTAAGAATAGAATAAAGCATCACACATAAGAAACACATATGAACACTATGATTTTTTGGTGGAAACCCAATGTGGGAGATGTTGAAGAATCAAGGGTAATCAGGTGTAGTGTGATTCTTCTTGACTTGATAACAATTTGTGGAGTCCTTTTACTTTTCTTGTTAGCTTAATATTTCTTCTTATTAATGCATGTGTGTGTAATTCATCAAACTGCTACCAAAAGCATAAGAATGAGAACACAAGATGTTGTCTCTCTGCCAAGGACAGAACCTCTCTTCTCTTGAGAGGAAAACCCTTTAGTAATTTTTCTCTTATTGAAGCTTCTTATTTATCAATGCCAAAACCTAGACCCTTGACTAAAAAGTCCTCTAAGAACAAGCCAATTCCTTCCTCCTTTCTGCACTTTGTTCCCTGATACTTCCTTCTTCTGGCACTTCATTTCTTGGCACTTCCTTCTTCTGACACTTTGTTTCCTAGCACTTTGTCCTCCTTCCAGATATTGTTAGATCTTGATGCACTTACTCTAGAAGAGATGCCTTGGATGAGACTCTCTACTTATGATGATCCCCTCCTTCTCTTCACCAACCAACAAATTTGTATGATTGTAATGGGAGGGTTTTTATAACAGTAGAGACAACCTCCTTCTCTTGGCACGTGTGACTGTAATATGCTTTAGAACAGCTCTATTACCTTCACTCTTCTTCCTTACTTCTTCACTTAAGTGGGAGGCCCTTTAGGCCTATTTTCTATCCCAAACAAATATAAATATAGGACCGTTGTGTTGCTACGCTTATGCCTATAGGAATGCTTATGTTTCTCGCACGTGTGATTATTTTCTACCCTATAAAATAGTCCTTTTGACTTTGGTCTAGGCTTCACCTTCTTCGCTACACTTGAGGACCTCTTCTTCGTCCTCTGATACCGTTTACTTGCCTCTTTTGCATTCATTGATTTCATAGAGGAATTTTGTTGTCTTTAGAGGAGTGGAAAGCCTCTATATATAGAGGATTGTCCCTCCTTTAGGCCGACTTGAAGGTTGACTAGAAGATTGCAGGTTGACTTGTCTTCTTTACCTCGGAAGGGTTCTTTACTGATGTCGTTGCATGGAGGGGGCTTGTTGACTTTGCTTAGAGGTATTCTCTTGACTCTAATACATAAACATACATAGTATAACATGCCCTTAAGGTCTTCAACATTTTCTTTTGACCATTCGACTCACTTATAGCACTTTAACATGTGCTAGACCTATTTCAATGAGAAAGAAACTCATTGACATATATTATAAAATAATATTTATTTTCTTGAGTAAATAAAAATAAAAAAAATACATTTATGAAGACCGAACCTAGTTACGTTTCCTTCAACACTCCATCTTAACTAGCGAGGTATTCATACAACATTACAAGGTGTTTGGCTATGTTTCAATCTTGAAGAATTCACATAAGAGAAACCTGGCTGGAAATCTGTCTGTTATAGCATCATAGTAACCAACATTATTTCCATAGAAAGACCTTGATTGATAGCTCTATCTCTTAATAGATCTGAGCACAATGTTAGCGAGACTAATGACTTATAGACACCTTAGTCATTGTCTCTCAAGGTACATACCCACACAGGTGTTCACTAAGTATGACCTTCTAGGAATATTCTTATATTGGGTTCCCAACCCTCAAATAATATCATTCCTCTTGCCTACTCTTGTCTTGGATTCCCTACACACCCTCAAAAAGTATCGGATGCCAAATGATTACCCAATCCTCCCATTCTTTCTTTCGAATTGAAGACAAGAATGTTGTGTCTATCACTTCCTCTCAATTGAGGAAGATATGCCCAAGTATCCTCTAACAAGGTACTTGTCCAAGTTCCTTTGTAATTGAGAACTTGTTATAACTCCCTCTTAGCTAGGGACTTGTATCAATAACTTCTTCTTCATGGGTCTTCCAGCCGCTTGATCTCCTTCCTTCTTTTGATGTCATGAAGTCTTTGTTCGAATTTCTTCTTGGTAGGGCACCATCCATCGATCACTTTCCTTCCTTCTTTTTCATGTCATTGCTTCCTTTGTCGAAACTATCCTTCTTGTCACATATCAAGTTCTCTTTTCATCTAGTTATTCCTTGTCATCTTGTCTATGCTTCGTACTACTCTTCACATGGATGCTTCTTTGTACTTTATTGTTCCCATGCTTCGATCTAGTAGCCCTTCATAACTTCATCCTGACATGCTTCAACATTAAATGGTTCTTTTGTTGGATGGATTCTTCATCATGACATCTTTGTAGAGTAGAATTAGTTATCTGCACCTTTCATATCTCCAAGGCCTTCATAGGTTTCAAGGGTCCTTTGATCATTTCTTCCTTTGTCAGAGTTGTCATGCCTACTTTCGAGAGATGTCTTCAAAGTATCTTGTCAGATAGTGATTATTGGTGATCATGGTGTTCTTCACATGCTTGATCAATTTATTCATTTCCTTCTTCATGGATAGATTGGTCAACCACCTTCTACTGCTTGTGGGAGCACTTATTCATCTTGGACTAGTCAGCATTTCTTCTTGATTCTTAGTCAGCAATATTATACTCCTTATGTGAATATTTTCCTTTTGTTGACCTTCATTGCATTGTAGTACATGCCTTTGAGCATGTCATTGGTGAATGAGATTCTTTCATACTTATCATGTCATAGAACTATTCCCATGATTTAATAGTATACATAAGATAACATGACTAAAATTTGATGCAGACATACCTCATCTCGATTCTCCTTTGATCATTTGTTGTAGTGGCTACAACCACCCACCAAAATTTTGCCTTAGCTTCATTTGGAGCCTCCCTACCAACCATCCTTAGCAGCATATCTTGCACTATCAAGTACATAGGCTTCAGTTGAGTTTCAGTGGCCTACTAGCCTGTGCATGTTAGCTTGTTTGTCTCCCTCCCACAAGCTGGCATTCCAGACTTAGGCTATTTGCTGGCTGAGACACTCCCCCATAAAATTGCACAATTCTGGAGGGGAACCAGTCTTCCCTCCAAAAATTGCACAAATTAGTTGGGCAACCTGCCGGGATCCAAAATTGTGCAGAACAATCAAGCAGTCCTCCTTCAAAAAACTGCGCAATCTGACCCAACGTTGGGCCTTAGCCCAGAAATTACACAATTCTGGGAGGCAGTGACCTGCTTAGCCGAGAAATTGGCAATTCTTATTAGGTATCCATCTCTAATTAGCCCAGAAACTGTGCAACTTTTCATCCTAGGCTCGTAGACCAATGCATGTACCTTCAGGTTCATCGGTTCCCTCCAGGACTGAGCAAAACTGATTTGCATGTATGGGATGCCTTTCCTAAAATAGAAAAATGCAGCATGAAAAATGTATCTGTAGGTTTTATGGATCTATTTTTAGCAACTGGAGGTTACATGCAAAGATCGTTTTAGAAGCCTCCTGCCAAGTGTCATTTTTCCTAGATTTGTGGCATGCGCATCATAACCTCTATCTTATCAAAAGTTATGAACCATATATTACAGAGCTCATTCCTCACATTGACCTGGTAGCTCTGACATCCCACATTACATCCAGGAGTCTTCGGTACTTTCATCTTAGCTATTTTAGGGTAAGTTTGCTTTTCATGCCTTGTGCTGTGTTTCTATCACCTTTTTTGTTTCGCTTTGTGTGAGTGTTTTCTGCTTGATTTTAATGAGCTCTTGTTTTCGTTTTAATGTATGTTAGCTTGTAGAAGCATTCTTTCAGCTTTCGCTTGCATCTCACTATTATCGAATGCATGACATTTTTTTTCACTGACGGTCGTCGTTGCAGCAACCCGCTTCACACACATGCATGCTTTCCCATTTTTTGAATCTTGCACTTATGGTTTGCATGCATGACCATTCACTCTTGTTTACACTCAGTTTCACCATGCATTCAGACTTCTTATGTTTTTAGTCACCCGTCAGTAGGATTGGGATGCCTTGGCCCGAACCTTGCCTTGCCCGGCTAGCGTTGCACATTTTTGGAAGTGAATGCTTTGCCTTCCCTCTAGAAATTCTTCAATACTAGCCCAGCATTAACCTCCAGGCTTGCATTGCACAATTTTGGGAGGCAGTGCCTTACTGGCCCTAGAAACTGTGCAATGCAGTTTACTGGTTTGCATGTCACTATTGACTGAAATTTCACATTGCATAGTTTCAGTCCACAGTAGGCGAGGCTAGACTGTGCATTGCATAGTTCTAATAGTCAGTCAGCCTCCTGACATCCCATAATATGGCTTGTGTAGTTTTGGAAGTCAGTCTCCCAGCCTCCTGATGAAAATTATGCAATCTTCACAAACAATTACACAGGTATGTTGCATGTCAATCCTCCAGTTTTTTTTTGTTTTCAACTGACAAATTGCTTGCCATGAGTGTTTCTATGTCTCCAAGTATCACAGGTGTTCGTCTGCCTCTCAGCAACACAGGTACGATGGTTTCCAGGAGAGAAAAGTCAAAGACATTGTTGAGTGCACAACTAGGGATGCAGTTGATCAAGTGTCTATAAACTTGCCTATCCATGAAGATTTCAAGTTGTTCATGGACAAGGATATCAACATGAAATGGTAGTGGCATCAAAGCGAGCAGCACCATCAGTAGCAGCAGAAGGTAGCACACCTGCGTGTGACAAATGCAAGAGGAAGGTTGTTGACAGTGTAGAGGTGAAGCAAAGTTACAAGTTCAAGAAAATCCACTTATGATGAAAGCATCTTTGGAGATTGAGGCTATAAGGTGACAGAGTGACAGGAGGATTCTGCGAAGGAAGATAGGGAAACAGAGAAGGACTTGCGGGTGCTGAAGAAACAACTCAAGGAAGAACAGTAGTTGCACAGACGAGAGAAGGAGTTGCAACAGGAATAGGTACAGCAGGAGGTGCAACATGCACAGAGTAATGAAACTATGCCCATACAAGTTATGGACCCAACCCAATAGCTGGCATGGAGCAGACAGGGTGAGTAGTTCTATGGATCTCATGCAAGGATTTTCAGGAGCATGGATTTCATTATGCGCATGCATGCGATCCCACCCATTGGCACACTCACCGAGGCGAAGATAAGAACCAAGTCTGATTGGAGCTAAACACATATTTCAAGAGTTTGATGCACATAGTCACTAGCACACACTTGAATATTAGAGCAGAAACTATGCATCAGTATGTTACTCGTCTAGCTACACTCAAGACAATGATGCACATGTTATCAGATGAGTTGGACAGAGGATCCATATTAGTGTAGCCAAATGCAACAGAGTTAAGAGTTCTCTTTCAGCAGGATGTCTTGATTAAGCGTGTGGATACCATCATGGTCGACCAAGCTTGGCATCATTTCACCATCATCGATCATCACATGGATGTCGAAGAGTTGGTCTTCCCACAACTATCTGAGTCTTAGTGATAGCTTGCATGGCTTGCTCAAGCCTATTTTGTCTCACATGGGTACATATGTAAATTGTATGTAACATCTTGTAAAGTTAAATTCCAAGTGTCGATAGTTGAATGTAACAGTCATGTAGTAGGTGAAGATTCATGAGGGTAGGTGAAGAGTCACAGAGGGTAATTTCAAGGGTTCCCCCACCCTTTTCTATTTATAGAACCTCATAACTCATTGTAAGGGATTTTAGGCATCCAAGCTTCTGATAGGAGTATCTTAGAGAAAGCTTGGAGAGTATTCTAACGAGCCTTGACATCTCCACAGCGTAGAGCTAATACATCTTTTTGGAGGAGTAGGTGGCAGGGACTGTAATGTTCCGTTATCGGGACTAGTTGTTGGTCATGGTTGTACTGTATGATTGGAACTTTCACTTCTTAATATAACAAAGCCAGTTACGCATGTATGTATAGACTCTTTCTGTGTATGTATGTTTGAATCTTACTGAGATGTGTTGATGGTTTAACCATCACTTTGGATTGTTGGTTCGCCTGCCTTCTAGTTCGTGATGCATCTTTGCTTGTGTGTTCCCTCCAAGCTGCATGTTTACATAGGTTTTCAAGGGGCGCACTCATTCAACCTTCAGTGTGTTAGAACCATTCATGCACCTTCCTTGGCTTGCTATGCATGTCACACCCTTGCTACCAACAAGGACATCTTACTTACCTCTACGCACAAATGTGGTCAAGGCGATATCGTATGACCCACTCCTGGGGCTCCTACACCAAATGGTTTGAGGTCTAGTTGAGACTTCTTACCGGGGAGATCCTCTGACATGTTGCCGAGTCCAGCACCGTCGACATCTTGGCGCTAGAAGGAGGGTAAAATGAAAAGTTGAGTCCTCACAATCTGTTTTGAATCTTCGTACATCTTTCATGGAGTTTGTTATAGTTCACCCTCTGAAATGTCTGTCCCATGGACATATATTTCATTTCGAGAGGGAGCTTTGGGATCATTTGTCACGAATCACATATTATGGTGAAGGCAAGGTGGCCTGGCCTGAGCACTTAGATGATTTCCATGCACTCATGGAGAACGTGGAAGATTTTAATCAAAACAAGGTTTGTTCACTGCTCACGCACACACTTTGCGACCACCCATTGCAATGGTTTGGAATGCTGACTCATAACTCCATGCACTCATTCAAGTAGTTCAGTGATCTAAGTGAATCTATTTTTCAGCATTTTGATTTTGAAGCACTTGATAAAAAATTGTTAAAACAACGAAAGGCACCGTATGAATCACCTATGGGTTTGTCGAAGCGCTTCCGTCTATTCATGTTTGAAGCTCCGAAAAGTCAGATGAAATTCCAGTATCTCATGAACAAGATTGAATATTTCCTTAACAAGTCAGTCCATCCCAAGATGAATTTGAAGTTCAAACCCCACTCATCATACTTCAATGATGAAGCTGTGCAATCACAAACGGACACGATCGCTATTACAAGTGACTATCCGTTGTCCCCTCATCAAACAACTCCACCACCATAGAGTGATGTGGGAGAGCATGCACACATGTTTGTTCAACTGTCACATCCTCCCAACATCACTTCTCTCAATTTTCACACAGATTTGGTTGTGAATCCCATGGGTTGTCACATGCATGTCTTACCTCAACCTCTATCTTCACGTTCTTCTAATCCTTCGGATTGCACTATCTTGTGTTATTCATTTCAAACTCTACAACTATTGTGAATGAGGATCAAGCCATCGACAGAGTTGGTGTTGCACAACCAACATGCACTGGCATTCATGAAAAGTATGAATGGGAGCCTGAACATCAACCTACAGTGAAGGATGATTCCATTTCATTCGTGCCTCCTCCTCTTTTCCTTGACATCTTTGGTGATTCTGCCATCCCTGATTTTACTTGTGTATCTTCGTCTATGGATGCACCCATTGTTGATCACTCGTAGAAGACACCGGATGTCAGTCTATAACTTGACAGTGGAGAGGACAAATAATTCATTGAACATCCACTTGATTCTTTATCTACTTTTTCAGGAAACACATAGGGTGAACATTCTTGCTTCTCATCTACCCCTCTCTGTGATTCATCAAATCATGAGGATGTCAACAAACATCCTAAATTTTTTGATCTTGGTTGTCGTGATCTCTCTACTTCTTCATCTGATCACGATGTTGATTCAATCATCATTACTTTGTCTAAGACATTGTTCTATGATGATCTATCTGTTGACGAAGTCGAAACCCCGCAGACTATCGAGGCACTTCACCCCGAGCTAATGTTTATGTCAAACCTTCACTATCATGAGATTGGTTTCACTTCTGATCAGGAAATTGTTGAAACGCACAAGGCTCCTCATCACTCATATGTATGCATTAAAGATCAACCAAACACCCATATTTCGCTTCCTCCACTCGAACTACACGATCCCATCACTCATGCATTGGAGGAATCTTACACAGTAAGCACACTTGTGCAACGTAAGTGGTCTACCTTTCTCACATTTGCTTGCTTGGCATGGTTAAGAGAATGTGTATGCTTAACATCTGCACACAGTGTAGCATAGCACCATGGTAAGTCCATGAATTGCATGTCATGGGTTTTCACTCACTTATGTTCTGTGGACACATTTACGCTCGGAGTATGTTTGAATTCACTATTATATATTTCATGTTTGTTGGTTCGCACAGTTGTACTGTTTGAAAACCATGCCTTCACCAACATGGGTCGACCAATGCATCGATGGCTGCATTGGAAGTATCACTTTATGTGAGCAGGCCCATGCACCGTTAGCTTAGGAGTAGGAGTAGTGTTTTCTTTTGGTTTGTTTTCTTGCATGCATGTTTGCTTCTTACTTTGCATGTTTGTTTGTTTGCCTGCTTGTTTTCTTACTCGCTTTGCTTACACATTTACTTCTGCTTTTGCTTTGTTTTTTTGTTTACTTGCTTGTTTACGTTCGTAGGTTAGTTTCGCATGAAACCATGTGCGACTCTTAAAACAAGTTGGGTAAAGTACAAGAGGACTTGTGTAGTTATCAATACTTGGTTATCTATCGTCCGGCCTCTGTATGAATAACTTGTGTCTTCAATCCATGATACATCAATGGAAAATACGTTCTGATCGAAGTGAGCCTTGGTGAAAACACAACACTTGCGTGCTAACTAGTGTCACCTACTCTAGTCGGTTGTTTTGGGTTAAACCTTGCCAGCTCAGTCAAGTATAGTAAGGTGGGGGGGGGAACCTTAACAAGCACGTCAAAGGTATATATACACTACTTCTCTAAAGGAACAACCTCCTCTACTCTCAATAAGTCAGGATCCATCTTCCGCCTCTGAAATGAATAAGTGTTATGCACAATTATGAAAATGAAAATGAAAAAATGAAAATGTGAAAAAAATTCAAAAAAATGAATAAGGCGAAAGAAGAGAAAGGCTTCCTATGCAGAGAGGTGATGCAAGTAACTCCGTCAGGGTACTGACTAGGCTCGCTGGCAGCGAATGATGCTTGTGTTCCTGTGTGACTCTGTTGTGGTATTGTCTAGGTCCACTTGCAGCGAAGCAACACCAGAGATGAAACTAAAATTCTGACGGCCATATGGCTTGTGCACCAATATACCCCTCATCCCCAATCAAAACAATTATGTTGGCTTGGCTTGGAATGTGTGTCGACCAACCAAGAGCTTGGCATATTCTACATCTTACAATCAAGAAAGTGTGGAAACCAAGATGAACAGATAACTAAACAATACTTCTCGAGGTCTTAGTGTTATAGACATTTTTGTGCCTTACAGCATAGAGCATGAAATGTCAATAATCTAAGGGATCCAAAGTCCCTAAACATGTTGTTCTTACCCTTAGAGGAACAAGGTCAGCAAACCACAGCACTGCAAATCAGTTCTCCACTGAAAAACACTCAAAAACAGGTCAATTTTGGATCAAAGCAGCTGCTCCACTAAGCATCTGCGCTGAATGTCAAAAGCTCTATGGTGTACCTGCGCTGCATTGCAAGTGCAACAAAGGCTACCTGCGTTGGGCGTACTTTGACATGTGGAGGAATATTTTTCTCAATGTGCCAGTGCCCAGGAAGCTTCCAAAAAGACACTTGATCATAAGATTCGCCTAATGATGAGTTAAGAGCTTCTAAAACTCCAAGTGGAAGGTAGAAACTCCGAGTGGAGAACTGAAGAACAACTGGAGTTGAAGAGGACAACAAGTCACACATCAAGCTGACTTATCTTCACTCCAAAACTCTATATAAGGATCTCATTCCATGGGATCTGGAGGCCGGAATTTAGTGCAAAGAATTGATGTTGGTTTACAGTCAAGAGCATTGGGTGATTGCTTGAGGGAGGTGAAGAAGAGATTTCTCTCCGTCGGGAAGGTGATGCTGGATTGGACCTCTCATGGTTGTATCACCGCCTGAACCTTACTTCCATATATTAATAAAGCATTTGAGGTTCTTCTATTCGCATGTGTTTCAATGGTGTATTGTCTTACTTGCGTCTTTGATTTATGCTAATCCTTGAATCGATTATGAATGCATGCTTCTTGTAGTTTCCTTTTCTTGTCTTATTTGCAGGATCTCGTGTAGCTGGGCCCGTGAAAAGACTTGGAGCTGGGAGCAAGCGGCAAACAAAGGAGATTGGATCGACCATTTGCGCAAGACATCGGTAAGTGGATCTCTCCCTTTTATCTCTTGCATGTCATAAAGAAGAAACTTTAGATAGCTTTGCTTTCAGCTGTTGCTAAGGAACTGTCACCCTTAGAGTGGGTTAGGGTCATTCTGAGTTGGATACTTTCCCCCACAACAGACTGGCGACTCCGCTGGGGATCGTGTCTTGTTGGTAGCTTGTGTTTCTTGCTATTCATTTCTTAAACAAAGGGAGTACCGAATCGAACTGCATTCGAGTCCTTCGAATGCAAAGTAGAGGGCAGCTACTCTAGCCCAGTGCTGGGCATGTTTATGATTTGAAGAGCTGGTCCACAAGGACTCTTTTTGGCTCTTTGTGATAGTGTTCATCTTCCTTTAATCATCCTCTAGTGTATACTTGACTGATAGCCTCTGATTTGGCCAAAAACCATTGATTTTTGAGCAAACTGTGACCCGGAATCTGAGAGAGACGAGAGTTGTCTCTTCAGTGCAGCTGCAGCAAAGGCTACCTGCGCTGCAACGCAGGTCCCGAAGGGGCTACCTGCGCTGCATGTCAGATTGACAGTGCAGCACCTGCGCTGATCCAGTTTTGCCTTGTGCAACTGGGATTCCCCACTGTCTGTTGCCCAGTTTTCAGTATTGTTTTTGCAGCCTGTTGTCAACATGTATACCCAGCTGAAACTACTTTTCTTTGCCTTCATTCCGCCTCAGTTGTATGAAGAAACCGTGATTGTTCTTATTGTATTTCTTGCTTTCATTCACAGTTTCCCGTAGCGAAAGTGAACTAGTCTTGCTATGACCTCTTGGATCTAGACCTATGAGAAAGTGTCGTTGTGATTCTAAGAGCTAGTTTATTGCTGTTCATAGCTGCTTGAGCATTTGCTTTCGTTATATGGTTCGAATTTCAGTATTTCTTGTGTTGAAACGAGTGAATCTTAAGGTGTTCTTTTGATTATTGGACAAAAACTTGTTTGCTTTCGCTTGAAATTGAATTCGAAATTATACAACAGCTTTCTTTTTGTAATACATCAACATTAAGGAAGAAGAAAAGAAATACTTGCATTGTGCATGTGCATTTTGGCAGTTTGCATGTCGATTTAGGAAAAGTGCATCAGTGTGTGCTCTATGATCTGTTTGAAAAGATGATGTCTTTCTTTTCCTTCAGTAGTTAAGATTTTCATAAGTTGAAAGAATTGAAAAAAGCTTGCTTATCATTCTTAGACTGCATTTAGGAGTTGTATCATACATCACGTGGTGATCCATAAAGGCAAACTGCTAAGCAAGATCAACCTAAAAAGAACTGAATTTATCTAACAACGCTTTGAAACATAACGAAACACAGTAGAGGTCTAGGTAGAGACGTGAACCGACGTCGTTAAACATAGTGACTGTCGATCTCTACGAAGGTGGGTGATTCCTCCTGAGGGACGATAGCACTAATACGGACTTGTGCTCCCGCGTACCGTCGCGTATATTGGGAGACCCCTATAGGAACAAAGCCTTTATCCATAGGAAGCCGTGTCAGCCGCCCTACTGATCGCGATGCAGTGAACACAGCATTCGCGAAGATCGACCACTCGTACCGTAAAACGTATTCTGTGGTTTCGCGAAAGGTTTGGCACACCCTCTGCCTAGAACTCCAGAGTAGTTTCTTTTGGCCTTTTTCAAACTCTATAACTGAAAAAGTCCATCCGAGAATTTGTCACTTCGGGCTCGTTAATACATCGAAGGAGACTAGAGTCATCTTTAGCTTTTTCTCGACTCTTAAAAAGTGAAAAAGAAAGTTGTGTCTAAAAGCGTCGTCATAATAAAATTCATTTTAAACGGAACATAATCACCTCCTATTCCTGCGTTGATCTTCGAAGTTAGTCTTTTGGCATCGTAAGTTCTTCTATAATCGCTAAGAAATCTTTTGGATAGACTAGATATGTCTGAGCAACCGTCGACATCTAGGACTGTGTCATCTGACACAGCAGCAGCAGAACCTCCTGCTGCTACTCCAACAATGTTCGCTGGTATACCATCTGTCCCGGCAAATTGTCAACAACAAGTCGAAGTCCCATCAGGGACGACGATATGGTTAGTTCCTATTTCTTCATCCGGATTATCATCTGGTACTTCTTATGTTGAAACTCAACAAATTGATCCAATGTGTCTTCAAAGGCCAATTTACCCTTTAAGTATTGGATTTCCACCATGTGGAGGGCAATATGCTCTTTCATTGTTCCCTCCTAGAGAACGACCATATGAGAGTTTACAACAAGGATCAGGTCAAACTGGAATTACATCCAGTGGTTGGGTACCAATACTGCCCCAACAACCAGGAGTTGTATATTCAATGCAACCAATACACCCTGTGTCGAATATTACCACCACACCTGCTATGGCGAATGCGTCGCAAGTACAAGCGCTACCTGTTGTAATACAACAACCTCTTGTCTCAGTGGCTCAATCACAATCTCAGGGTAGTGCCTCCTTATCTGGAGCAACTCAGGCTCAAACAAGTACTGTGACTCCTCATCTTGGTCAATCATCCAGTATTGGTCAACAGCAAATGGTCCAACAACCAGAGCTGGTTCAATCTCAACAACCGCCATTCCAGCAATCATATCAAGGACCTGAGCAACAAGTCTTTGTAAGTGATGGGCAACCATGCTATAATGGTTATGCCCATCAACTTTGTCAAAGTTGTCAGCATTATGCTGGTCTGCAAAGACCCATTGCTCAGGCGATACTATCTTATCCTAGATATGCTTCGCCTAACCTGAACCAACAGTTGCCCTTTGTAGCAACTCTAGAATTGCCAGATCTAAACCGGCTGATGAATGATCCAATTGCTTATGCCCCTTGGTGGCCGCCGATTCCGCATAAACTTCCATCGGACATTCCTAAATTCAATGGAAATCCAGGTGAAGACTCGTCGAATCACGTCATGACTTTTCATCTGTGGTGTTCATCGAACACTCTAAACGATGATTCGATAAGACTTCGCCTCTTCTAGAGGACATTGACAGGTCCAGCGGCTAAATGGTACATTGAATTGCCAAGAGCCTCTTTCGACAATTTCATCTCCTTAGCCACGACTTTCTTAACCCATTTTCAATTACCGATAAGGTATGAAACGGGAACAGAACTCCTGACCAACTTCAAACAGACAACGGCCACTCACATATCTGATCATATACATGAGTGGCAACGTCGTCATAGGATGGTGAAAACTTACGTTCCCGATCAGCTGTTAGCTGAATGGTTTATAAAGTCGTTACTTCCGGCTATAACGGAAGATGTGGCCAAGGGGGGAGTCGTAACAGAGGAGCAGGTCATTGCTCGTGCTCAATATTTATACTTAGTATATACTCAATCTGGCACGCTCTACGACAAAATACCTGACACCCTCAGACCTGAATTTTCAATTCCTCCCCCTCCTAAATCGAATACTGACTCTCACGCCAGTAATGGCGTGACTGGCAAACGCAAAATTTCTAGTCAAAATGCAAATGAGGAACTTCTTGCCTCAGAAGTAAATGCCATGTCGACCGATAAGGGCAAACAACTGAAGCAACCAGGGGGCAAGAAGAAAAAGAAAAGGAAAGGGAAACCCCCGACAGGGTGTCATATATACGATGAGGATCATTGGACGAAAGATTGTCCACATATAGCTGAAGTTAAGAAACTCTTCAAGAGTTCAAAAACCCCGGCAGTATTGACTGATCCGTTTCCTGATCCAAGACAAAATCTGGTTGCTAATCAAAATGCTTCCCGATCCCAAGTGCTTATGTTGTCTACCTCAAAGCAGCAGAATAATGCTTTGACAAGGAATAAAGATTACAGGAACCCAAAGCAGTTGAACAACAAGGCAAATAAACAACCTAGTAGTTCAACAACAACTTTGACCAAAGTTGTGCCACCCATCATTCCTAAACCAATGATAAAGTCGCCAAAGGGAGTAGTACACAAATCGACATTTAATCCTCATACAAAGATAACACAGGATTATAATATAATAGAGGACCTGGCCCAATCGTTGTCCGCTATGTCGACACTTGAGGTAGCGCAAAATTGCACCTCCCAAGAGCAAGCTTTATTATCAGCCATAGGTGGGATTGGCCCAATGGATTCCAATCTTGTGACCTTTGATCATAAAGGATATGACCCTCAGTTACCAGCTCAACAAGCTTTCCTTATTCAAGTGAAAGCCCTCAACAAAACTGTTCATCGAACAATTATTGATGAGGGGGCATCTACATGTCTTATGTCGATGAGTTGCTGGAAAAATTTAGGCTCACCACCCTTGTCGAAATCGTCAACGACATTAAAAGCATTTGATGGACGATCATACACTCCATACGGGATTCTAAGTAACTTGAGAATTGAACTGGGGGGCAAAACAGTAGAAGTTGATGTTGAAGTAATCGACGGAAACCTCGATTACAACATCCTACTGGGAAGGCCTTGGATATATGCCATGGCTGCAGTTGTGTCGACCTACTTCAGGAGGATTGTATTTCCTTTTCAAGGAAAAATTACAATCGTCGACCAACAAACATTTCTCCCCAACGGTTCTCAAGTTACGGGAAGCAGCACAATGATCCATGAAAGTAATCAATCGCTCCAAAATATCGGAGTAGGTCTCCTAAAAGGCCCTGCCTTAATGGGTACTTTTGCCCTACCGCCGGCAGGTAATCTGGCGGAAGTAGCCACAGTGGAAACCTACAATATGAAATCTTCTATATCCAACGGATTCGGAAGGTTCCTAAATATTTTGTCAGCATGGATCATCGCCCTAATGGAAATACTATAAATACAGTGGGCTCTGAGGACGGTTCTTATCTCGTGTCAACCTTGTTAAAAAATGAAACAAATCCCCTTTTCAAAATTCAAAGGTAAACCTTCATTCCAACCACCAAGTTGAATGCAATGAAGCTTGGGGGGCACCCTCCTTTGACATGCGTTATTATGATGCTGGGGGCATGCAAAATAAACGAGCAGTTTTGGCAAAGTTTATGCTCGTTAAAAAATAAACACAAAAACGAGCAGTTTTGGCATAGTTCATGCTCGTTAAAAAATAAACGCAAAACCGAGCAGTTTTAACGCGGACTTCATGCTCGTTAAAAAATAAACATAAGCATGTGAGCAAGCTTCCCCCCAAAGTTCAAGCTCATCCAGAAAAAATGAACTGGTAAATAACCATTTGAGACCGTAAATTCATCAGCCATAAAAGCCTTGGTCGTGTTTGTGCACCGTCACCTCCACTTTTCATTTGGCCGATCATTCACATCCACTTGATTGTTTACCTATTTTGAGGAACAGCTGTGAAGAGTGATCCCACCTAGCCATCCTTGTAATACTGCCGTGATTGGAAAATTTCAACCTGTACCTGGAATCTGCTGCTATCCCTGTTTATCACTCGTTCCTCAAAATACGAGTCTTCTTTGAGCTCTTTTCACTGACTCGTAAAAAATGAAAAGTTTGCCGAGTTTTGGCCTTCCAGCTCGTTAAAAGGACCGGAAGAGCTATCCCTCCTCTAGATTTTAATCTTTTTGGACCTGAGGGATTATTGCACAAAAAGATCGAGCGCTTGTCTAGTTCGGCTCGATAAATCTATCGAACATTCATCCCTTCTGTATTGTTTTATACTTTTTCGAACTTAAGGGATTAGATGACGAAAAAGGACCCCTGGAGTCCACTTTATGTACCCTTTTCAGACTCTCTAAAAATGAAAAGGACCAAGTTGTCTTTGTCGCTGGGCTCGTTAAAAATATTAGATAGCGACAAACTTGTCTTTAGACGAGAACGAGTTTCCCTATCGCTAGGCTCGTTAAAACATAGCGATGGGCTTGCCCGATGGGCTTGCCCGATGGGCTTGCCCGATGGGCTTGCCCGAAGGGCAGGTTATAGATCAAGCATATGTTATCCTCCTCAAGCTTGACAAAAATAAAGAGGTACTGGTCAGAAATGACTGGGGAAAAATTGGGAGAACCTCAAAGCTTAATGGTAGCAAGTCGCTCTTGAACATGACACTTTTGCCTCCGTAAATATCGGGTTGGGTTATTATCATTCACCGGTCCCTTCACCATGGTCTCGCCATACCATCCATACATGGGGTAATGCTACCGATCCATCACATCAGTGTCGTTATATGTTCAAGAGATGTCATTCAGAAAGTGTCAACCGGGTCCCATCCACTACCGTACATCATCTTTCATCCTTCCATGACCGCCACACTGAATCATATTTCACAGATCGTTTTCACCATCATCACTAGCTCCGTTTCGTGTCACTGATGTGGGATTCATTAAGGCCCTCCTTTGACGGATCACTTCTTGTCGACATCAGCTCATTATCCAAGAAGTTGATCTAGGAACACCCCCTCAGTACTTTGAAGCTTGCATGCCTCAATGGCAAGTTTCTCATTTCCGGCGATAGGTATACATTAATGACCTTCAACCGGGAGACTTTGCGTGGTGTTCGACATCAGATCCTATATTCACGCCACGTGAATTGTGCTGCAGTACCTTGAGGGTCATCATCATTATCGGTGATTCCTCTCGCGCTTGTTAATAGTTTACATTATTGACTGGTAATCAAGCGATGTCTTTCCATGTTCGACTTCAAGAAATTCTCACATGGATCGACTTGTACTAGAGTGAAGATCGGACAAGTTTGAAGACCCCGGATCTAGTTTCATCCATCCGGGCTGCGATATATATTCAGGAGATAAAAACATAGACATGTGCAGCAGATGATCATCCTACTAAAAAAGGATGATAATTAAAAGATGAGAATTATCAGTCTATTATCAGACGATCGTCTGCTTATGTACAACAAATGTATTTATAAAGTTGAGCATGGGAAATGCCCGCATCAGCTAGATCATGAAAAGAAAGTATGAAAAGATAATGTATTGTATTGTATTTTGTTACAGGTCACCTCCCGACGATTGAATGAACTTCGGATCCTCCTAATAAAGCATTTCACCCGATAAACGACCTCATACTTTAGGGGGCAACTGTTATAGACATTTTTGTGCCTTACAGCATAGAGCATGAAATGTCAATAATCTAAGGGATCCAAATTCCCTAAACATGTTGTTCTTACCCTTAGAGGAACAAGGTCAGCAAACCACAGCACTGCAAATCAGTTCTCCACTGAAAAACACTCAAAAACAGGTCAATTTTGGATCAAAGCAGCTGCTCCACTAAGCATATGCGCTGAATGTCAAAAGCTCTATGGTGTACCTGCGCTGCATTGCAAGTGCAACAAAGGCTACCTGCGTTGGGCGTACTTTGACATGTGGAGGAATCTTTTTCTCAATGTGCCAGTGCCCAGGAAGCTTCCAAAAAGACACTTGATCATAAGATTCGCCTAATGATGAGTTAAGAGCTTCTAAAACTCCAAGTGGAAGGTAGAAAATCCGAGTGGAGAACTGAAGAACAACTGGAGTTGAAGAGGACAACAAGTCACACATCAAGCTGACTTATCTTCACTCCAAAACTCTATATAAGGATCTCATCCCATGGGATCTGGAGGCCGGAATTTAGTGCAAAGAATTGCTGTTGGTTTACAGTCGAGATCATTGGGTGATTGCTTGAGGGAGGTGAAGAAGAGATTTCTCTCCGTCGGGAAGGTGATGCTGGATTGGACCTCTCATGGTTGTATCACCGCCTGAACCTTACTTCCATATATTAATAAAGCATTTGAGGTTCTTCTATTCGCATGTGTTTCAATGGTGTATTGTCTTACTTGCGTCTTTGATTTATGCTAATCCTTGAATCGATTATGAATGCATGCTTCTTGTAGTTTCCTTTTCTTGTCTTATTTGCAGGATCTCGTGTAGCTGGGCCCGTGAAAAGACTTGGAGCTAGGAGCAAGCGGAAAACAAGGGAGATTGGATCGACCATTTGCGCAAGACATCGGTAAGTGGATCTCTCCCTTTTATCTCTTGCATGTCATAAAGAAGAAACTTTAGATAGCTTTGCTTTCAGCTGTTGCTAAGGAACTGTCACCCTTAGAGTGGGTTAGGGTCATTCCGAGTTGGATACTTTCCCCCATAACGCTTAGACTTGCTCTTCAAGTAAAAGGTCCATTCAGAGAGCTGGAGTTCTACCAATGTGTTGTCGAGTGTTGTAGCAGCTACAACCACCCTCCAAAATTCTTCCTTAGCTTCATTTTGGAGCCTCCCTACCAACCATCCTTAGCAGCATGTCTTGCACTGTCAAGTACATAGGCTTTAGTTGTGTTTCAGTGGCCTGCCAGCCTGTGCATGTCAGCTTGTTTGTCTCCCTCCCGCAGGCCAGCATTCCAGACTTAGGCTATTTGCTAGCTGAGACACTCCCCCATAAAATTGCGCAATTCTGGAGGGGAACCAGCCTTCCCTCCAAAAATTGTGCAAATAAGTTGGGAAGCTTGTTGGGCTTGAGAATTACGTAAAACAATTAGGAAGTCCTCCTTCAAAAAAACTGCGCAATCTGACCTAGGACTGGTCCTCAACCCAGAAATTGCACAATGCCTGTCACGCAGCCAACTCTGTTCAACCTAGAAACTGTGTAAATTTTCATCCAAGGATCGCAGACCGATGCATGTGTCTTCAGGTGGATCGGTTCCCTCTAGGAACGAGCAAAACTGATTTGCATGCATGGGTTGCTTTTCCTGAAATAGCAAAAGGTAGCATGAAAAAGGTATCCCTAGGTTTTAGGGATCTATTTTTAGCAACTCGATGTTACATGCAAAGATTGTTTTAAAAGCCTCCCCCCAAGTGTTGATTTTTTGTATATTTGTGGCATAAGCGTCATAACCTCAATCTTATCAAAACTTATGAACCAGATGCTGCAGAGCTCATTCCTCACATCGACCTTGCAGCTTTGACATCCCACATTGCATCTAGGAGTCTTTGACACTTTCAGCTTAGCTGTTTCAAGGTAATTCTGCTTTTTATGTCTTGCGCTACATTTTTGTCGCTTTTTGTGTTTCACTTTGTGTGAATGTTTTTTTCTTGATTTTAATGAGTGCTTTCTGTCATTTTAATGTATGTTAGCTTGTAGAAGCACCATTTCATTTTTCATTTGCATCTCACTATTATCGCATGGATGACACTTTTTTTGCACCGACAGTCGCCATTGTGGTGACCCACTTCACATACATGCATGCTTTCCTATTTTTTGAATCCTGCACTTAATGTTTGCATGCATGACCATTCACTCTTGTTTACACTCATTTTCACCATGTATTCAAACTTCTCATGTTTTCAATCTCCCATCGGCGGGTCTAGGCTACCGTGGCCCAGACCCTACCTTTCCCAACTAGCATTGAGAATTTCTGGAAGTGAAGGCTATGCCTTCCCTCCATAAATTGCACATGACTAGCCCAGCACTAACCTCCAGGCTTGCATTGCGCAATTCTAGGAGGCAATGCCTTGTTGGCCCCAGAAACTGCGTAATACAGTTTGCTGGTTTGCATGTCACTACTGAATTAAATTTCACATTTGTTATAGCACCATTTATCACCCTTGGTATTTTTGATGCTTGGTTTATGGCCTAGGGCAACCCCTTCTTCTAGAATTGGTCCAAATGTATTAAAAACAATGTTTTACTCCCTGTACACTACTTTTCACTGAGATAAAAGCGTGTACACATGGGTTAGTCAATACCCAACCCGTGTATATGTGCTAAAACACTTAAAAAGAAAAAATTATTTAATTATGGGCAGAGTTCACGGTTTTTACCTGTTGATTACCTCCTATTGCCCGTGGCCCAACTGTTTCCCAACTAAAAAACTAATTGGGAGAAGTATAAATAGACTTCTATGGGAAGGCCTTAAAGAGGATAAGAGATAGAGTTATTATACTAAGATTATCCCTAACTGAGTCTGATGAATCCCTATGCCTCGTACACTTCCCCAAGCTTCAGGAAACCCTTGTTTCCTTGATTATAAATATTCTCCCTCTTGCTTAAGATATCATGGTGTTGGTTATGGAAGAAGATTGTTGAAGGCTGGGACAGGACGAATCTGGAGGATGGTTCCGCTTGGAGCTGGAAGAAGAAGACTCGAGTGAATTCTCTCCATGTTATTTATAGCTTGCTACAATAAAATAAATTTTGTCTTGTTTCCGAAAATAACTTTGTTTATGCATCAAATCGTGTTTTAATTCATGTATGAATGTTATTTTGATGTATAAATGATCATTAGTTTATATGATATAAAGTTAAATTTCGTGAATATGCTTTACCTCTATATTGCTATGTATGTTCGAATTGAACGATTTTCAGGTCTGAAGAACATCGGGAGTTGCAGAGGGTCTGAACCCTGCGAGACCTACTCCAACAAAGGAAATCCAGGTACGGTCGATCTTGCATAGCTTGTTTATATAAGCATTTTGCCTGAGTTTTATGAGTGTTTCTTTTTGTAGTCTACTTCTGCTCTGTTGGGGTTCTAAACCAAAGCCCTAGGGTACTTATTCCCATAACAGAATTGGTGACTCCGCTAGGTATAACAATCTTGTTTTTCCTAGTTTGGGTTGTTCAGTGTCAATCAAGGCTCAGTCTTTAGTTTGCTTGCTATTACAGTCTTATTTGGTCTAGTAGAGTCTCAGACCTTAAGTCTGATCTTTTTGATCTGGCTTTGTTTTTTATTTTTCTTGCAAAGCTTTGTATACGCACTTTACTCTATTTACAGTAGTGTACACACGCTTTTTCTGGGAAGTGACCTTACGTATACGCAAGTTTCCTTTATCAGAAGTGCGTGTACATGCCTCTGTGCTTGAACACAGTCACGTATACCATTTTTTGCATTGTTTTTTCAAATCTCTCTGCCCAGAAAGATTTGTTGCCTGTTCTGCTTAGTCTCTGAGTGGTCAATTTCTGTTTGAATAATTTTATTAATATGCAAGCTTACTATTTTGAAGTCTCTTCCTCATTGAAAATATTTGGCCTAGGTTTTCTTTTTGAGCAAGTTTGTAATTGGTGTTTTGGCACACAAGACTTCATTCAAAAGTTTTTGATTGTTCTGGTCCTCCAGAACAAGAGATTTTTTTCAATCTTAGTTTCAAGCTCAGTTTTTGGTTAGTTTTTTAGAATCTATCATCCCAACCACCTTCGGTTAGTTTTTGAGAGATGTTGTTTTTTATAAAATCCAGTTGAATCCGAATAAGTGTGTTTTTACGGTCACATTTGGTCGGTTGTTAGGATTCATCATATCTACTGAAGGGATTCGAGTTGATCCTTTCAAGGTTGAGGAAATAATTCAATTGCCTCCCCCGTCTTCCATTCGTCAACTTCAAAGTCTCCAAGGAAAGGCAAATTTCTTGAGAAAATTTATAGCAAATTACGCCAAGATTACCAAAGGATTTATGCGTTTTCTTAAGAAAGGAGTTCCATTTTTTTGGGACGACTTTGCGCAATGATCTTTTGATTCCTTGAAATAGGCATTAATCTCTACTCCATTGTTGAGTCCACCAGATTATGGCAGAGATTTCCTTTTGTATCTCGTTGCGGCAGAATCAACCATAGGTATGGTTCTAGTTTAGGAGGATGATGCTCTCAGTGAACATGTAATCTACTACTTGAGTCGAGGCTTAGTAGGACCTGAGCTACACTATTCTCCTATCGAGAAATTGGCCTTGGCAACTGTCCATGCTGTCCAGCAGCTTCATCATTATATTCTACTACGCAAAACATTCGTCTTAGCGGCTATCAATCCTTTTCGATTTTTCCTCAGTAAGCGAGTGAGTGGGGGAAAATATAATCGATGGATTTTTATTTTGCAAGAATTTGATCTCGAGTTCTTGTCAGCCAAATATAAGAAGTCATTGGTTTTTGCATAATTAATTTCCGAGCTACCTTGTGAGGAAGCCATTGTTTATGAGGAAAATTACCCCGATGAACGTTTATTCCTCATTTCTTCACAAGATCCTTGGTACAGAGATATCATTATATATCTCCAAACTTTGAAGTTCCCACCTACTTCCTCCAAAGATGAGCATCGAAAGTTACGTCAACTTGCTAAAAACTATGTTATCATTGGTGATACATTATATATCAGAGGGGTTGATTCAATCCTTAGGCATTGATTAACTTTGGAAGAAGCAGAGTCTGTACTTAATGATTGCCACAATGGAGCTTGTGGCGGTCATCTATCAGGGCTTGCAACAACCCATAAAATTTTGCGTGCCAGCTACTTTTGGCCTTCAATTTTCAAAGATTGTATTGAAGCGGTCAAATGTTGCCACCATTGTCAAATTTATACTCGAAAAATGTACACGCATCCAACTCCACTTTTTCCTGTTATCACTGTCGGTCCATTTATGAAGTGGGGCATTGACTTTACTACTTGTAATCCACCTTTGGCGGTGAATCACAACTACATCATTGTGGTCGTAGAATACTTTACAAAGTGGGCTAAGGCCATGCTTATTTACAAAAATGATAGTGAAATAGCAGCCTTGTTTCTCTTCAATCAGGTTATTTCACGATTTGGTATCCCAAGAGAGATTGTCACTAACCATGGCAGTCACTTCCAGAATCAACTGATGACCAAATTGGCTCTCAAGTTGGGCTTCCGGTAGGAGCATTCATCTCTATATTATCCTCAGGCCAATGGGCAAGTTGAAGTCGTGAATAAGTCCCCAAAGACTATCCTGCAAACGACAATTGACAAAAATCACTCCAATTGGCACATCATGTTGTATCTGACTATCTGGGCATACCGAACCTCAGTGAAGACTACCACTGGTTTTACTCCTTTTCAATTAGTTTATGGGATGGAATCTATTTTTCCTATCGAATGTGAAATTCTGTCCCTTGAGCTAGCTAAAGAACTTCTTCTAGAGACATCTAGTCTCGAAGAACGCCTCGTTCATTTGGAACATCTCGATGAGAAGTTTCGAGATGCCACCATAATAAACGATGCCCATAAGAAGACGGTTAAAACTCAGTATGATAAAGTTGTCCGTCCTCAAGTTTTTTCTGAAGGTGACCTTGTCGTAGTCTATGACCAAGACAAAGATGCCCTAGGGGCAGGCAAATTCAAGTCTATGTGGTATGGTCCCTTCGTAGTCAAGAGATTTTTGGGGAAAGGGGCCTATGAATTAATTTATTTTGAAGGGAACAAGCTGACAAAGCCCCAGAATGGGCTCTACCTTAAAAAGTATTTTGCCTAGCTTATGTCCGAGCAATTGCTTGTTTTTATATATTGTATTTTTGTACATATTTGTCTGGAATTTTGTGATATCGAAATTTTTTTTTATCTTCTTTGGCAGGGGTTGATAGATGATTTGATATATTTTGGATTTGCTAATGGTGTTGGTCGGCACACTTGGAATCTTGCTTCCGTAGCTTGGGTGATTTATTATCCATCTGGCCAGTTGATGGTGTCGAGGGGAGTATGTATTGGTCCTGCTTCGAATAACATTGCCGAATATATTTCCGTTATTAATTTACTATCCAAAGAAATTTCTGATGGGATTGATTCATTGGTAATTTATTTAGACTCACAGCTGGTAGTTTCACAATTAAATAACATTTATCAAGTTCATGATCCTTATTTATATCGCCAATTTTTTAGAGTGAGAATGTTGCAACGATCATTTATTTATATTACATATGTTCACATTCCACGATCTGAGAATTCATTAGCAGACTCTATTGCTAATCAAGCATTAGATTGGCATATTAATCATTCATCAAATTAAGAAAGCATCAAAAAATTTTAATCTGTATATATATCATAAAATCGCCTATGTATAGATAAAGTGTTCAAAAAATAATATACAAAATTGGGATGAAATGCCCATAATCATGTCCAGTCTATCTATTGACCTGGCTCAGGATGAGTAGCTAAAAAGTTAACCACTACATTGGCTACACGCCGAAGTATGCATACCCCATCCCGTGGTACCCCTACCACGTGGCGCTGCATCTCCTCAGGTAGATCCTCTATGGATATCATAGGTACCTGGTGAGTTAGCCTCACCAAGTTTCTCTGAACTGCATATAGGACTCTCTCTGTCTCAGTTGTTTCCTCTTCGGCACCTCTTTCGCGACGCCTGTGCCTCGAAAATCCATCTAGTCTCACTGGACCCACATCTAGAACATGGTCATTTTTTCAGTATTTTGTCTCATCAAAAATATTTCTAAGTTCATTTCATATTTAAAAAAATAAATAATATTAAAAATCTTAAAGCTTAAAAACTTGTTACCTATGTCTCCCCATGCTGTGTTTGGTGACAACACTAAGTTTGTATCTCCTCGGAAATCCATACCAGCATACGGGTAGTCGCCGACTGCGATGATATGTTGGTCCCACCAGGTGAAAAACTCATCATTGAAATTCGTCCTAGGCATGTCCCTGCCTCCAAGGTGTTTCATCCAGTTAGCCCATCTTCCCATCCGAGGATCTCAAGGGCTGCTTGTTATAGACAATTTTGTGCCTTACAGCAACAAGCATGAATTGTCAATAATCCAAGGGATCCAAAGTTCCCTAAACATGATGTTCCTACCCCTAGAGGAACAAGGTCAGCAAACCAACAGCTCTCAGATCAGTTTTCCACCTGAAAGCACTCAAAAACAAGCAATCCTGAAATCAAAGCAGGTGCTCCACTAGGCTTCTGCGCTGAAACACAACTGCTCCATGGTGTACCTGCGTTGCAAAGCAGGTAGAACAAAGCCCACCTACGTTGGGCGAGTTTGGACATGTGGCACAGTGAGTCATTGCCTTGGAATCTTCCAAAAATGACACTTGGATCAGGTATTTCGCCTTGTGATGAGTCAGAGGCTTTGTTTCTCCAAGTGGAAGCAAGGTTCACCAAGTGGACTCAAGAACTGAAGATCAACTAAAGATTAACTGAAGAGAGAGAGGACACAAGGCAGCTACACATCAGTTGCAAGCTGACTCATCCTTTCTCAATTCATCTATATATTGAGCTCTCTCCTATGAGCTCAGGAGGCTGGAATTTTGTGCAAAGTAATGATATGCTGTTGGTTTCATTTGACTTATTGGGTGATTGTTTGAGAGAGGTGAAGAAGAGCAATTCTTTCTGCTGGGAGGTGTTGCTGGGTTAGAGCCTGCAATGGTTGTAATACTCTCAGAACCTTTATTTCTTCATTAATAAAAGCTATTGAGGTTCTTCTATGTGCTCTTGTTTCAATTATATATTGTGATGATTGCATGTTTGGTTTACACTAATCCATGAACCAGTTATGATTGCATGCCTCTTGTAGTTTCCTTCTTTGTTGTTTTGCAGGATCTCATTGTAGCTGGGCGAGCAGAAGGACAAAGAGCTAGGAGCAAGCGGCCAAAGAGAAGAGTTTGGATTCGACATTAAGCGCAAGGTAACGGTTAGTGCTTCCTCCATTCTCTTTTGCTTTCATAAAGAAGTAAACCTTAAGTAGTTTGTTTTACAGTTGTTGCTAAGGAACTGTCACCCTTAGAGTGGGTTAGGGTCATCCGAGTCGGATACTTTTCCCTACAACAAACTGGCGACTCCGCTGGGGATCGTATCTGTTTGATTGTGTTTGTAGTATTTTTGCTATTCATTTCCTGAACCAAAGAGTACCAAATCGAAAAGCTTTTGATTATATCAAAAGCGAAGTAGAGGGGCAGCTACTCTGGCTCATTTCTGAGCAAGTTCATGATTTGAAGAGCTGATCTACAAAGATCCTTGTAAGCTCTTAGTGATAGCTTTGCACCTTCTTGATCATCCCTTTGAGTGTGCTTGACTGAATGTCTCTGATTTGAGCAAAAACCGTGCATTTTTTAGAAAATTATGACCCGGAAACTGTGAAAACGCAACTCTTGTTTTCCAAAGCAGGTAGTACACAGGCTACCTGCTTTGCAACGCAGGTCCCGAAGGGGCTACCTACGCTGAGAGCCAGTTTGGCTGTGCAGAGCCTGCGTTGGCCCAAATTTGCCTAGTGCATTTGGGGTTTCCTCCTTTCTCTTGCCTGTTTTCACTTAGATTTGCTGCTAAGTGTCAGTCTTGTACTTGTTTTGAAACCAATATTACTTGCCATCATTCCGCCTCTGTTATATAACGAAATTGTACTTGTTCTTTGTATTTCTTACTCATTTACAATTTCCCATAACGAAAAGTAAACTAGTCATGCTTTTGGCCTCTTAGATCTGAACCTGTGTTAGGCATTTTGCTGGTCTAAAGAGTTAGCTTGCTTGCTGTCCTTAGTTGATTAGTCATTTTACTTTCGTTGGTATGGTTTGATTTCATGTATTTCCAGTGATTAAGCAAGTGAATCTTAAGGTGTCTTTTGATTGTTGGACAACTTGTTTGTTTTCGCTCTAAATCGAAATCAAAGTTATATAACCACTTTCTTTTTGTAATCCATCCACATTAAGAAAGGGAAAAGAAAATACATGCATTGTGCATTTTGCATTTGAAAAAGTTTGCATGATGATTTAGGAGAAAGTGCATTAGTTTGTGTTGTATGAACTGTGTGAAAAGAATTTGCCTTTCTTCTCCCTCAGTAGTTAAGATTTTCATCAGTCAAAAAGATTTGAAAAAGCTTGCTTCTCATCTTAGGCTGCATTTAGGAATTTGTCATATACATCTCGTGGTGAACCTTGAAAGGCAAACTTTAAAAAGATCAACTTAAAATATACTGAATGAACCTAACAACGCATTTGAAACATAACGCAAACATCTAGAGGTCTAGGTAGAGACGTGTTCCGGCGTCGTTAAACATAGTGACTGTCGATCTCTACGAAGGTGGGTGATTCCTCCTGAGAGTCGGTGGCACTAATACGGACTTGTGCTCCCACGTACCGTCGCGTATATATTGGGAGACCCCTATAGGCAATTATCCTTTATCCATAGGAAGCCGTGTCGGCCGCCCTACTGATCGCGATGCAGTGAACACAGCATTCACGAAGATCGACCACCCGTACCGTAAAACGTATTCTGTGGTTTCGCGAAAGGTTTGGCACACCCTCTGCCTAGATCTCCAGAGCAGTTTCTTTTGGCCCTTTTCAAACTCTATAACTGAAAAGGTCCAACCGAGCATTTGTCACTTCGGGCTCGTTAATACATCGAAGGCGACTAGAGTCATCTTTAGCTTTTTCTCGACTCTTAAAACATGAAAAAGCAAAGTTATGTTTAAAAGCGTCTAATAAAATTCATTCAAATCGGAAACACAAATTTTCCCCTTTATATTTTAGTTGATCGAGTAATCCGCAATCGTGGAAGAAAGTCAATTGAATATCCGCCGTTCTCGGAGGCTTGCGAGTCAAACGTCTTTGTCTCCGGAATCGAAAACAATCCGGACAAAGCGAGCTCGTCGAACCAGTTCAAAATCTCCTTTAAAAGTTAGAACAAGCGTTCCAACGACATCTGAGATTCTGGTCACTCCAAACATTTCCGGAAACCCTGCCTCAATAGAAGAAGTTCAATCGCCACAGAAGGACAGTAATATTGATCCTAGTCTGGGGGCAAATACTTGTATGACTGAACCAGTTCCATCTGTAACCGGTCCAGAGAGTTTTGTTCCTCAAACATCCGTCGCGGTCGATACAACCCCTTCTTCGGCACCGGAAATCTTTTACGGACCTGACGGTCTTCCTCTTCCACCTGGTCTGATTGTGATAGAGGAAATTATAGAGGAACCGCAAGTATCCACTCCAATTCAATTTGGAGTAGGGGTCACTCTATTTCCTGCTACAACAGAAGTTTGTCCATCACCAGTGGAAGTTCCTGTAGAATCACTAGGTGATCAATTGGATAGACTAAAAATGACTGAACAACCGTCGACATCTAGGACTGTGTCGAATGACACGGCGACGGCAGAATTACCTGCTGTAAATCCAACAATGTTCGCCGGCATACCATCTATCCCAACTAGCTCGCAGTCGCTAGAAGGAGTCCACCAAGAGACTATCTCGACAGTATGGTCTGTTCCTGTTTGTTCCGGAGTAATGTCTGGTAACTCTCATGGTGAGACTCATCAAATTGACCCTTTTGGGAATCTAATTAGGCCATCCAGTCCTCCAAGACAGGCAGTTGCCTTGAGTTCTGGGTTGCTACCGTATGGGGGGCAGTACCCATACGGGAGCTCTCAACCTTATTCAAGTTATGGCGGAATTGCAACGAGTAGTTGGGTACCTATGCTATCCCAGCCACCGAGAGTTGTATATTCTATGCAACAGTGTGTACCTGTGACAAACATCCCAACTACACCGGCTATTGTGACCGTGTCGCAAGTTCAAACAATGCCTGTTGTATGTCAACCTCAGATTGCTCAGGTTCTCATGCAACAGCCCCTTGACCCTGCAACCCAACCACAATCACCTACTGGTGGGACAACACAAGTACAGTTGGGTACAACTACCCCACATCTTGGTCCAATGGTTAGTGTAGCGCAACAACCCATGGTGTCGCAACCGTGGATAATGCAATACCAACAGCCGCAATTCCAACAAGTGTACCAAGGTTCTGAACAGCAAATATTTGCGAATACTGGACAACCATATATTCAAAATGGTCAAAATCAACCACTTTATAGTGGTCAAATCCATCAACCGTATTCATCATACCAGCATCAACTCCATTATGCTGGTATGCAAAGACCGACTGTTCAGGCGATTCCATCGTATCCTGGTTACGCTTCACCGAACTTGAACCAGCAGTTACCATTCGTGGCAACTTTAGAGTTGCCTGATTTACATCGGTTAACAAACGATCCAATTGCTTACGCCCCTTGGTGGCCAGTGATTCCGCACAAACTTCCATCCGACATTCCTAAATTCAATGGAAATCCAGGTGAAGACCCGTCGAATCATGTGATGACATTTCATCTATGGTGTTCGTCGAACACTTTGAATGACGATTCGATAAGGCTTCGCCTCTTTCAGAGGACATTGACAGGTCCAGCGGCAAAATGGTATATAGAATTGCCTAGAGCTTCGTTCGACAATTTTGGCTCCCTTGCCACAACATTCTTGACCCACTTTCAATTACCAATAAGGTACGAAACGGGAACAGAGATATTGACTAACTTCAAATAGACAACCACAACTCATATATCAGATCATATACATGAGTGGCGACGTCGACGAAGAATGGTTAAAACATACGTTCCTGATCAGCTTTTCGCTGAGTGGTTTATAAAGTCATTACTTCCGGCTATAACGGAAGATGTAGCAAAGGGAGGAGTCGTAACAGAAGAGCAAGTTATCGCTCGTGCACAATACTTGGATTTAGTATATACTCAGTCCGGCACGCTCTATGACAAAATACCAGACGCCCCTAGACCAGAGTTTTCAATCCTTCCTCCTCCTAAATCAAACAGTGACTCTCATGCCGGCGATGGCGTGATTGGCACGGCAAACACGAATCCGAAAAGGACCAATCAAAAGAAGGCCCGTAAGGATTCGAATCAAAATGCACATGAAGAAGTTCTTGCTTCAGAAGTAAATGCCATATCGACAGATAGGGGCAAAGAAACCAATCAACGAGGAAGCAAGAAGAATCAAAACAAAGGGAGGAAGAATAAACAAGGTGGGTCATCCCCTAAGAAAAATTCTTCAAATCCTCCTGGGAATAGGAAACGGTTTCCGTGTCAAATATGCGATGACAAAGATCACAACACTAAGGATTGCCCATTCAAAGCTGAGCTAAAGAGGTTCTTTAAAAGTCCTCATACCTCAACTGTGTCAAGTGATCAATTTCCTAACCCAGGTCAAAATCTGGTTGATAGTGGAAAGGCTTCCCCGTCCCAAGTACTTATGTTGTCGATTTCGAAACAGCAAAATGATGCTTTGATTTCGACAAGGAGCAAAGATTATGGGAATCCACAGATGTCGAGCGATAAAGGGACAGATCAACCTAGCAGTTCGACGACAACTTCGGCAGAAGTTGTACCCCCCATCACACATGAATTAACAATGAAACCACCAAAGGGAGTAGTACACAAGTCGACATTCAATCCTCGTGCCAGAGTGGCACAGCATTACAACATAGTAGAAGATTTGGCGCAATCGCCATCTGCTATGTCGACTCTTGAGGTATTACAGCATTGCCCATCCCAAAGGCAGGCATTGTTATCAGCAATTGGTGGGGTGGATCCTAAAGATTCCAATCTGGTATCCTTTGATCACAAAGGGTATGATCCTCAGTTGCCGGCTAAATTAGCTTTCCTCGTCCAAGTGAAAGCCCTCAACAAAACAGTTCATAGAACGATTATTGATGAGGGAGCATCGACGTGTATTATGTCGATGAGTTGCTGGAAAACTTTAGGATCTCCAACCTTGTCGCGATCATCGACAACATTAAAAGCATTTGACGGGAGGATATATACCCCTTACGGTATCCTTAGTAACCTGAAGGTTGAACTAAGGGGCAAAACAGTAGAAATAGATGTTGAAGTCATCGATGGCAATCTTGACTATAACATCCTACTGGGAAGGCCATGGATTTATGCCATGCAAGCTGTTGTGTCGACTTATTTTAGGAAGATCGCATTCCCCTTTGAAGGAGGGATCACGGTCGTCGATCAACAAAACTTCCTCCCTAATGGTTCACAGGTTACAGGAAGCGTTCCCATGATCCATGGCAGCGACCGGTCGATTCAAGACATTGGAGTAGGTCTGTTGAAAGACCCCACTATGATGGGAACTTTCGCGCTACCACCTCCTATTTGCATAGGAAATGTACCATTTGTAGCAACATGCAATATGGTATCCACCTTGAAAGTCACAGAAGGCAGAGTCACTATGGATCATGCAATGGTTTTGCCACCAAGCCCCATTGAAATATTGTAGCAATCAATGTTTCATGCATGGGAGGCAAACCCAAATCAACGCTCGTCGAGCGTTTGGGTAGATAGATCTAGGGAATATGGTACCCCGTTAGATCCTTGGTCGAAAGTACATGGGACTGACGAAGGAATCTTACAATCAATGATGATTGAGGGGGCACCATGGAATGATCACCACCATCGTTCCCTTCTTCCAGAATACGAGGAAGATACTCAGAAAGATCTTTACCACCCTTCAGTCTTTGAATTCCTAACAAATACTGTAAACACGGTGGATTCCGAACGAAACTTATCAAATATCGAAGAGACTATAGCCATAAATATCTCAACAAAACCTGATGTTGTAGAGAATATTCATGTTGGCAAAGGTTGTTCCCCTTCAAAACTGAAAATATATAACGCTCTCTTTCATGAATTTAGAGATGTCTTTGCTTGGTCATATGATGAAATGCCAAGCATCGACTCGAGTATCGTTGAACATGAAATTAAAATGTATCCTGATGTCAAACCAGTAAGACAACGGCTTCGACAGGTGCACCCTAAGAAAGCCGCTGCCATTAAAGCAGAAGTTGAGAAACTTCTCCATGCTGGATTCATCTACCCGGTTCCTCTAACCGATTGGGTATCGAATATTGTCCCTGTTATGAAGAAACAAGGGACGATAAGAGTGTGCGTCGATTATAGGGATGTAAACCAAGCTTGTCCGAAGGACAACTACCCTACACCCTTCATCGACCAGATAATTGATGAATGCGCCGGATGTGAAATCTTTTCCTTTATGGATGGATTTTCCGGGTATAATCAAATAAATATCCGCCCACAGGACCAGTCGAAGACTGCATTTATATGTCCGTGGGGCACGTTCGCTTACCAAAAATTACCCTTTGGCTTGAAGAACGCAGGGGCAACTTTTCAGAGGGCTATGAATTACGCCTTCCATGACATCAAGAGCATTGTTCAACCATATCTCGACGATCTTCCGGCTCATTCGCGAAAGCGGACTGATCATCCGCAGCATTTAAGAGCGATATTTTTACGTTGCCGACACTACAAGATAAGACTCAATCCTCACAAATGTGTGTTTTGCGTCGGTTCTGGTCGTTTACTTGGCTTTGTAGTCTCTAAAGTCAGGCAATCATTAATTTGCCTCCACCTTCGAATTTGCTTCAGATTCAGAAACTCCAAGGGAAAGCAAACTTTCTGAGGAGGTTCATTCCAAATTACGCAGAACTTGCTAAAGGCTATACACGTCTTTTGAAAAAAAGATGTACCCTTCGATTGGGACCAGGTTGCGCAAGCTTCCTTTGACGCTTTGAAAGAGGCCCTAGTAAAAGCATCATTAATGTACGCCCCAGATTATCTTAGGGATCTTAACCTGTATCTAGCTGCAGCAGATACAACCATTGCGATGGTTTTAGTACAAGAAGTCGATGGAGTTGAACATCCTGTATATTATTTAAGTAAAAACTTAAATGATACAGAAAGTAAATATTCTTACGTTGAAAAGCTAGCACTCGCTGTTGTTCAAGCGGTACAGAGATTTCGGCATTATATCCTCTTTAGGAAAACTACCATTCTGTCAGATTGCAACCCCATGACTTATATACTGTCGCGACAGTTGCTGGGGGGCAAATATTCCAAATGGATAGCAATCCTTCAAGAGTTTGATCTGGAATTTGTGAAATCCAAGTCAAAGAAAGCTCTAGTATTCGCAGAATTATTATGCGATCTCCCATCATCGTCCAACGACGAAACTTCCAAGGAGTCAATAGTGGACGAGACTTTGTTTCTGATATCTGCAAGCGATGAATGGTATGGAGATATAATTATCTATCTCCAAACCCAAAAGTTTCGGCCTGACACCTCTCACTCCGAACAGAAACGTATACGATACCAAGCAAAAGACTACATGATCGTCGGTGATACTCTTTACCGTCGGGGTATCGATACCGTTCTGAGGAGGTGTCTCACCCATGAAGAAGCCGAAAAAGCCCTGAATGAGTGTCATTCAGGCGCGTGTGGGGGGCATCAATCAGGTTTCGCTACAGCCCAAAAGATATTAAGAGCAGGATATTTTTGGCCAACAATGTTCAAAGATTGCATAATCGCAGTCCGAAGTTGTCATTCCTGCCAAATCTTTGATAGCAAAACTAGAAGACCACCCGCACCGCTGCAACCAATAGTTGCGGTTGGGCCTTTTGCCAAATGGGGCATCGATTTCATGCAATGTAACCCCACCTCGACCGGGGGGCATGGGTATATTATAGTCGCAGTTGACTATTTTACCAAATGGGCCGAGGCGATGCCTACATTGGACAATACTGGTGAAATAGCTGCCCTATTCTTTTTCAATCATGTAGTCGCCAGGTTCGGTGTACCCCAGGCTATAGTTACAGATCATGGATCGCACTTCCGCAATCACATGATGGTCGAATTAGCTGCCAAACTAGGGCTATCTCACGACAGCTCTACTCCGTATTATCCACAAGCCAACGGACAAGTTGAAGCAATCAACAAGGTCCTGAAGCGTATGTTGCAGAGGATGATCGGAGTTCATAAAAGAAGATGGCACCTAATCCTTTATGCAGCCTTGTGGGCCTACCGAACCTTGGTAAGAAACGCGACCGGTTTCACACCTTTTCAATTGGTGTACGGTCTAGAAGCAGTCTTACCGATCCAGTGTGAAATTTCGTCGCTTAAACTCGCAATTGATCTCCTCCCCGGAACTTCGGAAGAAGAGGCTCGTTTCATGGAATTAATCCAATTGGATGAAACCCGTCGTGATGCCGCTTTGGCTAACGAAGCCCATAAGAAACGAGTCAAGGCTCAGTTCGACAAAAATGTCAAACCCCGTGTCTTCTCAGAAGGTGATTTGGTCTTGCTTTATGACCAAGAATCCGATAAATTAGGAGCAGGTAAATTCAATTCCTTATGGGTGGGCCCCTATATTGTCAAAAGAGTATTAGCAAAAGGAGCCTACGAGTTAATAGATTACGACGGAATTCCACTGGCACAGCCCCGGAACGGGCTGTACCTCAAGCGTTACTATGCTTAAATAGTAACCTGCGTGCTTTTGTTATATTTTGTTTTCGCCAAAATTCTTACTCTGGTTGAGTGATTCCCTTTTTGCATTCGTTACAGATGTCAAACCTCATGGAGTCATGTGTTGGATATGCCGACGGAGCAAGTCGTAGTTCGCGGAACCTATCCTCCGCAGCATGGGCCATTTTTGATCCAAATGGCGAGTTAGTAAGTTTCAAAGGTGTATGTATTGGGCAATCAACGAATAATATCGCTAAATATAGCGCGTTGATAGAACTACTCTCTGATGCCATCGCACGAGGCATACGCCGACTAATTGTCAGGCTAGACTCACAGCTCGTAGTACTACAACTCAATGGTATATATTCTGTTCGTAATCCAGCTATTTATCGCATGTTCCTAAGAGTAAAGATCTTGGAAAGACGATTTGATTCAATTCAATATCAACATATTTCAAGAAATCTAAACACATTAACAGACTCATTGGCAAACTATGTGTTAGACAGACATTTGCAACATTTATAAAGGACACATCATAAAAAGTGTACATATGAATCATCCAAAGCAACTAGAATAAGACTCGAAAATCAAAATATATATATAAGTTGTTCATAAAGTTCATACATGATGTTCTGCAACCAAGACAAAATTGGTCATATGACCTAAAAACTCAAAATGCTAGGGGGCACCCTAGCCTAGTGATGCTCCTGATAGTAAGCCACAGTATGTGCGATCATGCACAGAAGACAGGTCCATCGTCTAGGTACACCGATAGTATGCTGCTGCATCGGTAAAGGTAACTCGTCAACCTGTACATCCGGAAGACCACGGGTATGGTTCTCAACCTGCCCCTGCACAGCTGTAAGGGTCTCTGTGTCGCTAAGATCACGGATAATAACTCTCCGAGCAGGTTCCTCTGCCGGAACAGTAACAGGTGGCCTCGGACGAAATGCCGGACGAATAGGACCGACATCTGCAAGCGCACATGAGTTCAATTAAAGTCTTGAAAGAATAAAGCACAAGAACATTATGAATGAAACAATGAACGGTAATATGGTTGAAGTTCTTACCAATAGCATCCCACTGAGCACCGTCTGGCAGTACCATATCCGGATCGCCCCAGAAATCCATACCAACATATGGGTACTTGGAAAAAGCCATCTCCTGGCGATCGAACCACCTAAAGAAAGCAGCATTGAAAGAAATCTGGGATTGACCGGCATGCCTAGACATGTGATCGACCCATCGCTGCATACGTGGCTCGGTAGGAGAAGGCACTCCGAGATCAATGTACTGAGGTTCCATCAGAGGGATCTTCTCCAAGGCGAAGGCAGTCAGAATTGAACCAAAACCAAAGTTCTTCAGCTTCCCGTCCTTCACCTTGTTCAATTGATTTTTCATCTGACTAAGCACTGCATCACTCCAGTTGAAGATTTTCGGTTGGAGACATTCCAAGGCATGCTGCATGTGAGACCTGTTGGCAACATGTAAAGATGCGCTACCGGCCATCCTACCAAGAGTATACAGAATGGACCTGAGAGGCCTGCTAGTAACATCACGGATAACCACCTTGCCGTCTCTGCTCGGCTGGGACCCCTCCCTGCAATACTGGCGAACATAATCTCTCACGGAATCATTTCCCCGAACTGTACCTGATAAAGAAATGGGGGCACCCCGCCTTGACAGGCCAGTCAAGAAGTAAATATCTGTCACAGTCAATGGAATGGGTTTGTTCCTGATCTGGAATACTTGGTTAACAGGATCCCAAGCATCAAGTAAATACTGCAGTAGTGAAATCTGTGCTCTCATGCTAGAGATACAGAAAAACTTCAGTAAACCACAGTCTCGCAATGCGCCCACCGTAACAGGATCATGAAGGGCAATCATGTCTTCTTCTTCGTGTTCTCGTTCTCGCCATGTTAGGGCCATCTTGCTCAAGAATCCCTGCAAAACAAACAAGAGGATGAGTCAGCTCCTGAAATTGATGAAAAACTGGCGAAAATTTCATCAAAATCTGTGAAAAATTGTTGCTTTTATGCCCCAAAGCAGGTGCCCAGTGTACTACCTGCGTTGGGGGACAAGCTGCCTTCAAGCAGCTTGGATCCCAACGCAGGTTTCGAATGGGGTACCTGCGTTGATCAGGGGGCGCCCTGGCAAAACCCCAGAGGCTCAATAGAGCAGCAAAACAGGCATAAAACAGGAAAATGAAACCATGAAAATGAAGAGCTAAGGTTTAGCTCCTACCTGGTCCAAACGGCGCCGAAAATCGTCCGCAGAATCCTCCGGAATCAGCTGGTGAAAATCGAGGGGAAAGAGGCTCCTCCAAAGCTCCAACAAGCAAAATGCAAATGAAATGGTAAAATGAGAGGTAAAACCCTTTTTATTTGCTTTCTTACGTAATTCAAGGTAAATATTGTAAGTTAATCTCATTTTCAAGTAAATATTACCCATTTCTAACTAGTTTGTTGCAGCAAATGGAAAATGCAGTGCTATCAATGAAAAAGAGAAGCTAATTATGGTAAAAATCAAAAGTAAACCATATACCGAGCAGTTTTAGCAATGTTCATGCTCGTTAAAAAATAAACATAAATTGTGAGCAATCTTTCCCTAACAGTTCAAGCTCACCCAGAAAAAATGAACCGGTAAACAACCTCGAGAAATGTAACCTTTGAAAGCCATATTAAAAACCCTTGGTCGTGTTTATATGCCATCACCTCCATCCGTTCATTTGGCCAATCGTTCACCTCCATATGTGTGTTTACCCATTTTGAGGAACAGCTGCGAAGAGTGATTTCACTTAGCCATCCTTGTGACACTGCCGTGATTGGAGAATTCCAACCTGTACCTGGAATCTGCTGCTATCCCTATTCATCACTCGTTCCTCAAAAGACGAGTCTTCTTTGAGCTCTTTTCACTGACTCGTAAAATATGAAAAGTTTTCCGAGTTTTGGCCTTCCAGCTCGTTAAAGCGACCGGAAGAGCTATCCCTCCTCTAGATTTTAATCTTTTTGGACCTGAGGGATTATTGCACAAAAAGATCGAGCGCTTGTTTTGTTCGGCTCGTTAAAGCAATCGAAAATTCATCCCTTCTGTATTGTTTTATACTTTTTCGGACTTAAGGGATTAGAAGACGAAAAAGGAATGGTGGAGTTAACTTTTCGTACCTTTTCTGACTCTCTAAAAATGAAAAGAACTGAGTTTTCTTTGTCGTTAGACTCGTTAAAATGATTAAATAGCGACAAACTTGTCTTTAGACGAGAACGAGTTTCCCTATCGCTAGGCTCGTTAAAACATAGCGATGGGCTTGCCCGAAAGGCAGGTTATAGAACAAGCATATGTTATCCTCCTCAAGCTTGACAAAAATAAAGAGGTACTGGTCAGCAATGACTGGGGAAAAATTGGGAGAACCTCACAGCATTAATGGTAGCAAGTCGCTCTTGAACATGACACTTTGTCCTCCGTACCGCATCGGGTTGGGTTGTTTCATTCACTAGTCACAGAATCATGGTCCTTGCCACACCATCCACAATTGGGGTAATGCTACCAATCCATCACATCAGTGTCGTTATATGTTCAAGAGATGTGGTTCTGTAAAGAGTCAACCGTGTTCCACCCACTGCCATACATTATCCTTCATCCACTTCATGACCGCCACCCTGAATCATACATCACAGTTTGTTTTCACCTCATCACAATCACTAGCTCCGTTCCGTGTCACTGATGTGGGATTCATTAAGGCCCTCCTTTGACGGATCGCTCCTTGTCGACATCAGCTCATTATCCAAGGAGTTGATCTAGGAACACCCCCCTCAGTACTTTGAAGCTTGCATGCCTCAATGGCAAGTTTCTCACTTCCGGCGACAGGTATACATTAATGACCTTCGACCAGAAGATTTTGCATGGTGGTCGACGCCAAGTCCTTTATTCCCACCATGTGGATTGTACTGCTGTACCTTGAGGGTCATCATCCTTATCGGTGATTCTTCTCGCGCTTGTTAACGGTTTACATCATTGACCGGTAATCAAGCGATGTCTTTCCATGTTCGACTTCAAGAAATTCTCACATGGATCGACTTGTACATCGAGTGAAGATCGGAAGAGATTGAAGACCCCGGATCTAGTTTCATCCATCCGGGCTGCGATATATATTCAGGGCATAAAGACATTTGATATGTACATCATTGCAGCAAATGATCATCCTTTTCAAAGGATGATAAATTCGGCAGAGAATTATCAGTCTACAATCAGACGATCGTCTGTTCTATGTACCAAAATGTATTTATAAAGCTGAGCATGGGAATGCCCGCCTCAGCTAGATCATGAAAAATGTATGAAAAATAATGTATTGTATTGTATCTTATTACAGGACACTTCTCAGCAGATTGAATGAACTTCGGATCCTCTCAATAAAGCATTTCACCCGATAAACGACCTCATACTTTAGGGGGCATCTGTTATAGACAATTTTGTGCCTTACAGCAACAAGCATGAATTGTCAATAATCCAAGGGATCCAAAGTTCCCTAAACATGATGTTCCTACCCCTAGAGGAACAAGGTCAGCAAACCAACAGCTCTCAGATCAGTTCTCCACCTGAAAGCACTCAAAAACAAGCAATCCTGAAATCAAAGCAGGTGCTCCACTAGGCTTCTGCGCTAAAACACAACTGCTCCATGGTGTACCTGCGTTGCAAAGCAGGTAGAACAAAGCCCACCTGCGTTGGGCGAGTTTGGACATGTGGCACAGTGAGTCATTGCCTTGGAATCTTCCAAAAATGACACTTGGATCAGGTATTTCGCCTTGTGATGAGTCAGAGGCTTTGTTTCTCCAAGTGGAAGCAAGGTTCACCAAGTGGACTCAAGAACTGAAGATCAACTAAAGATTAACTGAAGAGAGAGAGGACACAAGGCAGCTACACATCAGTTGCAAGCTGACTCATCCTTTCTCAATTCATCTATATATTGAGCTCTCTCCTATGAGCTCAGGAGGCTGGAATTTTGTGCAAAGTAATGATATGTTGTTGGTTTCATTCTTGAGTTATTGGGTGATTGTTTGAGAGAGGTGAAGAAGAGCAATTCTTTCTGCTGGGAGGTGTTGCTGGGTTGGAGCCTGCAATGGTTGTAATACTCTCAGAACCTTTATTTCTTCATTAATAAAAGCTATTGAGGTTCTTCTATGTGCTCTTGTTTCAATTATATATTGTGATGATTGCATGTTTGGTTTACACTAATCCATGAACCAGTTATGATTGCATGCCTCTTGTAGTTTCCTTCTTTGTTGTTTTGCAGGATCTCATTGTAGCTGGGCGAGCAGAAGGACAAAGAGCTAGGAGCAAGCGGCCAAAGAGAAGAGTTTGGATTCGACATTAAGCGCAAGGTAACGGTTAGTGCTTCCTCCATTCTCTTTTGCTTTCATAAAGAAGTAAACCTTAAGTAGTTTGTTTTACAGTTGTTGCTAAGGAACTGTCACCCTTAGAGTGGGTTAGGGTCATCCGAGTCGGATACTTTTCCCTACAACACTGCTGATGGAGACAGATACTTTGGGACGTAGCCCAGGTACCTTCTCGAAGAAGAATGAGCATAAGATAGTCCCATATCCAAAGTTCTTTGTCTGACCCTTCTGAATAGAGGTCAATTGGCTCTTCATGTTGGTCAGAAGAGGCATGCACCAGTCGAAAACCATGGTAAGGCATTCCATTGCCAGGCTCATGGACACTCGTGAAGCTTGATGCAGTGAAGCTCATCCATTTACCCTCGCAATGGTAAATAGCAGAATCCTAAGAGATAAATTTTCCACATGTTTGATTGGAATCTAACTTCCAATATTCTCCGGGTGTCCAGGATAGTATATATGTACATAGTCTTATACTGAAAGACTACTTCTTGTCCTTCCAGTCGAATGCACGACCTCCCCTCTCCGGGAGAGACCCGTAATAAAGTAGATGTCTTCAACCTCAATCCGTAAAGGCATCTGGTCTATCATGAAGGCATCATCCTCTGCACTCCAGTAGTGGATCAGCAGTTCAAGCAGGTTTGTGTTGGCTTTCATGTTTGGCATTTTGAAGAATTTCAATAAGCCACAGCCTCTCAATATATCTAGTGCACTTTGGTCATTCATTACCTCATTATCAATTGTGGTATGCTCTCTTTCTCTCCATGTGATGGTCATCCTAAAAAAAATTGAATTTCAACCGTTAGTTTTTGTGTTTAAACTTTAACTCGCGTACATGTGGGTTCCCTTTACACACAGTCGTGTGTAGGGCCATCGTATACATGGGTTGATCACATCCAACCCGCATGTACGCAGAGTTGGATTTTTGGGCATAAATTCCCACGGTCAAAACTTTATGAAAACTTATAAAAACTATCACAAAACATTACAAGCATGATTTGAGGGTTACCTGATAACTTTGGTGTGATTTGAACGGTCCAATTGTTCAGAGGCAAGCTTGCTCCTTTTTGATCCACAGCTCTTTGCTCCAAACAGAAATTAAAAAATTGTGAGTCCAAAAGTCATTATATAACTTTGAAATTGCAAAATATTTTTTCAAAAATTGATTTTTGTCTCATGGATTTTTTGACCTGTGGGCTTGGATTGTCGAGAATGGGTTGTTTTTTAGGATATTTTGGAGACTTCTTCGAGATGTTATTTCGGTCCCATGACCACTAACCCGTCATGGCAAGTATCGTTCACTCACTGGCATATAGGTTAGGGAAAACCATTTTTTTCATTGCATCTTTCATACTAGCCTCCGTTCAGTGATACATTAGCCATAGGGTCAACCCCATCATGTCTTGGTTAGCAAACCATGTTCACTCACCGATTTTTAAATCATGATGCGATGGTAGAGCCATCCTTTACATGGGCATCTTAGTTAGAACCTTATTGACATTGGTTTCCCATGCTGCTATACTAAGTAGGCTCGGGAGTCCTCTTTAGTCCCGCCATGACTTGTGCGTTGAAGACACATTCTCTTTTCTTCTGCGCTAATTTCTAGCCTTATACCCTAGAGGCTCCTTTGTGTTGAGTTGTATTGTTGCATTGCATTTTGACTATTTGCACCTTTTGGCCTTGAGCCAGCTTCACTTGGACTCGTGTTTAAGCCACTTATTTGACCATGTCTTCTGCAAAATCAACCATGAAATCACTTAGCTTTTGTAACTTGATGCATCCTTTGACCCGTGGAAAGAACATCCATTTGAGTGTCCTTGACCAGTTTCACCTCCCTACATTGAGCATAGGAAGGTTCCCATCCAGGAACTATATCATCTGTTTCTCTGACACTCGTTCTTTCCACTGTATTATAACATTCTTTTATTCAAGTTTTTCCAGCTTAAAGAAAAATACAAAAAAATATATATTCCAAAAAGACTAGGAACGGGACAACATTTCCATGTTTTATTGGCAGCTAGAGTCAGTCGTGTCGCCCTTGAACAAAGCACTCAAAAGAAAGTCTCTCCTTCATTTTGGGTGGGATTTAGTTTGATTTAAGTACGCCTTAACCTTGTTATTGAGTCAGTACTCCTCCGATTGGTTACCTCTTCCAATCATATGGAGATTTTACTCGTGCCTCCTGCATGGAAAACTTATACAGAGTTATCATATGCTGCCATATAGTCATCATTGAGTCGTTCTTTTGTTCTTTTGTTCTGCAGTGTCTCTTGACCTATTTTTCAGTCGGTCATCCCTGGTTGTCAGTATCATGTTTTTCATCACATCAGTTATATTGGTTCTTTGCTCGTGCCGGTTTGAGAAGGTCTCCATTAACTTCTTGCTAGCGGGTCTTGTCCTTATCAACAATGACATATTGCTCTGAGGGCAGGCCTAGAGCCGCACCCTGGCCCTATTTTCATTATTGATAGGTCACCTTGTGCTTAGTATTGATCAGTATCATGGGTCTTTGACTGAGTGGTTTCCCTTGTGTTCGACATCAGCTTTCATTATCACACATTGGGATTCATGCAGTTCCTTAGTTTCCATTTGACCCTATTGGTGGATTCCTCACCTATGTGTTAGCTTTCACTATTGGTTGGTTCAGAGGGTTTCTATCATGCGCTAGCTACATCTTGTGTACGTCGGAAACGTGCTTCAGTTGGGTTACTACATCTTTTTCATTCGATTCCTTCCACATTATTGACCTACAAGTTACACTCGCGCTAGATTGATGAAGGATGCCTTAATGCCTTCCTTCTAGTGGATCTTTTCCTATTGACTACAACTCATTTACTTTGGGACAAAGATCTAGATTCCATTTGGCAGTACCTTGGGGTTTACAGTCATCAGTGGCAGATTCCTTCGCTATCAACAGTGGGAAACCATCATTTTCCCTTGATTGATAGATTCTTCCAAGTGTTCGACTTTAGCTCATTTATTCGCACTTGTTAGATTGTACTAGGTACCTTGACTCTCATTTTCATTATCGGTGAGTAGTCTTGCATTTGTTAATGGTATACATCAATGACTGGTAATCAAACAATTTCTCACGTGGTCGACCTCAGATCATTTATTCCCATTGTGTAGAAATGTACCACGATGGTTGGTGAAGACCTCGGGTTGCATCAGCATGTCTTGGTTCACTTGTCAGTTGCTCCTGTTGCTGCTAGTTGACACCATCCACCATATATGTTGCAGTTCTTCACAGTGACATCTTATATGTTGGCATCCGAGTTGCGATGTAGTATCATTTTATTCCATCATGTTCATTTGGTACTATTGGGATCAGTTTTTGACATCAGTGATCAGCTTCATCTTTCAGCTTCATTGATCATCTTCTTATATGTGATATTCAGACATGTACTTTTTCGATCACGATCAGATGATCCATTATGTACTTTCAGTTCTTTGTACTTGTATACATATTGGATCCGCTTGTACTTGATATGCAGACATGCTTTACTTTCTCTGAGCATGGGTATGCCCACCTCAAATAACATTTTCTTTCTAATCTCTTTTTGATGGCTTGGCAGGATAAATTCTGGTGAAGTCCTTCTCAGTTTCGACAAGATTCTTTCCATACACTTAATACATTTCGGCCATCATGTACCCCTTCTGACCTCATATATTAGGGGGCATCTATTATAGCACCATTTATCACCCTTGGTATTTGTGATGCTTGGTTTATGGCCTAGGGCAACCCCTCCTTCCAGACTTGCTCCAAATATATTAAAAACAGGGTTTTATTCCCTGTACGCTACTTTTTCCTGATATAAAAGTTTGTACACATCGGTTAGTCAATACCCAACCACGTATATGTGTTAAAACACTTTAAAAAATTAAATTTCTTTAATTATGCGTGGAGTTCATGGTTTTTACCTGTTGATTACCTCCTATTACCTGTGGCCCAACTGTTTCCCAATTAAAAAACTAATTGGGAGAAGTATAAATAGACTTCTATGGGAAGACCTTAAAGAGGAGAAGAGATAGAGTTATTATACTGAGATTATCCCTGACTGAGTTTGATGAATCCATGTGCCTCATGCACTTCCCCAAGCTTCAGGAAACCCTTGTTTCCTTGATTATAGATATTCTCCCTCTTGCTTGAGATATCATGGTGTTGGTTACGGAAGAAGATTGTTGAAGGCTAGGATAGAACGAATTCGGAGGACGGTTCCGCTTGGAGCTGGAAGAAGAAGACTCAGGTGAATTCTCTCCATGTTATTAATAACTTACTACAATAAAAGAAATGTTGTCTTGTTTCTGAAAATAACTTTGTTTATGCATCAAATCGTGTTGTAATTCATGTATGAATGTTATTTTGATGTATAACTAATCATTAGTTTATATGATATAAAGTTAAATTTCGTGAATATGCTTTACCTCTATACTGCTATGTATGTTCGAATTGAATGATTTTTAGGTCTGAAGAAAATTAGGAGTTGCAGAGGGTCTGAACCCTACGAGACGTACTCGAATGAAGGAATTCTAGGTACGATCACTCTTGCATAGTTTGTTTATATAAGCATTTTTCCTGAGTTGTATGAGTGTTTCTTGTTGTAGTCTGCTTCTGCTCTATTGGGGTTCTAACCCAAAGCCCTAGGGTACTTATTCTCGTAACAACATTGCGCAATTTTAGTCTTCACCAGGCCATGCTAGACTATGCATTGCACATTTCCAGTAGTCAATCAGCCTCTCGATAGCCCAGACTATGCCTTGTGTAGTTTTGGCAGTCAATCTCCCATCTTCCCAGTGAAAATTGTGCAATCTTCACAAACAGTCACACAAGTATGTTGCATGTCAGTCCTCCAGTTTGTTTTGGTTTTCAACTAACAAATTTCTTGCCATGAGTGTTGCTATGTCTCTAGGTATCACATGTGTTCGTCTGCCTCTCAGCAGCACAGGTACAATGGTTTTCAAGAGAGCAGAGTCAAAGACACCGTTGAAAGCGCAACTGGGGATGTAGTCGATTAAGTGTCTATGAACTTGCCTATCTATGAAGATATCAAGTTGTTCATGGACAAGGATATCAAGATGAAATGGCAACGACATCACAGTGAGCAGTACCATTAGTAGCAGCAGAAGGTAGCACACCTACGTGTGACAAATGTAAGAGGAAGGTTTTTGACGCCATAGAGGTGAAGCAAAGTTGCAAGTTCAAATAGATCCACTTGTGATGAAAGAAGCTTTGGATATTGAGGCTGTGAGGTGACAGTGTGACAGGAGGATCACATGAAGGCAGAGAGAGAAATAGAGGAGGAGTTGCAGGTGTTGAAGCAGCAACTCAAGGAAGAACATGAGTTGCATAAACGAGAGAAGAAGTTACAGCAGGAATAGGTACAGCAGGAGCTGCAACATGCGCAGACTGATGAAATTGCACCCATATAGGTTATGGACCCAACCCAGTAACTAGCATAGAGCAGACAGGGTGGGCATTTTTTTTTATCACATTCAAGGGTGTTCAGGAGCATGGATGCTATTATGTGCATGCATGCAATCCCACCCATTGGCACACTCACCGAGGTGAAGACAAGAACCAAGTCCAACTAGAGCTAAAAATGTATTTCGACAAGTTGATGTGCATATTCACTAGCACACACTTGAAGATCAACGCAGACACTATGCATCAATATGTTGTTGATCTAGCTACATTCAAGATGATGATGCGCGTGTTATAATATGAGTTGGATAGAGGAGCCATATCAGTGTACCCAGATGCAACAGAGGCAAGAATTCGCTTTCAGCAGGATGTCACCATTGAGCACGTGGATACCATCATGGACGACCAAGCTTGGTATCATTTTGCCATCGTCGATCATCACAAGGATGTTGAAGAGTTGGTATTCCCACAACTATCTGAGTCTTAGTGATAGCTTGCATGTATTGTTCAAGCCTATTTTGTCTCACATGGGTACATGTGCAGATTGTATGTAACATGTTATATAGTTCCCCAGCTGGTGAAAGTACAAGTTCTTTATTGCCAACCAGCCAGTCAGCCAGAAAGAAAGCTAGACATACAGTCAGACAAAGCTAGCCAAACAGCCTTTCTTTCCGGTAAAGTGAAAGTCCAAGTGTCGATAGTTGAATGTAATAGTCATGTAGTAGGTGAAGAGTCATGAGGGTAGGTGAAGAGTCACAAAGGGTAATTTCAAGGGTCACCCCACCCTTTTTGCTATTTATAGAACCTCATAACTCATTATAAGGGCTTTTGGGTAGCCAAGCTTCCGATAGGAGTATCTTAGAGAAAGATTGGAGAGTATTGTAACAAGCCTTGACTTCTCCACAGTGCAGAGCTAGTACATCTCTTTGGAGGAGCAGGTGGCAATGACTGTAACATTTCGTTATCGGGACTAGTGGTTGGTCATGGTTGTACTGTATGATTGGAACTTTCACTTCTTAATATAACAGATCCAACACGTTTCATGCATGTGTTGTTATTGTATTTTCGTTATCTTGCTTACTCTAATGATATATGTATATGTTTGCTTACGCATGTATGTATATACTCTTTATGTATATGTATGTATGAATCTTACTGAGATGTTTTGTTAGTTTAACCATCATTTTGGATTGTTAGTTCACCTGCCTTCCAGTTCATGATGCATCTTTGCTTGTATGTTTGCTTCCAAGCTGCGTGTTTACACAGGTTTCCAAGGGGCACACTCATTCCACCTTCCATGTGATAGAACCATTCATGCACCTTCCTTGGCTTGTTGCGCATGTCACACCTTTTCTACCAACAAGGTCATCTTACTTACCTCTGTGTGCAACCATGGTCAAGGCAATATCGTATGACCCACTATTGGGACTCCTACACCAAATGATCTGAGGTCTAGTTAGGACTTATTATCGGGGAGATCCCCTGAAATTTTGGTAGGTCCAGCACCTTCAACATCATCTTAGCTTCATTTGGTTGTCCTTGATGTGTCCCTTCTTGCTCCATATTAGCTTGCCTGCATATCATCCTTTTCTTGAATCCCATCAATGGGATTCCCAATGAGACATTTACTTTTGTTTAAGAATATTCTTTGTAAGATTCCATCATAGGATCTTGAAGACCCTTACCGTTCAAATGTTTCTTTGCTTTTAATGATGGAGGTCTCCTAAGATTCTCAATCATGATCAATTTTCTTTCAATGTAGATGAGCTCCTATTCTAGGTATGATTCTTCTACATGAATATCTTGAGCTATATCTACCATGCTCCTATATTCTAGAAGATATTTCAAACCATGCATTTTGTTCAATTATAAATGCTCCTTCTACATGAGTATTTTGAACTCTATGTACATCATGCTTCTAGATTCTAGAAGATGTTTCTAGCCATGCAATTTTATCTTATTCCTACATGCTCCTATATTACTCGAAAATTTGAAAGATAACTTTAAGTAAAGAATTAGACTTAGTCATAGTAGGGATTTGGAGGATCTTCCTTCTTTTTCTTCTTGTCTTCTTCTTTCATTTCTTGAGTTACATGAGCTTCTTCCCTTTTTCTTTTGGTGTTGTCATCCTTCTTTAGTTTAGGACAATTCCTTTTGTAGTGTCCATATTCTTGGCATCCATAGCATTGGATTTTTGACATATCTTTGTTGTTCGTTCTTCGTGGACCAAATTTTCCAAAATGGCCAAATTTTCCCTTTCTCTTGTTCATGGTAGCAAAATCTTGCTCCCTTGATCCCACATTTTCCTTTGCTTTGAGTCTTGTTTCCTCTATATTACATAGAGACCACTTAGTGGGGTAGCTTCCTTCTTAGCATACATGTTTTATGTGAAGTTTTCCCAATCCTCAAGTAAAGCATTAAGTACTACGATTCTCATTTCTCTATCAGACATGACTTCCCCTAGATCTTGAAGTTGATCCCTCATCTCAGAGATCTTCATGAAGTAGGGATTTATTCCTTCCTTTTATATCTTCACCTTGTACAATTCATTTGATAGAGATATCACTTCCCCAGTTGTGCCTACCGAGAATAGCTCTACTAGTTTATCATAGATTTATTTTGATGTTTCAAGTTTGGAGACATAAGGAATGGGAGAGTCCTTGATGGATTCTAGTAAAATCCTTTGAGTTCTTGTCTCATTCCTATTATACTTGGCTAAGGCTTGAGTTTTTTCCTTAGCAGGAATAGTGACATTCCCTTTGATGTGTTCTAGGAGTTCATTCTCCTTGAGAAGTAAATCAATCCCCTTCTTCCATGAAAGAATGTTATTGGTACCTACCAATTTATTTCTTTCCTTGCAAAAATACATTGATGTATATTTAGAAGGGGACTTATACTTACTTGATAGGTTTTGAGATGTGGTAGAATTTCTTTCTCCTTGAAGACTTGATGACTTGCCTTCCTTAGATCTTTGATGTTCTTCAAGTTTATTTCTCCAAGTGGACTTGCTTGATGATGAGATTTGTTTGATGACTTGTAGCATGATGCAGGTCCTTCTTTGATTTTCTCTTCTTGTAGGTGCCTTTATGTAAGGCTCTTCTTTTGTCTTAGTAGTCTTCCTTGATGAAAGATAGATGGTAGACCTTCTTGTCCTTGAAGTGATTGAGACTTCTTGGCTAGATACTTCAACTTTTGTAGATATCCTTCCTTGATGAGTGTTCTTGAGATTCCCTTTCTTTGATGTGTCACCTTAGCTCGGATACCATGTTGAAGAATGAAGGGAAATTGGTTGTAGTGTGATTCTTCTTGACTTGATAACAATTTGTGGAGTCCCTTTACTTTTCTTGTTAGCTTAATCTTCTTATTCTTATTAATTCATGTGTGTGTACTTCATCAAATTGCTACCACAAACATAATAACAAGAACACAAGATGTTGGCTCTTTGCTAGAGCTAAAACCTCTCTTCTCTTGAGAGGAAAACCCTTTAGTAATTTTCTCTTATTGAAGCTTCTTATTGATCAATTCCAAACCCTAGACCCTTGACTAGAATTTCCTCCGAGCACAAGTCAAGTCCTTCCTCCTTTTTGTACTTTGTTCCCCAACACTTCCTTCTTCTGGTACATCGTTTCCTAACACTTCTTCCTCCTTCCAACTGTTGTTAGATCTTAAAGCACTTACTCTAAAAGGAGTACCTTGGATGAGACTCTTTACTTATGATGATCCCTTCCTTCTCTTCACCAACCAATGAATTTGTATGACTATAATGGGAGGGTTGTTATAAGAGTAGAGATAGTCTCCTTCTCTTCGCACATGTGACTCTAATAGGCTATAGAATAGCCCTATTACCTTCTCTCTTCTTTCTTACTTCTTCGCTTGAGTGGGAGGCCCTATAGGCCTATGTTCTAGCCCAAATAAAGATAAATATAGGACTGCTATGTCGTTGTGGTTATGCTTATAGGAATGCTTCTGTTTCTCACATGTGTGACTGTTTTCTACCCTAGAAAACAGTCCTCTTGACTTCGATCTAGGCTTCATCTTCTTCGCTGCACTTGAGGACCTATTCTTCGTCCTTTGTTACCCTTTGCTTGCCTCTTTTTCCTTCGCTGATTTCAGAGAGGAATTATGTTGTATTTAGAGGAGTGGACAACCTCTATATATAGAGTATTGTCCCTCCTTTAGGCTAACATGAAGGCTGACTAGAAGATTGCAGGCCGACTTGGCTTCTTTACTTCGGAAGGGTTCTTTGGTGATGTCGTTGCATGGAGGAGGCTTGTTGACTTTACTTGGAGGTATTCTCTTGAATCTAATACATAAACATACATGGTATAACATGCCATTAAGGTCTTCAACATTTTCTTTTGACCATTTGTCTCACCTATAGCACTTTGACATGTGCTAGACCTATTTCAATGAGCAAGAAACTCATTGAAATATATTATAAAATACTATTTTTTTTCTTGAGTAAACACAAATATAAAAAATATATTTATGAAGACTGAACCTAGTTACATTTCCTTCAATGGGAGAAAACCACTGTTAATGTCGTCTTTGTCTTCTTTTATTAAGAAGAAAAAAAAATCTTACAATATTGCATTGGCGCATACTTATACTAGCATGCAGGCACCCACCTGCAGAAGGCTACAACCTTCTCTCGTTCTCTAGCACCCACTAGAAGGGAGCTCCAACCCCCTGATCTCATTTACCAGCACCCACCAGAAGGGAGCTCCAACCCCCTGATCTGATTTACCAACTACCACTAGAAGGAAGTTTCAACTTCCTCACTGAAGGCTTCAACCCTCAACACTTTCATGGACCACGTTTCATAAATTTTCACATTGGATCCACCTGATACAAAACAACACAACTTGTAGACCACTTTTCATCAAATTTTCAGACTGGACCTACTACCATCATTTAAACCCAATACCAAATATCAAAACTGAAACGTATCACTGCAAAAAATCACTCAATCATTGAACCAACTCAATCATCTAATCATTGAATCAATTGATACCCAAATCAATCAACTTATTCTCAAACAACCAAAGCAGTGAGATCACTATAAACATAATACTAATATTGAACCCAAACACTACATCAACTTACTGAACCAACTTAAAACCCTGATCAATAAAATATCAAAATATATATGCTACTTTACTTTAAAAAAACCCCGTGTATACATGACTTCCTTGAAGCATATCCACGTACAAATCTCAAAGCATTGAACCTTGAAACTGAATCACTATCATTCAGTATTAAACCTGCATATGTACGTGCCTTTGAGGTTATCAAACCCACATACAAATCTGCATTTTTTTACTTATAGCTTTCTTGCACAACATAACAAACCCATCTCTCAGCACACATAAAAAAACATGTGTCATACATGAATATCACAAATCAAATCAATCCACTATCAATTTAGTCATTTCAGATCTATTGGATTTGATCCATCATCAAATTCCCGGGTGCATACTTAGTTTCAGATCAAACAATTCATTAATATCCCATTACATAGACACTTGCTTCAGATCTAACTATTCATGAAATATTCATCACTTTCACACACTAATTACTTTAATCTTCATATCCTTATATAGCTTAGCCCTTATCCAATACCACAAGTCAAAACCACACTTATGTCAATGGTATTCTTTGATAGGATCAAAAATTCGTTGTTGGGCTCAATACTATGGTAAAGACCCTTGGTATTTAGAATACCATGGTGTGGAAACTGTACGCGCATTTTCTCCTTCATACCCGCATATGTACGCGACCATGCTTCATAGAACCCGAGTATAATTCTTAAAACTTCATCTTTATCATTCCTCTGTCTTTGAACTTTTATTCCTTTGACCAAACTCCTTGTCACATATAGACACGTCCTATTAACATCTTCATCAAGTGGGTTTCCATCAAAATACAACTCATCAAGTAGGCTTCCATCAAGGACAACACATTATTCATAATGCCAAAAATATCCCCCTTTGGACTTGATGGCAACCACTTTGGTGTTTGGTCGCCACTACCTATAAATACCTATAAAATGCATCAAGCTAAGCACCAAGCTTTTCAAAAACCAAGTTACCCCCTTTGACATCAAGGGAAAAGGGTTGACCAATTTTGAATGAAGGTTTCTCATCCTTTGTTGACATGAGCATTGTAGATCTGATCTGCTAAGAAATAATTATGAGTATTGACCATGCTCCCCCTAAGCACATGCTAAATTTTCTGAAATATTTACAATGAAGTACATGACTCTATGACTCAACTAAATCACTAAGGACCCAAACTTACATCAATCACCCAATCACAGTGGGGTTCCATATTTGACTTCATCATTACATCACATTCCCAAAAATATGGGATTATAGGACTTGACCACAATAGTCCATACATGACTAAATTTTACAATGATTACATCATAGGTCTTTACATGACCTGTACATCAAATGACAGATATGAAATTTATAACCAAGACTTGAGGACCTCTATAGTGAGGTAACAAGACCAAGATAGTCTTCAGCAACTATCGTACACCATGTAGGATCTACACCATAAGCATTTGTGAGCATCAACTCATCATCAATATGCAAGATAGGACAATGCAACTTCAATATCATCAATATGTGACTAGGTATGTAGCAACAATAACATAAGTGAGAATGAAGCATATCATCATAAAGTAAGATAGGATAGTGCAGCATCATTCTTCAACATGATCAAAATATGCCATGATTCCAAGTATCATCCGGTAGATGTAGCAGTAGTATATCAATAATAACGTCTGCAGCAAAACCATTATCTTGGCCCAAATTCTTCTTATATCAAAAATCATTTCATCAATATGCAACTCAAGTAGACATCATTATCAACCACTCATCCCATAGGCTTCATCCATGATAGAAGTATTATCATCAAATAATAATAGCATCAGACAACAAGATATGCATGTTATTTCCACAAATAAGAACAACAATCCTCAATCATATCATCACAAGAGAGTCTTATATCATCACAACAATATATTAGCAACTCATGCATCATCATTCATGAACTTCAGCAACATAAGCAGCATCACCATTGATAAGCATCATTATGTACCAAGGAATTCTAAATCAAACATAATGCCAACAATGCATTATTAGAAGCATAGAAAATGCTCCCCCTAAACCTGTGCCAACTGTTCACTATCATATATGATCATATCATCTCATATATCAGTAAGGACATCAAAGTATCTTCATCAATCGATTATCCATCAAGGCATCAACAACTTATAAAATCCAAAAACCACTTATAAATAGCATCAACAGACTATAACCACCAATCATCATAACAAGAAAGCCAAATAATAATTCTTTGAATCATATCAAAGCCTTTTCCTGAGTCTGTCCCACTATTTCTTCATTATATAAAAACATACACAACTGTTCAGATCTAAACTCACGTATATATGTGACTTGTCTTCATAGGATCTGCGTACAAAAAGTAAAATAATGAAACTTCACAACTTTAGCTCCCCCTGAGCTTGCACTATATGTACCTATTCATTGTTACTACACTGGATGCATTGTCAGTAATATAAGGAACATGAATATCACAACAATCATGGTAATCATCATGAAGACAAAACATGAATTACTCCTCCTGAGAATATACATCATTGATCCTGTGGACCTGATAATCATCTTCTGCTCTCATGAGGTCATGTACCTCACATCACTTCTACAGTCACTATGAGAAAAAAGCTTCAAGAATCAATGGACTGTAATTGGCACCTTCTTCTTTTACTCAAAGTCTGAATCCTCCTCATATCTGCGAGAAATTTGTTCTTCAAGCACATATAGTTTTTTTGCGTTTCTATATCCTCTTGCTATTACTTTTCCAATTTCTTCATCCATAACCTTGCACTTGGTTGATGTAAACACAATTATATTGCCTTTGTCTTCCATTTGACCTACAGTTAGAATATTTTTCTTTTGTACTCGACCTAATAAAGTATGAGTTGCTCCTCTATGTTTATTAATTCTAGCTTTACCCTTTCCGAAAAATTTTGTTGGAGGACTACTTCAAAAAATAACATTACCATATTGGTTTTTCTTGAGAGATTCCATCTTACTCTTATCTCCAGTCATGTGATGAGAGCATCCTCTATCTATGTACCATTCATCGTATTCTCCAAATGAGTAGAGAGAAAGACCACACATTATATGTTCTTCTTCTTTCTGCTTATTATGAGAAATGTTAGTGGATCCATATTTCTTAGGTCTTCTGACATCAATATTCTTATCTGGTTGCTTGCCATGTTGTCTAAAGCGATCCATAGACTTGTTCCTGCATTCTTTTCTAGATCCATATTATTTTTCCTTTTCTAGACACTGCTTCTTCATACCTTCTTCAACCCCTCTTCCTTCTTCCACTTGCTCCTTTAATTTAAGAATCTCATCTTTTAGCCCATTTTCTTTTTCTTCAAAAGCTTGAAGTAGTTCTTCATTCTACTTATGTGATTTTTCAAGATCTGCTCTTAGAGAGATGATCTTAGCTTCAATACCTTCACAATATTGTTTACATTCCACAACAACATTTATTGATTTAATATGATCCTTGTTATCATATTCCTATAACTTATCTTTAAGACTAACAATATTTTTCAAAGCAAGATCAAGTTTTGTTCTAAGATCAAAAATTTCTTCTAACCTATCTTCTTTTGAATCAACAACTTCGTCTAACATAATAAAGGTGGTTTCGTTATCATGTTCATTTGTTGACACAATGTTAGAGATAAGATTACATGGTAGTTCCCTTGATGAGGAATCTTCCTTTAGGATTTCTTCATGGATTGTTTATAGCTTATCCCACACTTTCTTTGCAGTTGTATAATGCATAACCTTATTTAAAGTTGAATTAGGTATGCTACAAAAGATGTCACTCAAAACCTTACTATTCTTTTGCACTTCCTCGTCTGATGGAGGAATCTTGGTGTATCCATTGCATACTAGATACCAAACATCAAGGTTCATTGTATTAGACTTCATATTTTCTTTCCATTGTTGATAATTATCTTTGTTTGGCATAGGCACATCTACATTGTCCATTTTTTATGTCTTACCTTGATATTTTGCTTCTAAAGACATCATTTTTTAATCTATTTTCTCTTTAGAGTGCTTACTTTCACTTTTACCCATGAGTGTAAGTTCAGTTGTTTCACTGTCATCATCACTATCATTATTGCATAGATAAGGAAATGGATTGCAATTAGAACAAAAGCCCATACCTGATAATTCTTTGTTATTGTCTTCTTCATTCTTGATTAATAGAAAGCGAGGTTCTCCCAAACTTGAATATTTGTTGACATTTGTAATTGTCACTACATCTGATATATCATTGTCAAATTTTTCAATAAAAATATCCTTTTCTTCTAGGGAATCAAACTCATTACTACTTCTATCTTCAAATTCCATAAGTAATTGACATTCTTGATCAGACTCACCTTCTTCACCATTTGAAAGACCATCACTATCTTCATGTGTATAAAAACTTCTCTTGTTTTCAAAACTTCTCCTATTTATTTTTGTAGCTTCTTTCCCTTTCTCATGATTTTCTTTATAGGGACACTTAGCAGCATAATGACCAACTCTACCACAAGAAAAACACTTGAAGGGAAGCTTACCTTTGAATCTTCCAATACCCACTTGGAGTTTCTTTACAAAGTTTGCCTCTTCTTCTTTTGATACATAGCCTGATTATTTAATTTCTTTTCCTTTTGCAATAGCTTTGGATGTAGCTTCTCTGATATCTTAGGGACCCATTTTTCTCATTTCATAGGCTGTTAGAATCCCATGAAATTATACAACAGTAAGATTCTTCAAGTCCTGCATTTCTTCTATGGCAGAAAATTTTGAATCAAATTTAGGAGCTAGAGACCTTAATATTTTTTTAACCAATAATGATTCTTTTATTTCTTCACCAAGATTTCTCATAGAGTTCACGATCTCATCTACCCTAAGAAAGAAACTTTGGATACTTTCATCATTGTGCATTCTGAGATTTTCTTATTGAAGTCTAAGAGTTTAAAGTTTGACACTTTTTACCTTGGAGTCACCTTCATAGGTTTGGATGATCTTGTCCCATATAGCATTTGCCATATTTGGATGCATGAATTTGACAAATTCTGACTCTTTAAAGCTTCCTAACATGGCATTGATAGCCTTTGCATTGATCTCATATTTATTCTTTTTACTTCATCTATGGGAATGGAGGATGGATATTGATGGCCTCCTTCAACGATTCCCCATACATCTGCTCCAAGTGGCTGCAAGTAAACTCTTGTTCTCACCTTCCAGAAAATTAATTTCTTATGTTGAACAATGGTGGCTTAATAGATGTTTTTCCCTCTTGATTTCTCATCTTGATGGATCTCCTTCAAGTGATCAAGCTTCTTCTGAAGAACCTACTCGAATACCAATTGTTGGGAAAAGTATTGGGGTGGGGTAAATCAGTACTTTAAAACGTACTTAAACTTTTCTTTTCTTACTCATATTTATGTACATTACTTTATTGAAAGAAATATGTATATGTACGCGGGTTTTATGCAGACAACTAGCGTATCTCTAGTCAACTTAGTTTTTCAATCAATTTATTTTAAACTACTATGTTAGTATTTCATCAACATTAGATATACAGTAATAATGTGCAGTAAGAATAGAATAAAGCATCACACATATGAACACCATGATTTTTAGGTGGAAACCCAATGTGAGAGAAAACCACCATTATTGTTGTCTTTGTCTTCTTTTATTATTGAGAAAAAAACTTCTTACAATATTGTATTAGCGCAGAATTATACCAGCTCGAAGGCACACACTTGTAGAAGGCTACAACCTTCTCTCGTTCTCTAGCACCCACTGGAAGGGAACTCCAACCCCCTGATCTCATTTACCAACACCCACCGGAAAGTTGTGGATCCTTCACCTAAGTAACACATGAAATACATTCACATGGAAGTTGTGGCTCCTTCACCTAAGTAAAACAAAAGTTCTTACTATGAATTACACTTCACCAAGAGTTGTGGAGTAACTCTCTATAAAACCCAGTAACTATTTTTTTTCATATGCCCACCATAATTTTCTCCACGGTTTTCTCCTCTTGAAGACTTATATCCTTGACTATGAAAATGACTTTTACATACATATATTTCAAAACATACAATTTTGACTCATTAATACATGACATAGCAAAACATTAAGACACAGGATGGGTGATTATATAGAAAATGTTTTTCTATGTTGCGGAGTGAATATTTGCTCATATGTTTTTACCAACCCTTCATTAAATACACATTCCTCCTTAATTACTTGATGTATATTGTGGAATGGAGAATTTGTACTCCTACTGAAAACTTCATTTAATATGTCCTTCAGCCTACAAACAAAAATCCGCAACCTGCAAACAAAATATACTTGGAAAGTATGGTTGTTGTTAGTGTATTTAACACGGTGGTTGGTATTAATTTTCCAACAGAAAGAACCATGTAAGATTCGCCCGTGAGGGAGTCTCATATGCGGTGTGGAAGAATTAAAATTGAAATCAAGATTTGGATATCAAACCCCATATACTGGAGATTCGGATATCAAGTCCGAGACATATAACATGTGAACCGTCGAGCAATTATATATTTTGAGTATTTTCCAGGATATTGAAGCCTTCTTTTCCATACTCTTATATTCGATATTCAGGCAGATGAGAAATGTGCATATATGGTGTCTCCTACTCATATCAGGAGTAATTTTTTTTCCTTTTTTATACGAAAGTATGCAAGTAAAAAATGCATAATTCTTGTTTTTGTATGGTTAAAATCTTTTATTTAATCTATTTTTCTAATGATTCCATAAGTTAAGAAGTTTTTGATAAGCCAATTTTATTTATTCAAACAACACAAATAAGATAGACGTAAATAATGCTAATCTAGAAGTATAAAAAGGTTTGCTATTGTGATGTTCAAACCAAAAATAATGGTACTATGGATTGAGAAGAATTCAAATGTATTAATGATTTGTACTTATGGTTTATCATGAAGACGTAGAATTTTCAAGTATGGGCACAAAAAACAACCCAAGTAAATATTCAAGGGTGGTTTTAACAATTATTAGGAAAAAATGGACATGAAGATGACTATACTAGATGGAAGGATGGGGTTTCTTCAACCATAAATGTGATTATAGTGAGTGAAATCAATTGTAAGATCCCCTATCCATGCCTACAAATTTGTGATATTGGACACCTACATTGCCTATTATCACCCTTGAAGGTAATTGTGGTGAGCATTTTCTATCTATAAGGTTGTTGTTTCACACTTTGATGTGGTTGTAACAAACATTTTTTAAATTGAACATGGACCCCCATCACATGCCCTTAATCATCATTGGGTCCACACACTTCGCCAACTCAACATCCACAACAACAATACAAATGAAAAGTCAATAGTTCAAGAGACTTGAGGAAGTACATTCTAAGCACAAGGGATTGTATAACTATCAATATGTTTAAAAAAAAATACACAAACATTGGGTCTGCACATTAGTGATGAAGTGAAGATTTTCTATACAACATGTATCCACATTTGCAAAAAAATGCAAGTTCATTGACATAACAAGACATAAAAAAGAGTGGACAAGTTAAAACAAATTATAATCAAAACATCGCATTAGCTTGACAATGTATTTGGATTAGTCACTCTTCTTACATGATGAGAGATAATGTGCTCTCTTCACACAAAAACAAACTAACAATGAACAAAGAAACCACAAACGATAAGTAAATCTTGACAGCCACAAAACCTTCTTGAAGCAAAATAAATAGTAATTGAACAATGGTTTGGAATAGCTAGAAGAGCTTTCCTTTGGTAAAAGTTGCAGCTATTCGTCCAAATGACCTTCATGCCAAATTCAAAGAAATATAACGAATCATATGATAATGATCTTAACCAAGCAGTATGGATAGGCATAGTTATTCAAGAACAAGCCAAAAGGTCGTATGTGATTTTCTATAGCAAACTTACAGTCATAAGAATAGTGATACACCAAAACCAATAATGCTAGCATAAAATTAAGGGTCATCATAGTCATCAACCTTTGTGTATTTACTAGGTACATTGGTATTTGATCTACCATTTTATATTAAAATTTTCTTTACCTACAAGGGAAATATTTTTCTCTACTAACCCCAAACTTTCCCTATATACCATTCCAAGTTGCCTATCATTGGTCTTGTATAATAATTTCTTCTTAGGGATAAGGAATTGTGGCTCTTTTAAAAGATTTTTAAAAAGTCATCAAAAAATTTGTAACGGTATAAATAGAGTTTTATATCTATAAAAATGCCAAGAAGGGCACCATCAACCACATTGAGAAAGAAAGGAGACTTACACAAAACTTAGGGGCTAAAAAGTTAATAGGACAAGTCATGTATAGACAAATGTAGAGAGCAAATGTTTGCTCAGCAAAGTTAAGGGATAGGTTATAGGTTGGTAACAAGTTGAATCATGTACGGAAGAACTTGATTTCTGAGGTCTCAATGTATCAAATCAATATGAGGAATGATACTCTTCAAGTAATTTGAATATCATTATTGATTAAGTTTAAGTGACAATAAATGATGACTATAATTGTGTTTAGCATTAAAGAATTCATTACTATTATGATAGATTGATTGCATATAACACATCTACATAATATTTAAACAAATCACTATAACCAAAAAAAATGTTTCAACAACCACTGATGCAATCCCTCCATCCAACCAATAGTGGATTTTTAAGTGGAAATATTTTCAAAGACAAATGAATGGATGTTAAAGGTGTTTTCTTTTAATATGACAACCAAACTTATCGTTTTTAAGTAGAATCTATAACACTTTCATAGGATTAGTTGACATTTGCATATACCATTTACATATAAATAATAAAATTATAATGCAAGTTGAGAGATAAAGCATACTTACAATCTAATGAGCAAACATGTTCCTACACATAAGCATGTATAAACAATCCATCAGAACGCAAAACAATGATGGTGCTCGAGATTTAATCAACAATAATTTTATTTGCAAAACTAAAGTCACAAAAAGAAGTTCATCGTAGCTAATAGCTGGATTAGCCTTTCACAAAACCTACTAACCTAGTTCTACTTCTAATTTCTTTCATATCGAAACATCAAAAACCTTTGAAAAGTTGTACATTAATTCTTTACAGGGAAAAGGCAGAATGCACCTACTAGCGGGCCCAATAAAATGATACGTCAAAATAAATATAACCCAAGCCAACTGGTATTAGCCACGTAGACCTCATGTACGTTAACTCCAACGCCTCAATTTTAGTACAAGCCTGGCATGAAATGATGCCGGAATGAACCTTTGGCTTCCATTTGATCTCATCCCTACCAGGTTACATAACATAAAACTTAATGTAAGAAGCGTCGAAACCCTAACCCTAAGTCCGAAACTGCTCGTGTTCTGAAACTGCAATTTCTGTAAAGAATTGAAAAGACTAAAACGTATCGTAAGAAGCAAAGCAATTTCTGTAACAAAACTCAAAAACAAAAACGTTAACCAGAGCAAACCCTAACCCTAAACCTAAGTCCCAAACGACTGTTCTTCTGGACCTAAAATTTCTGTCACTGAAAGCAAAACAAAAACAGAAAAAGAAAGGCCCATTATATGACAAAGGATTGATAGATACTGACCATCATGCTCTCGATCCAATGATATTCTATTGTCATTCCTCCCACTGCCAGACAACCAACAATTTAAACACAATTTCGCGAGAACACAACACGTGAAAGTAAATTTGGCTAACACCACCACACAGAATCATGAACAAACAATTTAATTGAATCGGCTCGTCATCCACGTGACGGTTGTGCTGGTGTCTACTGATACCAACCTGATGGTTACACTATACAAGCTTCACAATTAATTTCATCTCCACCACCCCAATCATCTGTACTTTTGTCTCCACTTATTTTATGAATCTGCAATCAAGAATTCATTGGAATGAATGGCAAAAAAAAATCATACCTAAGTGCAAACTAGGTCATAATTTAATATACCTTCAACAGATACCTTGAATCCAACCTAGCCTGTTTGCTAAACAAGCATTGCCAATATATTTTGCCATTCCATGGCAGAAATTGCTACGCCCATAGCAATTAATGCTCCCCCATGTTGGGCTACGTCCGGTCTTTCCAATGTTTCATGCAGCTATCGTTATTTCCATCTTCTTCATATCCACATGCTTGAGCTCTCCCATTATTGCAGTCATACTCTGTCATCATGTATCTGATGAATCTGCAGTCCAAAACGCATTGGAATGAGTAGTCACAAATAATCATAATCTAGAATTAAAATAGCATTCACGGATACCTTGAATGCAACCTAGCCAGCTTGCTAAACCAGACTGCCGACTATGTCATAATTTAAAATAAAATTCAGATATGCCAACCTTGTTAATATCAAATTTAATTGTTGTCACCTCTGATTCCTTCACGATCCACTGCCTGGAACTCCGATGCCTTCATTAGTCCTCTCTCCTTATAACTCCGTCACTCTTTTCTCCAGACTCTTTCCCTTGTGAACCTCGGAGCGAGTAAGAGCTAGCCCTCTGTATGAATGTGATAGATGTCAGGTTCGAATCCCAACAACGACTCATTCTCACCAACTACATCGCCGCCTATTTTTTTGCTCGGTGCCCAATACTCCAAATCCCGTCTTTTACGCTGACATCTGAACGGTCACCCCGGGAGAAAAAGACATATGAACGGTCACATTTACGTCCACCGTCCGATTATGGCAACGCATATTTACAAGTGGGCGTAGTCTAACTACGCGCAGGAGTTACTCGAAAGTTATGGAAATTTCGTTTATATTTAGAGAAAATCCAGCAAAGATTTTTGTAAATCCAAATTATAACTGTTAAACTTCAAAATTTTAGGTGTTCTAGACTTTTTTGATGGTGCTGAATCTATTTCCACTATTAAAAACACGATTCAAACACTGCAAGATTTTTTGAAATTTTTTACCCAGATTCCGGTCCAAACAATTCTTTTGCCTCGTTAGAATACTCCTTTACAAGTCTATCGAGCTATTAATACCCTCGGCCAGTGGGCATTATATGCCCACCAATTAATAATGTACTTACTTAAATCTAATGGTGTCTATATATTGTTCGGTTTATTAATGGTTTAATAAACGATCATAGCTTTTATATATATATATATATAGCTAAATATATCGTACTAATGGCCTATATTGTCCCCGCCTATTAATGACTATAGTGTTCCAAATGACCCAATATATATTATATTGTTGGCATCCCATCATAGCATTAGACATATCATTAGCTTTGATGATTCACAATGCAGTACTCTAAATGTCCTCGCCCATTAATAACCCAATAACTACATATATATTGTTCCTCTCCCATTATAACTACATATATATTGTTCCTCTCCCATTATAACCCTAGACATATCATCAACGTTGATGATTCACAATGCAGTACTCTAAATGTTAAGGGTTTTTTTAAATCATTTAAATTCATAATTCTATAAAATATATATATATATATAAATAATTCCATAAAAAAATTTAGAAACATTTAATAATTATATTGCTCCATTGACATTATAATTAATAATAATTGTTTACAGGGTTGGATAAACGACAAGTGTTATGTTAAGTCACTCTTTGATGTGAAGTCACCACTTCAATTTCCTACTCAGATCGGTGTGATATATTGAACATGATAATGTAGCCCTGCCAAGCTTACCAAAACAATAATTAATAATTATTAAAATGTTTAATAATTCTGATGGGAACATCTAGCCATCCCAGATCCACCTCTTTCTTTTGTTGTCCAGTAAACGTTGGTCGGAAACTTAAGTAAAACACTAGCAACGTTGTCAATTCCCACTAGCACAACCAGTTGAGGATGGGCCTCGTCAATAAGGCGACCCAGGAACGAACCTCAGAGAGGTTGTTGTGCCCGTGCGAGGGCGAGGAGGCATGGTAAAATCCATTCAACTTAGCGCTGGTGTGGCCTAGGCTGCATACGATCCCAGGTGATTTTGACGACTTAAATGCCCCTAGGTCACAGTGTCTCAAGCCACAGGTCAAATCTGGATAAACACATCACTTGACAAAAAAAAAAAATTGTCATATTAGAACACATGGCTCTCGTAAATCTTGCCTTGAGCCTTAGTGTGAGGACCTGCAATTCCGATGGATGTGCGACCGCGTTCAAACGATGAGCGACCGGTTGGAAACTTGAACAAACGATGGAGTGCGAGCTGGACTTCATGTGCGATGGTGTTATATGTTATAATGCGCACAAGGGAGAGAGCGACGATGGTTTATAGAGATGTGGGGAGCATGAACACTCAACCCACGACTGACCTACAACATGGGCAAGCTGACATGTGTTTGGATGAGATTGCGATGGAGTAGGGGAGTTGGGAAAGTCGGCTGGGCAACCAAGACTTCGCCCTACCACTTGTATATATTAACATTGCGTTGGAGTCATTTGGACATTCAACCATCATTCGCTCATCGCTCAACAAAGAGAAGTGCGCAGAACAAGGTGTAGGCGCAGCAAAGGAAGAAAGGCGCAGTTGGAGATGCGCCCGTCCTTGGGCAAGGCCGCATGGAGTTAGTCGCTTGTCTTGGTTTTGGGTGAAGGGCGCGGGCAGGGTCGCCCGCCGGTTGGAGTGAGGCGTGCACGGGTGTGTGGCGCCCGATTTGTGCGACGACTTGGCACAGGTTCTTGGGTGGCTCAGGTGAGCGCTCGCCCGTCATGCAAGTGTGCACGGTGACTTGGTGAAGTGTTGAGATTGTGAACAGAGGTGTGTCTCGGGCAGAGGTGCCCGTGTGTGGCAACTTGGAGGCGCGCCCAAGTTGGGAAAACAACACGATCGTGTGACGAGGTGAACGAAGGGTTGGTGAGTCGTGCAGTGACCGTGCAAAGGCACCGACGAGCTGGGCAACCGAGTTTGTCGAAGATTGTAAATTTGGCTAAGTATGAAACTTAGGGTTTCCAAGTATACTTGTAAAGCTTGTAACTTGTAAAAGATTGTATAATATATTATTCGGGCAGACTCATTGTTCAGGGAGTTGCCCCTCCCTTTATACTGTGCAATTGTGTTCTCATTTATAATTGTTGTTGATAATGAATGTGTATGGGTGTTCATTGGTATAAAGGAAACATTAATAATACTTGGTTGCGAAACACAAGCTAAGTAGGAGTAAGTGGTTAGGTGTAGTCCACAAACATAAGTATTGGTGAAAAGAAAGTGTTTGGTGGTGCTGCACCTCACTAAGTGCGGTTGAAAGACTACCGTCGGCTTGGGGGCGTGACAATTGGTATCAGAGCTCGGTTGGAGCTGGTGATTCAATCTGATTCAGGGTTGAAGAAGCTTGACAAGTTGGTGACAGTGAAGCAGGTACTTGTAGGTGAAGGAAGTTGTTTCACATACAAGTGGGACAAGAGCTGGTTCAGGTTGCAGGCATCTTGGTGAAGCTGTTGGATGGTCGAAACTAGATCGGAAAGAAGAAGGAAGCTGTTAGCAATGGCAACTGAATCTCAGGCTGGGTCTAGTCGCAGTATGCAGAATGCCACTATGGCAATTATGGAAAAAGTGTTGGAAAGGATGGAGGACTTGGAAGCTTTCTAGGCTAAGAAGTTGGACTTGTTCGATAAGGAGCAAGAGGCCAATTCAAAGATGAAGGACGAGCTCGATGAACTCTGGACTCAACACGAGTACATTGATCTTATGTGTACACAACTTGAAGTAAGGGTCAAGGAGGTTGAAGAGGCAAGAGACCAAGGTCTTGCAGAGATCGTGGGCTTGCGAAAATCTCTTGACGAAGCCAGAGATGAGATCGTGGTGTTGAAGAAGGCCATGAGGCATAACTCAGGTGGAGGAGTGCCTCATGTGAAAGTCAAGGAACCAGAATCTTACGATGGTACAAGGAGTGCAAAGACTCTTGGCAACTTTCTATGGGACATGGAGCAGTACTTGGAACGATTGGGTCTATCTGATGATGAGACGAAGGTCAAGGTAGCTGCTCAGTTCTTAACGAAGGATGCTAAGATGTGGTGGCGAAGACGGATGGATCAGATTGCCAATGGCAGTGCTGGTGACATTACTTTGTGGGATGACATGAAGAAAGCTTTGCAGACCCATTTCACTCCTCAGGATGAAACGTGGGAAGAAAGGATGAAAATTAAGTTCATAAAGCAGACCGGGAACCTTCAGACATATCAGCGGGAGTTTGCAAGTGCGGTTCTGGAACTTCCTGACATGGCAGAGAGGGACAAGTTATTCAATTTTCATTATTAGGTTGAAGCCTTGGGCATGCAATGAAGTGAAGAGGCAAAGGATTAGAACACTTGAGGAAGCTTTTGCTGTTGTGGACAGGTTGGTGGAGCATTATGATGAGACTTTTGATGATAGGAAGAAGAAGTCTGATAAGTCGAAAGAGAAGAAGAAGGATGATGCTTCGAAATCGGATGATAATTCGAAGACGAAGAAATCCTTGAAGTGTTGGATATGTGCTGGACCACATACGGTGAAGAACTGTCCTTCTAAATCGAAAGTGGTTGCGATTGCACAATCTAATGCGAAGAATGAAGAAGCTTATGTGGGGATGATACAAATACTTGGAGCTGCTGCTGCTACAAAGGTGGTCTCTCGGAGGGATCCTGAGAGGAATAGTTTGGATTATGTTCGGATGAAGGTTGGAGGTGCTGATATACTCACTATGGTGGATAGTGGGGCCTCTCACAACTTCATGGGTGAAGATACTGCGAGAAGAATTGGGCTGAAATTTGTACCAGTGAAGGCATAGATGAAGACAGTTAATTCTCCTCCTGATAATGTTCTTGGTGTAGCTGAAAAAGTGGACACAACACTAGGTGAGTGGACAAGGAAGGTCGACTTCACTATAGTGTTGATTGATGACTATGAAGTTGTGCTGGGAATGGAATTCATGAAACAATTCGATGCTATGATTGTTCCACATTTGAAAAAGCTATACATTTACGATGGAAGGGAAGATGTACCCATTGGTGTTCCAACCATTGGAGTGACAAGGCCTGATTATAAGTTGGCAGTGATGCAAATGGAGGATGAGAAGCGGATGGAAGACATGAGTAAGCGGTTGTATATGGTTGAGACAAAGCTTACCGAGTAGTCATTGGTCATCAGGACATTTTCAGATAGTATCTTGGATTTGTCAAGAAGGCTAGAAGTGGTCGAGTATGATGATGATGATGATGAGGCATATGTGAGGGCGAATGTCTGGGAGGAGGATCGTGTCACTTAGCTACAGAGGATGGAGATAGAAGATCCTGACAGATGGATTGAGATGATTAGTGAGGGTGAGCCTTTAGGCTCTACCCCCTCCACATCTTCTTAGATGACAAGAAGATGGGGCTCATTGTTAGCTGGTCAAGGCAGTGAGTCCTTAAAACAGATTGAGCAGGTATGGCAGATGGTGCAGGGATGGCTTGGCATCAAGCATCATGACATGTTGCAGATGGGATGGAGTTTCCATGGACCTGAACATGGTGGAGAGATTCTTGGTGAGTCCAGGATGTGGCAGAATCTGAGATAGACTGGTGAAGGCATAAGGATGTTCACTCTCATGGCTTGAGCATGACAGTTGGATTAGCTACCCAACTAGTTCAGACATGGGGTCCGAAAGTGCACGAAGAGATGCTGGCATCAGGTAGACAAGGAGGACAGTTCACAAGATGAGGACGACACATGATGGAGATGGGAGTTCTACATATGTTGCAGGGATGTTTGCAGTATGTGGAGAAGTTGACATCATGGACCAAGGATGAGACAGATATTGATGATGATCTTGGTGGATGGCTACCAGGATGGTATGTTGTCGAGGACGACAACGATTTCAGGTGGAGGAGGATGTGAGGACCTGCAGTTCTGATGGAAGTGCGACCGCGTTCAAACAATGAGTGACTGGTTGGAAACTTGAACAAACGATGGAGTGCGAGCTGGACTTCATGTGCGATGGCGTTATATGTTATAATGCACACAAGGGAGAGAGCGACGATGGTTTATAGAGATGTGGGGAGCATGAACGCTCAACCCACAACCGACCTACAACATGGGCAAGCCGACATGTGTTTGGGTGAGATTGCGATGGAGTAGGGGCGTTGGGCAAGTCGGCTGGGCAACCAAGACTTCGCCCTACCACTTGTATATATTAACATTGCGTTGGAGTCATTTGTACATTCAACCATCATTCGCTCATCGCTCAACAAAGAGAAGTGCGCAGAACAAGGTGTAGGCACAGCAAAGGAAGAAAGGCGCAGTCGGAGATGCGCCCGTCCTTGGACAAGGCTGCACGGAGTTAGTCGCTTGTCTTGGTTTTGGGTGGGGTGAAGGGTGTGGGCAAGGTCGCCTGCCAGTTGGAGTAAGGCATGCACGGGTGTGTGGCGCCCGATTTGTGCGATGACTTGGCACGGGTTCTTGGGTGGCTAAGCTGAGTGCCCGCCCGTCGTGCAAGTGTGCATGGTGACTTCGTGAAGTGTTGAGATTGTGAACGGAGGTGTGTCTCGGGCAGAGGCACCCATGTGTGGTGACTTGGAGGCACGCCCAAGTTGGGAAAACAACACGATCGTGTGACGAGGTGAACGATGGGTTGGTGAGTCGTGCGGCAACCGTGCAGAGACGCCGACGAGCTGGGCAACCGAGTTTGCCGAAGATTGTAAATTTGGCTAAGTATGAAACTTGGGGTTTCCAAGTATACTTGTAAAAGATTGTATAATATATTATTCGGGCAGACTCATTGTTCAGGGAGTTGCCCCTCCTTTTACACTGTGCAATTGTGTTCTCGTTTATAATTGTTGTTGATAATGAATGCGTATGGGTGTTCATTGGTATAAAGGAAACATTAATAATACTTGGTTGCAAAACACAAACTAAGTAGGAGTAAGTGGTTAGGCGTAGTCCACGAACATAAGTATTGGTGAAAAGAAAGTGTTCAGTGATGCCGCACCTCGCTACGAGCGGTTGAAGACTACCGCCAGCTTGGGGGCATGACACTTAGGTAATAGGTTCAGCACCAAGCCCCAAGAGTTAGCTCAATCGGTCAAATCAAGTGCCTCGCCAATGGGAGGTCACAGGGTCGAATCCTGAAAGCTCTTGGGGTCAGGTTAGTAAATAGGAAAAGGGGTGTTGATACCCTTCGGGTGGCATCCACTCAGCGTTAAACAACCCTGGATGTAGTGGCTACCCACTGACCCGGGTATCCGTGAACCAGTAAGTGAAAAAAAAAATAAGTTCGGCACCATAGAACCATGAAATCAACCAGGACGAGGGGAGTCTCGTACGCGGTATGGAAGACAAAAAACAAAGGAGGTGATGATAAATTGAAACCTATAATTCGGATATCAAACCATATACACTTATGCGAATCGTCGAATTATGTAAAGTGATTATATATTTTGAGTATTTATTAGAATATTGAAGCTTATTTTTTTCTCCAAACCTTTTTTATTATTATTTTTCCAGAAGAAAAAACAACAATTCATATATTAATATAATATGTTACAAATACATAGTGAACATAAACCATAATATCCGTCATGATTGCAAATTAGACATTTGCAGCATAAAAAAAACAGAGCACCCCCGTTGTAAAAACAAGGGAGCAGCTAGTGTAGCTCAAAATGACCAATGCTCTTTTAAGGAGTAATGTGTCTCTTATATCAAACCATCATATGAACAAAACACATAACTCTCTATTTTGACAAGGTTAAAATTTAATTTAAGTTTTTATTTAAATCTACATGTGAAATATTTAAATAAGAATTTTGCAATTCATTTTTAATCTCTAAAAAAATGTCTAAGGATTTCTTTTTTAATTGTTTTTTTAATGAATATAACTTTCTTTAAAAACTAGTTTATCTCACTATTTTAATTTTTAAATTAGAAATAAATTATATAATTAACCATTAATATTTATATAGCTTAATTTTTTTATCGATAAATTAACATTATTAATTAAATAAATAAAAATATTTTTTTACATAATAAATTATGTAGCTTCAAGCATTCGCTCAAATGGTGCAATACCACATGCATAAGCACCTTGTTATAAAAGGTGACGGGTTCAATTCTCCTCGACACCCTGAGGGTTAGGCTCCAAAATGAGCTCATTTCCTTGGACATAATTGTCACCAATCTCTAAAGTTCGTGAACCACATTAGAAAAATAATAAATTATGTAATCTTAGAATCTAGTTAATACATAATACATATTATACAATACTATTTCTTATATACAATGCATATTATATAATATGATTACTTAATATGTTGACTAAGTGTTATTACTTAATATATTGTTTAAGTGTTATTACTTAATACATTGCCCAATTCTAACATTGATTAGAAAAGTTGTAAGACTAATTTTTAAATTTTTTCACTAGAGAAAAATCGTAATTTTCATTAAGATGTAGAAAATTACATGTTGTATATGCTTCAAGAAGCATATGAAATATAGAGTGGTTATTGCCACATATCTGAAAAAACTATCAAAAATCTATCTTGGGACAGGACACTGATAAGTAGATACAAAATTACATGTCTATTAAATATATATACATATAAATACTGAAAATATAAAGACTTTCTCATATATAATACGATTACTTATTATATATTATTTCTTATATACCTATATAATACAATTACTTAATATATGGGTGCCACATCAAGTTGTTGATCGCCATATGGTCTGTGGAAGTACTGGTAGAAGTCATGCCCTGACTACTCCTGGATCATCCAAATCCCCTAAGGCTAGAGCGCGGCCTCCTTGATTAGACTATCGGAAATCTGGTTGTGCTCCCTGTAGATGTGACGACAAGTGATAGTGTCAAATTGTGATTTTAGTAGGTAAGTCTCCTCCAGAATGTTCCTAAGTGTGTGCATGTGACAAACAGATTGTTGATTGAACCAATTTATGATGAGTTTGGAATCTCCAAAAATATGAATGTGTCTACATCCCTTCTCAAGAGAAAAGTATAACAAATGTCTGAGAGTTATGAGTTCAACATAATTGTTAGTTCCATCTCCCAAACCCATCTGAATTTTGAAAAAATGATTTTTAGTAAGGTGAAGTAGCACTCCCCCACCACAACCATTCTGCTGAGCTGATCCATCAAAATATGCCCAGGGAATGTTTCTGTCAATAATTTTAGCATTGATAATGCATTTTGGTTGTGGTCAATCATCCTCCAGGATACTGTTATATATTGAGATGAGATGAGCAGATGCATGTGTCTAGTGAGGAGTGATGCCCTTAAAGATGAGCCTATTCCTGTGCAGCCATATGCACCAACAAATCGGGAGGGGAAGCTTCCTTATTTTGATGGGTTGCACTGCAGACCACCACGATTACCAAGCTACTTGAATATTTGCACCATGCCATCTGTTGGATAGTTGAATAGACAAAATAACAAGATTCCATAAAGAAGTGGTAATGTTGCAATGAAGAAAAAGGTGCTCTACTGATTCTGTTGCTTGTTGACAGAGGATACACCAGGTTGGTCCTTGAAATGAACACCTCTGTAAGTTATCCCCTGTGGGAGCTTTATTACGAGGGATACACCACATGAATAACTTAGCTCTAGGTGGTGCCTTCAACTTCCAAATAGTGCACCACCACCAGTCAATAATAGGGGGCTTATGGTTAGAAAAAATAATGGAATAACCATCCTTTGGAGAATAGGAACCATGCAGTGCATGAGCCCAAATGAGCTCATCCTCACCCTTTGTAATCTGAACATGAGATTCAGAAAGAGCATTTGTGTAGGAGAGCCAATCATCATGCCAATTATCTAGAATGCCTAATTGATCAGCAGATTTCCAAGCCTGAGAGAATATAGTGGAGTTGTCTGGATCTACAATGTGGGAAAGGCGTGAAATACATGTGCTCAAGAGAAAATGTATGAGATATGGAGGAAGAATATATGCATTCCCACATCTAGACCAAGGATCCATTCCAATGTGGACCAGGCTTCCAAATCCAATCCTCTAGGTCAATCCATCACGAATGTAGGATATGGAGTTCAAACTGCTCGCTAAATAGTGGAAATATTAGATTTGTTCCATGAGGGATGCCTGATCCAATCAAGGTGGAGTGGACTAATATATTTATGGATGACCACCTCGGTCCATAAGTTCTTTGCAGTGAGAACTTGTCATCCCATCTTGGCAGCAAGTGCTTTTGCAAAGGCATCAAGTTTTTTCATGCCCCATCCTCCCCATTTCTTAAGGCAATGTGATCCCATCTAACCCATACATAAGTATGGCCTTCTCGCTTCCCCCTCCATAAAAATTTACAACACAATTTCAATTTTTAAATTATTATAAAAGTAATTCAATATTATTTAAATTTCCAAAAATATAATATTTATATTTTTGTAATTAGAAATTTTTAATTCAAAAATAAATAAATATATATATATATATATATATAATTTTTATTTTTATTATTTCTTTTAAATTTTATTATAATTTAAAAATACAATACTACTTATTAAAGTATATAATTTCCACATCTATGGAGAGATATTGTTAGATTCAACTTATACATATAAAATATACATATAATTTCTCAAAAATATATATAATATATGAGTCATGTTGAAATAATAAATCTGGAAATAAATGACCTTATATTAAATTTGTCCACAAATTAAATATATATTTCAAATTTTTTCACTAATTAAATATATATTTCAACTACATAAATCAAAATTCAACAATGAAATTAAATACAGAAACAATTTCAAAGTTTTCCACTAATTAAATATATATTTCAACTAATCCAATTGCATGAATCAAAATCCAACAATGAAATTAAATCTCAAAACAATGTCAAACCTAAAGTGAGAGCACACAAAGTAATATGAGGTTAATTCTATGATAATAAGTTAAAGTCAAAAGTTACAAGCCAAATTAACCTAATAAGTCTAGATTTTAGAATGTTAATAAAAAAATTTAAAAGAGCGAATAATCAATAGCAATAATAAAGACATTGTATTTCCAATAATGATCATATTATTATAGACATATTAAATTGTCATTAAAAAAAAATTATATAACATAAATGATTTCAAAATGTACAAATGTTAAGTATATCCAATTTATTTTAAATGTGATTTTAAAAGAACATGTGGACTGAACCATAATGGCTATGACATATAAAGGATAAAAATAAGTTAGAAAGTAAACAAAACATATAAGGAAAAAAATGAAAAACAACTAAAAAGGTTGGTTTAAAAAGGATGTTATGTCATTTTACATGGTTTTTATTTTTGTTGTGTTTTTTCCTAGTAATTTGGCATGAGTTCAAAAGGGTTATGTGAAGCCACTCTTAAAAATACTCTAGTTTAATAAATATATTTAGATGTTATTTTAAGGTAAAAGAAACCGATACATTGTAGTGTGATTCCTCTTTACGTGTTTCTTGAGTGGTCTTGATCCGAATGATTTTATGCAAAGTGTTTGCAAATATAGATAAATGAAATTTCTCTCTTAAATTTATTCACCTTTTGATATATCCATAAGATATATTTTATAAACAGTTAGCTAAACATAAATCTAAAAGTGTATTACTAAGGTATATAAGTTTGTACACTAGTGGCAAAACAATGAAAAACATTACGACTAAGGCTAAATGTTTCCCTTTTCATTACAGAGCAAGCTTGTTTATTGTGGAGCTTGTGACATACCCTCAATTCCAAACGGGTTTTACAATATTAACCCATGATTTAAGTAGACATAAAGAAACTTATAGATCTTGTTTGGCTTTCGAATGAGGGTTCTCAATACCTGGGTTCTTCTCATAAGACAAGTTCATAAATTCATTGTAATGTATTGCTCAATTTTTGTTGATCTTAAATATTGGCTTTCGGTTGGGCTAAGATCATTGTATCTTTATGTTTTTTCTCTTCTTAACTTTATCCAAATTTTCCTACAGCTAAGTTTTAACATAATTGGTTATGTATTATTAAAGATACATTAGGTTATAGACTCCCCTTTTCATTTGTAATCTTCATTTTGGATCTTATTAAGTAAATTTTATTCTGTGGTAAACCTTAATATTGAACCAGGTTAAATATGAAACCATGTATTTGGGGATAAAAAGTTATGATGTCTTGGTGGATTTTTTTTTTAGAAATTTTAAAGATTTTACTACAAGTTCGTAAAGTTTATTTTGGTTATTTTTTTTATAGTATTGAAGTGCATAGGATGGGTTTTCAGTCACTCGTGAGTGAAAATCTAGAAGGAAAGATCTTTATGTTATGTAGAGCAGTTTATATGAACTTTAGAATATGTAGAATCTTGTAAGATCTAAAGAAGATTAGAGATCATAATAAGTTCATCCTTACATAATGTTTTGAGGGTGGTAGAAAATCATTCTTACACTTTCTTATCCATGGTAATTTGTCTCCACTGGCATTTATGCTACAAATGCTCTATAGCTCCTTTGTAAGTAGATGTACCAACCCAAAACCATAGGTCATTTATAGAGGTAGCATGCACCTAGAAAATATATGACATGGAATGGAGTCACAACAACATTAATTTAAACATATGGCATCTAGTGAATTGCCCCACCCTTTTTCCATACTTTCTATTATGTCAATCACTCAACATTTGAATCCAAGTAATGGTTAGCCTTTTGATCCTTTATACCTAAAGGAAAGAATGATGAATGGCTAACCCTCTCTCAATATCATGATGGATGGAATATGAGCTCACTCTATTTACATCATTATGGAGGGGTGGATGGAATTAGGGTTCTCTTTCTTGTCACCTACTTCTATTTGCTTAGTGTCCAATGCCCTATCTCAATCCCACTCCCATATTTAAATTGACAAATGAATATACAAATTTACTACATCATTAGATCATAACAAGCCATAAAAAGCCATGGATTATCCATCCTATGCTTACAATCGGATGATTAATATTACTAGCATACCATCAAAACAAGGAAAAGGGAATGTGCAAGTGATTAGTGGTTACATTGATCAAAGATAGGGGAAGTGTTTTTGCATGTGAGTAATGTATTTTATATTATACTTAATCTAGATTTATATTAGTATTGATACTATTAATTTTTGTGTGATGATATTATAACGTTTTTATAGTAATAATATTATATAATTGTTATTATATTTTCATCATAATAGTATAATTATTTTCATATATATATGGTATTGAGAACTTGGTCACGCTCATACTCTTGTGATATAAGGTTGATTCTAACCACTACCACTATAACCTCTAGGTGAAACCATGCGCGCCCCCAAGCAAAACCCATATGGTAAATCATAATGATTTGAACCTCAAACTTCACAAAGACTTCATATCATGATGATAACCAATTGAGCTACCCACCTTGGGGCCATAATAATGTTTTTATATTCATAATACTATATAATGTTGCTATTTAGTGATTGTATTATTATTATTATTATATAATATTCTATATTATGTAATTTTAAAGTTATTATAAAAATATATTTTAGTTATACAATCTTGTTATTTGGTTATTATAATAATAATTCTATATAACGATATTATAATAGTTATATTATTTAGCTATATAATAATACAACTATATATTGTTATAATGATGTTATTGCACTGATAGTAACAAGGTGCTTTATAGAGATGTCATCACCTAATGTTACATAACTTTAAAATTTAAACAAACAAAAAATAATAATAAAAAAAATTTTAAAAATTAAAAATAAATAAAAAATAAATAAATAAATAAATAAATCATTAAAGTAAATAAGTATAAAGCCCATGGGGAAAAACTCAGTTAGCTTATCCGGATTGGATCATTATATTGTTTGTCATACATCTTGATACTTTCAGAGTGGAAAAAGTGGAGGAATCAACTGTCAAGACCATTTTTAAAGGCGGGACCCAGTTTTGCAAATTGGGGTCTCAAACCTTCCACGAGTGTATTGAGGAATAAAATGATGTTTTTTCAAGGTAAAAAAATTACCTCTTTAGCATCACACCTTTTTTTTGTACTATACACATAAAGACCTTTCCAACAACACATCTTGAATCATGTCAATTAGAGCCCATATACGAAAGTTATGTCACTCAAAAGTTGACCATCCTATTTTCACTACCATAACTCAATAGGATGCCACATCAGCCCCCATTATTCATGAAAAAGGGGTTAGCCACACGATTATGATGTAGAAGGCTCTAGAAGAATTTATATTATAGCTCTGGTTAAGATTTGAGGTAGTCAAAACTAACCACTAGTAAGTTATCGGGTTGTGTTATAACCAGGCCACTGGGAGCTAAAAGGGTTCCATTCTTTCGAGTGAATTTGTTCCATAGTTGAGAAAAATAATTGAGAGGGATAGGAGATAAAGCACACAGAGAAGATTTGTGCATTTTATTATCCCACAAGCCACAGTTCATACTTCTTTGTACTCACACATATTTTCTATTCAGAGAGAGAGAGCATAGTGGCCTCAACTTTCAGCTAGGTTTTTCTCCCAAAAAGGGTTTACCATGTCATATATTATGCCAAATGTGTGTATGAGATTTTATTTCATTATTCTTTATTTTTTGCATAATTTAAATTTTCATGCATGCACTATTAATAGTATTCAACAAATCCATAAATCTAAAACGAAATAGTACTATAATAGTGTAGAATTTCATATTTTTAAATGATAATTTTATAAGATCTATTGTGATGAACTCTCCAATGGAATATCCATGATTATTTATGGATCATATTGGTATCATAGTGGATTTTTTAGGTATATTGTGGATATTTACAGGGTATCTAGACCGGCTCGGCCAAAAGTTATAAAACCCTAATCATGGTGTTAGAGTTGGTCTGGTCAGCGCTCTGTCAGAGATCAAAACTCTTTGTGCATTTCAGTTTTAGGTGTACTGCTCCACTCACTTAGTTGCATTTCGCTAGGGACATGCCATGATCTGACGGAGAAAGTCATGCTAATCATTTCCCCTCATGTCTGGCTCCTGCTGGCTCAGGTCTTTTGCCAATAACCACCAAAGTCCATGACAGTCAAGGTCTGGTCCTTTACAGGACAAAGTCATTTTCTATGTTTGGGTCTAGGAATTCATTAATTTGGTCTTTGAAACATGTCCAGTAAAGCCATGCAGGCCAGAGGGAGGCCCTTACACAGCTATGGTTCAGAGAGCTTCATCGTCACGTGGATAGACTTCGACTCTTATTCAAAACTCTGTTTTGAAGAAAAGTCAAACAAGGTCATTTATGACAAAATTTTCCAAAAAATCACCCGTTGAATTTTTCAGATGCAATCATGGTTTCCATGGCCAAATGCTCTGTCATACAGTCCCTACAAAGATGTGCCAAAAATTTCATCATTTGAGCCAAAATGTCAAAGGTAAAGTGAAAATCTGTGTGTTTTAAAGTCACTGAAAAAGTGCAAAACACAACATTAGAAAAGTGGGTTTTCAAGGAAGCAAAAATTAAACCCATCTCTTCCAAGGCTATATATACATGTTTTTACCCAAATCAAAGGCATTGTGCTATTACAAGACTTGGAGAAGACATTGTAAAGGTGTAAGTGTGAGATTGGAGTGTTTGAGTGAGTGGGAGCCAGTTTTAGAGGGCATGGCGCACATACCCAGGAGCGCGGTGCACTCACCAGGCGCGGCGCACACGCAACCATCCCGCAGTTGAAAATTTACACAGGCACGGCACACATGCAACCAGCCCGCAGTTGAAAATTTACACACGCGTGGCACACACAGACCAGGGGCCGAGAAACATTGCCAAACCACTCCAAATTTTGGTGAAGGCTATCAAATCGAGAGGTAAGCCTTACGACATCACCTATTCATCAAATTTTATCAATGATATGGTGTTTGTGGAGATGTTTGAATGTCACCAAAATGCATAAGGTCAACCATAAGAAATCACCAAGAAAATGATGGCTAGGGTTGCTAAAATGTGTTGTTAGTGCCAAGGTTTCACTCCACTCACCTTTTCTCCTCACCTATCATTTTTCCCATCTCCCCTTGATCATTTTTCCTAAAACCCCGCCCTAAATCACTACCAAACCCTCTCCCTATTCCTCCACTATTTGGTCAACTCAAAATCACCATAAGGCCAGCTCATTGTGCAAGCAAGGCCATGGAAGAAAGGTACATGGTCGAAAGAGTTGAAGATTCAAAGGATAGGAGCAATTTAGGGTGATTTCAGAGCGCATGGCACACACACAAAGGAGCACGGCGCACTCATTAGCCGTGGTGCACATAGAGCCCGTTCACTGTGTAAATCTGCCACTGGCGCGGCGCACTGGGAATTGCGCGTGGCGCACAGGGATATAAAGCCTAGAAACCAATTAATTCGCCCAAAAATTTTGTGGATGCTCATCAAATTTGAAAGGTAGGCAACCTACCTCCACTCTTGCATCAAAATTGAGAGGAATAGCATGGTTTTAGGAGTATAAATAAAATGCAAAAAAAATTTACAAAGCAAACAAAAGAAGACACAAAGAAACCATGATCCTAGGGTTTGTGCTACAGTAACAGTGCTGCCAAGGTGTTTCAAACCCTACCCCATCAAAACTATACCCAAACTACTCCCAAGTCCCTGACAAATCTCTCCCTTTAACCCCTATTCCCATTACATCATTCCCTTCCTAATATTCCCTGTTTTATTGTCCCCTTGGTGGTAGATTGACAGAGCAACTACCAGCTTCATTGGAATCAAAGGGCAGCATAAAACTCAAGGTAAAAACAATAGTAATGGCATCTGAAGTTTCATCAGAATATGAGGAGGAGACCCACAGTGATACAGCTTCAGGAGAAAGGGCCCACACGAAACATCACTAGAGTGGAAGACATCTTAGAGATGAGCCAAACACCCTCACCGAGTTGCAAGCATGCCCTCTTGCTATGTCTTGTTTCCAGCACTTAGCATGTTTTGAATTTTGTCAAAGGGTGGCAGATGTCAGAGTTCATCATGAGTTGGCCCGTCTTTTTGCACTTCACCTACATGGAGGACAGTCTATCTTGGTTGGGGTCACTTTCACATTGACACCTGAAACTATATTAGTGGCAACAGGCATACCAAACATTGGAGAGCAGTGGCATAAGAAGAAGAAGGTAGAGAGGCATCATTATGAGCCTTACATCAAAGACAGTTGTTTGAGCCACCTTACGAGAGTTTTTCCATTCAGATTTTTGAAAGATGAGTATGCCCCGCTCATGAAATTGATCATGAAGTAATTCAGTTGCGAGGGGAGGTTTTCTCGCCTTTATGCCTATCACATCAGGTTTCTCATGCACTTTACCTGGGTGCGGATGATGAACCTCCCATTTTTCATCTGCAGGAACATACAGAGGATGAGAAATTTCATGCAGCACAAGACCCCTCCACAGCATCTCAACAGTGTTTAACACTTGGCCCTTATCCGGATTTTGGTGGACCATCATTTGGGATTGCAGGGTATTGCTTGGGAGGACTTCATCTCCCGTGACTTCTTCAACGCTCCACAAGTGGTTTCAGAGGTAGAGCATGAGATAGGGGGCCCATCTCATCAGTATGAGTGACATGAGACTGCTACTATGCCAGTATACATCACCTATCAGAAAGGCAGTAGACCCTTATTTGCAGCAACAAAGCAAGTGTTATCTCCACCTGGGGTGGAAGGGGCCTCGCTTTCGACATGAACGTCACAGGAGAAAGGTAAGGGTAAGGAGCCAGTGCAGGAGGAAGGGCCATCAAGTGAGCGAGAGACCAAGTTTGTTCTCCTCCAGTATGATGAGACAGATGCAGAACCAACGAATGTGGAGCTTACAGAGATCATCCAGGAGCAGCAGTCAGTGATTGAGTCCTTATCCCTTGACTTGGAGAGGGCCAAGTGGAACATGAAGTACCTGGGACAGAGAAACAAGCAGCTAGAGGACCAATAGATGATCATGGAGCTGCAAAACATTCGCGAGCATCGCCAAGCTTCTCAAAGAAGAAGGGTTGCGCTCACATCTTTGGAGCAAGCAATCAATGAGGGTCGATATGCCAACCTTGAGAGGGTCAACATGCATTTGGAGAGGCTATTGGACAAAGTCGACCAGGACCTTGCTCTATTGAGACATATGGCTTTCCGTTACAGGGTGCGAAACATGAGTGCACAGGCCCGGATAAGGAACTTGAAGGCAAAATTGAGGAAAGCAACAAGAAGAGAAAAAGGGGAAAAAGAGCAAGATTGGCTTCGAATCTTGGTTGAGGCTTCCTTGGGCCATCATAACACCCCATAGAGATCCTCCAGCCCAAATTTCAAAAAAAATTGGGAAATTTTAGTCACTTGGTAATTTTTTGGGTAAAAAATAGGGATTTTCTCCCTGTGCGTCGCGCCACTGGCGCAACGCTAGAATTCTAGGGCTCCAAATGAGGATGGCTTGCAGTTTTGGGTTCAGCATGGCAAATTACGACTATTGGTGTCCAGGAAAGATATTTGGGCAAGATCTAGGTCTCCTAAAGGTAAAAAAACACCCAAAAATGGCCTCTCTGCCACTTTTTTGACACACAGAAAGCAGTCTTGGGAAAATGGAGATTTGGAGGGGCAAATGAGCACCAAAATTGAAAATTATAGTTGGGTTAGAAATTAGACAAGACAGGCTTTCCAGCAAGCCCACTTGGGCACATTTTGGACACCTGAAAGTGCCCCAAAACAAGCCCCAAAGTAGCGCGACTCACAGAAAAAATGGCGCGGCGCACAGAGGAAAAAATTGCCAATTTGGTTCCGTTTCACGAAATTTCGGTTCGCGACTTCTCCAAGTGGGCCCGCTCATCTACACTGCATTTTTTTCGCACCAAAGACAGCATTTAAAGAGTTTTTTCTCCAGATTGGCTTCTATCCAAGTGGCGAAGGAAGGAAAACGGTCATCCCAAAGCCAAATGTCATGTTTGTAGCGCTGCACATGTAGCTGATGGTTGGCTCTCCATCTCCATTTTGTAACGATTCGAGTAAATCCCCAACCCTTGGGCATTCTATCTCTTCCTCACACATTCTATATATTGTATGCAAGTTATTTGCAAAGGCTTGGTTGGCTTGTAACTTCTGGGAGACTGTGGGAAAGAAACTTTGTTTCTTCACTGTGTATTTTTGACAGAGAATTAATGAAAGGCAGCGGCTCTGTTTCATGAGATTCTTGTGGTTGTGAGTGTAGAAAATGTGTTTCTTATGTTTTCATATGTATTTCTTTATGTTTCATAATCCAATTCATGTTCATTTCCGGTGAAATTTTCTGAGTGAGATTAGGTAGAATTCAATTTTATTGCTCTGCCTGTGGGAAAATTTCATGTTCAGTGTTATCCTTCTGTTGAAAAGGATTCATGTCACTATGCCCTTTTCACTTTCTTTAGCAATCTATTCATGCAGCGGTACCTCAAACTAAATTGTTACATTTTCCGCCTACCTTGCCTCACGGAATAATCTGTGCCTTTGTATTAAATTCTTTGTTCTTTGCTGAGCGTCGGTCCCATAACTTCCCAGAAGCTTGGTCATTCATGAAAATTGTTTCCAGAATCCCTATTCACTTACTACCCTAAGGTAAATATTTCATTGTAATTCATCTCAGACCGTTTTCGATTATCTATCCACTGAGCATGACTCGGAGAGAGCCCTCTCCTGCTCTAGTAGGGCTAGCTACCAGACTGAGCGTGGTTTGTGGTTACCCTAATTTTTGCCTTCCTTCAGCCTAAGGCAGATTTAGGTGCTAACATAGTGGTGATCATACTGGGGACAAACTAAAATCAAATCCCCTAGTTTCATAATAATTCTAAGCTTCTGAATGATGAGATTAGGATTGGAAAGGCTGAGTAAGTTGGTTGTGTCCTGTGATTTTTCTCAATAGCACGCTGGCTTCGAGACGATATACCAGAAAAAATCTAGACCTGGATCCTCCTCATATTTACGAAAACCCCAATTTGATCCCAAGACTCCTTCGTTAAGAAAGCAACATAACTCCCGCTTTCAAATCCCATTCATGTCCTGACATTTTTGAAGTATCTTGAAGAGCTTGAGTTTGACGAACGGTTTGAGATATCATTGTTTGAGTCTAAATCCGAAAGGGTTGTTGATTATACTGTCCCCAATCTGAAATTTCTTGTAGACGTCGAAATAGAAAGAGCTAATAGGTTAATTGATAATTACATTGCAACACAGCCCCAAACTCCAATTGCAAGACCCTTGAAAATTGTGCACACTCCTCCAACACCTCCAAGGCCAAATCCACCGAGAATGATGGTTGCCCGTTTCGCACCCCTTGTTCTACCCCAAGTTCTAGATGATATGCCAACGGATTATCAAAGTAAAATCCCATTTTTTGATGGCACTCCTAACAGCATTACTGCTCAGCAACATGTAGACAAAATGGCAGACTTCTATGAACTTCAAGAGATCGATGCGGAGAACGTGGAAATGAGGCTCTTTGTACAGACATTTGCAGGTGATGTGAGGAAATGGTTCAGAGGTTTGACAGCAGCAAGTATCACTACCTTGGCTGAACTACAAAGACAATTTTTGAACTGGTGGGAAGTGAAAAGAATCCCCTTCAAATTCTGGCCGAATATGAACAAATCAAACGGAACGCTGGTGAGTCAGTCCAAGACTATTGTGTTAGATTTAATGCAGTCTATAACGAAATTCTAGATCATCTAAAACCACCTGTGGGACTAGCAATGATGAAGTTTCCAGATGGTTTTGATGCTGACATGGCGTACCAATTAAGAGAGAGAGAACCGGCCACAATGGAAGACATGCAGAAAATTGCGATCAGTGTTGAAGCAAATCTGCTGTCCAAAAGAGCTAGAGCAAAAGCAGAGAAGAAAACCACTGTGAAAGAAGAATCTTCTTCAATGGATCAACTTCTCAAAAAGGTAGAGCAGATGCTTGAAAGGGTAAAACTTGACAAGCCAGAGCCACAAGTTAGGAATCCTAACTTTCGTGGCCAGCAGCAGCCACAATATAGAATATGTTGAAAAGTGTGCAACAAGGAATGTTTGTTGAGAGTGCAACAAGATGATGGAGCTTAGTGAAAAGAGTTGCCTTCACTAAGTGGGCCCACAGGCTATTTTTGGCGCAAGTCTATTTTTAGACTATGTCTATTTTTAGACATATGGATCATGTCTATGGATTGCAGGTTGATGTTTATGGATGATTGGTCAAGTTGGGAAAAATAGATGGACTTCTATTTTTTATCAAAGTGTGAGTGATCACAATGTGAGTGATCAAAGTCTATTTTTAGACTGGCTGTCAAAAATAGAAAAGTCAAATATTATTGTCTCATAATAATATTTGGACTATAAACTTGATCTTATTCTCTTGGAGCACTTCAGTTTGAGCTACAGAGGTGGCACATGCAGCTGTCAGAAGGAAATACGCTTTTCTTATGAGTCAGTTGAGTTGTTACATGCATGACTTCAGTTAGAACTCAATCAGTTGAGTTTGGTGCAGTTGATTGTGGAGTTAATGGAGTTGTGTTCAGTTTGACTTAGTTAAACTAGTTGTAATTAGTCTAACTGCAAATAGACTAATGATGAGTTGTTAAACTAATTATTAACTCATGATGCAACTAATGAATACATCAGTTAACTCAGTTGCATGTCAGTGCATGTTCAGTTCAGCAGGGACAGGTGATAGAGAATTAGATTGCTATCAGTTGTGACTATAGTTGTGCACTAGATCTTGCACAATCAAGGGATTGAGTATGCCAATGAGTTTGCTCACGTATTTGCCCAGTATTGTAGCCTTTTCTCACGTCCAACAAAGTGTGAGTGATTATTTTGAGGTGAAATATGAGTTTGGGAAGCCATTCTCATCAGTTCTTGAGCAGGTATTGAGCAGTGGAGGCAAGCAAGCAGTGGAATAGATTTGGAGATCAAATCTGAGCTGTATTGTGTGTAACAGGTGGAGCTGGTACTGGATTGCTTGTGATAAGCATTGTACTTTGTAATGTTACATGATTCAATCAATATAATATACAGATAGTGTGGGGTTTTTAGCGAGATGCTTTCCCCGAGATACATACTGTGTTAATGAGTTTGATTGATGCTTCTATGTGTGCCTGTGAATGTTTCTGCTTCTGTAAATTGATGATCAACGTAGAGGATATTATGTATTATACATTTTCCGCTTATAATTGTATGATCAGGATAACCTCTGTGAATATGTGTTAAATTATTCAAAATTTCTACATGGTATCAGAGCAAGATGATTTGTAGAAAATTTTCTACATGGTATCAGAGTTGCTTGATTTGTAGAAGAGATTTTTACAGGATATCAAGCGAGGATTGATCATCAGATCTACTATTCAGAAAGTGTTTACAATTTATTTCTTCAGGCAGAGTCTGTAATCAGGGCAGGTAGCCTCTGGATTCATCCTTCTTTTGGAAGGTGAGATATCCGGTGAATGCCCATATAGTCGATCTCTGTACAAGAAATACTTTGTTCTCACGAATTTTAGATCGGAAGCGGTTGAGTTTTTGTGCTGGTGGAATTCGAATTTAATTCCAAAGCAAGAGCGAAACTCAGAAACATTCAGTGTGAGAATGGAGACAGTATGCCCAGGTATCTCACAAAGTTCACCCAATGCCGGGATGAGCTGGGAAGTGTGGGGGTGACTGTCGGATGAGGATGGTGAGTCTAGCACTCCTTGACCTTCCTAAGAGTTGGCATAGCTACCAGGACTCGGTGAATGGAAGGGAGAAACTGCCAGGATGGGAGAGACTTTGGTCGGATCTTGTGCAGGAGGAGATTAGACGGAGCACCAGAGATGGTTCTTCATCCATGCAGGATGAGGAGAACTGTGCCTTAGCGAGTAAGGCGAAGAAGGGGAAGGGGAAGGTTTCTCTTTCCGAATCCAATTCTTCCAATGATGGGAAGAAGGTTGACAAGGCGAAGGTGAGATGCTTTCGTTGTCATGAGTTGGGTCATTATGCTACTAATTGCCCAAAGAAGAAGTCCAAGAAGGGATCCGGGGAAGGATCTGAAGGTGAGGCACTTGCTTCGCAGTTTGAGTTGGATTTCACACTCTTCGCATGCATGGTTTCATCCATGATGGGAAGTGGTTGGTTTCTTGACAGTGGAGCTTCTTTCCACATGACCAGTGACAAAAGTTTGTTCAGTACTTTGGAGGAGAAAGATCTCCAGATACTCATAGGGATGGGTAATGATGAGAAGTATAGTGTCTCAGGTGAAGGCACGGTTATTTTTCAGAGGGAGCATGGAGCTCGCCTTACCTTGACCGATGTCAAGTATGTACCAGGACTGAAGAGAAACTTGGTGTCGATCGCGATGTTGGAAGACAGAGGCTATGATATAGTCTTCAGTAAGGGAAATGTTTTCCTTAGACGCATCATCACTAGACAGGTGAAGCAGATTGGTTCACGGGTCAAGAACCTGTATGCTCTTGAGGTTCAAGATGCATGCAAAGCCTTGAGAAGCGAGGCAACTGATGGAGACTTGGTGGTTGAGAGGGAGCGTATATTACCTCTCAACATGCAGAGCCAGAAGAAGTCTCAGACGATTGTGGAGGAGCCACGATTGGTGCAGCAGCTTCAGGAGGTTGTGGAGGAGCCACAACAGGGGAAGCTGAGAGGAGATTGGGTAGAGACATCTACTCATGCAGAGACCTCCAGTAGGGGGAAACTTCGAGCCAGGTGGGCCTAGGGATCGCATGCAGCCATACCTCCAGGTAGGAGGTGGGGTGATGTGGATTGATTGTCCCAAGGAGGAGGGGCAAGATCCTTGAGGTACCCAACCTCTTGGATGAGACCTTGCTACGGGAGCCCCAATGTGTAGTAGCAGGAACTGACTGATTGGGTAGAGACAGATGCGGATGGAGCGACAGAGAGAGCAACAGTGCAGGGAATCCCAGGACAGCGCATAGCTAGCAGGCTGCAGCAATGCGAGAGGCACAAGTGTTTTGCAGAGTGCTAGATGGCATAGAGAGGTGTGCAATGGTGCGAGATGCATGGAGATGTTGCAGTAGCGCAGATGTCAGAGAGGGAGCACTTGTCAGCAGCAGGTAGAGCTTCAACATCAGAGGATGTTTCTAGCCCAACAGGGAGGTCAGTTGGGAGGTGCAGTGTGGATGCAATGCTGGGAGATAGAACCAGCAGCAACACGGATGCAGTCAGAGATCAAAGTGACAGAGGCTAGAGCAGTCAGATACTGAAGAGCACAGAGATGCAGAGTTTCAATTGACAGAGGCAATAACAGTCAGAGACTTTGATGACAGAGCAAGTGGACCGGCCAGATGTGTTGCATGGAGAACATTCCAGAGTTACAGGATCGAGTTTGAGAGGAAGCCTTTCTTGTTGAGAGGGAGTGTTGAAAAGTGTGCAACAAGAAATGCTTGTTGAGAGTGCAACAAGATGATGGAGCTTAGTGAAAAGAGTCGCCTTCACTAAGTGGGCTCGCAGGCTATTTTTGGCGCAAGTCTATTTTTAGACTATGTCTATTTTTAGACATATGGATCATGTCTATGGATTGCAGGTTGTTGTTTATGGATGATTAGTCAAGTTGGGAAAAATAGATGGACTTCTATTTTTGATCAAAGTGTGAGTGATCACAGTGTGAGTGATCAAAGTCTATTTTTAGACTGGCTGTCAAAAATAGAAAAGTCAAATATTATTGTCTCATAATAATATTTGGACTATAAACTTGATCTTATTCTCTTGGAGCACTTCAGGTTGAGCTACAGAGGTCATGCAGCTTTCAGAAGGAAATACGCTTTTCTTATGATTCAGTTGAGTTGTTACATGCATGACTTCAGTTAGAACTCAATCAGTTGAGTTTGATGGAGTTGATTGTGGAGTTGATGGAGTTGTGTTCAATTTGACTTAGTTAAACTAGTTGTAATTAGTCTAACTGCAAATAGACTAATGATGAGTTGTTAAACTAATTATTAACTCATGATGCAACTAATGAATACATCAGTTAACTCAGTTGCATGTCAGTGCATGTTCAGTTCAACAGGGACAGGTGGTAGAGAATCAAATTGCTATCAGTTGTGACTATAGTTGTGCACCAGATCTTTCACAATCAAGGGATTGAGTATGCCAATGAGTTTGCTCATGTATTTTCCCAGTATTGTAGCCTTTTCTCACGTCCAACAAAGTGTGAGTGATTATTTTGAGGTGAAATATGAGTTTGGGAAGCCATTCTCATCAGTTCTTGAGCAGGTATTGAGCAGTGGAGGCAGGCAAGCAGTGGAATAGATTTGGAGATCAAATTTGAGCTGTATTGTGTGTAACAGGTGGAGCTAGTACTGGATTGCTTGTGATAAGCATTGTAATTTGTAATGTTACATGATTCAATCAATATAATATACAGATAGTGTGGGGTTTTTAGTGAGATGCTTTCCCCGGGATACATACTGTGTTAATGAGTTTGATTGATGCTTCTATGTGTGCCTGTGAATGTTTCTTCTTCTATAAATTGATGATCAACGTAGAGGAGATTATGTATTATACATGTTCCGCTTATAATTGTATGATCAGGATAATGTTTGTGAATATGTGTTAAATTATTCAAAATTTCTACAGAGTAAGACAGAGAGATCAACGAAATCAAGAGCAGATAGCATAACAGTCGGTACAAACACCTTTGCAGCAGAATTTTGTGCATGGACCGGAGTCAGATGAGGACATGAATGTAATAGGCGAAGAAAACCACCTCTTTACTCCAAATGAGATGCCTACTTATATTACCAAAGAGGAAGAATGTGCAGTGAATTCAGCTGCACACCACGACATTGATTTTATTCTAGCTGGCGACACTGTGTTGGAAGAAGAATCAGAAGAATATCAAAGGGGATATATGAATGCTTTGTCCGCACAACAACAGCGATATTCACTTAGAAACGGAGATGTGCCAGCCAAACCAATTTAGAAAAAGAAGGAGGTTGAAACAACACAAAATGATTCATCAGCTACACAAAGAAAAGGAAAGGAGGTGATTGGTCCGGAGGGTAGCAAATCAAAATCAGCATAATAATCACAGCAACAAGACACATCAAAAGAAAAGGAAAGGAAAGAGATCCCATTCAAAGAGGTAGAAAAGACTCCCGCTTTTAGCTTAGAGAATGAGATTTCTAAGTTAAAGGTATCCATCCCCTTGACTGAAATAATGAAGAACAGCAGTTATAGAGGACAGATTTCTAAAATGTTGAATTTGGACCCAATGTCCGACATGGTAAATGTAGAAGATGATCAGCCTGAAATGATTTTTGGACAAGCATCGAATGGTGAGTCTCCTGATAACGATGTGCCACCCTTCTATATCAGTTTACGATTGCATGATTTTGTGTTACACAATGCCATGTTCGATTCTGGAGCTTCTCACAATCTCATGCCCAAGGCTATCATGGATAAGCTTGGTCTGGACATCACCCGGCAATATCATGATCTCTATTCATTCTATTCCAGCAGAGTAAGATGTATAGGACTCATCAAAGACTTGGTTGTGAGTTTGGATCAGCTTCCTATGAAAAATGTTTTGATGGATGTGGTGGTAGCAGATATTCCTCCAAGGTTTGGCATGCTTCTTTCCAGGTCTTGGGTAGTGAAATTGAAAGGGACACTGCAGCTGGATTTCTCCTATGCAACAATCCCGATGTTTGGAAAAATGAGGAAGTTATATCGGGAACAGAAAATGAAATATATGATCACCAGTAAGGAGAAACCTATAAATCATCCTATTAACTATGTACATACAGATTTAGAGTCTTTTGTTTTGTTTTCAGATAGTTTAAATGATATAGATAGTCAGATAGTAGAAGCAGATTACATTCCAGAAATAACAGAAAATTTCAGAGAAATTTTGAAGAAAGAAAGACAAGAGAAGCAGGAAAATGTTGGGAAATCAGCTGAAAGTAATGGACAACAAGCAGAAAAGGCACGGCAAGCAGATTTCCAGCACTTACAAGAGGAGGAAGAAGGCTTGTGGACCATAGATTTCGATGGATTAGTAGGAAATGATGGCGCTGGAATTGGAATTTAGGTATGCAGTCCTTTCTCCACCCCAAAAAAAGTGTCTAGCAGTGTGAGGGTTTGCTCTTACAAGATGGCCTTTGAGTGTTCAAACAATGAAGCTGAGTATAAAGCTCTGATTGCTGGCCTGAAGATTCTTAGAAAGCTGAATGCAAAAAGGATATCGGTATATGGCGACTCTGAATTGGTAATAAAACAGGTCAGAGGTGAGTATCAAGCAAAACATCCTACGATGCAGGCCTATCGTAATGCAGTTTCATACATCTTGAAGTTATTTTCAGAATACACCTTGACATGTGTGCCTCGTATACAAAATAGTATTGTTGATGCTCTTGCCAAGGGAGCAAGCAGTTTGAAGATCCCCATGAACTCCAGCAATAAATTTGAAATCCATGTCAAGCATCGTCCAACCATTCTAGAAAACTAGCGATATTGGCAAGTGTTTCAAGATGATGAGGAGATTAAGGATTTCCTGCTAAACAAAGGCAAGTTCAAAGAAACCTCAATTGATGTAGAAAACGATGAGGGCAAAGGAAATGGTACAGATGAAGTGCAGATCAATAAAATGGACGTATTGCAACTGAAGAATAACATCATTCCTAAAGGCTTGATACCTATAGAGGAACTTTTTGATCAAGATGATGTAGCCCGCAAGCCAACATTGTAGCCAACATTGCAGCCAACAGAGAAGGGTGTAGAAGAAGTCAACATCGATATAGCTGCCAATCCAAAGGTTGTAAAATTTTCCAAAGCATTACCGCCAAAGATCAAGGACAAATACATCAGTTTGATGGCTTCATTTGCTGATGTGTTTGCTTGGGACTATTTTGATTTAAAGACCTATGATACCAATGTTATTCAACACACAATACCCATCAAGCTCAATCAAAAACCATTTAGACAGAAGCTGAGAAGGATAAATCCAAATTTGTTGCCATCTATCGAAAAGGAGGTAAACAGGTTGTACAAGTTAGGTATCATTGTGCCCATCAGATTTTGAGATTGGATATCTAACTTAGTGCCTGTATGCAAGAAGACCGGTGAGATCCGCCTATGCATTGATTTCAGAAATCTAAATAAAGTCTCATTTAAGGACAACTACCCACTGCCCAAGATGGACCATATACTTCAGTGAGTAGTGGGGGCATCTTGTATGTCACTGCTTGATGGTTATTCTGGATATAACCAAATTTTTGTCCATGAAGATGATAGAGACAAGACAGCGTTCACCACTCCATGGGGAACCTTTCACTACACCAAAATTCCCTTCGGTTTAAAGAATGCAGGTGCCACATTTCAGCGGGAAATGGACTTGGCTTTTGCAAATGAGAAAGATGTGTTTTTGGTGGTGAACCTGGATGATTTGACGATATTCTCCAAATCTGATGAAGAGCACATGCATCACCTAAAAATTGTTTTTCAAAAGTGCAGGAAATATGGTCTATCGCTGAATCCTAAGAAGAGCTTGTTAGCCATAGAGGAAGGAAAATTACTTGGGCACATCATTTCAAAGGATGGCATTCGTATAGACCCAACACGTGTGCAAGCAATTCAGCAAATCGATCTGCCTAGGAACAAAAAAGAGATACAATCATTCAATGGTAAGATGAATTTTCTGCGTCGCTTTGTGCCTAATCTTGCAGAACACTTAAGAGAAATGACCAACATGCTTAAGAAGGACATCCAGGTGAAATGGACAGAGGAGGCTATAAAATCTTTCAACTTGGTCAAATTGGCCCTTTCTTCAGCTCCAGTTCTAGTCAGCCCGGACTACACTCAGGATTTCATATTGTTTTCATTTGCTTATGAGCACACTATGGCAGCGGTATTATTGCAGAAGAGAGATGATCATGAAAGACCCATTGCATTCTTCAGTAGGGCTATAAGGGATGCATCTTTAAAGTACAACATCATTGAGAAGCAAGCCTTGGCATTGTTGAAGGCATTAAAGGATTTCCGGGTATATGTCCTGCATTCTCACATTCTGGCCTATGTTCCTAACACTGCTGTAAAAGATATTTTAGTGCAGACTGATCCGGAAGGAAGAAGAGGCAAATGGATTGCAGCCTTGCTGGAATATGATGTGGAAATAAAGCCCACAAAGCTGGTCAAAGGACAGGGGTTGGCGAAGCTAATGGCCGAATCAAACTTGCATGCTTGGACATAAATCTGATCGCTGCCATGTTCGATGAGAATGAGGAAATATCATCTGTTTAGGTATCCGAAATGTTTGCTTTATCCCCATGGTATTCAGATATAATATATGTGCTGAAAAATCTGTCACCACCGCCCGACATGACTAGAAACAAAGCGAGAACACTCAAATTGAAGCTGCCAAGTTTTGTATTTTGAATTCTGCATTGTATTGGAAAGATCCCAGTGGCATTTTGTTAAATTGTTTGGTGGAAGAAGAGGCAAAGAAAGTCATGGAGGATTTCCATGGAGGAGAGTGTGGTGGTCACCTTTTTTGGAAGTCAACAGCGAACAAAATTTTGAGAGCAGGGTACTACTACCCTACTTTGTTTGCTGATGTGTATAAGATGGTCAAGCGCTGTCATAAATGTCAGATTTTCAAAGGAAAATAAAAATTACAGCCTTTGCCACTTAAGCCTATTGAGGTGAGCGCTCCCTTCCAGCAATGGGGGTTGGATTTCATTGGGGAAATTCATCCTGCCTCTTCTGGACAACATAGATGGATCCTTACAGCGACAGACTATTTCACAAAATGGATTGAGGCAGCTCCCACCAGACAAGCTACAGACACGGTAATCATTTCATTTCTCGGAAATAATATCTTGTCTCGCTTTGGTTATCCAAAAAAATTAATCACCGATAATGCAGCAGCTTTCAAATCAAAGAGGATGGTTGAATTTTGTCATAAATATCACATCATTTTGGGTCATTCAACTGCCTATCATCCGCAAGGCAACGGATTGGCAGAATCTTCGAATAAATCATTGGTCAACATCATCAAGAAGCTGCTGGAAATAAATAAAAAGAGCTGGAATAAGAGGTTGGTCCATGCGCTTTGGGCAGATCGGATCAGTCAGAAAAATTCCATTGGTATGTCACCGTTTGAGCTTGTTTACGGAGTTGATATAGTATTTCCCGCCTCTCTTGCTGCCCCGGTGGTCAGACTTCTTCAGGAGGCCGGCAGTGAAGAAGATCCCATGCAGAGAAGGTTGAATCAAATGGTCCACTTGCAGCAAACAAGAGAAGAGGTTTTCAAGAACACATCCAAGTTGCAGGAGAAGATAAAGAAAATCTATGACAGAAAAGCAAAGGCAGATAAATTTCAGTTGGATGATGTGGTGCTGAAGTGGGATGCAAGGAATGAAGAGAAAGGCAAGCACGGAAAGTTTGAAAATCTTTGGAAAGGTTCTTTCAAGATTGCAGCATATAGGGGTCAGAATTCCTTTCTTCTGAAGGAAATGGACGGGGAAGATTGCCCTGGAGGGCCGATCAATGGTCGGCTGCTCAAGCAGTACCACTGCTGATTTAGTAACATTGCTTCCATTGTCATTGTAAATACCATTTTTATTTCAGTTTGGTTTCAGTCTGTAAAGTTAGTTTTTGAGTTATTTCAATGTCAAGTTTGATTCAATTTCTTGGTCATTTGAGTTTCATAAATAAGTCAGAGTCTTGTGTTGTTTATCAAAATGATGACTCCATAGCCCAAAGGGAAAAAAGGCACTGTCTAGCTCCTCCAAAGATCTGTTGTTCTTGGCACCTCCAAGGAGCTACCATCCTCCATTGGAGCCAATGTTAGAGTCGGTCTGGTCAACCCTCCGTCAGAGATCAAAACTCTTTGTGCATTTCAATTTTAGGTGTCCCGCTCCATTCCCTCAACTGCATTTCGCTAGGGACATGCCATGATCTGGCGGAGAAAGTCATGCTAATCATTTCCCCTCATGTTTGGCTCCTGCTGGCTCAAGGATTTTGCCAATAATCATCAAAGTCCATGACAGTCAAGGTCTGGTCCTTTACAGGACAAAGTCATTTTCTATGTTTGGGTCTAGGAATTCATCAATTTGGTATTTGAAACATGTCGAGTAAAGCCATGCAGGCCAGATGGAGGCCCTTACACAACTATGGTTCAGAGAGCTTCATCGTCACGTGGATAGACTTCGACTCTTCTTCAAAACTCTGTTTTGAAGAAAAGTCAAACAAGGTCATTTATGACAAAATTTTCCAAAAAATCGCTAGTTGACTTTTTTAGATACATTCATGGTTTCCGTGGCCAAATGCTTTGTCATATAGTCCCTGCAAAGATGTGCCGAAAATTTCATCATTTGAGCCAAAATGTCAAAGGTAAAGTGAAAATCAGTGTGTTTTAAAGTGAGTGAAAAAGTGTAAAACAAAACATTAAAAAAGTGGGTTTTCAAGGATGCAAAAATAAACCCATCTCTTCCAACATTATATATACATGTTTTTACCCAAATCAAGGCATTGTGCTATTACAAGACTTGGAGAAGATATTGCAAAGGTGTAAGTGTGAGATTGGAGCGTTTGAGTGAGTGGGAGCCAGTTTAGAGGGCGCGGCGCACATACCCAGGAGCGAGGCGCACTCACCAGGCACGGTGCACATGCAGCCAGCCCGCAGTTGAATGTTTACACAGCGCGCGACGCACTGGGAATTGCACGCGGTGCACACAGACCAGGGGCCGAGAAATATTGCCAAACCACTCCAAATTTTGGTGAAGGCTATCAAATCAAGAGGTAAGCCTTACGACATCACCTATTCATCAAATTTTATCATTGATATGGTGTTTGTGGAGATGTTTGAATGTCACCAAAATGCATAAGGTCAACCATAAGAAATCACCATGAAAATGATGGCTAGGGTTGCTAAAATGTGTTGTTAGTGCCAAGGTTTCACTCCACTCACCTTTTCCCCTCACCTATCATTTTTCCCATCGACCCTTGATCATTTTTCCTAAATCCCTGCCCTAAATCACTACCAAACCCTCTCCCTATTCCTCTACTATTTGGTCAACTCAAAATCACCATAAGACCAGCTCATTGTGCAAGCAAGGTCGTGGAAGAAAGGTGCATGGTTGAAGAGTTGAAGAGTCAAATGATTAGGAGCAATTTAGGGTGATTTCAGAGTGTGCGTTGCACACACAAAGGAGCGCAGCGCACTCATTGAGCACGGCACACACAGAGCCCGTCCACTGTGTAAATTTGCCACTGGCGTGGCGCACTGGGCATTGCGCGCGGCACACAGGGATATAAAGCCCAGAAACCAATTAATTCGCCCAAAAATTTTGTGGATGCTCATCAAATTTGAAAGGTAGGCAACTTGCCTCCACTCTTGCATCAAAATTGAGAGGAATAACATGGTTTTAGGAGTATAAATCAAATGCAAAAAATTTTTACAAAGCAAACAAAAGAAGACACAAAGAAACCATGATCCTAGGGTTTGTGCTACAATAACAATGCTGCCAAGGTGTTTCAAACCCTACCCCATCAAAACTATACAAAAACTACTCCCAAGTCCCTAACAAATCTCTCCCTTTAACCCCTATTCCCATTACATCACTCCCTTCCTAATATTCCCTGTTTGATTGTCCCCTTGGTGGCAGATTGACAGAGCAACTACCAGCTTCATTGGAATCAAAGGGCAGCATAAAACTCAGGGTACAAATAGCAGTAATGGCATCTGAAGTTTCCTCAGAATATGAGGAGGAGACCCACAGTGATACAGCTTCAAGAGAAAGGGCCCACAGGAGACATCACTGGAGTGGCAGACATCTTAGAGATGAGCCAAGCACCCTCACCGAGTTGCAGGCATGCCCTCTTGCTATGTCTTGTTTCCAACACTTAGCATGTTTTGAATTTTGTCAAAGGGTGGTAGATGTTAGAGTTCATCATGAGTTGGCCCATCTTTTTGCACTTCACCTACATTGAGGACAGTCTATCTTGGTTGGGGTCACTTTCACATTGACACCCGAAACTATATCAATGGCAACAGGCATACCAAACATTGGAGAGTAGTGGCATAAGAAGAAGAAGGTAGAGAGGCATCATTATGAGCCTTACATCAAAGACAGCTGTTTGATCCACCTCACGAGAGTTTTTCCATTCAGATTTTTGAAAGATGAGTATGCCCCGCTCATGAAATTGAGCATGAAGTACTTCAGTTGCGAGGGGAGGTTTTCTCGCCTGTATGCCTATCACATCAGGTTTCTCATGTACTTTACCAGGGTGTGGATGATGAACCTCCCATTTTTCATATGTGGGATCATAGAGAGGATGAGAAATTTCATGCAGCACAAGACCCCTCGACAGCAGCTCAACTGTGTTTATCACTTTGCCCTTATCCGGATTTTGGTGGACCATCAGTTGGGATTGCAGGGTATTGCTTGGGAGGACTTCATCTCCCGTGACTTCTTCAGCACTCCACAGGTGGTTTCAGAGGTAGAGCATGAGATAGGGGGCCCATCTCATCAGTATGAGTGACATGAGACTGCTACTATGCCAGTATACATCACCTATCAGAAAGGCAGTAGACCCTTATTTGTAGCAGCAAAGCGAGTGTTATCTCCACCCGGGGTGGAAGGGGCCTCGCTTCCGACATCAGCATCACAGGAGCAGGGTAAGGGTAAGGAGCCAGTGTAGGAGGAAGGGCCATCAGGTGAGCGAGAGACCGAGTTTGTTCTCCTCCAGGATGATGAGACAGATGCAGAACCAACAAATGCGGAGCTTACAGAGATCATCCAGGAGCAGCAGTCAGTGATTGAGTCCTTATCCCTTGACTTGGAGAGGGCCAAGTGGAACATGAATAACCTAGAATAGAGAAACAAGCAGCTAGAGGACCAATAGACAATCATGGAGCTACAAAACATTCGTGAGCATCGCCAATCTGCTCAAAGAAGAAGGGTTGTGCTCACATATTTGGAGCAAGCAATCAATGAGGATCGGGAGGCCAACCTTGAGAGGTTCAACATGAATTTGGAGAGGTTGCTTAACAAATATGACCAAGACCTTTCTCTATTGAGACATATGGCTTTCCATTACAGGGTGCGAAACATGAGTGCACATGCCCGGATAAGGAACTTGAAGGCAAAATTGAGGAAAGCAACAAGAAGAGAAAAAAGGGAAAAAAATCAAGATCGGCTTTGAATCTTGGCTGAGGCTTCCTTGGCCCATCATAACACCCCATAGAGATCCTCCAGCCAGAATTTCAAGAAATTTGGGGAAATTTTAGTCACTTGGTAATTTTTTGGGTAAACAACATGGCTTTTCTCCCTGTGTGTCGCGCCACTGGCGCGACGCTAAAATTCTAGGGCTCCAAATGAGGAATGGCTTGTAGTTTTGGGTTCAACATGGAAAATTACGACTACTGGTGTCCAAGCAAGAGATTTGGGCAAGATCTGGGTCTCCTACAGGTCAAAAAACAGCCAAAAATGGCCTCTCTGCCACTTTTTTGACACATAGAAAGCAGTCTTGGGAAAATGGAGATTTGGAGGGGCAAATGAGCACCAAATTTGAAAATTCAAGTTGGGCTAGAAAGTAGACAGGACAATATTTCTAGCAAGCCCACTTGGGAACTTTTTGGACACCTAAAAGTGCCCCAAAATAGGCCCCAAAGTAGTGAGATGCACAGAAAATTGTGCGGCGCACAGAGGAAAAAATTGCCAATTTGCTTCTGTTTCGCGAAATTTAAGTTCGTGACTTCTCCAAGTGGGCTCGCTTATCTACACTTCGGTTTTTTGGCACGAAAGGTTGCATTTAAAGAGTTTTTGCTCCAAATTGGCTTCTATCCAAGTGGCAAAGGAAGGCAAACGATCACCCCAAAGCCAAATGTCATGTTTGTAGCGCTACACCTGTAGCTGATGGTTGGCTCTCCATCTCCATTTTGTAATGATTCGAGTAACTCCCCAACCCTTAGGCATTCTATCTCTTCCTCACACATTCTATATATTGTATGCAAGTTATTTGCAAAGGGTTGGTTGGCTTGTAACTTCTGGGAGACTGTGGGAAAGAAACTTTGTTTCTTCACTGTGTATTTTTTACAGAGAATTAATGAAAGGCAGCGGCTCTATTTCATGAGATTCTTGTGGTTGTGAGTGTAGCAAATGTGTTTCTTATGTTTTCATATGTATTTCGTTATGTTTCATAATCCAATTCATGTTCATTTCCGGTGAAATTTTCTGAGTGAGATTAGGTAGAATTCAATTTTATTGCTCTGCCTGTGGGAAAATTTCATGTTTAGTGTTATTCTTCTGTTGAAAAGGATTCATGTCACTATGCCCTTTTCACTTTCTTCAGCAATCTATTCATGCCGCGGTACCTCAAACTAAATTGTTACATTTTCCGCCTACCTTGCCTCACGGAATAATCTGTGCCTTTGTATTAAATTCTTTGTTCTTTGCTGAGCGCCGGTCCCATAACTTCCCAGAAGCTCAGTCATTCATGAAAATTGTTTCCAGAATCCCTATTTACTTACTAGCCTAAGGTAAATATTTCATTGTAAGTCATCTCAGACCGTTTTCGATTATCTATCCACTGAGCGTGACTGGGAGAGATCCCTCTCCTGCTCTGGTAGGGCTAGCTACCAGACTGAGCGTGGTTTGTGGTTACCCTAATTTTTGCCTTCCTTCAGCCTAAGGCAGATTTAGGTGCTAACACATGGTCGACGAATCTATGAATAACCTGTGTGATCCTGTATAAGAGAGGTTTTCATGGTTGGAACAACTAGTCACATATATAAAGTGTAATGTAAATATCCTCATGGTAGCCTTGAAAACCATATTGGGATATTCGGAGAAGATAGGGGTTCTAATACATAGGACAAAAGGGGGATCAACAGATAGAGAATAAATGAAGAACACGTTAGCATCAGGTTTGCACTATCAATTCAAGGCAATGTTATCAATCCATTTTTACAAGATCATAATTATGTAAAGGAGGTATTGTATTTTTGGTAAATTTGTTAGATAATCCTAGGAAAATATGTCATTAAACTTTGTTCACCTAACCCTAGCCTTATGCTAAATTTCTCGCAACATTTCAACATAGAGTGAAATTTCTGCTTGCGCTACGGAATATTTTCGTAACAGTCTCGAAAAATTTTAAAAAATAGTTTTCAACCCTCTAATCCCATTCTTTTGAGATCTCAAGTGTTCATTCATAAAATATTATCACTCCCCCTTCATGATGTGACAGTTGCTAGTGTTTTCATGCTCTATAGAGTCCTTAGAAGACAAACCCTAATCTGCCCTAATTTACCTAAAACATAGTTTTCCAGCAAACATAGATTTACAGTTTTAATGTGCAAGAAGGTTGTTGAGTGTCTTACAGCCTTTAGTTAGAGTGTTTCAAGGTTAGTAAAAGTTTTTGAAGCTCCAAGAGCTTTGCAATATGGTTTGTTCTGGTCATGTAAAGAGATTTGAACCCGATGACATGTATTTTGAGGTATATCCCGAAATGTTGGCTCTTTCCAAAAATGCAGGATGAGAACCAATGTTTCAGCACTTCAATGGGTACAACTTGAGTTGGTTCCATGATTTAATCCACTCCTTTTATCTAATAACAACATGGGTTACAAATTTGGAGTTCCTAGTCCCTAAAAATTCAATTGCAAAAGTAATAATTTTACAAACACTTTGTTTTTTTTATTTTAGTCGATATGTTCAAATAGAGATTCCAAGTAGGTGGTAATGAATTTTAAAAAACCAAAGGAATTTTTTGTTTTAAAAAGGATTATATACAAAAGCCTCTTTCATATTTTACCCATACATCATGTTTTATAAACTACATAGCAATGTTTGAGGCTTATTTTTACAGATTTTGTAATTCTATTTTTTCATGTTTTAGCTAGTGTTTTCAAAAGACGTTTATGAACATATTGAGATGAATTTGTAAAATAACAAGAGGTTTTTGGAGATAATGGATCAATTAACAAAAAACTCCCTCTATTTTCTAACAAGGGTCATGGTTTGGAAGATGTGAATGCATTGTTGGACCTTATTTTTCAGGAATTCGCCTGATTTATTTTTCTAAAAATAAACTCATAGACAATTATTGATGAGCCACCTAATCAATTCGACTTGAGGAGAAGATCTAACCATCTCCTTGATTACTTCAAATAATTTAATAAAGCTGGGTCAAGAGGTTTTCAAATCCATTTCTTTTGGATCTTGAGGATTATTGTAATTAATATTTTCCACAAATATTTTTTGCCTATTGTATTTTTCCTATATATTACATGAAAATTATGGATAAAGGGTTGGTTTTTTGCAAAGAAATAGTCATTGTCTGTGTGTTTTGAAGACCTATTCATTTCAGTTTGTCAATATCAGTAGATTCTGACCAATGATATAAATATCCATGCGATAGTAGATTTTAGTATGTATTCTCTGTGTGTTTTTACATTTTCTTCTTTATAATCTCATGAATGTATGTCTTCTGAGTGTTTGAAAATGATTAATTGATTTGGAATTCATATATTTTTTCGATGCTCTGAGTTGAGTTTTTCAAATGTTCCCATTTTGATCCTCTAAAGCTACTATAGGATTCATTGTGTATGCCCTATTGTAGTGGGTTGTTCTCCTTTTTTCTTCATCCATCTACAGCAAATGGAAAAGGTCTAGGATCTTCTATCCACCTTGCCTTTATCAATCTTGATCGGACATCCAGTTATCCTGGTAAATTCATCTAAACCTTAGCTATTTGAATCTAGCACCCAATGAATTATTTATTTCCGGCCCAACCAATCCCTACATCAACAAAGCCTATCTAAATATCTAGCCATAGTGTAAAGATGAGAGAGAGCCCTCTCTCGATTGATGGGGCTAGACTTCAATATGCAATTTGGAGTGAAAAGGTTACCTTGGAAACTTCCCTCCCACAGCCAAGAGGACATTTCTAAGTGATAACATCTTGGTGACCATACTAGGGAATTCGAAAGGTTTATCTTCCCCAAAACTACTTTGAATATCAACTCTACTTTTTGAGGGAAAAAAAAGGTTAGATAACATATTGGTTGTTTGATTTGTCATGGCGATTCCATTGTCAGTGAGATCCAAAATTTAAAGTGTCACTTGAAACTCCACAATATGAATATGGCTTCCATGGAGGCTTACATATCTATAAGGTATGCTCCTATGAACTTCTCACATGTTCCTGGTTTTCCAAACCATTTTCCTCGTATAGACTGGCAAACATATCTCCCAAATTTCAATGATTAGGAAGGAGATGATGCAGTTTTGCATCTGATTAAGTTTCATAGACATATATATAAGCTTGGGATTAAGTTTCATGAGGATTGTTTAATGAAGATGTTTATGGCTACCCTAATAGACACAACTAGATCATGGTATGAGAGATTAAAACCAAGTAGTGTATACTCTCTTAAATAATTCCACACAGTATTCTTGGAGTATATGTAGCATTTCATCCTTCTTTTTCATTGTTCCAAAACTATTGTGAGTATTTTATTCAGTACTTGCAAGATATGTATGATGATGAGGAGCTTATGGATGATGAAATTATAGAGTCCCTTTATGAATATTCTTCTCAACAATAATTGGTAGAAACTATTTGGTGTGATAATCAGAACAATTTTTAGCAAATTAGAGCTTCTCCCTTAATTGAAAATCAAATAGATAAACATCTTGGTGTAGACAATAATGTTTCATCCCCTGAAATTGATGAAGATATGCAACAGATTTCTCAACTTTTATGTGACCAAGAGTATGAGGATAGTCAAACAATTGCCTCTTCAAATCAATCATTTTCTGAATTTTTGTCCCATGATGAAATTACTGAAAATCAGAATTGTGAAAGTGCTCATATTGTTGTTTTCTCACATTCAAAAGAGAATCATGTACAAGAACACATTTCATCTTAAAGTCAAATTGAAAGTTTTCAAACAAAGTTACTGAAGGTTAATGAGGCAATATCATAATTGTTTGATGAGCAAGAGAGTGTTTTTAATGCACATGATGTGGTTGTCATATTTGAACCCATTCTAGATGGTATAGAGTCTTTTTCTGATGAGAATGATGAACAATCTACTGCCATGTTTTTTTAGAATGATGTTGAGAATCAAGGTATAAAGCAAGAACAACCAGCAGTTGTAAATGAAGTTTGTTCTCCTATGTTTTCTCATCAAAAAGAGGTGAATTTGCATGTTTTCCATGATCCTTTGGCCATTTTATTACAGTCATCAGTGAAGGTGGAGTTTGTTTTGTTCATAAGCTCAGGTTTTGGATTCATTTTTCATTTTGAGTTTCCATCCTTTACATTTCTCTGTCTGCTTACGGAAGGTGTGAGCAAAATTTCAGTGAGTGGTCATCTCCTTGCCTGGCTGCACTAGAAATTTTGTATCACTTGATTGGTCATAATTTAGCAAGATAGTGTAGATAGAGGTGTGCAATAAGCTTGTCAGGGCAAGCATGAGTTTCAACATTTATTTTAGCTTTTTGTTTTTCAGTGTGTAGTAGTTTCAGTTCATTTTTCTTTCAGTTGCAAGTCAGGTTGTTGGACAAATCAGTGTACAGGATTAGAGTTTGGTTGAGAGCATCCCAGTGGATCAAACACAGGTTCTACATGTCCTTTGTTTCCTCATTGGGAGACAATATCCCCATTGGAGCCAATTGTCAGCTTCAGATTTGCACATTCAGTTCAAGGCAATGTTAGCAATCCATTTTTGCAATGTCATAATTATGTCAAGGAGGTATTTTATTTTTTGCAAAGTTGTTAGCTAAGCCTAGGAAAATGTGTCATTAAAAAAGTTTTCACATAACCCTAGCCTTATGCTAAATTTCTCGCAGCATTATGACTTATAGTGAAATTTCAGCTAGTGCTGCGAAATATTTTCGTAGCGCATATCGAAAAAAAAAAAAAAAAAAAAATCATCTTTCGACCCTCTAATCCCATTATTTTGAGCACTCAATTTTTTATTCATAAAATATTAGTCCTCTCCCTTCGTGATATGACAGCTTCTAGCGTTTTCATGCCCAATAGAGTCGTTAAAATACAACCCCTGATTTGCCTTGTTTTCCCTAAAACAAAGTTTTCTAGCAAACGCAGATTTGCAGTTTTAATGTGCAGGAAGGTTTTTTAGTATATTACAGCCTTCAATTAGAGTGTTTCAATATTAGTGAAAGTGTTTGCAGTTCCAAGAGCTTTGCAATATGGGTCGATCTGGTCATGTAAAGATATTTGAACCCGATGACATGTATTTTGAGGTATATCCCGAAATGTTGGATCTTTTAGAAACACATGATGAGAACCAATGTTTCATCACTTCAATGGGTACAACTTGAGTTGGTTCCACGATTTAATCCACTCCTTTGATGGCAGCACAACACGGGTTAGAAATTTGGAGTTCCTAGTCACTAAAAAGTCAATTGCAGAAGTAACAGGTTTACCAACACTTTGTTTTTCTTGTTTTAGTCGCTATGTTCAAACAAAGATTCCAAGTAGGTGGTAACAAATTTAAAAAAAAAAAAAGAGGTTTTTGTTTTTAAAAGTATGAGCTACAAAAGCCTCTTTCATAATTTATCCAGAAATAATGGTTTAGAAAATACAGAGCAATGTTTGAGGCTTATTTTTACAGATTTTGTAATTATGTTTTTTCTTGTTTTAGCCATTGTTTTCAAAAGAAGTTTCCGAACATATGGAGATTAATTTTGGAAAACCACAAGAGTTTTTTGGATGTAATGAATCAATTAACAAAAAACTCCCTCTTTTTTCTAACAGTATCATGGTTTGGAATATTTGAATGCATCTTTGCACCCTATTTTTCAGGAATTCCCCTGATTTATATTTTTAAAAATAAATTGATAGACAGTTATTAATGAACCACCTCATAAATTCAACTTGGGGATCATATCTAACCATCTCCTTGATTATTTCTAATAGTTTACTAAAGCTAGGTCAAGAGGTTTTCACATCCATTTCTTTTGGATCTTGAGGATTATTGTAATTAATATTTTCCACAAATTGTGGATCTGAAACCTATTGTATTTTTCCTATATATTACATGAAAAATATGGAAAAAGGGTTGGTTTTTTTAAAATAAGTAGCCATTGTCTGTGTGTTTTTAAGACCTATTCATTTCAGTTTTCCAATATCAGTATATTCTAACCTGTGATATAAATATCCATGTGATAGTAGATTTTAGTATGTATTGCATTTTTACAGTTGCTTCTTTATAATCTCATGAATGTATGTCTTCTGAGTGTTTGAAAAATTTTAATTGATTCACAATTCATCTCTGTTTTCAATGCTCTGAGTTTATTTTTTCAAATGTTCCCATTTTGATCCTCTAAATCTACTATAGGATTCATTGTGTATGCCCTATTATAGTGGATTGTTCTCCTTTTTTCTTCATCCATCTACAGCAAATGGAAAAGGTCTAGGATCTGCTATCCACCTTGCCTTTATCAATCTTGATCGGACATCCATTTATCTTGGTAAATTCTTCTAAACCCTAGCTACTTGACTCCAACATTGAATGAATTATTTATTTTAGGCCCAACCAAACCCTACATCAACAAAACCTATCTAAAGGTCTAGCTACAGTGTAAAGGTTAGAGAGAGCCCTCTTTAGATTGAAGGGGCTAGCCTTCAATCTGTAAGTTGGAGTGAAAATGTTACCTTGGAAACTTCTATCCCACAGCTAAGAGGACATTTCTAAGTGATAATAGAACCAACTGAAGAAAGAATCCAAAAAAGATCAACCCAGTTTGAGTGTCATGAATCAATCACAACCCCTATTCAAAATGGAAGTGAAGGTCAATATAAAGCCATATCATGGAAAGGCCAATGCTCTAAAGCTAAATCATTGGTTGCATCAACTAGAATTGTATTTTAGTGTCCATCAAATTCAGGAAAAACGTAAGATTTCTTTTGTGCGGTTGAAATTGAAGGGTCATGCCCTAACTTTGTGGGACAACCACATGAAGACCTTGAGGTTGGAGGGAGGGCCTCCAGTGACTAAGTGGGAGGACTTAAAAACCCTCATAAAGTTGTAGTTTTACCCTATTGGGTATGAAGAAGACTAGTGGATTCGATGGAACTAATTCAGGAAAAATTCGGGGCAAAGCATGCAAGAGTACACCATAAAGTTCAAAATGATGCTGATAATGTTGGGTATCTCCCCAAAGAACCCAAATACTCCTCAAATATTTGGGGGGTACACACCACCATCTATGGGAGCAAGTGATGATGCTCTAGCCAAAATCGATGGACAAGGCTTGTGTAAAGATACAATACCTAGAAAACTGTTGAGGGACAAAGTCCCCTAGGGTCTTGGGTCAATACCCTAGCAGAGCGTGGGTTATCTAAAAAGAAAAACAAGCATTCCATACAACCATGATGCTAATATAAACATACTACGTGAAAATAGGTGCACCTAGGGGTCCTTCATTTGGGTAGATCCAGCCAGGGTCCAAACCCTCTTAGAGTTCCTTTCAATCCTTCAACCTGCAAAACGATCAATTCAAGAAAGAACAGCAGTATATGGACCAAGCATCATAAGGAAATCAACTTCATAGCATATTGAAAGTTAGTTATACAATTGAAACAACCATTCATATGTAAATCATAACATTAATATCATAAGCATGAAGAAGATTCATATCAGGAACAAGACAAGTGTTTCTTTTATTATAGATAACTAAAATACAGTAAGGAATGATTTCACCTGAGTCTTCCTTTTGCAGGCTCCAAGTGGAACCGTCCTCTGGATTCGTCCAATCTCAAGCCTTCAACAAGCTCCTTCCATAACTCACTCAAGGATATCTCAACTAATGGAAAGACATCATAACTCAAGGAAACAAGGGTTTCCTGTAATGGGGGAAGTGCTGGAAGCACAAGGATCTTCAGACCTAATCAGGGATAATCTTAGCAGAGTGATTTTTCTCTCTCTTCTCTCATCCTTTAGGCCTTCCCATTGAAGCCTTTTTATACTTCTCCCAAAGTAGTTTTTTAGTTGGGAATTCGTTGGGAATAGTTGGGCCATGGGCACTAATAGGTAATCAACAAGTAAAACCCGTGATCTCCGCCTGAAATTAAGGAGATTTAATTTTTTTAAGTGTTTTAAGACACATACGTGGGTTAGGTATACACAGACCCGCGTACACATGTGTTTAGCTCAGGGTAATGTCGTGTATAGGGAGTAAAACATTGTTTTTTAAGTATTTGGACCAGGTCTGGAAGGAGTGGTTGCCCTAGGCCATGAGTGCAACATCACAAACATCAAGAGTGAGATTTGGAGCTATAAAAAATGCCCCCTAATATATGAGGTCGGAAGGGGTACATGATGGCCGAAATGTATTACGTAAGTGCATGGAAAGGAAACCTGTCAAAAACTGAGAAGGAATTCACCAGAGTTCATCCTGCCAAGCCACAAAAGGAGATCATAAAGAAACACTATATGAGGCAGGCATACCCATGCTTAGAGAAAGTAAAGCATGTCTGCATATCAAGTACAAGAAGATCCACTAAGTATACAAGTATAAAAGACTGGAAAATACATAATGGATCATCTGATCACGATTGAACAAGTACATGTCTGAATATCACATATAAGAATGTCAATGATGCTGAAGGATGAAGCAGATCACTGATATCAAAGACTGATCCCAAAAGTACCAAATGAACATGATGGAGTAAGATGGTACTACACTGCAAACTCAGGTGCCAACATATAGAATGTCGCCATGAATGACTGCAACATATAAGGTGGAGTGGTATCAACTCGCAGCAATAGGAGAAACTGTTAAGTGAACCAATGAATGCTGATGCAACCTGAGGTCTTCACCGACTGCCGTGGTACATTTCTACACTATGGGAATAAATGATCTGAAGTCGACCATGTGAGAAATCATTTGATTACCAGTCATTAATGTATACCGTTAACAAACATGAGACTACTCACCGATAATGATAATGAGTGTCAAGGTACCCAGTACAATCTAACAAGTGTGAATAGATGAGTTGGAGTCGAACACCTGTAAGAATCTATCAATCAGGAGACAATGATGGTTTCCCACTGTCAATAGCGAAGGATCTACCACTAATGACTACAAACCCTAAGGTAATTCCAAATGGACTCTAGATCTTTGCCCCATAGCAATGAGTCGTAGTCGATAGGTAAATATCTACTAGAAGTAAGGCATTAAGGCATCCTTCATTAATCTAGCACAAGTGTAACCTGTAGGCCAATAATGTGGAAGGAATCGGACGAAAAAAGATGTAGTAACCCGACCGAAGCACATTTCCGGCATACACAAGATGTGGCTAACGTATGACAGAAACCCTCTGAACTAACTAATAATGAAAGCTGACACAGAGGCGAGGTATCCGCCAATAGGGTCAAATGGAAACCAAGGTACTACACGAATCCCAATGTGTGATAGTGTAAGTTGATGTCGAACACGAGGGAAACCACTCAGTCAAAGACCCATGATACTGATCAATGTTGAGTACAAGGTGAGCTATCAATAATGGAAATAGGGCCAGGGTGCGGCTCTAGGCCTATCCTCAGAGCAAGATGTCATCATCGATAAGGACAAGACCCGCCAGCAAGAAGTCAATGGAGACCTTCTCAAACTAGCACAAGTAAAGGACCAATATAACTGATGTGATGATAGACAAGACACTGACAACCAGGAATGGCCAACCGAAAAATGAGTCAAGAGACACTGCAGAGAGGCTAACTCAAGCTAACTTTCCTTCAACAAAAGCACGACTCAATGTGACTATGTGGCAGCATATGATGACTTTGTATAAGTTCGTCATGCAAGAGGCACGAACGAACCCTCCATATGATTGGAAGAGATAACCAATCGGGGGAGAACTAACTCAATAACAAGGTTAAGGCGTACCTAAGTCAAACTAAATCCTACCCAAATGGAGGAGAATTTGTTTTGAGTGCTTTTTTCAAGGGCAACACGACTGACTCTAACTGCCAACAATAAGTGGAAATATTGTCTCGTTCCTACTCTTTTTGGAATATATAATTTTTTTGTCTTTTTCTTTAAGCTGGAAAAAGAATAAAAGAATGTTATAGTACAGTGGAAAGAACGAGTGTCAGTGAAACAGATGATCTAGTTCCTAGGATTGGAACAATCCTATGCTCAATGCAGGGAGGTGAAAACTAGTCAAAGACATTCAAAGGTGTGTTCCTTCCACGGGTCAAGGTGTGTCAAGTTGCATAAGTCAAGGGAATGAAAATTTGATTTTGTAGTCGTCATGGTCGAAAGTTGGCTTAAACACGAGTCCAAGTGAAGCTGACTCAAGGCCAAAAGGTGCTGACGGTCAAAATGCAATGCAGTAGTACAACTCAAAACAAAGGAGCCTTTAGGGTATAAGGCCAGAAAGAAGCGAAGAAGCAAATAGGAATGAGTCTTCATCGCATGACTACAGACGACTCCTGAGCCTAGGGACGAAAAATTAGCATGAGTGCCAAGTGACAACAAGGTACTAACTAGGGCACCCATGATAAGGTAGGCTCTACCACACAAGTCATGATACTTCTAAGCAATGAGAAGGTTCTACACCATAACTTGGTAGGGTCGATCCTAAGGTCAAAATGGGAAAGGAAACTGATAAGTGCACAATGCAGGCAGAAAAACCTAACCTATATGCCAGTTTTGAGAACCAACACCTGTCAGAATGGACACCCATAAAAATTCCCAAAGCAGAAATCTTCCAAGTTCTATAAATATAAATAGGAACACTAGACAAGAAGTTAATACATCCCACATATAAACTTCATATAAAATCTTTTGTTGTAGAATACTAAACTTGAAAATGCGTACCTTATATATACAATATGGTACAGGGAACAACACAACCTTGCGGCTTACGTATAATAGTTCTTCTAGACAAACCACTTGCAGGGATCAGGCCAAGGACTCCTTCGGTAGTCAAAACTCATGGCTTCAAAGAGTTACTCCTGTGAAGGCAAATCAAGTTAAGAGAAATCATGAGAACTACAAGGATCAAAAGAGGGAATTAAGGGGTCCCATGTCCCTATAGGAAGAATCTCTCGGTTAACTACCGAGACCAAGTCCCAAGAAGGAGAATAATAAGTCAAAGGATCCTTCTCAGAAGAGTTTGAACGTTGAGGATTCAATGCCACATAATTCACCCGCGGCGGGGTAGAGTCTACTTGAACACTTGGAACAAACCAAGGGGTATTCTGCAGTAAAGTTGAATTAGGGTGGTAATTATCAGATGCAAGCTGATCAATAGTGACAATATTCCCGTTATGAGGAAAGCACATTACTCGAAAGAGTGAAGACACCACAACATTCATAGCATAGACATAATCACGCCCAAGTAGCATATTAAAGTCTAAAGGGCTATCGACCACCATCATATCGATTAAGACAGTCTTCCCACCTAAAGTAATAGGCAATTGAGGAAGAACACCCATAGATTTACCAAGTCTTCTATCGCAGGCTAACAACTGACTCTGAGCTGTCAAAAACTTTGGGGAACCCAAAGCTTTCCAAGTCAAAGAGGATATAATACTTGCAGAGGAGTCAATAGACATTTGTGGAATTAACTCTGACCTTTATTTAGAAAGGTGTGGCGGAAGGAAGACGAGGCTCGACAAGATTATTCCAATCAAAGGAAACACTCCTAGAACTTGGAGGGGGAACATTCGAAGTAACCGGAATGTCCCCTATACCAGAAGACTCTGTAATAGAAATCAAACAGAATCATTTGTTAGGCACTTCACCCCCCAAAATGGGAGTGTAATCAGCCAGCGATTGCACTGGCTCAACCACATTATCAACCAATGGTTGATGGGATTGATGAGAAACCATATCAGATATAGGAGTAGAAGTACTTTTAGACTCAGACCATATCCTTTGTACCTCTAGAATACCATGGCATAAATGAGTAAGATGGTCTCCCTTGCATATCTTACAAGGGAACTTAGGTTTAAAACTTCTACGTCCAAGTTTCTTATCAACCTCCATTCTATCAACATGACTAGCAATGGTTTGCAGAGAGTCATGAACATGACTTGCAAAGGTTGGTGACTCTTTGCTAGTATGACTTGCAGTGACTAGATTCATGCCCCCAGCATGACTTGCAGCGGCTGAAGGCTCATCTCCAACATGACTAGCAGAGGTTGAAGATGAATTGCTAGTATGACTCGCAGTGACTAGACTCGTGCCCCCAGCATTACTTGCAGCGGCTGAAGGCTCATCTCCAACATGACTAGCAGAGGTTGAAGATGAATTACTAGTATGACTTGCAGTGACTAGACTCGTGCCCCCAACATGACTTGCAGCAGCTAAAGGCACATCCCCAACATGATTGGCAGAGGTTGAAGATGAATTTCTAGAATTATTATTCTTCTTCATCTTCCTCTTTCTCCTCTTTTTAGATTTCTTATTACAAGAAGGAGGAGAAAAAGGAATCCCAGATTTCTCTTTGAAAGAAGATGAACGGTTCGCACCCATGTGATGCCCTTGAAATAAAGCATTCAACTGAGAAGCTTCAAGAGCATTAGGAATATTCGGAGTGGACCACAGCCAAACGGATAGTCCAAAATTCAATCCAGGAATATTCAAAGTGGCCATCAAGGGGGTACCAACGTTTCCAAAGAAAGGAAAAGCACAAGGATCCCCTTTTTGGAGGGTACCTTGGTTGGTTTCCATAGGAATATTGGCCATATCTAACTGATTCTCAGACCCTTCCCTTCCGGGAATGTAAAAATTACTTTCCAAGGAAGATAGATATGCAATCAAAACCTTTGCCCTTGAGGAGGACCCTCCACAACTTCCGAAAGAACGACCAAAATCCTTTCAAGATCGGCGGAGTGGCAAGTCAGTCACTCAGGATACAAAGTCCAAAAAGTGACTAAACAAAAATACCTAAAGCCAACTATATACAAAGAGCAAAGAGCATTCAACTATAAAGTCCCTGAAAGAAGTCAGCCAGTCAAACAACTTCCAAGTATTTCCGCTTCGGGTGATGAGGACCGGACACCAAAATACAAGAAAGTGAAGGAACCTTCTGAAGATAGTCTGGGATACTGATGGCCCAGTCCTACCAGCGAAGGTAACAGAGGAAGTTATGCTGACCTCCTAACAGCAGCCTGCGCCGGTGCAAGCCCCCAAGCTTTGCAAGGGTGCCCTCCAATAGTACCGTTGAGAGTGATGCAACGTTGACCTCAGGTGCCACGGGATTCCCCTCCGCAGCCACCTATGTAGATCCCTAGGAGAAGCAACTAAGGTTACCAACTCGTGTCAAAAGCTAGGAAGAATAGTGTTGAGGTAAGATCCGACAAGTAGGAGAGGGGGAATCTCTCTTCCTTATCTTCAAAAACCCTCGTGTTTAACTCCCAGATCCAAAGCTTTCTTGGTCTTCCTAACACTATTGGATTTGCACTCACTATTTAGACTCCTATGTTTGAAATTTTAAACGGCCTTGGAGTGTTTTCTCTCCACATACCTAATCCAAGGCCCTAAAATATCCTAAAACTTTTTAATGTGTCTAAATTAACAATTATAAAAAAAAGTTCTAGTGTATTTTAATTAGCGCTTGTTTTTAAATGGGTTGTTCTTAAGTCAAGGGATAAGTGGAAATGAAACTTGTGGTGTTTTGATGCAAAAGAAATTAATAAAAACCAAACTATATGCAAATGCACTCGTTTTGTTCTTCGATGAAAGAAATTTCTACTAGGTTCTGAGGAACTTCTAAGAAAGAAATAAATTTTTCTTTTCTTTTCTTTTACTCAAGCTTCACACTCACAAAAATTAACAAAACTATGGATGCCCTAAAAGATGTACAAATTTATCCTAATGCAATGAGTACATGTTGATGCAAAACTTAAGACTACTCTAAATCAAGGAATGAAAGTAACTTGTTTATCAATTCTAATTAGCCACTTAAGATGTTTAGATAGAATATAAGTTGCTAATGCTCATTTTCGTCCAAACACTAAAACCAAATTTCAAGACAAACAAAAATGCACTTTCACTCGCAAAAAAGAAACCAAATCAAAACAAGGTCAAAGGAAGCAAAAACCAAATTTTCAAGAAGTTTTCTTCAAAAGAAAAAACAAAGTGACTTTTCAAAAGTGCTCTAAATAAGACAGAAACTTTATGATCGAAGAATAGGCAACAAAACACTTTGCAAGTTAACAACACAAAACTGGTGAAAACTCAACAAAAAGTGTGTTTCAGGATGCTCTTAACAATCAAAAAGCAGCAAAAAGAGCTTAGTGACAATGATTGCAAGATCAAGAAAGACAATTCTCAAAATCGTCACACAACAACTTTCAAAAAGCAAGAAAAGTAAATGGCCACAAAAATGTAGTTTTGACACGCAAACAAAAATATCACCAAAACAAGATTTGCCACAAAGATTGAGACCAATCTTTCTTCCCTAGAAGACTAGAACAGCCAAGATTCCCAGAAAGAAATCTTGTGTGCTTAAACAAAAATGATGACGCTTGCAACAAAACAAAACAAGACCAACACTTTCCACAACCGGAGAGAGTTTGAAATCATGAACTTGCTGTAAAAATAAAGACTGACACAGAAAAGTAACTGTTCAGGAAAGATTCAGACCAGTAGACAGATCTTCAGAAACAAAAATATTTGAAAAATCTTGAAAATTTTAGGGTATACGCGACTATGTCAAAACACAGTTGCATATATATGCTATTCAGTCCAGAGAAACATGCATATACATGGGTTTATATGGTGAAACTTGCGTACATACACGAATGTAACCTAACCAATATGCGTATATAAAATATCACAAGAAAAAACAAAAAAATTCTGAAGAAACTAATCAAACTTACAGTTCAAGTTCCTACAGGAACAGACTACCCAGTCATAGCAAGTAAATAAACAATTGAGCCCTAATTGGCTTGAATAAACCAAAACTAGGAACAACAATACTATTGTCCCCAGTGGAGTCGCCAATTCTATTGAGGAACAATGTCCCCTAGGGTCTTGGGTCAATACCCTAGTAGAGCGAGGGTTATCTACAAAGAAAAACAAGCATTCCATACAGCCATGATGCTAATATAAACAAACTACGTGAAAAGAGGTGCACCTGAGGGTCCTTCATTTGGATAGATATAGCCAGGGTCCAAACCCTCTTGGAGTTCCTTTCAATCCTTCAACCTACAAAACAATCAATTCAAGAAAGCACAACAGTATATGGACCAAGCATCATAAGGAAATCAACTTCATAGCATATTGAAAGTTAGTTATACAATTGAAACAACCATTCATATGTAAATCATAACATTAATATCATAAGCATGAAGAAGATTCATATCAGGAACAAGACAATTGTTTCTTTTATTAGAGATAACTAAAATACAGTAAGGAATGATTTCACCTGAGCCTTCCTTTTGCAGGCTTCAAGCAAAACCGTCCTCCAGATTCATCCAATCTCAAGCCTTCAACAAGCTCCTTCCATAACTCACTCAAGGATATCTCAACTAATGGAAAGACATCATAACTCAAGGAAACAAGGGTTTCCTATAATGGGGAAGTGCTGGAAGCACAAGGATATTCAGACCTGATCAGGGATAATCTCGGCAGAGTTATTTTTATCTCTCTTCTCTCCTCCTTTAGGCCTTCCCATTGAAGCCTTTTTATACTTCTCCCAAAGTAGTTTTTTAGTTGGGAATTCATTGGGAATAGTTGGGCCACGGGCACTAATAGGGAATCAATAGGTAAAACTCATGATCTCTGCCCGAAATTAAGGAGATTTAATTTTTTTAAGTGTTTTAAGACATATACACGGGTTGGGTATACACAGACCCGCATACACACGCGTTTAGCTCAGGGCAATGTTGCGTATAGGGAGTAAAACATTGTTTTTAAAGTATTTGGACCAGGTCTGAAAGGAAGGGTTTCCCTAGGCCATGAGTGCAGCATCACAAACATCAAGATTGAGATTTGGAGCTACAACAAAAACATAGGCCTAAAGAAAGGGAAATCAAGTGTATTGAAGTAGAAGGGGTAATGGAAGCTTCTAAGGAGGGACAGAAGAGGCAAAAGGGGGAAATAGAAAAATATGTCAACCATGACACATTAGTGTAAAGATCTAAGTAACCACTACAACATTGATGACCATATAGAGGAGAAGTGATGGAAGTTACATCCAGACCTTAAAACCTAAGAACAAAAATAAAGACAATAAGAAGAATAATCTCATGGCCACTGATTCGAGCAACCAAATTGAAAGAACCTCAAACATTGATGAGAATATCATTTGTACATTAGTGTATAAGGAGGGGAATCTGAGTAGCCTTCAGCAATAGGAACAGAAATAAATGACCAAAGTCTTTCATATAAAGATACACGTCAAGAATACCAAGATTTATGCTTTGTTTGACTCAGGTTCACAGGTGAATCTCATTGTTGTAGAGCTAGTCAAGAAATTGGGATTGGAAGTTCATGATCATTTAAGCCCATATCCACTAGGATGGGTAAACAAGGATACAAAGTTGAAGGTAAGGAAACAATGTAAAATTAGATTTTCCATCAATGTTGATTTTATTAATCAAGTAGAACTAGATGTGGTTCCCATTGATGTAAGTGGAGTTGTGTTTGGGAGTCCCTACATGTACATGTGAGATACAATATTGATGCAGAGATCCAACTAGTATCATCTCGTCAAGGATGGAAAATCAGTCATTATCAATGAGCACAAAGGTAATTCAAAAATTTCTCTAGTAAGTGCCAACCAAGCCAAGAAATTGATCAGTTCCAACAAGAAGTATGTTTTATTGTTTTTAAGAGAAAATTAGTTAGTAGAAGATTCATTAAGAGACAATACATCCCTAGAGGGGTGTACTAAGAAATAGAAACAACCACTTTTAGATTTGCTACAGACATACAAGGATGTGTTCCAAGAGCCAAAAGGGTTACCACCTAAGAGGGAAGTGGAGCACGAGATCCAGTTACTGTCATACTCCCCATTACCAAACATTGGGCTATACAAGAAGTCTATTATAGAAGCAATTGAGGTGAAGAAATGGTTGCAACAGCTACTGGAACAGCGTGTCATTTGACCGAGTATATCACCATGTAGGTCACATATCATCATTGTGCCAAAGAAGAATGGGACTTGACAGATGTGTATAGATTATAGGGTGTTGAAAAAAATCATGCTCAAGAATAGGTACCCCCTTCCTAGGATAGATGAAATGTTGGATCAGTTGTAGCAAACAACATATTTCACAAAGATGGACTTAAATTCTGGATATCATTGGGTTTGAGTCAAAGAAGAAGATACCTAGAAGACTGCCTTCAAAACCGGGCAAGGTTTTTATGAGTCATGCCATTTGGCCTATGGAATGCACTATCTATGTTTATGAGATTAATGAATGATGTACTATACCCTTTTAGAGATTCATTTGTTATTTTATATTTGGATGATATATTGGTATGCAGTGCTACCCAAGAGGAGCACATATCACATTTGAATTAGGTGCTAGAAATATTAAGAATCACCAACTACTAGTGAATCTCAAGAAGTGTGAGTTTTCTCAACAATATTTTGTGTATCTAGGGGACGTGATAGGTGGAGAAGAGCTAAAGATAGATCCTGCTAAGATGGAGGAGATCACGAAATGATCAACACCTACTAATGTTTCTAATTTTAGGAGTTTCATTTGGGCAGCATAATATCTGAGGAAATTCATAACCTCATTTTTCTTGAAATATATAACTAGGTTTGATCTTCATAATGACATATGTAATCATGATTTTATGTATTTGATGTAAATATAAAAATCAAATTATTATTGTTATTCTTGAGGCATGGTTTCATGTTCAATGTTATTTGATTTATAGTTCAAGCACCCATTGATTGCTTCTAGGGTTTTTCATTGAGTCTACAAGTCATAAGAGTCATTGTCATGTATGGAAGACCCTTTTGGGCATGTTAAATATTGTAAAGAAAAAATTATTTGAGTCAAAATAGAGTCAAAGACCCTCCAAGACCTTGTCATATTGCTCCAAGACAAGTTGGCCTTTCCAAGTATCAAGTCAGTCTAGAGATAGAGACAAGGCATCCTAAGGTATAAGACAAAAAGCCTATATATAAGAAGTTAGTTGACCACTTTTGAAGGAATCTAAGAAGCACACATAAGTTCAATAAAGAGAAGATAAGAAGACATAAATACATTGAAGAAGAAGAAGATTTAAAGAAGGAAGAATTTAAGTTTTTTATTTTCTTTGGAATGAAGTTTTCACACGTATGAACATAAAATTAGGGCATCCGTACAACTGCAACAAGATCGAATTACAGCCCCTACATGAAGTTAAGTTTTGGGGTAATTTCACTCTAGTACACAAGTTGAATTCTTCAAGAAGGAATTTGTTGGGTTGTGTTATATTCCTTCCATGACTAGCCCACGTAGTGAACTGGGGGGTTAGAGGAGGGGGCGGAGCCCCCCCTTCGTTGTGTTGATTGCACAGCGGGGGGGTCACAGGGGGGGCAGCAGCCCCCCCTATCCGAGGGGTTTGAGGGGGGCGGGTAGCGCCCCTCTACAAGGTCCGGGGCAGCACCCCGGGAAAAAAAAGTTGGACCCTATATTAGGTTGGTCGGACCTACCTATGGTTTTTGGTCCATGGTTTTGGACGCGATGGTTTTCGGTCCATGGTATTGGATGCTTTGGTATGTATAAATATGTATTGTAACATTGAAAAGAACATAATGAAAAATCAAGCTGGTAGTCCTGGTTTTGGGATCCAATGGAAAATCTTTGTGCATATGTGTTTTATGTGTTATGCTCTCACATTGTTTATTTTCTATGTTTTAGAATTCGTATACTGGCTCACTATTTTCAGCCGCACCCACCTGGGATTCGTTCCGGGATGCCATCAAGGAGCAGTACTACCCTGTCGGAAGCTATGAGGATGAATATATAAAGTGGACCACGCTGCGGCAGGGAAGGGACCAAGACGTGCCGGAGTTCACCAATCTTTTCCATACCCTTCGCACAAAGTTGGGTATCAAGGATTCGAAGCAACATTTGATACTCAAATACCGTGGCTGCCTGCACAAGTACATCCAAGAAGAAATACAATTCCTAAAACATCCCCTCGCTCGGCACAGCATACCGATATGCCATCAAGGTCGAGCAGAAGTTTAAACAAAAGAAGCGAGACTTTGGATCTGCAAATCCAAAGCAGGGGAAAGGTGCCCCTAAACCACAGAACAAAGGACAAAGCCAAGGCGAGACAGCCCAAGACAACCAGCCGAAGCTGCAAGCAAAGAATAGCGCCGCGAAGCCGAGAAAGGACACTGGAAAATGGTGCGAGTTCCATAAGAGCTCCACTCACAACACAAGTGAGTGTCGGGCCAAGCAGTCACTGGTGGCTGAGCTAAAGGTTTCAGAATCAGATGCATGTTCCGAATCTGAGTCAGAACCCGATAAGGGGTATGAAAAAGGGAAGCAGATCATTGATGCAGATCCCAACGCCACTGTTGCTACCGCGAAGATCCAGAAAAATGAACCCGAATATCCAGAGGAGGAGGAGCATCTCTTCCACTCCCAGATGTGGGTAAAGGGCTCCCCGATACAGTTCATTGTTGATAGTGGGAGTCAAAAGAACCTCATTTCGGCAGAGGTCGTGAAGCGGTTGGGCTTACCGACCACAGCACATCCACAACCATACACCATCGGGTGGCTCCACCAAGGATGAGATCTTCGCGTGAGCCGGAAGTGTCGCCTTCCATACAACATCAAGCCCTTCACGAATGAGGTATTGTGTGACATTGCTCCCCTTGAAGTTTGTGATGTATTACTAGGAAAACCATACTTGTGGAAGCGACATGCTGTGTATGACTCAAGGCCCCGTTCTGTTATTATTACATTGGGAAATAAGTTGTTCAGGATACCAGAGGTAGCACCACCTGCCGCCATCTCTTTGATTTCTGCAAAACAATGCAGTAAGATCATTTCCAAGACCAGGAAATTTGTTTTCCTGATGATACGCCCTCAAGGGAAGAAGAAGACAGTGGTCGCGGCCTCCAAACGGGGTCCCTCTGCACGACAACTACAGATGGACAAGGTTATGGAGGAGTACGAGGACATCTTCACCTCCCCGGCAGGGGTTCCTCTGCACTGTCAAGTCAAGCACTCCATCGATCTGACCCCAGGTGCGCCGCTACCCAATGGACCAATTTATCGGCGCTCCGTTCTGGAGAACAATGAAATCAAGAGGCAGATTCAGGAGCTCCTGTAGAAAGGTCACATCCGTCCGAGTTCATCGCCCCGTGGGAGCCCAATCGTGTTGGTACAGAAGAAGGATGGGACGTGGAGACTCTGTATTGACTATCAGGCGCTGAACAAGATCACTGTCCGTAATAGGTACCCGATCCCGCGGATTGATGACCTCCTAGACCAACTAAAGGGGGCGAAATATTTCAGCAAGATCGATCTAAAGTCAGGATATCACCAAGTACCAATCGAACCCTCCGATGTGTGGAAGACTGCCTTCAAATCCAAGGAGGGCCTCTTCGAATGGTTGGTCATGCCTTTCGAATTGACGGATGCTCCTGCAACCTTTATGAGGCTAATGGATGACATCTTGCGGCCATTCACCAACTCCTTTGTAGTAGTATACTTGGATGACATTCTGATCTTCAGCCAGAGTTGGGAAGAGCACCTCCACCACATCTGACAGGTTCTCCAAACACTGCGGCAACACAAGCTATGTGCCAATTTGGAGAAATGCACTTTTGGCATGACCCAGGTTCAGTATCTGGGATACATCATTGATGAACAGGGGGTGCATGTCGATCCAGCCAAGATCCAAGTCATTCGGGATTGGCCCTCTCCAACCACTCTAACAGAGCTCCGCAGCTTTCTAGGCCTTGCCAACTTCTACCGCAGGTTTGTGTTGGGGTTTTCTCATATTTCTTGGCCCTTGAGTCAAGTCACCAAGGGCGGGGCGAAAGAAAATGTCTTTTGGTCTGAATCTCAACAGAAGGCATTCAGGGAGTTGAAGGATCGCCTCTGCACGGCACCAGTGCTCGCGTTACCAGATTTACAACAACCATTTGAGGTCGAGACAGATGCCTCTGACTATGCTATTGGGGCAGTCCTTACTCAACATGGACATCCAGTGGAATATCACAGTGAAACACTTTCAGACACAGTCCGGAAGTACCCCACTTATGATAAAGAGATGTATTCCATTGTACAGGCCTGCCGACAATGGAAGCATTACATTTTGCGGAAGGAAACGGTCATCCACACAGACCACCGACCTCTGCAGTTCATACAGACCCAAGGGAAATTGCAGAATGATCGCCATCAGAAGTGGTCTACATACCTGCAACAGTTTCACTTGAATATCAAGTATAAAAAGGGCAGCACCAATAATGTTGCAGATTGCCTCAGTTGGCCACCGATCATGGCGCTAACCACCATGCTCAACTCTTGTGGGCACGAGACTTCTGATTGGCCACTTCTCTACAAAATCGACCCAGAATTCGGCCACACATACCAGACACTCTCGGAGGGTCGGCATGTTGCAGATTTTTTCACCTCCAGGATGCCCTATTATGCCACCTCGGTCACCTTTGTGTTCCTTCAAGCGAGCGTGCCAAGATGATTTGGGAAGCACACTACAGTCGGGCTGCTGGGCATTTCGGGGTCGAGAAAACAGTGGCAGTACTGCAAAATTATTTCTATTGGCCGAATCTTCGACAGGATGTTGGGAAGTACATCCGATCATGTACTGCCTGTGCCATTGCCAAACCGACCATTAAGAAGCACGGCCTCTATACCCCGTTGCCTACCCCTAGTCGACCTTGGGAATCCATCTCCATGGATTACATGTCAGGCCTTCCTTCCACTAAGCATGGAAATGACTGTGTTTTTGTGGTCGTCGACAGGTTCTCGAAGATGGCCATTATGGTGGCCTGCAAGAAGAATATCACAGCAGAAGCCACTGCTAAACTCTTCTTTGAACGAGTGTGGGTGCACTTTGGGATCCCACAGTCTATCATCTCAGATTGGGACAGTCAGTTTCTCAGCACATTTTGGTCCAGTCTCTGGTCAATGCTGGACACCAAACTCACGAAGTCCACAGCCTTCCATCCTCAAACTGATGGCCAGACAGAGGTTGTCAACAAGATGATTGTGCACATTCTGCTCATGTATAACTCAAAGCATCCGCGCACATGGGACGAGAGCCTCCCCTATGTTCAGCATAGCTACAACCGAGCTCTTCACAGCTGCACTGGCCATAGCCCTTTTCAGGTGGGTTTGGGATTCCAGCCACTATGCTCCATTGATGTGGCCATGCCACTTGCAGCTACTCACATGAATTCAGCTCATGTCCAGTCCGAAATAGATAAGGCCACCAGCTTCATTGAGCGCATCCAACATATTCGCCAGCAGTTCCATGACATTCTTGAGAAATCAAATGCCAAGTACAAGCATTCACATGATCAACACCGGGTGCCACACAAGTTTCAGGTGGGCGACAAAGTCTGGTTGTATTTGCAAAAGGAACGCCTTACTGGAGCCTATCGGAAATTGAGACCACTCCAATATGGTCCTTACACCATTACTAAGGCTATGGGAGACAATGCATTTGAGCTCAGCATTCCCCCATTCCTTGGCCTGCACCCAGTGTTCAATGTGGACCGCCTTCGGCCATACTTTCCACCATTGCTAGACACATCCGACATTGCAGAACAGCTCAAACCCACAGAATTAAATCCCGACTGCATGGAACAAGCTGCAACTGATCGGATCATGGACACACAGATCAAGAACACTCGCCAACAGAATATCCAACTGTATCGAGTTGTCAAAGCAGGCCAACTCCTTCAGCAGGGCAAGTGGCTCACCAGGGAACAAGTTCAGCAGAAGTTTCCTCATCTCATGGAGGAGCTCAACGCAATGGGGACCATTTCTTCCTAAGGGGGGAGGAATGATCCAGGTGGATATTGGTGGCCCCCTGCCAAGTCCACCTGGACCCCCACCATTGTCTTTCTCAGCATTTTCAGTTTCCTTAATTGTAGCACAACTTACTATTTTTAGCAGTTTTTCGGGTCCTGAACTTCCGGAGCCGTTTTGAGGCCCTAAACGACGTTTTTTGGGGAATCTGGGGGCAACATGGGTCCATGGAATGGACCGATGTTGCCCGTTCCAACAATGATAGTGCTCGGATAGATATTTCTAATGAGCTATTGTACGCGTCAAACGGAGATCATATGCCAAAGTTACGACCCCGGGAAGTTGATGTACCAATTTACCCCAAACGGGGCCCACAGTTTGGCGTTTCATCTCCTAGGGTTAGGTTTTGGAATGTTAAGGGTTTTCCATTGTTTCTCAACAATAAATAGGTCTTCGAGCCTCATTGTAATACAGTTTAGAGGCATGTAGCCATCACATCTCTTCTCAGAGATAAGCTACCATCGCCCTAGCTGGTTTATTTCCATTTCTGGTTGTAAGCATATTTCAGTATTTTCCATTAATGAAATGAAGTATTATTTCCGCTGCATCTTTGTGTATATGGTTATCTCTGTAATTTGTTGCGTTCCTGTTTAAATCCGGATCAGCTAAGAATCACAGTTAAAAGTGCAAGTCTGAAATTGAGGTTGAAGAGGAAGTAAGCAGCTATTGGAAGGTTGTTTGACTATCATTGACTTCGTGGAAGAGGAAATCATCCATGAGAAGTTTGACTTGGTCTTGGAGGGGTATTGGTCAAGGGTCATAGGTCTTGGAATTCGTCATTTGAAGTTCTATAAGAAGAGAAGAGTTCTTGCAAGTTTTCCTCTCAAGAGGAGAGGTTTTGGCCCTGACAGATAGCCAAAATCTTGTGTCCTCTTGTCTCATTGTTCTTTATTATTTTGATAGTTGTTTAATTATAAGAACACTAATTATAATTAAATTAAAGAAGAATCTAATCAAATTAAGTGAAAAGATATCATAGGAAGTTATTGACTTAAGTGAAATCACTTAATCTAGTTGCCCCTATATTTCTCAACATGGTGTCAGAGCTAAGGTGACAAGACAAGGAAAAACAACGTATAGAAGGACCATCAAAACAAATATCAAGAAATGTCAAGGCATCAAAGAGGACATCTAACCATCAAGAAGGGATACATAAGGGCTGAGAAATATAAGGAGCATCAAGAAGGACTACCCATCTCATCACAAGGACAAGGATCGCATCATCACAAGAAGAAGAAGAGCTCAATGACCCTACGTTCACTCAAAGAAAGAAGGATTACACATTTGAAGAATCTTGAAGCCTCCACGTTCTACATTGTCATCCAAGGAAGCAAAAAGAAGCATTTCCATCATCATCAAATTCATCAAGGTGATATCCCTCTCATTTAAGTAATAATCACATCTCAAGCATATTTGAAGGATGCCTCTAGAAGAAGAAGTATTGTTATGTTCTAGGAAGCTTTCATCATCAACTATCATCAAAATCAAGAAAGGAATCAAGTTGAATATATCGTCATCAAGGAGAATCTTCACGTAACAAACATCTTAATCTATGTTTGAATATACTATCAAAATGACTTCATTTTGCAAGGAGAACAACAAATTGGTTAGGTCATCAAATTTCCTTGCATGGAAGAAGAGGACAAATTTGATCCTCATAGAAAATGAATTCATTGGAAATTTTAAGGGTTAAATCGCTAAACCACCAAAAGAGTAACATCAAGCTATAGAAAAATATATGAAGGGGGGAATAAGGGCTCAAATAATCCTTATAGAATCAATCAAGGTTTCCCTCATCCCTTGTGTGGAAAAGTTCGAAGATTCAAAATAAATCTAAGATAAGATGGTAGAATTGTTCTCCACAAACACTGCAAGAGAAGTGATATATTTGATAAACAAGCTATATAAGATGAAGGTATCAAAGGAAGAATGGATAGCCTCATATCTTATGATGGTGTCACAAATAAGAGACCAACTACAACAATTGGGGGAAATAATGTCTGGCAAAGAAATGACCACCATTATGCTCAATGCACTACCTAATGAATGGGGAAACTTTGCATCAAGCATCTATGGAAAGAATGAAGGCACCCTATTCAGCGAACTTTGGCCATTATGTAAGATTGAAGAAACTAGATTGAAGGAAAAAATTGATGTAGGATCAAATGAACAAGTTCAAGCATTTACTTCCATCACTAGGAGAAAAGAGAAGTTTGGAGGAAACAAAAACAAAAAAAATCCAATGTTATGGATGTCAAGACTATGGGAATTTCAAGAGATATTGTCCCACACTTAAGAATGACAACAAGACAAAGGAAAGAAAGGAACTGTGTCACTGAAGAAGTGGAAGAACTTGAGAAGAAGGAAGTGAAATATATCTACTATGACTAAGATAATCTTCTCCACTTAGTTCTTTTCAATTTTGTAAAATATAGCTATCATGGTAGGAAGCATTGATAGGATGCATCACATTAAAAGATGGCATCATATTAGAAGCATACAATTGAAGCAGAAAAAAATGCATGACATCATAGAAGCTTGAAAGGATAGTTGAAGTAGAAGTCTACATGGTTGTAGCAGTCATTATGATGGAAAGGAGGTAGCACATGATATCTTAATTGAAAGCATGAAAACAAAACTAAAATAAGTAGTATATATGGTTGTAAGAAAGTCATCTAGCATGATAGAAGATAGAAATAAATCATCATACATCATCATAATTAGGAAGGAGCATTTGCAGGATATGTATATGCTAGATCCTCTTTGGAATCTTAAGTAGAAGGTTCACCTCTACTTTGAAGAAGCAAGTGTCTCACTAGGAATTCCACCTTGTGTGGGACCCATTGTTTAGAACAATGCTGGTATGATCACAAAGGAGTGCATCATGTCAAGATGGTTGAAGTAATTTCAAGCAATAAAAGGAAGTTGTCGAAGGAATTTTAGATGACCAAAAGGATAAAAGAGTTATATATGTATTTGATAGATCAAGTCATGTCATCATATAGTTGCATATAACATGGTTGAATGCTCTATCTCATAAGCATGATCGAAAAAGAAGGATCTCTTCCTTTAGAAAGATGCATGAAGGCATATACCTTGGACTAGTTCACATATTGATAAGATGAAATCAACATAATATGTCCTCATATGGAATATGAGGTGGTCAAAAATATGAAGGAACTTTGTATAGAAGTTTCTGGGGAACAATATGTGAAGAAAGGAAGAAGAATTCATGAGAAATGCAACTATAGTCACAATAAGTGATCAACATTCGATAACTAGAAGAATTAGCTATGACATATCCAGAGAGAAGGTGTGAAGACTTTGATAAAGTTTGTAAAGGAAGGAGACCCTTGAAATTGAAAGTCTTGGAGATGTGTTTATGAATGTGCGGGGTGTTGATGTTGCAAGAAGTAGATGTCATGATAAAAACAATCATAAAAGGTTACTTTGATTTGAAGTTCATTTTTATTTTTGAACAACATCTGGTTGGGTTGAAAAATGGCTACCAAAAGAGAGTTGTATATGTCACCTACAACCAGTACTCATGGGAATGAATGAAAAATAATAAAAGAAACATGACTTGGAAGAGGTAGATATATGAAGAAAAGGAAGATGTGGACTAGAAGATCACTTTTCGATGCAAAGAAGGATGACATGACTATTGGTTCAACACTATGGTTCATTGAAAAGAAAGTGATGGATGGTTAATTCCCTATGAAGAAAATATAAGAAGATGAAGGTTCCATGATGAAGAAGATGAAGTTCATGACATCGAAAGGAGGATCCCTATAAGCAGTTGATAGTAGCATGATCTCCACCAAAAAGTAGATAGTTGTTGTTGATAACAAGTCCCTAGTTAAGAGGGAACTTGGACAAGTCCCTGGATAAGAGGGAGTTTGGGTATATTCCTTTTATAGGAATGAGTATACCTTCCCTGGTTGAGAGGGAGAGATAGACACATAATTCTTGTCTTCATGCTATGAATAAAGAATGGAGGATTGGGTAGGCATCTGAGATTGATTCTAACACTCTTTCAAGATGTGGTAGGGCGTCCAATAGCTAAGAGTAGTCGAAGAGGAAATTCCTTAAGGATGTGTCATTCCAAGATAGGAATTGTCCTAAAAGGACATACCCTATTAACACTCGGGTGGGGTATGTGACTTGAGAGATAATGATGATGGTGTCTATAAGTCATTGGTCTTGCCAACATTGTGCTCTGATCTTCTGGAGAGAGAGAGTTGTTACTTAAGGCCTTGATATGTGACAATGTTGGTTGGTATGATGAGATGCTCTGGAATAAGCTAAGGAAGTAACTTATGAGATGGCTTACTAATCTAACGACTCTTATGATAATTCTTCAGTTTGAGAATGTCTAGGTACCTTTTATGGATTATGAATACCTATGTAGTGACCCAATTTGGCAAGGTTAGTTTTGTGACACTTAGAGAGGGTGATTTTGATGCAATGATATAAGATCATGCATGTCAGAATTTTGTATATGCTTATATGTTATAGACCTGCTTTGGGTCACCCGGTTGTTGTGCTCCTATCATAATATCTATGGTTGTGTGTATAACAATGATTTTGGTTAAGTGCATATTATCAATGTTTTCTCTTTTGATATCCTAGTTTTGACATAGGTGTATGACATGGATGGTGATCTATGATTGAGACACATAAATCCATGGATGATCATGGTTATGTGGAACATATGGTTAATTATTATTTATGAATGATCTATGATTTGCATGATTCTATATGCTTAATCTTGTACTAAGCATGATGTGGCAGGGGACCTAGTCATTTTCCAACAAGGATGCTCAAATTATAAATGACCGCGGAAGTCATTTCTCCAAAACCAAAATGACTGTGGAAGACATGCACAATTCTCGGTAAAATGTGAAAATTTAATTATGAAATTTATTTGATTCCTTTGATATATGAGATTATGATGTGTGCAGTTCTTGGAACAAGACCTTACCAATGAACCATTAGATGGGTATGGGCTCATGATCGTACCTTAAGGTGAAGCGCAGAGTTTCAAAGCAGAGCAGATGAGAAGCCTTGAAAATTTGGGCGCAGAGTCCTAAATCCATGAAAGATAAAGACATGGAATCTTGGATCTATAATAAAAATATTAGGGTGTGGAGTAAAAAACATTTAAAATATCAAGGTGTTGAATCTTGGATCCTTGGAGTAGATCAAGGCGCAGAGTCCTTAATCTACTAAGTCGTAGAGATGCATGCAATAGGGGTGCGGAATCCCTATTCTCTAAAATAAAAATACCACTCATGGGCATCCCAAGGATGAATTTCCTTAATAAAACCTCATTTCTAGCAATATTAGATTGACTTTCTAAAAATAGAAAGTCATGTCTTGCATCTCAAGCATGACTTTCCAAAAATAGTAAATCACCTTGCATAAATTGGTAATCAAGTGTAGTTGAAGGAAAATCACTTAACTTATCATTAATCAATCCTAATAGTTCAATCTCAACTTAATCATCAATATTATTAATATTAATATTAATATTATTATATTTTATGAGACTATGATATTATTATTAAAATGGAATTACAAGTCACCTTCATCACCTCAATCACTTCACACCTTCCTCCTTGATGACTTTCATGGCTCTATGTAATTCTCTCTCTCTCTCTCTCTCTCTTAATGATACATTACACTCTCTCTTACGCACTCATCAAAGAAATGGCATATTCCTCTTACACTCATTAAAATCATGTCATAAAAGATTCCTCTTATGCTCTCTTTAATGCATATGTTACACTCTCCTTAACTAAGGCATGCATACCTCTCCTTAATGGCATGAGTTACACTCCTCTAAATGGAATATGTTACTTTTCCTCAAGGCATGCATATTACTCCTCCTTTATGACAAGAATTTGTTGCTCCTCCTATATATGTGTCTCATGTCTTCTCACTTGGGGGGAGAAGGAGGTGCATTGTAATACCAAGAGTTGGAGAGACTTGAAGAGGGTTATTAGAGGGAGAGACTTGGAGAGTAGTCAAATTATTTTGAAATGAAGTTGAAATTCCTAAACTAAATTACTAAGTAGCTCTACCTGGTGGAGCTGACCATGAGTGGTATTGGGAGGAATTGAAACTTATCTTCCTTAGATTACCTTATATATCTCTCTACTGCTATATTTTGGTATTGTTTGTGAGCTCTTACACCTCAGGTGTTCCTAGGGGAGAAGTTCTCCCTGGATATGGTTGGGTGGAAAACTGAATGGTTCACAATGAGTTGGTAAGGATATTGGAGCTAGAGCATACTCTCATATTTTTGGAGTTGTATATATATACATTGTCAGGTATATTCATAAATATTCTTGAAATTTTAGTTTATTATTAATTTAAGTGTTGTAGAAATTTCAATTTATTGGAAATTGTTACTTGTGAATGTTTATGAGATATTTAGAGAGTTATTTCTAAGCTAACAAATAATGAATGATAACTATAGTTGAGAATGTACATGCAGGGGATTAAAAACAAGAATGTGTTGCCAAAGTTTTCAAGTTCAGTTTATAATGAATTTTTGTCCATAGCAGGTCATATCTATTATCTAAATTCATTATTCTATGTTTGATAGCATGGTTTTTCCTTACTGTGAATTGGGTTATTGGTTGAAACTTAGATGTATATAAAATAATGCACACTAAATGATTGAATAAATTCCATAATAGTTGTAGTTCGTTTTATGTAAGTTTTGATTGTACAGTTTTGTTGCAAACTAATTGACAAAAGGTCTTGATGGCTGAAGCATTCAGGCTACCATGAGTTTGATAAAAATATCATATTAGCATACATTTGGGTTTTCTTTCTCCATGTATAGTTGTAGATGAAGTTTGGATACTAAGTGTTTGGAAAAAGATGTGAATGAGATAGTAAGGATCCATTCTTTTTGTTGTTTTAAAGAATTGCATCCTTGATCATTTTTATTGAGATTCAGCTCAACATTAGGGGGTATCTATACCAAAAGATTATGTAACCCCCACTTTGATTCCAAAATTCATGTTTTCAAACTCTGAATTTGCAATCTAGTAAATTTTGCATAATTGTTGTTGCTTTGTATGGACAACCTGTTGTTGATTTTTCTGCAATCTTACCATCTATGATATAAAAACTGATTTATATTGAGGATACTAATATTATTCATGCTCTTGAAATTATTGCTTAACGTATCAATGGTTGATACTCATTAGAGAAATTTTTAAGTCTAAAATGGGCCTCCTAAGGAAAATGTACAACCAAAATAAACTTTATAAGAACTAATAGGATTCAAGTTTATGATGTCAACCATGGGGGATGATTCACCATTTTTGGAGTAAAAAAATAAAAAGATTAAAAAATAATAAAATAATAAAACTACTTTTTCAACTCGTATTTTCATTTATCTCCCAAAGGTTTTATTCAAATTTTGACTGGGAATAGTCATTGGATGCAAAATTTAATTCTTCGTCCAAGGAGTACCCATGTTGCATATTTTCGATGGACCTTGCTACTCGAAAAATGAGAAATACATGAAAAATGTGATTGCAATCATGGTTTTCATGTATTTCTCATTTTTCATGTAGCAGGGTCCATCAAAAGTATCCAACATGGGTACTTCATGGATGAGGAATCAAATTTTTCATCCAACGAGTGTTCCTGCTCAAAAGCGGAGTAAACCCATAGGGAGATAAGTTGAAAATACGTGTTGAAAAAATAGCTTTTACTTTTTTTCCATCTAAAATTTGATGATGTAATCTAATCTTATTTTATTATTTCCACTTTTATTTTATAATTTCCTTAGGAGGCCCATTTGAGACGTCAAAATTTCTCTAATGCCGGCATTTCAACATTTTTATGACAAATTATTTCATGTTTGCTAAATGTTTGTCAAAAATTCCCAATGGATGTAGCTTACATGGTTGCATGTTATTTGTAAAATTTCCCCAATATTTATAAATCTTTAATGTCCCTAAAGTGTTTGTAGAAATGCATCAATGAAGATGGATGGTAGTTTTACTTGTGTGTTAAGTTCAATTCAAGAATTATTGGCATTACTGTGAGACAATGAAAAATGAGGTTATGTAATATTATATTCATGTTAGCTAATTGTTGTGAAATTGCCTTAAGGGATTATGGTTGTCAAATGTTTGGCAAAATGCCTTAATGACTATACATTGCATGCTTGCAAACTATTTGTTACAATGCCTCAATGGTTGTACATTGCATGCTTACAAACTATTTGTTATAATGCCTTAATGGTTGTAGCTAATTACATTTATGAATTGTCTAAAAAAAATGCCTAAGTTAAATTAGGATTTTTAACCAAGGTGTTTCTGGAAATGTCTCAGTGAATATGTGCGATGATTATATTAACTTAAAATCCATGCTAATGAAGTCAAATTTGGGTAAGTGAATTGTTGTAATATTAGATCACATGTGAATTCATAATTATTGGATACCAATCCTATAGAAGTTTATTTCTCCTTTTAAGAAAAGAATTCATAGGCATTTTATTTAGAATAAAATCAAATTAGTCACTCTTGAACACACTTAATTGCAACAGAATTAACAATTAGCTTGGTTGACATTATGGTTTGTAAAGTTTGATATTTATTCATTTCACTAAAGACATTTCTTTTAAATGTGATTTTTGAGTTTTAGAAGCAAGTATTATGGTTGTAATTTTTGGATACTGATGAAACCATTATCCTCATAGCTTTGATGAGAAGATTACAATTACCATGGATTAGTTAGTAGAATTTAGTGTGTAGTGTAAATGATACCAATGAGAAAATATGGCCCCGCATTAAATTTTATGTCTTGGAAATATACAGATATATATATATATATATCACATTTTGAGTTTTAGTGTTCAATTTTTCTCTATAATATTGATAGTTGCTAAGGTGGACCTTACAATCTCCCTAGTTAAGAGCAAGTGTTGAAATATGTAACTAGGTTCGATCTTCATAATGACATATGTAATCATGATTTATGTATTTGATATAAAGAGAACAATAATATTATTGTTTGTATTCATGAGGCACGGGTTTCATGCTCAAGTTTATTTGATTTATAGGTCAAGCACCCATTGACTGCTTTTATGGCTTGTCATTGAGTCTACAAGTCATAAGAGTCATTGTCATGTATGGAAGGCTCTTTTGGGCATGTTACATATTGTAAAGAAAAAATTATTTAAGTCAAAATAGAGTCAAAGACCTTCCAAGACCTTGTCATAATCCTCTAAGATAAGTCAGCCTTTCCAAGTATCAAGTCGGCTTAGAGACAGTAACAAGTTAGGACAAAAATCTTATATATAAGAGGCTAGTTGACAACTTTTGAAGGAATCCAAGCACACACAAGTTTGATAAAGAGAAGATAAGATGACCTAAATACAACGAAGAAGAAGAAGATTCAAAGAATGAAGAATCTGAGATTTTTTATTGTCTTTGGGATGAAGGTTTCACATGTGCGAAGAGAAAATTAGGGCATTTGTACAACTACAGTAAGGCCGAATTATGGTCCCTGAATGAAGTTAAGTTTTGGGTAATTTCACTCTAGTACATAAGTTGAATTCTTAAACAATAAACTGTTGCCCATGCCAAGGAGAAAAGAGACAATTTTTACCATATTTCTGTCACACATGCAAGTTATGGTTGTTGCAGGAGGGTCACAAATCCAGCCAAAAGTGCAGGTCTGAAATTGAGGTCGAAGAGGGAGCACGAAGCTATTGGAAGGATAGTTTGACTATCATTGACTTTGTGGAAGAGGATCTCACCCAGGAGAGGTCTGACTTGGTCTTAGAGGGGTCTTCACCAAGGTTAATAGGTCTTCGAATTTGTCATTTGAAGTTATATAAGAAGAGAAGAGTTCTCAGGCTTTCCTCTTAAGAGGAGAGGTTTTGACCTCAGATTATAACCTATATCTTGTGTCCTCTTATCCCATTGTTCTTTATTGCTTTGGTAGCTATTTGATGATAAGAACACTAATTATAATCAAGTGAAAGAAGAAGTTAATCAAATTAAGTAAAAAGATATCACAAGCAGTTACCAATTTAAGAGAAATCACTTAATCTAACTACTTCTAGATTTCTCAACAAATTTCAGTTGTAGCAATGCCACTCTACATCATAACAAAAAGTGGCAAGAATTTCCAGTGAGGAAAGGGTGAGTAGAGGCTTTTGAGGATTTGAAGAAGAAGACCAGTCAAGCACCACTTCTGACATTACCAAACTTGCAACAACCCTTTGAAGTGGAGACAAATGTGAGTGGGTATGTTATGGGAGAGGTCTTGATGCAGGGAGGAAGTAATGTATTCTACCATTATGAAGTATTTCAAGGGGAAGTTATTAAATATCCTGCTTACGGTAAGGGGCTTTATGCCCTAATTCAAGTTGTGAAGAATTGGAAGCATTACCTGATGGGAAAGGAGATAATAATCCACACAGATCACTAGTCACTACAATACCCGTAGGCCTAGAGTAAGCTACAACAGACTAGGAATTACAAGTGGATAGGGTTTCTACAACAGTTTCATTTGGTGACTAAGTACAAGAAGGGAAACACAAAAAATTTGGTCGACATGACCTCAAGGCAACCCACATTAAAGATCACGTCTTTGAAGACTCTTATGCACATGGAACCATTCACCCATTATGCATACACAGAGGCATATTCAAAGGATGAGGACTTCAATGAGGTGCATCAACAGTTATAGAGTCATAGTCATGCACAATGGCGATAACACTATTGACTGCCATCTTCAGGATGGGTTACTCTATAGGCTAGATAAGCTTGTGTTCCTAAAGGTGACCAATTGCAGTTGATTAGAGAGGTTCACACCTCCAAGATTGCAAGGAACTTTGGCATAGGGAAGATCATGGCCAACTTGCATAGGTATGTGTAATGGCACAAGATGCAAAACATGTAGTTAGGTTCGTAAGAGGATTCATGCTTTGTTGTACTAGCAAACCTAGTGTTGAAGTCCAAGATTGTCTTCTTTTTTACACCTCTTTTTCTTTCCTTTTCATCCTTTTCATGATAGTTTGCTACATTTCCAAGTTGAAAGGTCACCTCAGTTATGCTCAAACATCATAAAAGGTATCAATAATTCATGGTTTATAATCTATTGTTTCTTTATGAAATTTAATCAAAACATTCCTATAGCTACCAAATTTCACTCATTTTGTAGCTAACTGAAGATTATGTAGCTACATCCATGGTTAGACAAGTTCTGGCACATTGGATAAGGAATAAAGGACACAAGTATATGGAAAATGACAAACACATGGACATCCACCTATCATATCGATCTAGAAATTCACTCAGTTCAAGAGATCTGATTGTCAAACCAGAAGTCAACTTTGGTTAAACACTCCAATGATACACAAGATTTGAAAGCGGTTCATGGAGTTATCAAGTGAGCATGGAATTAGATGAGAAGAATTTGGAGTTGATATGTCAAATCAAAATCTTCTCATGATTTTCTCTTTCAGTAGAAAATCATGAGAAGAAAGACTCCAATTTCGATTTCATTTCTTAGTTGTCAAAGTAGAAACTTGCCTCTCAGCTTATGAATCTTAAGACAATTGTTTAATAGAGGATTATAAAAGGATCTAAGGCGAGGAAATAAACAATCTTACTCTTGTTAAATTTGCAATCATTTGTTATTGAAAAATTTGGCAATTAATACAAATATTTTGTTCCTTTGGTGATCAATGTGTGGATAAATAGTTTGACATGCAATTTCATGCTTCCACTCAACAGGAGTCCCCCCCCCCCCCCGTAGAATTGTAATATTAGTTTAGTTTTTGGTTATGTTAAATTTTCCTAAACAATATCTTCTTCATCGTAGTTAATGTTTTGTTAGTGTTTTGATTGGTATTTCGTTCATTAGTTTATAGTTTAATCTTCAATATTTTGAATAGGTTGAGCGCTCATAAAAAGACAAAAACATGTCCTTCTCACAGTTTGTTTCATTCAATTATTTTCTTGATTTCATGAGTAATGGACAGAGCAACTTTAGATCATAACTGTGCACATTAGTTATCCTTCTGAGTTACATCTTAGCTTGTTATTTTGTTGAAGTAGTTTGATTTAGATTTATTCTTCTGTTAAGTAGAAGAGAATTTCAATTTGCAAAAACATTTAAGTAGAATTAGAATTTAAATTCTGCTAATAGAATAGATTTTTCAATTCAATTCAAGTAGAATAATTTTCAATTATTTCTACCATAGATTAAATTTTAATTCAGTTCTAGTAGAGTAACTTTTAATTCTTGTTGCAATAAATTCAATTTCGATTTAGTGTGATAAGTTAAAATTTTCAATTGATTTCACCTTGAAGTTTGATTTTCTTTCAAAAGGGTAAAATTGATGGAAAGAACATGTGCATAGAAATGTTTTGAGTTAATCTAGTCCCATTTATATTTGGTCCAATTTCATATTTTAAAATAAAAAATAGAACTCCTAGCATATATTGTGGACATGCACTTCATAAGTACATGAAACTTGGTTGATAGTTAATGAAGAACTCTAACCATCAACTAAATTACGCAACATTTTGGCGTTGTTTCCGGAGAAGTGTATATAGGAATTCAATTTTTTATTTGTAGAAATTTACGTGGTAAGTTCCTTAGATAGAAAATCAAAGGAAACCTCTCACAAACAGATCACAGATCAGTGCACCAGTATTCTTGACGTGGTTAAAACCCTCAAAGAGGGAAATAGTCCATGACCTAAGCCAACGTGGCCACTTCAGGAAATTTATTAATGTAAAAGAAATAAAAAGTACATAATCTTCTCTCATGAATGGTCACCTAACAAATGACCCTCCATGTCCTTTAAATAGAGATCATGGACCAATCGATTGTTAAGCCACATATCAAGTGTCGGTAATACCAAGGAGAGAATGAACCGTTGGATCACTTCATGTCTAGAACATACTGTGACCATCGGATTGTAAGTTACAAAAAGTACATACTAAAGAAACACACTTTACTAACTATACACTAGACCACGTTATAATTAATTATTTCCTGTTTTTCAGAATATCCTAACATCCCCCCTTAAGAATGTAGGAATTTACAGGGTAAGTTCCTCAGAAAGAACACCAAAAGGACACCGCTCACAACCAGATCACAAATCAATACACCAGTATTTTTGACGTGGTTAAAACCCTCAAAGAGGGAAACAGTCCACGGCCTGAGCCAACGCGGCCACTTCAGGCAATTTATTAATCAAAGAATGAAAATTTACATAAGCTTCTCTCATGCACGGATTACCCGAACAATGACCCTCCATGCGCTTTAAATAGAACTCATGGACCAATCGGGTGTCAAGCCACGGATCAAGTGTCGGTAATACCGAGGAGAGAGTGAACCGTCGGATCACTACATATCGTGACCGTCAGATTGTAAGTTACAAAATGTACAACGGTAAAGAAACACACTTTACCTAACTCTATACCTAACTCTATACTAGACCAAGTTGAACTTAACTATTTCCTATGTGTCGGAATATCCTAACATCCCCCCTTAAGAACAACTTGGGATAGGATTGAAGGATTTACAAATATGACACAATAGGAGAAGGAAGGAGGCACTAGAGCCTATCCCCCCTTAGTGACAACTTCCTGAACTCCAAGCATATATCGAAGTTTAGTGAACTTCGCCTCTGTGAGAGCCTTTGTGAAGATGTCTGCAACCTGATCATCTGTTGAACAATATTGCACTTCAAGAACATGGTCATGAATGAGCTTTCTGATGAAGTGCATGTGTAGTTCAATGTGTTTGTTGCGCTGATGCTGGACTGGATCTTTGCATAGCTGAATGGCACTTTGATTATCACACCAAAGTGTGGTTGGATGCTGCTGCTCAAAGCCAAACTCTGATAGGATCTGACGAAGCCACAAGGCTTCCTTACTAGCTTCCACGGCACCACGATACTCTGCTTCTGCTGACGAAAGAGAAATGGCAGCCTGTTTCTTACAAGCCCATGTAATAGGTCCTGAACCAAGAGTGAAGACATAACCGGCAGTAGACTTCCGATCATCAGGGTCACCAGCCCAATCAGAATCAGTGAAACCAACTAATAGAGGAGCTGCTTTGGCACTGTAATGAATCCCAAACTGTATTGTACCTCGAACATAACGAAGTATTCTTTTAGCTGCTTTCCAATGACTTTCACGGGGGTTTTGCATAAAACGAGCAACAAGGCCAACAGCAAAGGAAAGGTCAGGACGAGTATGGGTTAAATACAAGAGTTTTCCTACAAGTTGACGGTATAAGGTAGCATCAACTTCAGGAGAAGTACAAGAGACTGAAAGTTTGACTCCAGACTGAAAGGGAGAAGGGGTTGGCTTACAGTCTTCCATGTGAAAATGACGAAGAATATCACAAGCATACTTGGACTGGGAAAGGGAAATACCCTCCTTGGATTGCAAGACTTGAAGACCGAGAAAATAGTGTAAGTGTCCTAAGTCTGTCATTTCAAATTTCTTTTTAAGGCTGGACTTCACATGGTTTATAAGGTTGGGATCACTACCAGTAAGAATAAGATCATCAACATAAAGAACAAGGATGATAAGAGAGTTGCCCACTTTCTTGGTGTAGACAGTATTGTCAGAATAACACCTAGAAAAGCCAGATTCTAAAAGAAAGCTATCCATTTTGGCATACCAAGCCCGAGGAGCTTGCTTGAGACCATAAAGAGATTTCTTAAGTCGACATACAAGGCTGGAGTCTGTTTGGATGAAGCCAATGGGTTGTTCCATATAGATTTCTTCATGCAAGTCCCCATGCAAGAAGGCAGATTTAACATCCATCTGATGGACTTCCCATTTTAAAGAGGCAGCAAGGGAAAGAACAAGGCGGATAGAGTTCATTTTGGCAACAGGGGAGAAGGTTTCAGTGTAGTCAATGCCTTCAACCTGTGAAAATCCCTTAGCAACAAGACGAGCTTTATGTTTATCAACTTTCCCATCTGGTCCATACTTGGTTCTGTAAACCCATTTACATCTAACAAGTTTGCGTCCCTTTGGTAGAGGAACAAGATCCCATGTATCATTTACCAACAATGAATGATATTCTTCATTCATAGCTGCTTCCCAATGTGGATGGCCTGAAGCTTCTGCAAAAGTGTCAGGATCATGATTTACTGGAGCTTGAGCCAGTAAAGAAGAGGCTCTTTCAAACTGAGAACGTGTACGTCGCTGATCTGTAGGATCACCGGCAAGATCACCTGCTGCATCCCGAGTAGCACGGACCCATCTTGGAAGTTGAGGATCCTGAGAAGGTGGGGGAGGATTTTCATCCTCACTTTCATCATCTGAAGAAGAAATGTTTTCAAAAGTAGAAGAGATAGGAAGAGGTGGCACATCCGCCGGACTAGGCTCGCAGGCCGATTTATTTTCATCAAATTTTACATCTCTTCTAATGATAACATTTTTGGACTTAAATGGAATAAGTCTATAACCTTTTACATCTTCAGAATATCCAACAAAAGTACATTTCTCACTCTTAGGTTCTAAAGCTTTATGCTTTTCATCTGGAATATGGGCCCATGCTTCACTTCCAAAAACACGAAAGTGACTTACATCTGGTTTAATGGAACTCCAAGCTTCTTCTGGAGTGATATTCTTTAGAACCTTAGTAGGAGTGCGATTGATTATATAATTTGCACAATTAATTGCTTCGGCCCAAAAACTAAGACTGAGTCCTTTAGATTGCAGCATACAATTAGCCATTTCCTTTAAGGTGCGATTTTTCCTTTCAGCTACACCATTTTGTTGTGGAGTGTATGGAACAGTATGTTGCATTTGAATTCCATTTTCGGTGCAAAAGTTGATGAATGTGTTTTTAACATATTCTCCACCATTATCAGTTCTTAGCTTAAGAATTTGATGTCCAGATTGTTTTTCAACAAAGGCTTTGAAGGCCAAAAATGTGTTAAATACTTCGCTCTTGAGTTTTAAGAAGTATACCCAAGTGCGTCTGGAGAAATCATCAATGAAAGTTAAGAAATACTTGCAGCCAGAGAATGAAGCAACAGAAGTGGACCACATAAATCACTGTGCACAAGCTGTAAAGGGCTGAGGCGTGCCAAGAGGCACGTTTTCAAAACTGTCCCGATGATGTTTTCCGAGTACACATCCGGAACAAACACCATCTCTGCAAGATACCATAGGAAGACCTGTCACCATATTTTCTTTACATAGATGCTGAAGGGAGCGATAGTTTAAGTGACCAAATCGCTCATGCCAAAGTTTGCTCACTTCATCATTATGAGCAACAAATACTGAGGGAAGATTTGATGACCCAAAGTTGTGAAACTTATACAACCTTGTGGAATCATCAGCAATACCAGTAGCTAGAATCTGTTTAGGATCTCTTAGATCCTTGATTACAACATCATGAGGTGAAAATTCAACAATTTTACCTTCACCTGAATGAGTTATCTGATATACAGATAGAAGGTTGCAGGATAAGGTTGGAACACATAATACATCATTAAACTGACCATTGTCTAGATGAACAGTTCCAGTCCCTACAACATTAAGAGATCTATCATCACCAACATATATATTTTTGGTGTTACAATCATTTAAAGAAGAAAACATGGCTTTGTTTTTGGCCATGTGATAAGAGGCTCCAGAATCAATGAGCCACTCATGAGAATGAGAAGAAGAAGATACATTTAATGCATAACCAGACTGAGATGATTGACAACGACATGCAGAAAGTGCCATTCCTGAAGATGAAGTTGAAGTTGAAGTTGAAGAATGCTCCACATGGATGTTATGTTTCTTCATTGCGGCTTCCAAGGCTTCCATCTTCTTAAAGCATTTAGATTCTAAGTGGCCATCTCGATTACAAAAGTTAAAATGTCTATCAGTCTTCTTCCATTTGTTTTTATTGGTCTTATCATTTTGCTGAAATGATCTTTCATTTTGAGGCTGAGTTTGCTTAGGACCCTTGTTTGGTTTAGGACCATTCTTTTTAGGATATGACTTCTTAGGATTCTTTGAATTTGGTTGCTGCTGGGCGGCTAACGCTTTCTTGGAAGAGTTTCCAAGATTAAGAAGACCAAGGTGTAAGAGTTTTTCTTGTTCTCTTATTAAAGAATCACAAAAAGAGTCAAAGGAAGGGGCCTTGTAGTCTTTTCCTTGACAAATGAAAGCTTCCCTTGTAGAATGGAAGGTGGAAACAAATACAGAGTAGGCTGGTCCCAACTTAGTAAGGATGGAATAAATAAGGTTACTATCTTCTTTCTTAACCTTAACACCTTCCAAGAGATATCTAAGGGTCTTGAATTTGGACAAGAAATCTTCAATGCAAGAAAAATTATTAGGATCCAATGTAAGCAACTCATTTTCAAGTTGATGGGCTCTAATTTCATTTTTAATCCCAAAAACTTTAGTGATTTGTTCCAATGCTTCATGAGGAGTATCAAGTTCTGCAATATGGAATCTAAGATCAGGAGAAATAGACATCCCTATCAAACCACGTGCTTGATCTTGTCTATTTTCCCATTTTGCAGCCTTGTCTTCATCTTTTGGTTTCTTCTCTTGGCCTGTGGCTATTCTGTAGAGACCTTTACTTCTAAGTAAATCTTCCATGTAGGATATCCATTGGAATTAGTTAGTGCTGTCAAGAATGACTTGGCATGGACTTTCCATTTTTTTTTTTAAACTGAAGCTGAAGATGCTAAAAGTAAGTGTTTCAATGGATAGATCTCAAAAAATTAGGCTGTTTTAAAAAAAACGGCTCTGAAAAAGGCTTCCGGATGAAGAAGTTATGGCTTTTTGAAAAACATTTGTTGAAGTTGCCGGCAAAGTGCGCGAATGTGCGGGAATGAAAAAAAACGCCCCCACAAAATGGAGATTTGAACCCAAGACCTCTACTCTCTTAAAATAGCTTTGAACCAATTGAGCTATACAAAAAATTTGAGAGAGAGAGAGAGAGAGAGAGAGAGAGAGAGAGAGGGGGGGGGGGCCTTGGGTTGCGTGCTTGCCTTGAGAAAGCTCTTTTTTCCTACAAAACAAAAACACAAAACCCAACACGAATATGCAAAGAAAAACGAACCTTACGGCTCGAAGTTAGCTTTAGCCGGAAACTAAATATTTTTCTCAATGTTTCTAATTTTCCAAGATCACACTAAGGTGCAGGGAAAAGAGCATACGCATGAGAAAAAAAACTTCCTTTCTGTTTCTGATTTGCCCAGATCGCACAGAGTCGCAGGGCAAAGAGCATACGCAGAAATGAAAGGTATAGATCCGGTAATAAAAAAGGCTAAATAAACAGAAACCGAAATAACCAGAGAGAAAATAACAGTAAACTGCAGATAAACATTGTATACCTCCAGATCTTAAAAATGACGCAGATAGGGCTACCGAAAACCTTTTCGCGTGAAACGAAATGGGCTCCTCACTGGAACAGATGCTCCGAACACAAAAGAGCAGTCCTCTCGGCCCGAAAGCAGTCAGAAACAGTAGATCTAGGAAACGACGGTCGCATGCAGTTCTACCAGCTTCAGATTTGGATCACCAACGGACGCGGCCCTCAAAGAGCTCCGATACCATGTAGGAATTTACAGGGTAAGTTCCTCAGAAAGAACACCAAAAGGACACCACTCACAACCAAATCACAGATCAATACACCAGTATTTTTGACGTGGTTAAAACCCTCAAAGAGGGAAACAGTCCACGGCCTGAGCCAACGCGGCCACTTCAGGCAATTTATTAATCAAAGAATGAAAATTTACATAAGCTTCTCTCATGCACAGATTACCCGAACAATGACCCTCCATGCGCTTTAAATAGAACTCATGGACCAATCGGGTGTCAAGCCACGGATCAAGTGTCGGTAATACCGAGGAGAGAGTGAACCGTTGGATCACTACATATCGTGACCGTCGGATTGTAAGTTACAAAATGTACAACGGTAAAGAAACATACTTTACCTAACTCTATACTAGACCAAGTTGAACTTAACTATTTCCTATGTGTCGGAATATCCTAACAAAGAACAACTTGGGATAGGATTGAAGGATGTACAAAGATGACACAATAGGAGAAGGAAGGAGGCATTAGATCATATCCCGCCTTAGTGACAACTTCCTGAACTCTAACCATAAACCGAATTTTAGTAAACTTCGCCTCTGTGAGAGCCTTTGTAAAGATGTTTGCAACTTGATCATCGGTTGAACAATATTGCACTTCAAGAACATGGTCATGAATGAGCTTTTTGATGAAGTGCATGTGTAGTTCAATGTGTTTGATGTGCTGATGTTGGACTGGATCTTTGCATATGTGAATGGAATTATCACACCAAAGTGTAGTCAAATGCTGCTAATGAAAGGCAAACTCTGGCAGGATATGACGTAGCCACAGGGCTTCCTTACTAGCTTCAACGACACCACGATACTCTGCTTCTGCTAAATAAAGAGATATGGCACTTTGTTTCTTTCAAGCCCATGTAATAGGTCTAAAAACAAGAGTGAATACATAACCTGCAGTAGACTTCTGATCATCAGGGTCACTAGCCCAATCAGAGTCAGTGAAACCAACCAATAGAGGAGATGCTTCTGCATTATAATGAATCCCAAACTGAACTATACCTCTAACATAACGAAGTATTCTTTTAACTGATTTCCAATGAATTTCATGTGGGTTTTGCATAAATTGAGCAACAAGGCCAACAACAAAGGAATGGTCGGGATGGGTATGGGTCAGATACAAAAGTTTTCCAACAAGCTGATAGTATAAGGTAGCATCAACTTCAATGGAAGTACAAGTGACTGAAAGTTTGGCTCCAGACTGAAAGGGAGAAGGGGTTGTAATATGATCTTCCATCTTAATTTCGCGTAGAAGATCACAGGCCTACTTGGACTGGGCAACGGAAATATATTCTTTGGATTGCAAGACTTGAAGACCAAGAAATAATGTAAGTGTCCTAATTTTGTCATTTCAAACTGTTTTTAAAGTTGGAATTCACATGGTTTATAAGGTTGGGATCACTACCAATAAGGATAATATCATCAACATAAAGAATAAGAATGATAATAGACATACCCACTTTCTTGGTGTAGATAGTATTGTCATAATGACACCTAGAAAAGCCAATATCTAAAAGAAAGCTATCCATTTTGGCATACCAAGATCGAGGGGCTTGCTTGAGACCATAAAGGGATTTCTTAAGCCGACATACAAGGTTGGAATCTATTTGTATAAAGCCAGAAGGTTGTTCCATATATATTTCTTCATGCAAGTCCCCATGCAAGAAGGTGGATTTAACATCCATTTGATGGACTTCCCATTTGAAAGAGGAAACAAGGGAAAGAACAAGGCAAATAGAGTTCATTTTGGAAATAGGGGAGAAGGTTTCAGTATAGCCAATGCCTTCAACTTGTGAAAATCCCATTGCAACAAAATGAGCTTTATGTTTATCAACATTTCCATATGTTCCAAACTTGGTTCTGTAAACCCATTTGCTTCTAACAAGTTTTCGTCCCTTTGGAAGGGGAACAAGGTCCCATATATCATTTGCCAATAATGAATGATATTCTTCATTCATAGTTGCGTCCCAATCTAGATGGCTTGAAGCTTCTGCAAAGGTGTCAGGATCATAATTCATTGAAGCTTGAGCTAGTAAAGAAGAGGCTCTATCGAACTGAGAACGTGTACCATATTGATCTGTAGGATTACCTGCAAGAGCACCGGCTGCATCCCAAGTAGCGCAGACCCATTTTGGAAGTTGAGGAGCTGAAGGTGGATCCCAAGAAGGTGGGGAGGGTTTTTCATCCCCGCTGCAATCATCTGAAGATGGAATATTTTCATAATTGGAAGGGATAGAGAGAAGTGGCACATCCGTCGAACTAGGCTCATAGGCTGATATATTTTCAGGAAATTTTACATCTCTTCTAATGATAAAATTTTTCTATTTAAGTTGAATAAGTCTATATCCTTTGACATCTTCAGAATATCCAACAAAAATACATTTTTCACTCTTAGGTTCTAAGGATTTATGTTTCTCATCTGGAATATGGGCCCATGCTTCACTTCCAAAAACACGAAAGTGACATACATATGGTTTTATTGAACTCCATGCTTCTTCTGGAGTGATATTCTTTAAAGCCTTAATAGGAGTGTGATTTACTATGTAATTTTCACAGTTAATTGCTTCTGCCCAAAAATTAAGACTAATTCCTTTAGATTGAAGCATACAATCAGTCATTTCCTTTAAGTTGTGATTCTTACTTTCAACTACACCATTTTTCTATGGAGTATATGGAACAGTATGTTGCAATTGAATTCCATGCTCGGTGCAAAAGTTGATGAATTTGTTGTTAACATATTCTCTACTATTATCATATCTTAGCATAAGAATTTGATGTCCAAATTGTTTCTCAACAAAGGCCTTAAAGTCCAAGAACATGTTCAAGAATTCACTCTTTAGTTTTAAGAAGTATACCCAAGTGTGTCTAGAGAAATCATCAATGAAAATTAAGAAATACTTGTAGCCATAGAATGAGGCATGCCAAGAGGCATGTTTTTCAAAACTATCCCGATGATGTTTTCTAAGTACACATCTGGAACAAACACCATCTCTACAAGATACCATAGGAAGACCTGACACCATATTTTCTTTATGTAGATTTTGAAGGGAGTGATAATTTAAGTGACCAAATCACTCATGCCAAAGTTTGATCAATTCATCATTATGAGCAACAAACACCGAGGGAAAAGTTGATGACCCAAAGTTGTTAAACTTATACAACCTTATAGAATCATCAGCAATGCTAGTAGATAAATCCATCTAGGATTTCTTAGGTCCTTAATTACAACATCATGAGGTGAAAATTCAATGGTTTTACCTTCACCTGAAATAGTTATCTGATATACATATAAAAGGTTGCAGGATAAGGTAGGAACACGTATACATCATTAAATTGGCCATTGTCTAGATGAATAGTTCCAGTCCCTACAACACTAAGAGACCTATCATCACCAACATATATATTTTTGGTGTTACAATCATTTAAAGAATAAAACATGGCTTTCTTTTTGGCCATGTGATAAGAAGCTCCAGAATCAATGATCCACTCATGAGAATGAGAAGAAGAAGATACATTTAGTGCATAATCAGACCGAGATGCTTGACAACCACATGCAGAAAGTATTATTCCTGAAGATGAAGTTGGAGTTGAAGAGTGCTCCAAATGGATGTTATGCTTCTTCATTGCTACTTCCAAGGCTTCCATCTTCTTAAAGCATTTGGATTCTAAGTGGCCATCATGATTACAAAAGTTGCAAATTCTATCAGTCTTCTTCCCTTTGTTTTTAGTTGCCTTATCATTTTGTTGAGTTGATTTTTCATTGTGAGACTGAAATTGCTTAGGACCCTTATTTGGTTTAGGACCATTCTTTTTAGGATGTTGCTTCTTAGGATTCTTTGAACTTGGTTGCTACTGGGCTGCTAAGGATTTCTTAGAAGAATTTCCAGTGTTAAGAAGACCAAGATGTAAGAGTTTTTCTTGCTCGCTTATTAAAGAATCACAAAAGGAACCAAAAGAGGGGGACTTGTAGGCTTTTCCTTGAGAAATAAAGGCTTCTTTATTAGAATGTAAGGTGGAAACAAACACAAAGAAGATTGATCTTAACTTAGTAAGAATGGAATAGATAAGGCTAAAATCTTATTTCTTAACCTTAAAACCTTCCAAGAGAAGTCTAAGGGTCTTGAACTTGGACAAAAAAAATTCAATGGAAGAAAAATTATTGGAGTTCAACACAAGAAACTCATTTTTGAGTTGATGGGCTCTAATTTCATTTTTAATTCCAAAAACATTATTGAGCTTTTTCATTTCTTCATCAAAGGTATCAATTTCTATGATATGAAATCTAAGGTCTGGAGAAATATACATCCCTATCAACCCACATGCTTGATATTGCTTATTTTCCCATTTGGCTTATTTATCTTCATCTTGAGATTTAGACTCTTGGCCTGAGGCTATTCTGTAAAGGCCTTTACTTCTAAGTAAATCCATCATGTAGGATAGCCATTAGAATTAGTTGGTGTTGTCAAGAATAACTAGGCATGGACTTTCCATTTTAAAAAAATTGAAGCTGTATATGATAAAATTAAGTATTCAAATGGAAAGATCTCAAAAAAATTAGGCCGATTAAAAAAATGGCTTCCAGATGAAGAATTTATGGTTTTTTGAAGAAAAGTTGTTGAAGATGCCAACGAACCACATGAATATTTGGAAGTTAATGATAATATTATATTTTTAAAAAAAATCCCTCCCTTTTCCAAGCTTAATCTGATTAGTTCACTTTTAAAAAAAATTACTTTATGTGACCCACTCACTTTTTATAATGGGTAAGAACACTTTTACATAAAGTAACTTTAAAACATAAGCTACATGTGTTTTTTTAAATAACTCAACAAAAAGAAAGACTTGAACCCAAGACCTATACTATCATAAAGTAACTTTAGACCAATTGAACTAGTTTAGAAGGTTATTAATTATTAGAAGGAAGGGTTTGATTTTTTTGTTTTTGTTGTTGTTGTTGTTGTTTTTTTTTTTTTTTTTTTTTGCACTGAAGCTTTAGGGTGTGTGCTTACATGAAAAACTCTTTTTTTCCTACAAAACATAAAAACAACCACACAAACCAAACGAACAAGTAAGCATATCCATGCCTTACAGCTTAAATTTAGATTTTCCCGGAAACTAGATATTTTCCTCAATGTTTCTGATTTTCTGAGATCACACTAAGGCGCAACAGAAAAGAGCATACACATGAGAAAAATATTTTCTTTCTATTTCTGGTTTTCCTGGATTGCACAGAGCTGCAGGGCAAAGAGTATACGCAGAAATGAAAGGTGTAGATCCAGTAATAAATAATGAAAAATTATGGGGGACTATAAACCGAAATAAACAAAGATAAATAACTATAACTATAAATAATGATTGTATACCTCCAGATCTTAAAAATGATGTAGCTAGGGCTACCATCAACCTTTTCGCATGAAACGAAAGGGGTTCCTCACTGGAACAGATGCTCCTAACATAATAGAGTAGTCCTCTCATCTCGAAAGCAGTCAGAAACATTAAATCTAGGAAATGACAGTCGGATGCAGTTGTATCGGCTTCGGATTTGGATCACCAACGGATGTGGCCCTCGAATAGCTTTGATACCATGTAGAAATTTATAGGGTAAGTTCCTTAGATATAACACCAAATGACATCGCTCATAAATAGATCACAAATCAGTACACTAGTATTCTTGACGTGGTTAAAACCCTTAAAGAGGGAAACAGTCCATGGCCTAAGCCAACGCGGCCACTTTAAGAAATTTATTAATGTAAAAGAAATAAAATTTACATAAGTTTCTCTCATGAATGGTCACCTAACAAATGACCATCCATACTTTTTAAATAGAGATCATGGACCAATCAGGTGTTAAGCCATGGATCAAGTGTCGATAATACCGAAGAAAGAATGAACCGTCGAATCACTTCATGTCTAGAACATATCGTGACCATTGGATTGTAAGTTACAAAAAGTACATACTAGAGAAACACACTTTACCTAACTATACACTAGACCAAGTTATAATTAATTATTTCCCATGTGTTGGAATATCTTAACATCCCCCCTTAAGAACAACTTTGGATAGGATTGAAGGATGTACAAATATGACACAATAGGAGAAGGAAGGAGGCATTAGAGCCTATATTATTTGCATATCATCTTAGATTCATTCAATATTATAGATGCATAATTAAAGCATGATAAAAATAATTTAGAATTCATGAATAGATAACGAGATTATCGGGGTAGATTTGTAAGTAGAGGTAGAGGATAGAGTTCAATAACAACATCATCACTCACCTCTACTAAACTACGTAGCGCCACACCATCCACTGACACTCGCATTCCATCCATAGTAGGTAGACATAGACTTCATGAGGTGCATAGATTTGAAATCCAACCTAGGGACTCACCAACTTCTTCCACTGAAGTTGTAGTTGAAGAACCTACATCTCCTACTAAAGGAGCTATATTTCTCTCTTTAATAGGAAAACAAATCTTAAGACAAGAGTTAGAAGTACCTAGTGAAGAAGAGGAGGAAACTTATTCTGAATTACCATTAGTAGAAGAACCAAAGGAAAAGCTATACAATCCTATTATTGAACCTTATTGTTAAACACACATGGACAGCACAGGAGATATGAAAGATAAAACATGCAGTACCTTTTTTATTAACATGAGATATACATTTATAGTATAATATGTGACTCTTGGGTTTCAGATCCCAAGGTCTCTTAGACTGCTTTGGTCTATTCGGCTTCCACACTAACCCATTTAGGATTAGGTGTCCAACATTCCCCCCTTAATCCGAAGGGTTATGTATGAGTCCAAGAAGAGAGCTGTAATACAAAATGTGCAAAAAATGCATGGCAGCACTAGGCTGAATGTGCTCTATGAAATGTTGGTATAAAGGGCAGTGGTTTAAGGATGACCACCAACACTGGAACACTTAGTGCAGTTCCCGGAACTCTTCCAAAACTGGCAAGAAACTGAAGTTTTCTGCTAGAGGAAGTGATCCTATTGTTTTAAAGAGGGAAACCTTCAACCATAAAAGGGAGGTCTCACCCCGCATAAAAGGTAAAACTTCAACCTGAAAAGGGAAGTCTCAACCTGTGATGGTTTAAGGATGACCAACAACTCTGGAATGCTTAATGCAATTCCTGGAACTCTTCCAAAACTGGCAAGAAGCTAGTGTCTTCTGCTAGAGGAAGTGTTCTCAATTGTGTTCCTGGAATTCTTCCAAAACTGGCAAGAAGATGAAGTCTTCTGCTAGAGGAAGTGTCCCAGATTGCCAACTGAAGGCATGTTGAGGCATCTTTGTCTCTGGCTACAATTCTAAAACTGGTGTGGCAGGTTGTGGCTCAGGCTCGCTTGATGTGACTTTGAAGCTTGTAGATGACCATCATTTTCCCCCCTGTCAGATACAAGGTGAGATGATGGAGACAACTCAACTGCAAGACTGTTCAATACTCTAGAACAAGTTCTGACATGTGTTTGGAATACCTTCTTGGCTGTTGATGCCCATTGCCAAGAAGCGATCCATCCAAGATGAATCTTTGTTCTTGCAGGACGTTTGTTTCTGAAGCATCTGTGTGAAGAATGGTTGGTTTTATGACAGTGCTTACATGGATGAAGATCAAAACAGTGATCTTTCAGATGGCCAACTCGATCACAGTGTTGGCATTTCTCAATCTGTTGTTGTTGTTGTTGTTGTGGAAGAGCGGCAGAATCTGGAACAGCTGGAGGTGAACTGTCATGAGGAGAAAGTAAACTGTCATGAATGAATCCAACACTCTGAAATTGAATGGGCTTGGCGTAGTCTAGAATATGAAAGGACAAGTCCTTGTCATATCCAAGACTAGTTTTGTGCTTGTTGTGGACAAGTTGTTCCCAAGGTCTGATGATGGGCTTGGGAAGTGCAGACTGAGTTTCTGCATCTGTATGTACAACTGTTGCTTTATTGGGTACTGAATCTGAATGAAGTTGAACAATATTGACTTACTGTTTATGGGAGTCTGTTTCATTGTTCTGAACAGAAACAGGTTTAGAATGACTCCTTCGTTTTAATTCTTCTTGTTGTAGATGTGTTTCAAGCTGCAAAAAATCAATTTTCTCTTGTGCATATTTTAGACATGTTTGAATTTCTGAGAGAGAGCCTTTGCTGATTTGGAATGTTTCATGATTAGAGGAATATATCAGAGTTTTTAAGAACTCTAATATTTCAGTAATTCGAGGCATATTCTTCATTGTCAAAATTACACCCCTTTAAAATACTGATTACAACTATGACCCAATGAGTAAAAGTAACACCCACTCACAGTACAAAGACACAAAAAAATCCTTTGTAAATGTGCAGCAAATGAATCAAGGAACAGAAACTATAATGAGTTTTAAATATAGTTCCACAACTGGGGCAGCAGCAACTGCAACATTGGCAACTGAGAGTCTTCTTGCCCAATTAAGAGATATACAAAAGAGGCTCCTTGAGTTTATTAGAAAGAGGGTATCACTTCTTGAAAAAGCACTGAATGCTGAATATCATAAGGAGTCAATAATTGCAGAGCAGAAGGAATTTGAGTCTATCAATGAAGAACTTGAGCAAGAGGCTAGAGATGCACATCAACCACTTGCAGAAATTGGTAGCACTGCTTTTTCTGCTCTATCAGCTCTAGGTTGATATTTATGCGTTTCTGCTGAAAGTTGACCCAAAGTTTTGATTCCAGATCCAGAAGAGGTGTCAACACATGCTTTTCATAATGATTCAAATCACCTGGAATTAGCTAGACTTTACAACGAGATGTGTAAGGTGATTAATGAAAATGAGCAAGAATCATTTCAAACATATACAGGAAATAAGTCAGCTGGGCTTCGTTTGAGGAGAAATCTTCGCAATACCAATGGACATGAGAAACCTTTGGATGTGAAATCATACTCCACTTCATCAATACATGTCTATAGATCAACAATGTCAGCAGTACCAACTCAATAGATGCTTTATCATAGGCATTTACAAAGAATAATGTGTCAATACTGTCATATCAAATCTCTAAATCTAATCTTTGTTTAATGCAAACAGTCAACAACACTCCTTGCATCAAACAATACAATTGGCATACTCCTCCAAGGATATTATAGATCCACGCATCCAAAAAACTCTGTGGGTCCTAGAAAAACTGCCTGTGTGCCGCACTGCATATTATTCATTTCAAATGCCATTTATAAGTAAAGTGGTCTCTCCAGAATCCTTGTGGAAGGCATGGGTAGATATCGCTTTTCCTCCTCTACTAACGTTGACAATGATATGTGTATACACACCCAAGTGCTTGGATATTGTGCAAAAGTTGAGAAGAAAAAATACTAATGGCAGGATCATGTGATAGTTTCAAATACCACTGGACAGCGCGCATTCAACATTTAAAATAGCGCACATTCAATTATTAAAACAACGCATTCAATATATATCACTGTATATAACTATGCTACCAATATATATCACCGTATATATATCACTTCAAAAGCAGTTCAAATGCAGTTTGATACCACGAACGCAAAAAGGACTTCGCCAGTTGCATACAACACATCTCTTTTGGGTCAAGCCATTATTGTTGGGAACCAAAATAACTCGAACAATGACAGACGTAATAAAGTAACCATCGATATGCTAGCACACAAGCATTCCAATTGATTCTGCATGTGCTTCAGAAGTTGGCGCTGATAACAGCCCACGCATCTTCCTGCGTTATCTCGTCATCTTCATTAAAATATTCTTCCTCTTCTCCTGCATACATCCTGTCCTCTTTGCTGTAACACCCAACTTAAAGCCCAACCGGAAGAAATCAAATTCCCTTCTTCGTATGCCTTCTAGAAGATTACCAGACACCAGAAAAAACTTTTATTGGTTTCTCTCTGTGATCGCTTCGCCTTCCAAAGACTAAATCTTGAAATCAAATACTGAAAAATAAAGTGGTCTTCCAGCAATCCAAAATGGGTATCGGCTCTGCAATGCGAAATTTCAATTCAACTGAAAATTCAGTTTATTAATGGAGACATGAATCTCGCTGTTTCAGTGGGATGGAATCGGCTCTGCAATACAAAGTTTCAATTCAGCAGATAAATCAGATTAATGGAGAGCCGAATCTCGTTGTTTCAGTGGGATGGAATAGAGAGTGCGCGTTCTACAGGGTCCTCCTTAGAGGAGGTGGTTTGGATAATGTCGACCGAGCGGATTTTCAATGCTAATAACCAGGAGCGGAATCAAATAGTGGGAGTGATGTATGGTAGCATGACAGAGGCGTGGATTGGACAACGGATTGGAGAGTGGTATGAGCAGCGTGGCTAAAAAACGCATGTATGAAAACATATCAGGTCTTTGAATTATCAATGCACCAGAACCAAATTCGATCATTAAGGCAGGAGTAATTGAACCCCGCCAGCAACATTTGAACATGACCGTCGCACATGGTCAATTTGAATCAGCATACAACTTTCAAATGGGATTCACGGCCTTCAAAAATTATACAATGTGCATACAGGAGGAGTATGTCTGGCGGATTGTTGACTCCTTAAGGCACACTAACAAGAATAATTCGTTTTCCTGTAGATGAAACGGAAGGACTGGAGGCTGCAGATGAACGAAGGATTTCAGCAGAGGATGAAGCCGTCGTGGTGTATACAACGTTCAGAAAAACACAGAAGGTGTCAGTTCTGCCATATCAGAACATCAAACGTTTATGGACAGTCGCCTTCTGGCAGACAGAGAGCGCAGGTAAAATTTCAAGAGTCAGGACTGTAAAAGACAGAGGGCACAGGTAAAGTATGGCACAAATAGCGCTGAGTGAAGGAGCGTTTCTCTGCGCATCAATGAAATAGGAGCAGACATGGACCAGAGGTGTTATAATTTCAGTTTAAAAATAACCAGGAACAGCAAGGTGGCTCTCCAGCTTCTCGTTGATGAAGCCGAGTGAGAGGATGGCGGATGCGTTGCGTTTGTAGACAGAAATGGCAGTATGGAGATAGTGTTATTATGAGGTCTGCTTATGCAACGTTTTGAATATGGAGTGGCTGGCAGTGCAACGTGTGCCTCAGATTTGGGCGCATTGATTTCCCAAGATTTCTGTACGCATAATTGAAGGGAAAGTTTTATGCAAAATCAATCAACACATATATGAAAAGCATATTTGAACCAATGAACCAACACTCACGCCATACTACAGACTTCAATCTCAATGAGCAATATGAATTTATCCTAACAAATAATCACAAACCCACAAGCTTCATTAAGACATAGAAGCATTGGTTTACACAGGCCACAAAAACAAGTGGCTTACATAATATTAAGAAAGTTATGAACGTACCCGCTCCGATACCATGTTAAACACACATGGACAGCACAGGAGATATGAAAGATAAAACATGTAGTACCTTTTTTATTAACATGAGATATACATTTATAGTACAATATGTGACTCTTGCGTTTTAGATCCCAAGGTCTCTTGGACTGCTTTGGTCTATTCGGCTTCCACACTAACCCATTTAGGATTAGGTGTCCAACACTTATATTAGCTCTGAAGATTCTCCATTGACAAGAGAATGGGAAGGAGAAGTACACAATGTAAATAGTGATTCTAGGAGTGGAGGTGGAAGAGGTAGAGGAGGAAATAGAGGAGGACATGGAGGATGAGGTGGTAGAGGAGGTAGGGGAGAACAAAATCCTTATGAATTTCCTATTTTTGATGAGGATAATACAGCCACAATGTAAAATATCTCACCTTATATTCTTCCTAATTTTCATGGCCTAAGAATTGAAGATCCAAAGACATTTATTTTTGAGTTTGAAGTATTATGTAGATCCTATGACTGCTTACCTAATACTCAAAAATTAAAACTATTTCTAGCTACTCTAAAAGATGGAGCCCTTAAATGGTTTATGGGTCTAGTAACACATAGTATCAAAACATGGGAAGAAATGAAAAGGGTGTTCCTAGAAAAATATAAATATTATTGTATGCCCCATAACCTTAAGGATGAATTCTTTAAGATGATGCAAAAGGAGGATGAAAGCCTTGAAGACTTAGTGGAAATATTTTCCTACAATGTTAAAAGGGATAGGATGCATGATTTAGATGAGGAAACATTGAAAGCTCTTTTGCTAAAAGTTATAAGAGATGAGTGGATTGACCTCCTCAACTTAATGGGAAAAGGATATGTTTCCTAACTTTCATTTGGTAAAATATGTGAATTGTGTAAGCATATTTCAAGCGTTAAGGCTAGATCCGGTAAGAATCCAAGAGATCCAACCATGTCAAGGGTTAGTAAATCTGCAACTAGAGCAATGAGTAGAGCGGGATTAGGAAATTTGCTTGATAATTTTAAAACATATATTCTTGGGAATCTTAGTGAACAACTAGATACTTTCAAAATACAAAACAAGCAAAAATTTGAGAATGCGGCATTATCTATTTTTTGTCCTAGGTGTAGGAAAAAACATTCTATGAGAGAATGTCCTCTTGATAATGTAGAAATATGTGTCATATGTGCTAAAAATCATGATACAAAGGAATGTCCTTCAATACATGAGCTTAAAGTTGTCTTTTGGGATGAAGTTGGAATAAGCCAAGCTTAATCCCTTTGCTTTATTACTAAAATACCATGGAAATCCCAATAGATATGCATGACACAAGGTTTTAACACTCAATATTAATCATATGCACAACCACAGAATAATTGGATTGCACCTATGCCTTGGAAACCTTGGCCACCCCAACCCCAAAATCCATCTTGGGCACAAGGTTGGCAGAATTCTTATGGCATAAATCCCCAATATCCTCAATTCCAACAACCTTATTTCCCTTATCCACCTCAATACTACCCTCCTCAACCTCAATTCCAGACCCAACCACCAAATCAACCACTTTCATTACCATCCACTCCATTTCCTCAAAAATGCAATCAACTACCTACTCAACCACTCCCAAACCCAATAATAAAAATCAACAACCCATTTACAATGTAGAATGCCAAAATTTTCAAGCTTGTATGATATCCCCATTAGGTTTAAATCATGTGCAACTTATATCTTCTTGTCACATACCCCCTTTGCACCACACCACTAACTACCTATTGGATCCACGATTAGACATTTAGGCTCCATTCATAGACTTATTTACTATGATAAGAATTAACCCTTCAAAACTTCTTGTGGATACATTACAAATCGGAGGAAAGAATCAGTCATGGGAATTCAACATAGTAATATTATGCATTCAGATTTCAGTCTTTTGATGACACCATACAAGCATTAATGGAAATGTTAGCATAAATACATTGTAGCTAACATGCTCATAGTCCTACTGGTATAGTCGAAAGTATTGTTGACATATATCTTAAGCATTATGAATTATTAGCTAAACGAGCCTTAGTGGATGCAATTCACCCCATGATGCATAATGCATAGCATAATCCACCTGAATCACAGGCTATACAATTTCACACCTTAAAACATAATTATTCATCATACATAGTGTCTCATGCATAATTATTCACCATCTTAAAAACCAAGATAGCACATAAGTTTAAAGATGTGACAACATAACAATTGTTGCATAAAACCCACATATTATGTTCCTTCACTAAATTTAACTTGGATTACATTTATAGGCTAGAATTGTCACATGCATCCTTATATAAGCATCTCAGAAACGAAGACAACACAGGAAATTCTACTCATGCATAGTGGTCACATGCAATTTATTCAATCATGTCATAAGCAAAGACAACCCAAGAAAATTATCTCAGATGATAAATGAATTGACAACATAGAGAGTAATGAGCCAACATACAGAACATCCCATGCAAACCAGACTATCTGAAAGAAATGTCACTTGGAAAAACCAAGCACTGCCACCCAACCTAGAACTGGCTTTCTCCAGTTCACCCCAAGCCAAGAGTTCTTGCCATGGATCAAGTACTCTTGTTGATCTCTTCAATGGGTATTTAATACCCTCTTTCATGATATGGTTTCCATTAGCGGTGTCCCTCATTTATGGATATTTTGTATGCAATTTCCTAGGATTTTCTCAAAAAAACTCGCCTTTCTCTCCCGTGAGGTTTCTCCTCATAAAAGATTAACTTAATGGATATTTATCTCCAATCCATCAAGCTTATCTAGAATTGGATCTAGAAGCCTTATCATGAAAGCACTATTCCTTCCCATTCACCAATGGGATTTGGCAAGAATCTCATCTCTTGGTGTCTCGCTTTTCCAAGTAATTAAATTATTTTATTTATTTAATAATAAGGTATTTACTTTCATTGTTACACATTAGACCTAGCTTTTCTTAGCTTAGGTTAGCAGATTTTACATACAATGGAGGGTTGTTACACTAGTAGGTTTTTGCAAATGAAGTCACCACCAGTTTTCATCCAAAAATCTAAAGAGGATGAGGTTCTTGAAAAAGAAACACTTCTTGATCAAGAAAATACTCCTCCAAAGGAAGATGTTCCTACACATTTAGATGATAACCAAATAAACCCAACTTCTACAATTCCTCTAGTAGAACAACCTTTTGTTTCCCTACAAAATCCACCTTTTCCTAAAAGGCTCAAAATTGATAAGGGAATAGAAAGGAAAATTGTTTTACCAGAATATGATATGCTAGATGAATTGAAAAATATTTGCATCAAAATTCCTTTACTCCAAGTTATAAAGGAAATACCAATATTTATAAAAAAAAAATTGAGTTGTGCATTAGAAAACCAGGAAGAAAAATAAAAGATGTCAAGAAAATCCAATTGGTAGGAAAGATTGCAAATATTATGATGGGGAAACCAATAGTTCAAAAATATCTAGATCCAGGTAGCCCTATTGTAAAAATTCACATTAATGGTATCGAAATTCCAAACACCCTGATTGATTTAGGAGCAACCATCAATATTATGAGTAAACAAACTATGGATCAATTGAAGCTTCCCAATCTTCAATATACTCCAACATTATTACAATTAGCAGATAGATTTGTTATCAAACTGGATGGTATATTAGAAGATGTGTTTGTCTCTTTGGATTCATGGGAGTATCCTGTTGATTTTATTATTTTAACTCCCAAGAATAATTTAGGAGGCCATCCATTGATCCTTGGTAGACCTTGGTTAGCTACAGTTGATGCATTCATAAGTTGTAGATCTGGTGATATGTATATCTCTGATGGTAGCTCTACTAAGAAATTCACATTGTATCCACCTACAAAAACAATAATTGAAGTAGAAAGTGAAGTTTGGATAGATGATGATAATGAAGACTTTGATGATATTCAACCAGTATTTACTCTTTCACAAATAGATGAGGAAGATCAATTAATAAATTTGATGAACAATAATGATTCTTCTTCATATTGTGAACAAGATCAGAGTTTTCAAGAACAATGTAATATTGAATATTTATCATCTCATCAAATGGATTTGCATTCTATGGAAAAGTTTGGCAATTCTTTAGTAGAAATATTTCCAAGTAAAACATTAAACATCAATAATAAATTAGAAGAATTTCAAAAGAGAAAGTTGACAAATATGATGAATGTGCATGGGAATACATTGATATAAATGGAATTGATCCTAAAACATGTATGCATCATATTTATATTCAAGAAAATTCCAAACCAGTTAGACAACCTCAAAGAAGGATGAATCCCAATCTGAGAGAAATTGTTAAGGAGTTACAAAAGTTACTTAATGTGAATTTCATTTATCTGATATCAGATAGTCAATGGGTTTCACCTTTGGTGATTGTTCCAAAGAAGAATGGAAAATGGAGAGTGTGCATTGATTATAGGGAATTGAATAAAGCTACTTTGAAAGATCATTTTCCACTACCTTTTATAGATCAAGTACTAGATACCTTAGTAGGGAAGAAATACTTTTCATTTCTTGATGGTTTCAGTGGATATAACCAAATCCAATTGGCACCAGAAGATCAAGACAAAAGATCTTTACATGTCCATGGGGTACATATGCCTATAGGGTACTTCCTTTTGGGTTATGTAATGCACTTGCAACATTTCAAAGAGCAGTTTTGGGTATCTTTTCTAATCTAATTCATGATTGTGTGGAAGTTTACATGGATGATTTTACTGTCTATGGAAATACTTTTGAAGAAGCTCTTGAAAAAATAGAAAAAGTTATCATTAGGTGTAAAGAAGCAAATCTTTCATTAAGTCATGAGAAATGTTTTATGATGTTTAATGAGGGAATTGTTTTAGGCCACCATATTTTAGGTGATGGAATTAAGGTGGATACATCTAAGGTAGAAGTAATTTCTAAAATTTCAATTCCTACTTGTCAAAGAGATGTTAGAAGTTTTCTTGGTTTTACTAGTTATTATAGAATATTCATAGAAAACTTCACAAAAATAGCCTCTCCACTTTTCAAACTTCTTACAAAAGATTGTGAATTTGTTTGGAATTTTGACTGCTATAAAGCATTTGAGTCATTGAAGCAGAAAATCATTGAAGCACCAATTTTAAGGGGACCTAATTGGTCTCTTCCTTTTCATATTTCAACTGATGCTTCAGATATAGCTTTAGGAGTTGTGTTGGGACAGAACGATCTAACTCCTTATGTTATTTATTACATAAGCACAAATTTGACTCCTGAAGAGTTAAATTACACATAACAGAAAATTAGTTTTTTGTTGTTGTGCATGTCTTTAACAAGTTTCAACGTTATATCACTTCTTATGAAACTTTCATTCATACAGATCATTCTACTATTGGATATTTAATGAATAAACTAATTACTAATGGTAGGATTACAAGATGGTTGTTATTGTTGCAAGAATTCAATATTATTATTCTTGATAGACCAGGAAAATAAAACACAGTTGTTGATTTCCTTTCTAGGATGCAGAATGATAATAATGATGTTCCTGTAAAAGATAATTTTCCTGACGAGTATCTTTTTGCAATATCTATTAAAAATCCTTAGTTTGTAGATATTTCTAACTATTTAAGTAGAAGAAAGTTAGCCCCCAATTATCAGCCAAAGAGAAGCAAAAAGTTATCAAATTCAATCCCACCTTATTCTTGGATATATGGAGAATTATATAGAATTGGACCTGACTTAATCATCCGAAGATGTGTTCGATAATATGAAGTACCATAAATATTGAAATCTTGTCACGATGAACCATGTGGATGACACTTTGCTAATAGAAGAATTGCTTATAAATTCCTTCTTTTGGGATATTACTGGCCTTCTCTTTTTAAAGATGCCAAGGAATATGTCAAGAGATGATAGCTGCGAAAGAATGAGAAATCCTATTCCATAAGATGAGATGCCTCTACAACCATAGGTACTTGTAGAGCCTTTTGAAAAATGGGCTCTAGATTTCATTGGTCCAATCAATCCTCCATCTAAATAGAAAATGTATATACTTGTTTGTACAAATTATGTTACAAAATGGGTAGAAGCTAAACCACTTCCTTTTGCAACTGAAAATGTTGTAGTTACATTTCCTTTTTAGGATATTTTTACTCATTTTGGTGTCCCAAGGGAAATTGTGACAGATCAAGGTACTCAATTTACATCCAAGTTGGTGTAGAAAATAATGGAGCAATACAAAATCAAACATCGGAAGTCTACTCCATATCATCCACAAGCCAATGGGAAAGTGGAATCCACCAATAAGGTACTTGAAGCAATTCTAACCAAGACTGTGCATTTTCATAGAAGAGATTGGGCAGAAAGGCTTCTAGAGGCATTATGGGCATATTGTACCACATGGAGAAATACAACTAGACATACTCCCTATGAGCTTGTCTATGGGAAGCAAGTTTTTCTTCTAATTGAGTTCCAAGTGGAGAGTTTTAAAACAACAACAAAATTGGGCTTTGATCTATCTAAAGCTCAAAAACAAAGTTTAGCACAATTGAATGAACTAGATGAGATTCAACAATATGTTATCCAAAGAACCAACATGGTTCAGCAGAAAAGATCAAGATGGCATGACAAATTTATCAGAGCTAAAATGTTCAACGCAATGATTGGGCTCTTTTTTTTTACTCTAAATTCAAAGATTTTCAAGGAAAATTTCAAACTCATTAGCTTGGTCCTTATGAGATAGATATTGTTTTTGACAATGGAGCAGTTAGAATCAAAACCATTAATGAAGAAAAATTACCTTCCTTTTTAATGTTCATAGATTAAGGTTATATCATAAATCATTAACAAGAGAAGAATTTCTCAAATATTTGCAAGATAATTTTGATTTCAAGTTGGTTGAGAAAGGAGATTCTTCTCCTCATCCTCCAACCCAATTGTAATTTTCTTTTCTCAAATCCAAAAAAAGAGGAAAATATAAAATAATAAGTATAGATATGAAAACCAACATTATTGGCATGTCTATGCATAAAATATTAACTGAAAAACAAGAATTCTTGGTGGTTTAGATTTTCACACCCCTTGTCTCTTTCCCATTTTCTTGTTACCCCCTTTTTCTAATAATTTTTCAGGTCTAAACAAAAACTTTTGAGGCCTAGTTTCTTCAAGGAGCACCAACAATAAGATTCAATTCCAACAACAACAACAAAATTCTTAAAAATAACAATTGTTGAATCAGTGATATTATTTAACCAGCTTTAAATTCTGGGCTAATTTCAAATTCTACAGCTAGATCAATCTACATAGAAAGAAGCTTCCAGAACGTGCAACAGGGTAAAATATATCAAATTTCAAATGGGTATGTGCTAAGGTATGTAACTAGGATGTTAGGTTATTTTTCATCTAAGATAATTATGTTTTTAAACTCATTGAATGATCATGATACATATAAAAATTAGGCAAATCCTAGACCTTATAACACCCCCCTACCACTATACCTCTATAATCATACATGTTACAACCTTATACTGTCATCATATCCTGAGCTGTCACATCAAAATCTCTCCAAAATCGCCTAAATTCTAACGATCCTATAAAATTGGATCTAAGGGTCGTGGCAATCATTAACACAAAAGAATAGTTTAATTATGAATCAAACACTACTACAAGCAACCTATTTCACCCTCACTTGACATCCTCAGACTATCCAGCCTTATCGACCATCTTTCCATTTGCCTCCACCACCCTTGTCAAAGAGAGACAATCCAAGATCAAAACCCCTCCTACACCATGGGTTTCATTGTCAAAATAGAGCCCAACAGAGTGAAATTCCTTCAGGTAAATTGTCGAGTGAGGGATCAGTTGTAATAGGTGGAATGACTCAGTTTTTTTGATAAATTCGATGGGAACGAGATATAAGTCACAAAATATTTTACATGGGATTTTGATGGACTAGAGGTGGAAATTAGTGACATTAAGCTCATACTTACAGAGTCCATAGTGGAAGAAGAAACAAAATTACCCATGAACAGAGAAATTTGGTTCAAAAATAGGAAAATTAAGGAAAAAGAGTGGACAGTCTTCCTTCGAGACCTAGGTATGGATACTTATATTTTCAAAAAGGGGATACTAGTGACTTAATTGAAAACTAAGTGGAGGAATTTGTTACTAGTCATTTAAAAAAAATAACTTGTGAAGGGAGATATGGTACCATGTTTTTCTACCATGTTTGGCTCTTAATACATTTCATTGATGGGAATGAATTAAATTTACCATACTTCCTGATTTGTAGTCTCAATAAAACGTCCTCTAGTATACAATGAGAGTCAAAAACCTTCGACAATGCCCTCTATCACCATGGATTAATTAAAATCCTCATTGAAGCACATCTGAGAGTCGAGGGAGACAATTCACAAAGATTTTTGGTCCATAATCATTTTATAGAAGTCCAGGAGGAAGAAATGGTTAGGAAAACTACAATAAGCCAACACATAATAGTATCAAACCCTAAACCTGAACCCATTAATGAAGAAGAGGGTTTGATTGTTGATGAGGCAAAGAAAATGGAAATCTCACTAGAGGTACCAAAAGATGATACTCCTCTTTGTCAATTCTTAGAAAAGATTAGACAGAAAAATGAAAAAGAAGATGTTAGAAGGAAGAAATCCAGCACAAGTGTCAAGTAGTCTGAAGAAAAAGAAGTAGAACCAGAGGATAAGGAATAGAGGAAAACAAGCAAAAGAAAAAGTGTCCAAAAGACAGAGGAATCAAAAGTAAAATTGAGAACGAGAGAGCACATTTCTAAGCATTTAAGTATATAATCACCATAGATAGTTGACCATGAGGAGGAGGAGCATGACATGAGTGAAGAAGCTAGAGCATCACCACTTTATTAGACTCCAATTCCAACTAGGAAGACACCTGAAATTGACCCAATCCAACAAAAAATCTATGATTATGTGGAATCACTAGAGAAAAGAGCACAAAAAAAGGTAAATTCCCCTCTCCAAAATGAATATGAAGATGCTTTCAATGAATAAGTTCCTTTGACTAATGATATTCCTCAAAAAGAATATAAGATTGAAGATGCTTTAAAACAAGATATATATGAGTTAGAAGTATTGAACAAGCATCTCAAACAAGAACATGAGGCAATACAAGTACAAAATGAAATTGTGAGGACTCCAAACGATAACATATTCTTGCATTTATGCCACTGGTATAAGAAGAGCATGAAACTCAAGGCTAACAATAGGGTCCTTAGAAACAAATTCAGAGGGTTGCATAGTAAGATTTTAATGAAGAAACCAAGAGTATCATTCAGTGTTAAGAAGCAAAAAGAGGGCACTAGCTTGGATGTCTTGATCCAAGCTTCAGAGATAGTACAGTGAATGAAGGATTGAGGAAATTTTAAAGTTTTGATGCATGAGGACATGCAAAATCCTCAGTGTGGGGGGGGTGGTGAAGTCCAAGATTGTCTTCTTTTTTACACCCCTTTTTTCTTTCCTTTTCATCATTTTCATGATAGTTTGCTACATTTCCAAGTTGAAAGTCACCTCAGTTATGCTAAAAAATCATTAAAGGTATCAATCATTCATGGTTTATAATCTATTGTTTCTTTATGAAATTTAATCAAAACATTCCTATATCTACCAAATTGCACTCATTCTGTAGCTAACTAAATATTCTACAACTACATCCATGGTTAGACAGGTTCTAGCGTATTGGAGAAGGAATAAAGAAAATATGTATATGGAAAATGATCGACACATGGACATCCACCTATCATAGCGCTATGGCAAGTCACCCGATTCAACAAATCCGATGTTAAAGCCAGAAGTCAACTCTGGCTATAACACTCCAACGATGTGTAGGATTTGAAGACAGTTCATGGCATTATCAAGCGAGCATGAAATTGGACGAGAAGAATTTGGCTCTGATATGTCAAATCAAAATCTTCTCATGATTTGTTCTTTCAGTAGAAAATCATGAGAAGAAAGAATCCAATTTTGATTTCATTTATTAGTTGTCAAAGTAGAAACTTGCCTCTCGACTTCATACTCTTAAGATAGTTGTTTAATAGAGTATTATAAAAGGCTCTGAGGTGAAGTAATAAACACTCTAACTCTTGTTAAATTGGCAATCATTTGTTCTTGAAAACTTCAACATTTAATACAAATACTTTGTTCCTTTGGTGATCAATGTGTGGCTAAATAGTCTGACATTCAATTTTGTGCTTGCACTCAACAGGAGGGTCCCCTGGTGTTAAAGATCCATTTGGGCACATCATTCCCATCATTTAGAGCAATACCATTAGGGCTCATCAAACCCTAATTTAGTTTCTACATGCCCTAGACAAGTCATCACTTTGAATGCCTCCTTCCCTAAGAATTTCTTGGCCTGAAGCCCTCCAGAAATGCCTCCTTGAGGGACCAGCGTAGCCTTCGTTAGGGGTAAGTGAACTTCAGTGCAGGTAGGCCCATGTTAGGGTGCTTTCCAGAGCACTTAGGCCCACTTTGACCTGCGCTAGGCAAGATTGAGCAAAACCATCATAGGGTTCTGGGAATATTCTTATCTTTTGGAGCCATCTAAAATATTCCCACACTTATCATATCCTATGAGCTCGAAATTAGATAGGGAATGAGTTAAGTAACCTCCTATCCTCTTATCCCTTACTCCATGGAAACTAACTCTAAGTTTGGAAGGCCATTCAATACCCTCATTTATGACCAAATCTCCTCCATTTTCCTATAAATTGAGCACTCATATAAGTGATCAGGGGTTGGACTTTGAGAATTTGTAAGGAGATATTGTTGGTGTGAGGATTGAGATTGTAAGCAAGTATTGTTATGCTGCCGGAGTGATGTACTTTTGACGTGATGCTGGTTGGAACCTAAGCTGGAAGAGTGACAATGGATTGGACTTCATGGTTGTAATTATTCCTTCTACTTAATAGATTTGTTTACACCTTTTCCTATATTATTGTCTTCCTGTATGATGATTATATGTGTAAATGCTTTCGATTCTATTTGCTTATAGTAGATAGATCTCTTGCTTTGATTGGTTTTTGTCCTCTGTTTTATGATTGCATGTACTTGTCGAGCAAATTAAGTTCAAGAAGGAACAACGAGAGTCAAGCAAAGGAGAAAAAGGGAAAGTGAAAGATAACAAGTAGATACCTTGTCTTATTTATCTTCTATATTAAAAGGTTAATGCTTTAAATCCATTGTTCTAGATGTAGCTACCCATCTAGGGAAATTGTGTTTATCCGTAGATGCAAAATTCCACATAAAAAATTGGCGACCATACTGGGGAACGATCATCGTTCCAGGTAGTTTACCTTCATCCTTGTACACCCTAGTAGACTTTACTTGCTTCCATTGATCTTGTTTAAGCCTTTTTGAAGTGTTTTTTTGGTTAAAATTGTGCTTGAAAGCCCCTAGGATGGCCTCTCTGGCACCAACGCAGGTTTGGTCTAGAGACAGAGCACTGCAGAGAACCTATGGCTTGAGGACAGTGCTCTGAAGCACACTATCTCCCATTCAAGGCCACGTTGATCCTCCTTAGGACAAAAATCCCTCCTTTGATTTGATTTTTTCCAAAATTTACCTATGTTTCTGCTTATTGAAAGACAAATGATGCTTGTGTCTCTAAAATCAATTTGTGTTTCCTTTCCTAGCCCTACTTTGGCCTTGATTGTTTAGTGTTTCTTAAATTATTTCTTTATCACTATCAATTCATTGTCAAAGTCATTTTATAGTCGATTAATATTTGTTCAAATGAAAGTGTCGTAAAAGTCTTCATTTCTTTCGAAACGAAACTGTCGTAAAGTCTTTGTTCTTGCTAAAAGATTGATTGATTGTATGTGCATTAGTTTCCTTTTGTTCATTTCAACATTAAGGGAATTGAAAAGAAAAACTTGCATAATGCATTGAAAGAGTTTGTGTGTGCCCATAGGAATAGTTTAGGGAAATTGCATTAGATGTGTTCTTTCTTCTTTGATTAAAAGAATCTGATTGCTCTATCCCTACTAGCTAAGGTTTTCATTGTTAAAATTGAATGAAAAGAATGTTTATAATATTAGTTGCATTCTAGGAATTTCAAATACATCACGTGGTGAAACTTGAAAGGCAAATTCTTAATCAAGATCAACTTAAAATTAACATCAATTAACCTAATGGAGCATTTTCACCTAACACAAAACATTTAGAGGTTCTAAGCTACAGACGTGTTCCAATGTCATAAAACATAGCAGTTGTCGCTAACTTGTCTACAATACATTCTGAGTGTGATACTTCATTCCAGTACGTGAGTATATCGTAGCTCGTTCATGTACCTTTGGGTATATAGGGCAGTGTTACAGTATGTAAAAAATAAAGGAATGCTCTCACTGTGCGGTTTTGCATTAGACAACGCTAATATGGATTGGGTCTCCATGTACTTTCAGGTATATATGGGAGGACAACAATAGGTTGCTATCCATCCTTAGGTAACTGAGTCGGCCGCCTTGTACATTGTGATACACTGAACATGGCATTCGGGGAGATTTCCTACCCGTACTTCTCAGTTCACCGAGAGGTATTCTGCAGTTCACATTTGCTTGGTAAACCTTTTGCCTAGTTTACCCCTTTTTGTTTATTTCTTTTTTGTAATAAAATCAATCAGAAATCATGGAGGAAAATAAACCCTTACCCCGTCATTTGCGTAGAGCAGTAAGTAAACCGCCTTTACCACCTGAAGCTACACCTATCCAGTCGAAGCGGTCTCGTTTGACTAGATCTAGTACTTCACAAGATTCTGGTTCTTCATCTGAATTACTAGAAACACCTATACCGGTAAGTACTATGACCCCAGTTACTCCTACAGTTACTGGTACATCTATTACTGAAGTGGAATCTCCACAATTATCTGAGGAAACTAGAACTGAATCTAGTGAAATGGTAACCCAAGTTGTTCAACAACAAGTTGATTCTCAATCAGAAGTTTTTAAACAAGAAATTACTTCTGAACCTGGATTTGTTCAACCAAAAATTGATCCTGAACCCATCACTATTCAATTAGAAGCTACTTTTGAAGCAGAATTTGTTCACGAAGCCCAACCTGAACCTTTTCTTTTACCAAAACATTTGGATATTGAGTTTGAACAATCAGAAGTTATTACCTTACCGAAATAATATCGACAGGTACATCTTCAGACATCCGTAACTGTCGAGACTTCCTCTTTACCTCAGCAACAAATACCAGAAATATATTACGAACCTAACGGTGAAATTCTTCCACCTGGTTTGATTTCGATAGAAGAGGAACCTAAGGTAGAATCACCCAGAACTCCATTCCATTTTGGAATTGGACTTTATCTATATCCTCATACTCCTCATTTTACTGCTCCTTTTGATCCTGATTACTTTTAGACACCCATTGATTCGTTAGGAAACTTATTTGGACATTTGACTATGGTAGAGTCAACATCCCAGATTATACCATCTGTTATGGCTACGATATAATATTCTATAGCAACCTCTTCGATGTTTACTACGACACTTGAGTCACACTTGTATGGTGTTCTGTCCAACCCATTGGGTTACCAATCTTTGTTGGGAACCCACTCAGGTGTTTCTTCTAGCCCTTGGTCTTCACCAATGTCTTCAACAGGAATTTTATTTGGTTCCTCATTAACGGATACCGCACAGCTAGACCCATCAAGTCAATATCAAGCTGGTTCATCTGGTTATCGTCCTATGTATCTGCTTTACACTGGACTACCCCCATATGGAGAACAATATGCACATTCTCCTTATCCTCCATTTTCTTGGGGGAAACCATATGTTGGTATACCATCGTCTTTAGGTCAGCCTACAATGACTGTCTGCCAGCGGCAGCCAATAATGCCCGTTGAACCTAAGATTGTGTATCCATCACAGCCTATGCAATTTGTCTCATCCATACCTACAACACCTGTTGTTACAGCTTTACCATAGTCACAAGCTCATATTTTTATATCTCAACCTGTGAAAGATGGTCCTTCAACCTCAGACGCCCAAGTTTCAGGTATACAGATCCAGCCTTCTCAGGCAATTTTACAACAACCACTTGTGTCCGGAGTCCAACAACTTCAGGCTATTTTACCTTTTACTGCAATGACTCAGACTTACATTGGTTTAGTGTATTCACAACCTGTTCAAGCTTACATTGGTGGGCAAAAACCGTTAAATCAACAACCATTGTATCAACAACAACAACAGTTGCTTCAATAGCCTTGGCAGCCCCAATATCAACAGCAACAATTCCAACAATACCAACCTCAACCTAGACTTTTACAACAAACCTATGCTAGGTTTGGTCAACAAGAAGTTTATCCAGGTCCTCGTCAACAAGCATATGTTGGGTTTGGTCAACAACAAGTTTATCCAGGTGCTGGTTAACAAGATTATGCTAGGTTTGGACAGCAAAAATATACCCTAGTGCACAACAACAACCTTACACCGAATTTGCTCAACAAACTTACCCATATCAAGGTTACCAGCAGCAGATGCCTTATGTTGGTATGCAAAGGCCTATTTCCCAGGCAATCCCATCTTACCCTAGATATGCTCAACCTGACGTCAATAGACAGTTGCCTTTCATTGCGACACTTGAGTTACCAGATCTAAATCGGCTCACCAATGACCCAATTCTTTATGCACCTTGGTGGCCAGTGATTCCTCATAAGTTACCTTTTGATATTCCAAATTTCAATGGAAACCTTAGAGAAGACCCATCCAACCATGTCATGACTTTTCATTTTTTGTGTTCATCAAACTCCTTGAATGATGATTCTGTTAGACTACGTCTTTTCCAGAGAATTCTTACTGGTCCAATTGCGAAGTGGTACATTGAGTTACCATGAGCTTCTTTTAATAACTTCACTACCTTAGCTACCACATTTTTAACCCACTTCCAGTTACTCATACGATATGAAACTGGAATGGAACTATTAACCAACTTTAAATAGACTACTGCTACTCATATCTCTGATCATATTCATGAGTGGCATTGTCATCATTGAATGGTTAAAACATATGTTCCTGATCATCTCCTAGCTGAGTGGTCTATAAAATATTTGTTTCCATCTATCATTGAGGATGTGGCGAAAGGTGGAGTTGTCACTGAAAAGAAAGTAATTGCTCGTGCCCAATATTTGGACTTGATTTATACACAGTCTGGCACGCTCTATGACAAGATCCTGAATGCACCCTGACCAGCTTTCATTGTTCCTCCACCATCATCGAGTAAGGACTGTCATGCCAGTGACAATGTGATCAGTTCTTCGAGCATGCAAACTGCAGGTAAACCATCTGGTCAAACACTTGCCATTTCCAATCAAACTTCAAATGCATCTGATAACACTCTTTCTTTTGAAATCAATGTCGTGTCATCTAGCAAAGGCAAGAATGAAAAGCAACTAGGAAGTAAGAAGAAGGGGAAAAACAAGAAGAAACAAAATAACTCCCCTCAAGAGAAATCATATGATTCCTCGCCTTCAGCTAGAAAACCTTGTTACCCATGTTTGATCTGTAACGATGAGCATTTTACGTGTGATTTTCCTCACCACTCCAAAGTCTCAAAGCTTCTGAAGACTCCTAATAAATTCGCGGTATTGCCTAATCCTTTTTCAAACCCGAAGACACATATGGTTGCTACAGAACATGCTTCCACTTCCCAAGTGCTTATGATATCCGCCTCTAAGCCGAAAAATGATATTTTGGTGTCAACACAAAGTAAAGATTACAGAAACTAACCGTCGTCATCGAATAACCAGGTTGATCAACCTAATCCTTCGACCTCGACTTCGTCTGATCCTATTCCACCACTTATTGCACCAGAGTTAATAATAAAACTGCCTAAGGGAGTTGTACATAAATCGACGTTTAACCCTCGAGCTCAAGATGCACAAAACTATAATATAGTAGAAGATTTGGCTCAGTCACCTTCTGTTATGTCAATGCTTGAGGTGCTTTAGAATTGTCCCTCCCAAAAGTAAGCTTTGTTGTCAACAATTGGTGGAATCAATCCAACTAATTCCAATCTTGTGGTTTTCAACCATGCGGGTTATACACCACAGTTACCATCGCAATTAGCATTCTTGATTCAATTAAATGCCTTGAGTAAACTTGTTCGTCAAACCATTACTAACGAGGGGGCGTCTACTTGTATTATGTCTGTGAATTGCTGGAAAACACTTGGCTCACCGCCTTTGTCACGTTCACCAACAACGTTAAAAGCTTTTGACAATCACACATATACGCCTTGTGGAATCTACAAATCGAACTAGGAGGCAAAATGGTAACTATTGAAGTTGAGGTTGTTGACAGACCCCTTAACTACAACATTTTGCTAGGAAGACTATGGGTTTATGCTATGGCATATATGGTTTCAACATACTTTCGTACGATTGCATTCCCTCATAAGGGTGGAATCATAGTTATTGACCAACTCGCCTTCTTCACCTCTAGTTCACATGCTACTGGAAGCATTCCATCAGTTAACGGACCCCCGTTGTCTCTTCAAAAAATTGGTGTCGGTCTCTTCAAACATTCTTCCCTAATGGGTACTTTTTCACTACCACCACCATCAAACTTGGTGGAAGTGGCAAAAGTTGAGACTTGCAACATGATATCTTCCACTTCATCTGACTTAAAGAATATTACCAATAACTTTGAAGTTGATAATAGTAATGAAATCATGTCGCTAATCCCTATTGAGCTTGCATAGCAATCAATCTTTCTAGCTTGTGCGGTGAACCCAAATCCATCTTCGTCAATTGTATGGGTAGATCGTACATTAGAATATGGTACTTCCTCTGATCCTTTTTCATGTATATTTTCTACTCATGAAGGAATCATCCAATCAATGATGACGGAAGGAGAACCATGGGCAGATTATCATCATCGTTCCCATATTCCAAATCACATTGAATATTATTTAAACGAACTCAATACCCTTTATTTTCGATTTCCTTTCAAATTCTATTTTCATAGATATAGTAGATTCTGAGCGAAACCTGTCAAATATTGAAGAAACTATTTCTATCAATATTTCGACCAAACCTAACATTTGAGAAAACATTCATGTTGGAAAATCTTGTTCTCCATCAGAACTTGATATTTACCGTGCTCTCTTGTGTGAATTCTGAAATATATTTGCATGGTCATATGAGGAGATGCCAGGAATTGACTCTAGTATAGTTGAACATGAAATCAAAATGTATCCTGATGTCAAACCAGTGCGATAGTGCCTCTGTCCTATTCATCTAAACAAGGTTGCTGCTATTAAAATAGAAGTTGAAAAACTTTTGCATGCTGGTTTCATTTACCATGTTCCTCTTACTAATTGGGTTTCCAATATTGTTCCTGTCATGAAGAAACAAGGGACAATACGAGTGTGCATCGATTATAGGGATGTTAATCAGGCTTGTCCAAAAGACAATTATCCTACTCCCTTTATCGACCAGATTATTGATGAATGTGCCAGATGCAAAATATTCTCATTTATGAATGGATTTTCCAGCTATAATCAGATCAATATCCACCTAGAGGATCAATCTAAAACTGCTTTTATTTGTCCATGGGACACATTTTCTTATAGGGAAATCCCTTTTGGTTTGAAGAACACAGGGGCAACTTTTTAGAGGGAAATGAATTATTCCTTCCATGACATCAAACATATTGTTAAACCATACCTTGATGATTTACCTGCTCATTCACGAAAGCAGACTGATCACCCACAACATTTGAGAGCTATATTTTTACGGTGCTGACACTACAAAATACGACTCAATCCACACAAATGTGTGTTTTGTGTTGGTTCTGGTCGTTTGCTTGGATTCGTAGTGTCTAAGGAGGGAATTCGACTCGATCCACTTAAGGTTCAGGAAATTATTGACTTGCCTCAGCCTTCAAATCTCCTACAGTTATAGAGACTCCAAGGGAAGGCTAACTTTCTGAGGAGGTTCATTCCCAATTATGTTGAAATGGCTAAAGGATTTACTCATCTTTTGAAAAAGGGGATACCCTTCCATTGGGATCAGGTTGTGCAAGCTTCCTTTGATGCTCTTAAAGATACCTTGATTAGAGATTCATTAATGTATTCCCCGAATTATCAAAACGACTACTTCTTGTATCTCGTCGTTGTAGATACAACCATTGGAATGGTTTTAGCTCTAGTTGTTGTTCAAGTTGCACAGAGATTTCTCCACTACATCCTACTCCGAAAGACCACTGTCATTTTGGATTGCAACCCTATGACATATATTTTTTCACATCAATTGTTGGGGGGGAAATACTCAAAATGGATCATCATTTTGCAGGAATTTGATTTGGAATTCATCAAATCCAAATCAAAGGAATCTCTAGTTCTTGTTGAGCTTCTTTGTGAACTTCCCTTAAATACCATTGATTCAACATCAGAACCATCAATTCTAGATGAGTCTCTATTCCTGATTTCATCATCTGACACGTGGTATGGAGATATACTGATTTATCTCTAGACCCAAACTTTTCGGCCTAATACCTCTCGCTCACAACAATGACGTATCTGATACCAAGCCAAAGATTATCTGATCGTTGGTGACACTCTTTACCGTCCTGGTATCGATACAATTTTACGAAGGTGCCTTACTCATGAGGAAGCCAAGAAAGTTTTGAATGATTGCCATTAAGGTGATTGTGGTGGACACTTATCTAGTTATGCTACCACGCAGAGAATTCTCCGTGCTGGTTACTTCTGGCCTATTACATAATTATTGTCAGAAGTTGTCACGCATGCCATATTTATGACTGTAAAGTTATATTACCACCTGTGCCATTGCATCCTCTCATCATTGCTGGACCATTTGCGAAATGGGGCATTGACTTCATGACATGTAACCCCACCTAGGCTATAGGGCATGGGTACATTATAGTCACCGTTGACTATTTTACAAAATGGGCCTAGGCGTTGCCGAATTTACACAATAATGGAAAGACAGTTGCACTTTTCTTTTTCAACCACGTGGTTGCCTGGTTTGGTGTACCACAAGCTATAGTTACAGATCATGGGTCACATTTTCGCAATCACATGATGATTGAGTTAATTGCTAAGTTAGGACTTTCACATGATAGTTATACTCCTTATTATCCACAAGCTAATCGACAAGTTGAGGCCATCAACAAAGTCCTGAAGTGAATTCTTGAAAGAATGATATGTATTCATAAACAAAACTGGCATTTAATCCTGTACTCTGCCTTGTGGGCATATCGAACCTTGGTGATAAATGCAACTGGATTCACACCCTTTAAATTGGTGTATGGTCTAGAGGTAATCTTGCCGATACAATGTGATATTTCATCTCTCAAACTTGCTATTGACCTATTACCCGACACTTCTGAAGAAGAAGCACATTTCTTAGAACTTATCCATCTAGATGAAACCTGTCGTGAAGCTGCATTGGCCAACAAAGCACATAAGAAAAGAATGAAGGTGCAATATGATAGAAATGTCAAGCCTCACATTTTCTCAGAAGGAGACCTAGTCTTGCTTTATGATCAGGAAGCTGATAAACTAGGAGCAGGAAAATTTGAACCACTATGGATGGGTCCTTATATTGTCAAGCGTGTTCTGGCAAAAGGTGCCTACGAGTTGGTGGATTATGATGGAATTCCATTATCACAGCCCCGAAACGAGCTATATCTCAAACGTTACTATGCTTAATTGGGTGTAGTAAAAATCACTCTATATATGCTTCAATTTCATGTGTGTGTGTTAGTGTGTCTTTTAGAGTTTTTTATGTGGTTAATTAATCCGCTTTGTATTTGTTGCAGATGTCGAAACCTTTGGAACCATTTGTTGGTTACGCTGATGGTGCTAGTCATAGTACGCAGAACCTATCTTCTGTGGCATGGGCCATTTTTACTCCAAGTGGCGAGTTAGTGAGTTTTGAAGGGATTTGTATCGGTTGATCGACAAACAATATCGTTGAGTATAGCGCATTGATCGAACTTCTCTCTGATGCCATTTCACTTGGCATCCGCCAAATCATCATTAGGTTGGACTCGTAACTCGTTGTACTACAACTAACAAACATTTGTACCGTCTGAGACCCAACAATTCTTCGTATGTTCCTTAGAGTTCATCTTTTGGAAAGACAGTTTGAGTACATTCAATATCAACATATTTCCAGAAACTTTAACACATTAATTGATTTATTAGCAAACTATGTGTTAAATAGAAGTTTGCAACACATGTAGAAGTAAATTTTCAATTCACATAATTAGTTGAATAGGATTGCACATAACCAATATATAAAAACTCTGAAAGTAAAAATAGATAGATGTTTTAAAAGCTTTTACAAAATTTGTGTCCAAGACGTGTTTGGTCATCTGACCTAAAAACTCAAAATGCATGCAAAAACATCCTAAGTAGACCTAGTGATGCTCATGATAACAGGTCACAGCCTGAGCTATCATGCGCAAGAGCCGCATCTAATGGCCTGGAACACCAATAGTATGGCATTGCAGCCACATAGGTAACTCCTCGATCCGTACATCCAGAATACCAAGGGTTAATCCCTCCACATGATCGTGCATCTTGGCCAATGTCTCGGCCAAATCCAAATCCTGGAGAACTTCTCTCCCAACATTTCTCTGCGCTGGCCTACCTACCTCCTGTTGTTGCCTCATAGGTCAAACAATACCCACATCTACCTGCATGATAATGATTTTAGTTTAGTCTTGGAACATCAAAACACAAAACCATGTAGAAATTTAAAAATCAAAAAAACATTTTGGTCAAAAAACAATTTACCTATAGCACCCCATTGAGCGCCCACTGGTAAACTCAACTATGGATCTCCATGAAAAACCATCCCTGTGTATGGATGATCCTCAACGACAATGTGTTGTCGATCGAGCCAACTGAAGAATGCAGTGGAAAATGTAATTAATGACTGAATAGCATGTCTAGCCATCAATTCGACCCACCTCTACATCTGTGGATCTCTAGGACCAGCTACACCCAGTGTTACATGTTGGGGTTCCATCAATGGAATTATCTCTAAGGTAAAAGAAATCAAGAATGATCCATAGCTAAATTTCTTTGTCTTACCGCTCTTTACCTTTGTCACCTACTCTTTCAGTGAAGAAAGTACTGCCTCACACCAGTTGAATAAATTTGGCTCAAGACACTCAAGTGCATACTGCATATATGATTTGTTCTCCAAATGAAGTGTCACATTGCTTTCCAACTTTGCGATGGTGAAAAGGATTGTTCTCAAAGGAAAATCATGAATATCTTTGATGATTATCTTTCTGTCCTTGCTAGGTTGTGTACCTGGCCGACATAATTGTCGAACATAGTCCCTCACTAACTCCCCTCCACAGGAAGAACCTGAAAGAGATATGGGGGCACCACGTCTCGACAACCCTGTAAGAAAGTAAACATCATCGATCACAATAGGGACCACTTTGTCCCTTATGTGAAAATCCTGATCTGTCGGATCCCATGCATGAACTAGGAACTGCAATAGTTCTAATTGTTGCCTCATTCCAGACAACTTGAAGTATTTGAGCAACCCACAGTTTTTGAGGGCCTCAACCGTACATGAATATTTTAGGGAAACCATGTCTTGTTCTTCATGCTCTCTTTCTCGCCAAGTAATAGACATTCTGATCCGATGAAAGCCTGAAATCAAACCATAATCTTAGTTAGGATCCTTTTCATGCAAAAAAATGGAGAAATTTTGGGCCAATTTGGTGAAACAAGTTTGTGAAACTCACCTAGCGCAGCCTAGGCAGAAGACAGTGTACTACAGTGCAGCTAGCCTTTTGTCTGGGTGCTCCCCAACGCAGTTTTTGATATGCAAGCCTGCACTAATCCCAGGGCGAAAAATTCAAACCCCGAGGGCCCTAAAAACCCTAAAAACTTGCATGAAACAATAAAAGAATGACATGAAAAGAAAGAGGAGGGGTAGATCTCCTACCTAGTCTGGACGGCATGAGAAATGATCCACAGAATCTCTCGCAATCAGCTACTGAAGATCGAGGTAAAAAATAAGGTCAGAGCACAAAATGAATGGTAAATATCAAATGGTGAAAATAACATGGTAAATTCTTGTTTTTATGTTTATTTCATGATCATTAAATGAGTAAACTTTAGTATTTACCTATTTTTACCAATGAAATAAGTATGTTTAATCTGTTTTGTGTTGCTTTGAATAGATTTACAGCTGACTTACAAAATTTGATGTGCACGCTCGTGAATTGTACTTTGACCACATAGCATACTTTTATCTCTTTTCGAGCTCTATTAAACATCGAAAAAGGAACCCCCTTGGAGTCCTCTTTAAGCTCTTTGCAAACTCTCGAAATATGAAAACATTGTCGAGCGCTTGTCCTTTTCATCTCGTTAACGGATTGTTAACGACATATACTCAGTATAAGTTTAACCCTTTTTCAGGCTGAGATAGATTATTTACGAAAAAGGAATACATTGACCAAACATGCTCAATAGGTTCTCTCTTGTATTGTTTATGCTTTTTCGGGCTTGAGAGACAAATCTACGAAAAAGAACTTGTGGAGTTTTCTTTTTGTCCCTTTTCAAACTCTCTAAACATGAAAAGGACCGAGTTGTCATTGTCATTAAACTCGTTAAAACATCAAACAGCGACAAACTTGTCCATCATGACATGACCGAGTTTCACCTTCACTATACTCGTTAAAACATCACGTAGTGATGGATTCACCCAAAGGGTGGAATTATACAACAAGAATATGTTATACTCCTCAAGCTTGATAAAAAATAAAGAGGTATTGGTCAGCAATGATTGGGGAAAATGGGAAAAGGGGTAAACCACTTTATGGCAGTAGGTCGCTCTTGAACATGACACTTTCACTTCATCATTGTGACTACATGGGTTGGGTTATCTGCTTGATGGTCATCATACCTTGGTCTATCATACCATCCATTACTTTGGTTTTGGGTCAATGCTGCCAATTCATTTAGTGTCACCGACATGTTCAAGAGAAGTCACTCAGTTAAAATTCATCCTTTGCAATACTCATAAACCTTCATTTTCATGACCGCCATTCTTGAACCTTGTGTCATCAGTCACATTTCGTCTATAAAAATCATTACACTCGTTTTGTTTCGTTGATGTGGGATACATCAAGGCCCTCCTGCGACAAGTCGCTTCTTGTCGACATTAGCACATTATCCAGGAAGTTGACTTGGAAACACCCTTCCAGTACCTTGAGGCTTGCATACATCAATGGCAAGTTTCTCACTTTCAGTGATAGGTTAACATCACTAGCCTTCGACCGAAATACTTTGTATGGTGTTCGACATCAAAACATCCATTCACACCATGAAAAATGCACTGCAGTACCTTGAGGATCATTATCATTATTGGTGATTTCTCTCGTGTCTGTTAATGGCTTACATCATTGGCTAGTAATCAGGTGGTGTCTTCCCATGTTCAACTTGAAATCACATATTCACATGGTTAGACTTGTACTTGAGAAAACAATTGAATGAGATAGAATACCCCACATCTAGTTTCATCCATCCGGGCTGCAATTTCAGGAAAGTACCAAATCATCTGTACAATGGCTTTACATTGATGGTCATTCCATCATGGGTCTATATCTGTAGACATTTATCTATGTACTTGTAATGAAAGTTTACATGTTGAGAATGGGTATGCCTTCCCTCAGCGATTCATGAGAAAAAATAAAAATATCATGATATTATGTATTGTAATCAATGCAGGTCACCATCCACTCTAGAACCTCCTCATCACATCGTAAAGCATATCACTCGACATTATTATTTTTGACTTCATGCTTTAGGGGGCAACTGTTACAAATCCATTTGGGAAAATCACTCCCATCATTCAGATCAGTACCATTAGGGCTCATTAAACCCTAATTCAGTTGCTACATGCCCCAGACAAGTCATCACTTTGAATGCCTCCTTCCCTGAGAGTTTCTTGGCCTGAATCCCTCCAGAAATGCCTCCTTGAGGGACTAGTGTAGCCTTTGTCAAGGGTAAGTGCGCTTCAATGAAGGTAGGTCCATTTCAGGGTGCTTTCCAGAGCACTTAGGCCCACTTTGACATGTGTTAGGCGAGATTGAGCAAAATCATCATAAGGTTCCGATAATATTATTATCTTTTGGAGCCATCTAGAAGATTCCCGCACTTATCATTGCCTATGAGCTCGAAATTGGATAAGGAATGAGTTAAGTAACCTCCTATCATCTCATCACTTCCTCCATGGAAACTAACTCTAAGTTTGGAAGGCCATTCAATACCCTCATTTATGACCAAACCTCCTCCATTTTCCTATAAATTAAGCACTCATCTAAGTGATCAAGGGCTGGACTTTGAGAATTTGTTAGGAGATATTGTCAGTGTGAGGATTGAGATTGTAAGCAAGTATTGTTATGTTGCCGGAGTGTTGTACTTCTAATGTGATGTTGGTTGGAACCCAAGTTGGAAGAGTGACAATGGATCGGACTTCATGGTTGTAATTCTTCCTTCTACTTAATAAAGTTGTGTACAGCTTTTCCCATATTCTTGTCTTCATGTATGATGATTATATGTGTAAATTCTTTCAATTCCATTTGCTTATACTAGATAGATCTCTTGCTTTGATTGGTTTTTGTCCTCTGTTTATGATTGCAAGTACTTTTCAAGCGGATTATGTTCGAGAAGGAGCAACGAGAGTCAAGCAAAGGAGACAGAGGGAAAGAAAAATATAACAAGTAGGTCCCTTGTCTTATTTATCTTCTATAGTAAAACGTTAAACGCTTTAAATCTGTTGTTCTAGATGTAGCTACCCATCTAGGGAAATTGTGTTTATCCGTAGATGCAAAATTCCACATAACACCTGCAGAGTTGTAAGATTAGTTTGGTATTTGGTTATGTTAAATATTCTTGAACAATATCTTGTTCATCGCGGTAAATTTTTTATTAGTGTTTTGATTGGTATTTTCATTAGTTTATAGTTTAATCTTCAGTATTTTGAATGGGTTGGGCGCTCATAAAAAGACAAAAAACATTTCCTTCATAGTTTGTTTCATTCAATTAATTTCTTGATTTTGTGAGTAATGGATATAGAAATTTTAAATCATAATTGTGCACATTAGCAATCCTTCTAAGTTACATCTTAGCTTGTTATTTTGATAAAGTAGTTCGATTTATATTTATTCTTCTGTTGAGTAGAAGAGAATTTCAATTTGCAAAAGCGTTTAGAATATTTCAATTTCTTGCAAGTAGAATTAGAATTTCAGTTCTTCCAATAGAATAGATTTTTCAATTCAATTCAAGTAGAATAATTTTCAATTCTTGCTTCCATAGATTAAATTTCAATTCAGTTCTAGTAGAGTAACTTTTAACTCTTGTTGTAATAGATTCAATTCCGATTTAGCGTGATAAGTTATAATTTTCAATTGATTTCACCTTGAAGTTTGATTTTCTTTCAAAAGAGTAAATTTTATGGAAAGAACATGTGCGTAGAAATGTTTTGAATTAATCTAGTCCCATTTAGATTTGGGTCAAAATTTTATCTTTTAAAATAAAAATAAAAATAGAACTCCTAGCATATACTGTGCACATGCACTTCATAAGTACACAAACCTTGGTTGACAATTAATGAAGTAATCTGACCATCAATTAAATTACCCAACACCTGGCAACATGAAACAAGGTTTATATCATCCCTTACATGTACCCACTCATCCTTGGGAAAGCGTTTCCATGGACTTTGTGGGAGGTTTACCACCAAATAGGAAGGGACATGACTACCCATTCATGATAGTTGACAAGTTCAACAAGATTTGTGTTCTGATGCCCTATAAAAAGACCATCAATGGGAAAGATGCGTTAAACTTGTTCTTTGGACATATCTGGGCACACTTTGGGATCCCAACAAGCATCGTTTTAGACAAGACACAAGATTTCTCAGTGCATTATGTACTACATTGTGGGAGAATATGGACACAAATTTGAAGAGATATAGAGCATTCCATCCACATATAGATGGGTGGACGGAAATACTCAACATGACTTTGGTGCAACTTATGAGGGGATACAACCAAAAGAATCTGAAGATCTAGGATGAAAATTTGGTATATATACAACATTCTTACAATAGAGAAATTCACACTTCTATAATAAAGTCCCCATTTGAAACTTGTTTTAGGTATTGGTCACTTTCCCCTTTGGAAATTGCATATGGGAAGAAAGGAGGAGTGAGGGAAGATATTACAGGAGACACCTTGAGAGCTGAAAATTTTATAGAGAAGATCTGGAAAATCCATTTACATATACAAGAGACACTACAGAAGTCACAGGTGAAACATAAGGTTAAGAATGATCAACATATAACAGAGAAATCGTTCAAGGTGGAAGATAAAGTATGGCTATAGTTGAACAAGGAGAAGTTGTATGGGCCTAGTAAGAAAATGAAGGCCCTGTGGTATGGTGCATTTGAGATACTGGAAAATGTGGTTGATAATGTCTATTGACTCAGTTTACCACCATATATGCATATTTACTCAATTATAAAGGTCAAGAGTCTAAAACTCTATGATCGTTCCATGCTAGACCAGGAAGAGGAATATGTCCTACCTTTTGTGGAGGATTTTGCACCAAATGCTTAGGAACAATTTATGGAAGATACAATTTTGCAGACCAGAGATACAAGATAGGGGCAACATGACCTTTGGGAGATTGGGTTGAAAAGATAATTTCCAAGCAAAGCTAAATGGTACACAAGAGAGACTGTGGAGGAATTTTTTCCTCACCTCATTTAGTATAAACTTTTGGGGACCAAAATTCTCCCAAAATGGGGAGGTAAGATTCATATTGGATCATTATATTTATTTCCATTCATATTGATACTTTCAAAGTGGAAAAAGTGGAGGAATCAGCTCTCGGGACCATGTTTATTGATGTGACTCAGTTTGGCAAATTGGGGTCTGAAACCTTTCAAGAGCATATTGAGGCATCAAACAATGTTTTTTCAGGGTAAACTTTTGACACTTTAGCGCCACACCTTTTTTTTCCTATTCTAAACATAGATACCTTCCCAAAAACATAACAATCACGTCAATCAGAGTCTCTATGTGGAATTTATGCCACTCAGAAGTTGAATTTCTTGTTTTCACTACCATAATTCGAGAGGATGTCAAGTCAATGCCTATTATTCATGAAAAAGGGGCTAGTCACATGATCAGGATAAGACTCTAGAAGAGTTTATATTCTAAATCTAGTTAAGAGTTGAGGTAGTCAAACCTAACCACTAGTAAGTTATCAGGTTGTGTTATAACCATGTCATAAGGAGGAAAAGGAGTTCCATTCTTTTGAGTGCATTTTTTCCATAGTAAAGAAAAATAACCGACAAGGATATGAGATAGAACACATAGAGACGATTTGTGCACTATAGCATCTCATGGGCCACAGGACATACTTCTTTGTACTCACAAACATTTTCTATTCAGAGAAAGAGAACAGAGAAACCTCACCTTCCAGTTGGGTTTTTCTCCGAAATGGTTTCCCGAGTCATATCTTGTGTCAAATGTGTGTATGAGATTTTATTTCAATGTTCTCTATTTTCTATATAATTGTAATTTGCACGCATAAACTATTAACAATATTCTACAACTATGATCAGCACTACATGTATTTTAGGAAGAGGATCTTTGAAAACCCTCGCGGTGGCTAGGGTTTTACCCTAACCGACCGATATATGCCTAGACTGAGTGGTTTTTTGCAAATTTTTGCGACATCTAGAACAATGGTGAAACTTGCTGACTCTATAATGAAGATGACTCATATTACTGGCAGGTCAGCTAGAAATAAAGGTTCATCTTCTACCTCTTATAGCTCCATTTAAGTTAGTATTTTCCCTCTCTAAAGTTCAAGAAATTTCTTCTCTTGATATGGATCTAGACAAGGAAGCTTTTAGTTGTAAAAAAAAATTCTCAGAGCAAGAATTGGTTTGTCAGTTCAATGGATTTTGGCCATCGCTGGTGGATCTACATAAATGGATAACTGAATCTTGTAAGCCTCATATATCAAATGACTTGAATATTTACCCCACGGCTCGGGCCTTTTTGGCAGTTGTCTTTGACAACATTGAGGATAAAGAGGTAATTTTCAAATTTGGTCCATGGTTTTGGGGTAGTGATGGTTTATTCATGCAACCATGGTCTCCCACTTTCGATCTAGTTATAACTTCAATCTCCACGGCTCCATTTTGGGTAAGACTTATGAATCTCCCATTGCATTTGTGGAACATTCAGACATTAACATCTATTGGGAACACTCTTGGAAAATTTTGTTGTCGTTGTCCAAATACTGAGTATTATTATAAAACAACCTATGCTCGCATTTGTGTGGAGATGGATTTTAGTAAGGGATTTCCTACTGAAATAAATTTGAAGGCCCCAAACTATGTTTGGGCTCAAAATTTAGATTATGAAAATGTTGCTTTCGGATGCAGAGCATGTTATGAAATAGGGCATGTGTTTAAAAAATGCCCCAAGCAGCATGATAATAAAGATCGAAGAAAATATTGAAGGTAAAATTGGTGGGAAGGAGCGAAGAGCGATCACTATACGATATATTAAGAGGAAGAGCTCCAGTAATTGAAAGATTCAGAAAATAAATTTGAGGAAGGCATTGTCAAAGAAAACATAATGGGGGCTAATCAGAGGAAGAAAAAAACATAAAACATATCTAAATATGGTGTTGACAAATAAGTTTCACTATAGAAGAATCAAGGGGAAATGCAAGAGGATCCTCAATAATTGGGAAAAGAGGAAGAGCAGCTAAATCGTGTGGAAAATGGACTCTCGAATGAAGAAATCAAGCAGAAAGTTGGAGAGATAGCCTCTTGGGTAGACCAGGCAGATGAAGAATACCTCAAGGTTCATAACCAAAATATTCAATCAAAATCAACAAAAACACTGGATGGATACAAATTGGGAAGAAAGGGAAATATGTCTCACCAAGAAAAACCAGAAGCTAAAGAAAAATAAAACCAAAATAATGGTAAATTTATGTTTTTATGATACATGGAAAATTTACGAGTTTTTTAGCGAGTGTATGCATATAATAGCTTATATAGAATAGTGAGTTCCAGGGGATGGAAAATAAGAAGATTGCTTTGGAAATCTTGGACAATAGAAGATGTAGATGAAGAAATAGATGTAATTGGCTTTGGCTTGAAAACCAATTTTTTTGTAATATAAACTCCATAATCATTTCTTATATATATATATATATATATATATATATATATATATATATATATATAGATAGATAGAACTGTAATGGTGTAGAATTTCATATTTTAAATATAATTTGTTCAGATTTGTTGTGACGAATTGTCCAGTGGAATATCCATCGTACTTTACAGATCATTGGTGATCACCATGTTAGGAAGTATTATGTAAACCACAAGATTGAAGGCTAAAATCCCCAATGTGTCAAGCCAACAGATCAAAAAAAAAGAGAAAAAAAAAAGTAAATAAATACAAATTTAAATAAAAATTAAATTTATCTTTTTTAGTTCCAACTAAAAATAATTTTATTTTTTTTACTACATAACAATAATAATAACAACATGAATCATTTTTTTACTATAAGTTGGTCATCAAAATAGAAAAAAAAAAATGTCTACAAACTTAGTTTTTAATAAGGATGTATTTCTCTCTTCTCTGCTCTACAAATTCTAGGGTTTCTTCTACATAGTCGTCTATGCTTGGCTTCATAGAGGGGTCTCTTCCCCCTCCTTTAGCCAGATTTTTGTAGGATGATGTCGACATAAAAAACTAGTTGTGCCAATTATGCTAGCCTAAAAGCCACATTGTCAATATTATGTAAAAAAGTGCTTCCTTAACCCCAACTTAGAGATATAAATCCCTTTTTTAAAGCCTCGTTGAAATTAAGTGGGATAAGCCATAAGGGAAATAAAAAACCATCATATTCAAGTTCTTTCCATATAATATAAGCGACCCCAAACATAGACAAAACCACCAATGCCTCGACTCTTTTATAAAACAAGTGTGTGGGAGAAATTTCAATTTAAAGTCCTTTACCTTGTAATAGTTGCTAGAGCCAAGATTTTTGTAACACCAAACAAGGAAAGTCCCTTTATACAACCGAAATACATAACCTGGGTCTCGACCCTTTCCATGGTGTGCTAATTTCAATTCCTTGGGAAAACTCAACAAACACATGGCTCCACTTTTGTGTTTCCATTGGACATTCATTTATTCTTTCCACGTAAACCTGGAGCCTCGTCGCCTCGACCTTCCTCAACTATGCACTCAAGTGATACTTCCAAGGTTTCCCTTCTAGGATGATATAAGTACTATGGTTAAAAACATGTGGGCCTCTCTCCATTGTGCTTTCCTTTAATGTCACTCTCTTGTACTCGTCTTGGCCCACATGCCAATTTCTCCTAGTCCTAATCACCCCGATCTTTTCCAAAGGTGCGAAAAATGTTTTCCTCCTAAGAGACAGAATCTAGGAAGCGAATCTTCTCGTCAACTATTGTCTCCCTGACTTCCATCAGTTGTTGTCCCCGGGCCTTTTTAATTACACGCAAACCCTTCACCTCCTGGAGGAGTCAACACTCTGTTGTAGCCCACTTGTCAGGCGTGCACCCAATGTATTAGGTATAGATCATCTCAGCATTCTCCATGTTTCCAACCCTACACATCACCCCAATATCTAGTCATCCCATCCGCTCCCTCGTGTGCTCATATTTTGACCTCCCAGGGAAGACTTCGTGGGATATGTTATCCCGATGCCTGTTAAGTGACAGCGTCTTCTAACAAAACTTTAGGTTTTGTTTCCTTGTCTCCTATTAAGTGATAGACCTTCTATTGAAAACTAAAAAGACTAAGTATTTTCTCCCTTTTCTATCTTTGCCCCTTATGCTCTCTATTTGACCCTTCTATTATGGTCTCAACCTTTCGTCTGTGTGCTTCCCTTAAGTCTCAGCCCTATTGTAAAGTGAGTATTCTAACATGGACTTCAACTCCACTCTCGCACTCCTTGTCTCTTTATTTTCAGGATGTTTTTGGATTCCACTACTTCTGCTACACCACTCTGATCTTTTTTGCAATCGCTTTGTCACACGTTTACCATTTTTGTCATGTCCCTACCATCATCTTGCACTCCTCTTAGGTTCTTTAGTGAATCTGGATCATTGGTCAAGTTTTTGATCAATGATTACAGTCTTAACTATTTTGATTGTAAATGTTCAACTCTACTAAAAGGATTTTAGGCATCCCTTGCATAAATTATAATATGCATTCTCAAAATGCTTCTCACTCTGAAGCTTAAATCTTGCCTGATCATGCAATCAACATCGATTCCTCATAACTATAGGGAACAATTACACATATAACATATAATCACAATACTAACAAAGGGTCAATTCACACATATTTAAACTAATCGAATAAAGTGTTCTCTCATATTAACACACAGATAATTTACAAAGGCCTTTATGCCTCTTAGGCCTGATATATATTAAATTGGCCCCTTTTAGCCCAGTTGGTCTCTCTCCTCTCTCGTCTTTTCTCTCCAAACCTATAAATACCTTTTACATGCTTTTGGTTACATAATTATACAAAAGGATTATGAAACCATAATCAGTTCAGATCCACTAATTACTCAGCAAATCATCATTTCTAGATCCCCTTGATCCACCTATTCTCAAAGAGATCTAACTAACTCTAAAACTTATCTAACTCTCTCAAATATTCTCGAGAGCTCTCCTAAAGAGTAGATTTGATTAAAAATATTACTCATTCTCATAATTTATATACAATTCTTCTAAAAGCATAGGAAAATACGTTTAAACTAAATAATTAAATCCAATTACGGGAACTAATTCTCTTTGTAAATGAAACCCCTAGGTCTAGTCAAAATGAGCTTTGAATTGAATGTTAGATGCTCCTGCATCACATGAGTTCATAATGATTATGGAAAGCAAGAAATCTAGGGCATTTCCTACCAAAAGTAGTGAAACATCAAAAATACGAGGTTAAGTCTAGTAATATTGGAGAACATATTCAATATATTCAAGATCATACTCTCATGTGAAAATTTATTAGATTATGGCCCTCTTAAAAGGCTTTGATTGGGTGGATCCAAAATAAATGGAACCCCCAGAAATAGAATTGGAGTTAGGGGCCAAAGTTTTCTTTACAATAATTTTGTCTAGCCTAAAATAAATATCGAGGGTTTTTTAAGTAGGGTTGTATTTTTTCAACACTGTGGGGCTCTTCATGTGATTCTGAAAGGATCAGTACAATCTGGAGAAGTAATATTTCCTTGTTGCCCTAGTGTGGGTTCGTATCTTTTCTCTTCTGAAGATCTATTGGGAGGAGGAAACACTTGAAGGCGTTGAAAATTCCATCAACGAATTTTTCAAAGTATTAGAGGCTACCGAGAGAGGGAGCTACTATCCCATCATCTTCCAACCTTCATGGATATGTACTATCAGGATAATGCTTGAAAGTAGTCTCTAGATTATGACCATGTCCCCTTTAGATGTAGACATTGTCATGAATACATGCATCTTATTAGGGGTTTTCTGATGAATACCAAGGAATCGTTTGAAGAAAAACCTTCTTATAAATATCCATTTTATTTGGGAAAATCTCCCTAAGAAGAAATTTGAGTCCTGAGGGTACCTTAAATCCCGACCAGATCCCCATATATGAAAATAGGTTTGAGTATATCTTCTCTTTGAAGGAGTTTCTAGAGCAAGACAATATTCAATTGAGCATGTAATCAACAAAAGGAAAATTCCATAACCCTCTATCAAATCCTACAGAGGCCATGCAAAAGTCTCTTGAAGAGTACCAACAAAATCCATCACCACAGGAAATTATTACATTTCATTTGGAAGAAGCTAAAGTAGAAGCCCTACTAGAAGATATGGATCTGGATGACCCTTGAAAATTTTCCTTTGCAGGAGAATGGCATGGAAAATATGTGAAGGACATGCCAGCTCATTGGGCTAGGATTTTGTATAACACCTATCTTCAAAGCAAGCAATTGGGTTTGAGTTCCTAACAGGTCAAACTTGGGGTTCAAATGATGGATTTCAATGTGGTCTCCAGGCTAGACAAAGAAGCCAAAAAAAGGCCACAAAAGCAATAAGGAAAAAATCCAAGTTGATGCCCAATTAGTCAACATGGGGAAAGTCATGTCAATGTTAGAGGCATTTCCTCTCTTGAAATACTGAATATTCAAATGGTTTTTCTACGTTGTCAATGCAGTGAATTTTGTATTGTTTGTTATTGGTAGGAAGCTTGTTATTCTCAAGTATCTCCTAGATTTTAGTCATCTTTTGGAAATTCAAGCTATGTGTAACCTTTTCTGATTAATGAATGGATCCATTCACCCCACACAAAAAAAATAAGAAGAAAAACAAATAACTACATATGTATATCACAACAATTAAAAATATAACTTGTGTATATTCATCTTAACCCCGAATCTATCAAGCATTAAGAGGAATCAAATTTATTAAGGTGTAATCTTTTATCATTTAATATGAAGGAATTAATACATGATATATAATTAATTGATAAAAATAATAATAATAAAATAAAAATAAAAAAATAAAAAATTACACTTTAAGAAAGTTGATCCCTCTCGGTGCTTGATAGATCCATTGTTAATATGGATCTACTTTGGTTATAACATTCTTATGTACATTATATTATATTATATAGTTATGTACATTAGTATATTTGTAATATCCATTGATATTATTTTTGCTATATTATTAGAGAACTTAGTTCATTAAATTATACCATGAATTTTCATTCCAAAGACACCCTTAAAATTTCACAAATTCATAAAATAAAAATTGCCAACAATTTAAAGAATGTAAAACATAGAAATTAAATGAATGCTACAAATTCAAAAATATTTTATTAATGAAATTCTCAAGAGGAAATTTTCATAAATACTTGAAGTAAAACCTGGGGAGTTATTTCCTAAAAATGCTTGCACTTGATCTCCTTAATAATTTCGTCTTCATTGAATATTTCGAACCACCAATTATAGGAAATGTTGGCCCTCCTAGAAAATGTGATTCATCCAACCAATTAAGAATCAATTTGGCCCATGTGAGAAGAGAACTTGGCCTCCAAAAAGGTTGTAGACCTGGACTCTAAATATCATGCTCTCAAGCTCCCGAAAATGTAAGCAACTCGTCCTCCAACAATTCACTCAACTACTAAGCCTAGCAATTCATCCCTTAATTAATTCTAGAAAATGCAACAATAATTCGCCCCTAAATAATTTGATGATTTTCCTTCTTAAATTTAGTTAGCTTGGCTTCCTAAAGCACCACAAATTCGTTCAGGCAAATATACAATTCGGTCTCTCAAAATCGAATAGATTCGGCCTCTGCCCAACTGTAAATCAATTCACTGCTACTCATGGATTTCGACCCCTTTGACAATTCAGCCTCATGTTGCATTTGACTTAATTTCTCTACAAAATATCACAATGGCTAGTTAGTGTGGCTTTACAATCATCAAAACCAACCACCACTAGTTAGGGTGTGTATCTCAACATCAAAATTGGGAAAAAAGAGGATTTCTCCCTCACTCTGAAAGTTGCTCAAGCTCCTTGATAATTCATAATAATTTCTTCACATGCCTTGCCTCAAGTCTCCTTCTCCTTTTAATAATATTTTCCTCTTCCGAAAACCATGGGTGTAAACAAAAACCATGGGTCATTTTATTTTTCCTAAGGTGACTTTTACCACCATTATTTAATTAATATTTTTTTTGGTGACCCCTTTATTTTCAGTCAATAACCCATGGGAAACAATTAGGCTATGACTCCAAGTCTCTCATCCTTCTACAGATTGGAAAGGGACATCATATTCCTCCCTTCCTGAGTTTTCTTGTCCTCAAGCAACTGCAACACTTGTTCACCTTCTAATGTATCATCTTCTACCAACAAGCCATTCCATTGAATTAAATAATTGTGAATGACTCTACTCCTCAACTTATTTTTCCTCGTTTCCATGAACTCCTCTGCAATGAGGACCGATTTTCCTGCCTCATCTAATGATGTAAGCTCAGTTGTGGCTCTACTTGTTTTTTGAGTACATTTTTAAGGAAAAACACATGGCAAACATTGTAGATATTGTTGTCTTATGGAAATTCTAATTCATAAGCAACCTCCCCAATCTTCCTAATCACCTTGTAAGCTCCATAGAATTGTGGTTTCAATTTCTCAGAACCACTCTTCTTTAAGGACAATTACCTGTATGGATGAAGTCTTAGGAAAGCAAGATCCCGCTTCTGAAAACTATGCTCCACCCTATGGCGATCCACATAAATCTTCTGCTGATTTTGGGCTACATGTAGGTTCTCTTTAGGATTCTAATAATACATGACTCTTCTGCAAACAACCCTTGGCCATTGATGCCCTGTCGTCTCCTAGTTCCATTTCTAATAATTCAGGAGCATCATACCCATACAGTGCATTGAAAGTATTCATCCTGATAAACATATGGTAGATGGTGTTATAACAATATTCACCCAAGTGCAAACACCTGATCCAAGTCTTATGTTGTCCTTCCACATAGTTCCTTTTTTATACAGCTAGCTCACAAAATAAAATAAAAGATAGATCAACGACTTCAAAATCAGCCTCTTCGAGGAGGCAACCTCCTTTATATTACACAAATGAATAATTATTGGATGATACAAATGACAAAACCTCCTTTCTATATATAGGAGTCTAAGGGTCACAATATAATCAAAGTTGACATAACAATAATAATATAAGGGCACAAAAATAACAATAAGGGCTACAATGACAATAGTAATGGGGGAATCACTAGTATTATAGGGACCTAACATGCCCCTCTCCTTCAAAAAAGTGTTGTCCTCAACGCTTGAGTAGTTCTGGATGTTTCTATATAAAATTATCATGCTCCCATGTGGAATCTTCAATGGGTAAGTTCTTCCACTTGATGAGATACTCTGAAATTGATCGATTTCGTAGTTGTCGAGTTCTTATTTCGGTGACTGCTTCACATTCCAATATGATTTTTCCTTCCTCGTCAAGTTCTGGCAATATTGTTTGAACTAGGAGCTTGTCACCTATAATCTTATTTAAGCATGAAACATGGAAAACTAGGTGCACTCGGGAAACTGCAGGAAGCTCAAATTTGTATGTTATAGTACCAATATTTTGCAACACCTTGTATGGACCATAATACTTTGGTGATAATTTATTATCCTTATTATCTTCCTTGTGGGACATTTGTTTATATGGTTGTAGCCATAGAAATACCTAGTCACCTACATCAAAAATTCTTTCACTATGATGTTGATCTTCCTGTTGTTTCATTCTATTTTGCACCAAAGTGAGGTTATCCTTTAAGAGTTGGAGAACTTGTTGTTGATGCTCGACGTGATCTTCCACTGCTTGAACCTTAGAATTTTCTCTTAAATATTATGTGATGGATGGTGGATGATATCCATAAAGTTCCATAAATGGGGTCATTTTTGTTGCAGTATGGAAGTGTTATACCACCATTCAGCCAGAGGCAACCATTTGACCCAGTGTGTCTATTTATCAGATACAAAGCAACGAAGATATGCTTGCAAACATTTGTTTACTATCTCAGCTTGCCCATCAGATTGAGGATGATAAGATGAGCTATGATCTAACTGAGTACCTAGATAAGAAAATAATTCTGTCAAAAAATTTCCAAAGAAAATGGGATCTCTGTCGCTTACAATAATCTTCATGTTTCCATCTAGCTTTTGAATTGTTTCCATAAATGCACTAGCTATACTGGCTTTAAATCGATGAGATAATGCACAAAAGTGTGCATACTTGGTAAGTCTTTCAATTACCACCATGATGACACTTTTTCCTTTGGACTTGGGTAAACCTGTGATAAAATCCATTGAAACCTCCTCCCAACGTTGACTTGGAATGGATAAAGGTTTTAATAGACCTGAGGTCTTAATTGTTTCAAATTTATTTTGTTGGAAAACCAAACATTCCGCCACAAACTTTTGAATATCAGATTTAAGTCCATCCAAAAAAAACATTCGTAACCCTATGGTAAGTTTTTAAAAATCCTGAGTGCCCTCCTAAGGGAGAGGTGTGCAATTCCATAAGAATCTTTTGTTTGAGTTGGGAATTCTTACAGAGGTATAAGCGATCTTTGTACCATAACGAATCATTTTTCTAGCTACATGTATCAGATGTATTAGGACTTTGTTGTAACTTTTGAATGAATGCCCACACTTCTTCGCCATTCTTTCATTCATCCCTTGCTTCGTTTATCCAATCTAATTGGATAATAGAAATGGCGCAAAGCAATGCTTCCACATCCTCATCCTTTCTTGAGAGTGTATCTACAACAACATTTTGCTTCCCTTTTTTCTAGATGATTTCAAAGTCATAACCCAACATATTTGTGACCCATTTTTGTTGCTCTTCTGAAGATAATCTTTGTTCTAAAGAGTATTTAAGACTATCATGATTTGTTTTTACCTTGAGGTGTCTTGCCATTAGGTAGGGTTTCCATTTCTTAAGTGCATGTAGTATTGCCAACATTTCCTTTGATTGGACGACTTTCGAGATAAATGGGTCTTTCTTCTTGCATTAAAACAACACCAATTCCATTTCTTGAGGCATCACATTCCACTATAAAAGTTTTTGTGAAGTCCGGCGTAGCTAAGACCGGTGCTTGACACATTGCCTCTTTAAGATGTTCAAAGGCCTTCGTTGTTTCTGGAGTCCATGAAAATGCATCTTTATTCAATAATGTTGTTAGAGGTGCTGCTATTCTCCCATATTTCTTAACAAACTTGCAATAGTACCCTGTCAACCCGAGAAATCATCGCAGATGCTTTATGGATGTGGGGATTTTCCATTCCATAATGGCTTTAATTTTGCTAGGGTCTACCTTAACACCTTCATGAGATACAATATGACCCAGATATTCGACCTCTTGTACTCCAAAGAAACATTTAGAGCTTTTTTCATATAATTGTTTCTCCTCCAATAGTTTGAGTACCCTGCCAACATTTTGAACATGATCTTTCCAAGACTTGTTGTAGATTAGTATATCATCAAAAAATACTAACACAAATTTTCTAACGAAGGGTTTGAAAATGGAATTCATCAAACCTTGAAATGTAGAAGGTGCATTGGTAAGGCCAAAGGGTTGGGCGCTCATAAAAAGACAAAAAACATTTCCTTCATAGTTTGTTTCATTCAATTAATTTCTTGATTTTGTGAGTAATGGATATAGAAATTTTAAATCATAATTGTGCACATTAGCAATCCTTCTAAGTTACATCTTAGCTTGTTATTTTGCTAAAGTAGTTCGATTTATATTTATTCTTCTATTGAGTAGAATAGAATTTCAATTTGCAAAAGCATTTAGAATATTTCAATTTCTTGCAAGTAGAATTAGAATTTCAATTCTTCCATTAGAATAGATTTTTCAATTCAATTCAAGTAGAATAATTTTCAATTCTTGCTTCCATAGATTAAATTTCAATTCAGTTCTAGTAGAGTAACTTTTAATTCTTGTTGCAATAGATTCAATTTCGATTTAGTTTGATAAGTTATAATTTTCAATTGATTTCACCTTGAAGTTTGATTTTCTTTCAAAAGAGTAATTTTGATGGAAAGAACATGTGCGTAGAAATGTTTTGAATTAATCTAGTCCCATTTAGATTTGGGTCAAAATTTTATCTTTTAAAATAAAATAAAAATAGAACTCCTAGCATATATTGTGCACATGCACTTCATAAGTACACAAACCTTGGTTGACAATTAATGAAGTAATTTAACCATCAATTAAATTACCCAACACCTGGCAACATGAAACAAGGTTTATATCATCCCTTACATGTACCCACTCATCCTTGGGAAAGCGTTTCCATGGACTTTGTGGGAGGTTTACCACCAAATAGGAAGGGACATGACTACCCATTCATGATAGTTGACAAGTTCAACAAGATTTGTGTTCTGATGCCCTATAAAAAGACCATCAATGGGAAAGATGCGTTAAACTTGTTCTTTGGACATATCTGGGCACACTTTGGGATCCCAACAAGCATCGTTTTAGACAAGACACAAGATTTCTCAGTGCATTATGTACTACATTGTGGGAGAATATGGACACAAATTTGAAGAGATATAGAGCATTCCATCCACATATAGATGGGTGGACGAAAATACTCAACATGACTTTGGTGCAACTTATGAGGGGATACAACCAAAAGAATCTGAAGATCTAGGATGAAAATTTGGTATATATACAACATTCTTACAATAGAGAAATTCACACTTCTATAATAAAGTCCCCATTTGAAACTTGTTTTAGGTATTGGTCACTTTCCCCTTTGGAAATTGCATATGGGAAGAAAGGAGGAGTGAGGGAAGATATTACAGGAGACACCTTGAGAGCTGAAAATTTTATAGAGAAGATCTGGCAAATCCATTTACATATACAAGTGACACTACAGAAGTCATAGGTGAAACATAAGGTTAAGAATGATCAACATATAACAGAGAAATCGTTCAAGGTGGAAGATAAAGTATGGCTATAGTTGAACAAGGAGAAGTTGTATGGGCCTAGTAAGAAAATGAAGGCCCTGTGGTATAGTGCATTTGAGATACTGGAAAATGTGGTTGATAATGTCTATTGACTCAGTTTACCACCATATATGCATATTTACTCAATTATTAAGGTCAAGAGTCTAAAACTCTATGATCGTTCCATGCTAGACCAGGAAGAGGAATATGTCCTACCTTTTGTGGAGGATTTTGCACCAAATGCTTAGGAACAATTTATGGAAGATACAATTTTGCAGAAGAGGTCCAGAGATACAAGATAGGGGCAACATGACCTTTGGGAGATTGGGTTGAAAAGATAATTTCCAAGCAAAGCTAAATGGTACACAAGAGAGACTGTGGAGGAATTTTTTCCTCACCTCATTTAGTATAAACTTTTGGGGACCAAAATTCTCCCAAAATGGGGAGGTAAGATTCATATTGGATCATTATATTTATTTCCATTCATATTGATACTTTCAAAGTGGAAAAAGTGGAGGAATCAGCTCTCGGGACCATGTTTATTGATGTGACTCAGTTTGGTAAATTGGGGTCTGAAACCTTTCAAGAGCATATTGAGGCATCAAACAATGTTTTTTCAGGGTAAACTTTTGACACTTTAGCCCCACACCTTTTTTTTCCTATTCTAAACATAGATACCTTCCCAAAAACATAACAATCACGTCAATCAGAGTCTCTATGTGGAATTTATGCCACTCAGAAGTTGAATTTCTTGTTTTCACTACCATAATTCGAGAGGATGTCAAGTCAATGCCTATTATTCATGAAAAAGGGGCTAGTCACATGATCAGGATAAGACTCTAGAAGAGTTTATATTCTAAATCTAGTTAAGAGTTGAGGTAGTCAAACCTAACCACTAGTAAGTTATCAGGTTGTGTTATAACCATGTCATAAGGAGGAAAAGGAGTTCCATTCTTTTGAGTGCATTTTTTCCATAGTAAAGAAAAATAACCGACAAGGATATGAGATAGAACACATAGAGACGATTTGTGCACTATAGCATCTCATGGGCCACAAGACATACTTCTTTGTACTCACAAACATTTTCTATTCAGAGAAAGAGAACAGAGAAACCTCACCTTCCAGTTGGGTTTTTCTCCGAAATGGTTTCCCGGGTCATATCTTGTGTCAAATGTGTGTATGAGATTTTATTTCAATGTTCTCTATTTTCTATATAATTGTAATTTGCACGCATAAACTATTAACAATATTCTACAACTATGATCAGAACTACATGTATTTTAGGAAGAGGATCTTTGAAAACCCTCGCGGCGGCTAGGGTTTTACCCTAACCGACCGATATATGCCTAGATTGAGTGGTTTTTTGCAAATTTTTGCGACATCTAGAACAATGGTGAAACTTGCTGACTCTATAATGAAGATGACTCATATTACTGGCAGGTCAGCTAGAAATAAAGGTTCATCTTCTACCTCTTATAGCTCCATTTAAGTTAGTCTTTTCCCTCTCTAAAGTTCAAGAAATTTCTTCTCTTGATATGGATCTAGACAAGGAAGCTTTTAGTTGTAAAAAAATATTCTCAGAGCAAGAATTGGTTTGTCAGTTCAATGGATTTTGGCCATCGCTGGTGGATCTACATAAATGGATAACTGAATCTTGTAAGCCTCATATATCAAATGACTTGAATATTTACCCCACGGCTCGGGCCTTTTTGGCAGTTGTCTTTGACAACATTGAGGATAAAGAGGTAATTTTCAAATCTGGTCCATGGTTTTGGGGAAGTGATGGTTTATTCATGCAACCATCATCTCCCACTTTCGATCTAGTTATAACTTCAATCTCCACGGCTCCATTTTAGGTTAGACTTATGAATCTCCCATTGCGTTTGTGGAACATTTAGACATTAACATCTATTGGGAACACTCTTGGAAAATTTTGTTGTCGTTGTCCAAATAATGAGTATTATTGTACAACAACCTATGCTCGCATTTGTGTGGAGATGGATTTTAGTAAGGGATTTCCTACTGAAATAAATTTGAAGGCCCCAAACTATGTTTGGGCTCAAAATTTAGATTATTTAAATGTTGCTTTCGGATGCAGAGCTTGTTATGAAATAGGGCATGTGTTTAAAAAATGCCCCAAGCAGCATGATAATAAAGATCGAAGAAAATATTGAAGGTAAAATTAGTGGGAAGGAGCGAAGAGCGATCACTATACGATATATTAAGAGGAAGAGCTCCAGTAATTGAAAGATTCAGAAAATAAATTTGAGGAAGGAATTGTCAAAGAAAACATAATGGGGGCTAATCAGAGGAAGAAAAAAACATAAAACATATCTAAATATGGTGTTGACAAATAAGTTTCACTATAGAAGAATCAAGGGGAAATTCAAGAGGATCCCCAATAATTGGGAAAAGAGGAAGAGCAGCTAAATCGTGTGGAAAATGGACTCTCGAATGAAGAAATCAAGCAGAAAGTTGGAGAGGTATCCTCTTGGGTAGACCAGGCAGATGAAGAATACCTCAAGGTTCATAACCAAAATATTCAATCAAAATCAACAAAAACACTGGATGGATACAAATTGGGAAGAAAGGGAAATATGTCTCACCAAGAAAAACCAAAAGCTAAAGAAAAATAAAACCAAAATAATGGTAAATTTATGTTTTTATGTTACATGGAAAATTTAAGAGTTTTTTAGCGAGTGTATGCATATAATAGCTTATATAGAATAGTGAGTTCCAGGGGATGGAAAATAAGAAGATTGCTTTGGAAATCTTGGACAATAGAAGATGTAGATGAAGAAATAGATGTAATTGGCTTTGGCTTGAAAACCAATTTTTTTGTAATATAAACTCCATAATCGTTTCTTATATATATATATATATATATATATATATATATATATATATATATATAACTGTAATGGTGTAGAATTTCATATTTTAAATATAATTTGTTCAGATTTGTTGTGACGAATTGTCCAGTGGAATATCCATCGTACTTTACAGATCATTGGTGATCACCATGTTAGGAAGTATTATGTAAACCACAAGATTGAAGGCTAAGATCCCCAATGTGTCAAGCCAACAGATCAAAAAAAATGAGAAAAAAAAGTAAATAAATACAAATTTAAATAAAAATTAAATTTATGTTTTTTAGTTCTTACTAAAAATAATTTTATTTTTTTTACTACATAACAATAATAATAACAACATGAATCATTTTTTTACTATAAGTTGGTCATCAAAATAGAAAAAAAAAAATGTCTACAAACTTAGTTTTTAATAAGGATGTATTTCTCTCTTCTCTGCTCTACAAATTCTAGGGTTTCTTCTACATAGTCGTCTATGCTTGGCTTCATAGAGGGGTCTCTTCCCCCTCCTTTAGCCAGATTTTTGTAGGATGATGTCGACGTAAAAAACTAGTTGTGCCACTTATGCTAGCCTAAAAGCCACATTGTCAATATTATGTAAAAAAGTGCTTCCTTAACCCCAACTTAGAGATATAAATCCCTTTTTTAAAGCCTCGTTGAAATTAAGTGGGATAAGCCATAAGGGAAATAAAAAACCATCATATTCAAGTTCTTTCCATATAATATAAGCGACCCCAAACATAGACAAAACCACCAATGCCTCGACTCTTTTATAAAACAAGTGTGTGGGAGAAATTTCAATTTAAAGTCCTTTACCTTGTAATAGTTGCTAGAGCCAAGATTTTTGTAACACCAAACAAGGAAAGTCCCTTTATACAACCGAACTACATAACCTGGGTCTCGACCCTTTCCATGGTGTGCTAATTTCAATTCCTTGGGAAAACTCAACAAACACATGGCTCCACTTTTGTGTTTCCATTGGACATTCGTTTATTCTTTCCACGTAAACCTGGAGCCTCGTCGCCTCGACCTTCCTCAACTATGCACTCAAGTGATACTTCCAAGGTTTCCCTTCTAGGATGATATAAGTACTATGGTTAAAAACATGTGGGCCCCTCTCCATTGTGCTTTCCTTTAATGTCACTCTCTTGTACTCGTCTTGGCCCACATGCCAATTTCGCCTAGTCCTAATCACCCCGATCTTTTCCAAAGGTGCGAAAAATGTTTTCCTCCTAAGAGACAGAATCTAGGAAGCGAATCTTCTCGTCAACTATTGTCTCCCTGACTTCCATCAATTGTTGTCCCCGGGCCTTTTTAATTACACGCAAACCCTTCACCTCTTGTAGGAGTCAACACTCTGTTGTAGCCCACTTGTCAGTCGTGCACCCAATGTATTAGGTATAGATCATCTCAGCATTCTCCATGTTTCCAACCCTACACATCACCCCAATATCTAGTCATCCCATCCGCTCCCTCGTGTGCTCATATTTTGACCTCCCAGGGAAGACTTCGTGGGATATGTTATCCCGATGCCTGTTAAGTGACGGCGGCTTCTAACAAAACTTTAGGTTTTGTTTCCTTGTCTCCTATTAAGTGATAGACCTTCTATTGAAAACTAAAAAGACTAAGTATTTTCTCCCTTTTCTATCTTTGCCCCTTATGCTCTCTATTCGACCCTTCTATTATGGTCTCAACCTTTCGTCTTTATGCTTCCCTTAAGTCTCAGCCCTATTGTAAAGTGAGTATTCTAACATGGACTTCAACTCCACTCTCGCACTCCTTGTCTCTTTATTTTCAGGATGTTTTTGGATTCCACTACTTCTGCTACACCACTCTGATCTTTTTTGCAATTGCTTTGGCACACGTTTACCATTTTTGTCATGTCCCTACCATCAACTTGCACTCCTCTTAGGTTCTTTAGTGAATCTGGATCATTGGTCAAGTTTTTGATCAATGATTACAGTCTTAACTATTTTGATTGTAAATGTTCAACTCTACTAAAAAGATTTTAGACATCCCTTGCATAAATTATAATATGCATTCTCAAAATGCTTCTCACTCTGAAGCTTAAATCTTGCCTGATCCTGCAATCAACATCGATTCCTCATAACTATAGGGAACAATTACATATATAACATATAATCACAATACTAACAAAGGGTCAATTCACACATATTTAAACTAATCGAATAAAGTGTTCTCTCATATTAACACACAGATAATTTACAAAGGCCTTTATGCCTCTTAGGCCTGATATATATTAAATTGGCCCCTTTTAGCCCAGTTGGTCTCTCTCCTCTCTCGTCTTTTCTCTCCAAACCTATAAATACCTTTTACATGCTTTTGGTTACATAATTATACAAAAGGATTATGAAACCATAATCAATTCAGATCCACTAATTACTCAGCAAATCATCATTTCTAGATCCCCTTGATCCACCTATTCTCAAAGAGATCTAACTAACTCTAAAACTTATCTAACTCTCTCAAATATTCTCGAGAGCTCTCCTAAAGAGTAGATTTGATTAAAAATATTACTCATTCTCATAATTTATATACAATTCTTCTAAAAGCATAGGAAAATACATTTAAACTAAATAATTAAATCCAATTCAGGGAACTAATTCTCTTTGTAAATGAAACCCCTAGGTCTAGTCAAAATGAGCTTTGAATTGAATGTTAGATGCTCCTGCATCACATGAGTTCATAATGATTATGGAAAGCAAGAAATCTAGGGCATTTCCTACCAAAATTAGTGAAACATCAAAAATACGAGGTTAAGTCTAGTAATATTGGAGAACATATTCAATATATTCAAGATCATACTCTCATGTGAAAATTTATTAGATTATGGCCCTTTTAAAAGGCTTTGATTGGGTGGATCCAAAATAAATGGAACCCCCAAAAATAGAATTGGAGTTAGGGGCCAAAGTTTTCTTTACAATAATTTTGTCTAGCCTAAAATAAATATCGAGGGTTTTTTAAGTAGGGTTGTATTTTTTCAACACTGTGGGGCTCTTCATGTGATTCTGAAAGGATCAGTACAATCTGGAGAAGTAATATTTCCTTGTTGCCCTAGTGTGGGTTCGTATCTTTTCTCTTCTGAAGATCTATTGGGAGGAGGAAACACTTGAAGGCGTTGAAAATGCCATCAACGAATTTTTCAAAGTATTAGAGGCTACCGAGAGAGGGAGCTACTATCCCATCATCTTCCAACCTTCATGGATATGTACTATCAGGATAATGCTTGAAAGTAGTCTCTAGATTATGACCATGTACCCTTTAGATGTAGACATTGTCATGAATACATGCATCTTATTAGGGGTTTTCTGATGAATACCAAGGAATCGTTTGAAGAAAAACCTTCTTATAAATATCCATTTTATTTGGGAAAATCTCCCTCAGAAGAAATTTGAGTCCTAAGGGTACCTTAAATCCCGACCAGATCCCCATATATGAAAATAGGTTTGAGTATATCTTCTCTTTGAAGGAGTTTCTAGAGCAAGACAATATTCAATTGAGCATGTAATCAACAAAAGGAAAATTCCATAACCCTCTATCAAATCCTACAGAGGCCATGCAAAAGTCTCTTGAAGAGTACCAACAAAATCCATCACCACAGGAAATTATTACATTTCATTTGGAAGAAGCTAAAGTAGAAGCCCTACTAGAAGATATGGATCTGGATGACCCATGAAAATTTTCCTTTGCAGGAGAATGGCATGGAAAATATGTGAAGGACATGCCAGCTCATTGGGCTAGGATTTTGTATAACACCTATCTTCAAAGCAAGCAATTGGGTTTGAGTTCCTAACAGGTCAAACTTGGGGTTCAAATAATGGATTTCAAGGTGGTCTCCAGGCTAGACAAAGAAGCCAAAAAAGGCCACAATAGCAATAAGGAAAAAATCCAAGTTGATGCCCAATTAGTCAACATGGGGAAAGTCATGTCAATGTTAGAGGCATTTCCTCTCTTGAAATACTGAATATTCAAATGATTTTTCTACGTTGTCAATGCAGTGAATTTTGTATTGTTTGTTATTGGTAGGAAGCTTGTTATTCTCAAGTATCTCCTAGATTTTAGTCACCTTTTGGAAATTCAAGCTATGTGTAACCTTTTCTGATTAATGAATGGATCCATTCACCCCACACAAAAAAAATAAGAAGAAAAACAAATAACTACATATGTATATCACAACATATAAAAATATAACTTGTGTATATTCATCTTAACCCCGAATCTATCAAGCATTAAGAGGAATCAAATTTATTAAGGTGTAACCTTTTATCATTTAATATGAAGGAATTAATACATAATATATAATTAATTGATAAAAATAATAATAATAATAAAAAAAAATTAAAAAAAAAAAAAAAAATACACTTTAAGAAAGTTGATCCCTCTCGGTGCTTGATAGATCCATTGTTAATATGGATCTACTTTGGTTATAACATTCTTATGTACATTATATTATATTATATAGTTATGTACATTAGTATATTTGTAATATCCATTGATATTATTTTTGCGATATTATTAGAGAACTTAGTTCATTAAATTATACCATGAATTTTCATTCCAAAGACACCCTTAAAATTTCACAAATTCATAAAATAAAAATTGCCAACAATTTAAAGAATGTAAAACATAGAAATTAAATGAATGCTACAAATTCAAAAATATTTTATTAATGAAATTCTCAAGAGGAAATTTTCATAAATACTTGAAGTAAAACCTGGGGAGTTATTTCCTAAAAATGCTTGCACTTGATCTCCTTAATAATTTCGTCTTCATTGAATATTTCGAACCACCAATTATAGGAAATGTTGGCCCTCCTAGAAAATGTGATTCATCCAACCAATTAAGAATCAATTTGGCCCATGTGAGAAGAGAACTTGGCCTCCAAAAAGGTTGTAGACCTGGACTCTAAATATCATGCTCTCAAGCTCCCGAAAATGTAAGCAACTCGTCCTCCAACAATTCACTCAACTACTAAGCCTAGCAATTCATCCCTTAATTAATTCTAGAAAATGCAACAATAATTCGCCCCTAAATAATTTGATGATTTTCCTTCTTAAATTTAGTTAGCTTGGCTTCCTAAAGCACCACAAATTCGTTCAGGCAAATATACAATTCGGTCTCTCAAAATCGAATAGATTCGGCCTCTGCCCAACTGTAAATCAATTCACTGCTACTCATGGATTTCGACCCCTTTGACAATTCAGCCTCATGTTGCATTTGACTTAATTTCTCTACAAAATATCACAATGGCTAGTTAGTGTGGCTTTACAATCATCAAAACCAACCACCACTAGTTAGGGTGTGTATCTCAACATCAAAATTGGGAAAAAAGAGGATTTCTCCCTCACTCTGAAAGTTGCTCAAGCTCCTTGATAATTCATAATAATTTCTTCACATGCCTTGCCTCAAGTCTCCTTCTCCTTTTAATAATATTTTCCTCTTCCGAAAACCATGGGTGTAAACAAAAACCATGGGTCATTTTATTTTTCCTAAGGTGACTTTTACCACCATTATTTAATTAATATTTTTTTTGGTGACCCCTTTATTTTCAGTCAATAACCCATGGGAAACAATTAGGCTATGACTCCAAGTCTCTCATCCTTCTACTGATTGGAAAGGGACATCATATTCCTCCCTTCCTGAGTTTTCTTGTCCTCAAGCAACTGCAACACTTGTTCACCTTCTAATGTATCATCTTCTACCAACAAGCCATTCCATTGAATTAAATAATTGTGAATGACTCTACTCCTCAACTTATTTTTCCTCGTTTCCATGAACTCCTCTGCAATGAGGACCGATTTTCCTGCCTCATCTAATGATGTAAGCTCATTGTGGCTCTACTTGTTTTTTGAGTACATTTTTAAGGAAAAACACATGGCAAACATTGTAGATATTGTTGTCTTATGGAAATTCTAATTCATAAGCAACCTCCCCAATCTTCCTAATCACCTTGTAAGCTCCATATAATTGTGGTTTCAATTTCTCAGAACCACACTTCTTTAAGGACGATTACCTGTATGGATGAAGTCTTAGGAAAGCAAGATCCCGCTTCTGAAAACTATGCTCCACACTATGGCGATCCACATAAATCTTCTGCTGATTTTGGGCTACATGTAGGTTCTCTTTAGGATTCTAATAATACATGACTCTTCTGCAAACAACCCTTGGCCATTGATGCCCTGTCGTCTCCTAGTTCCATTTCTAATAATTCAGGAGCATCATACCCATACAGTGCATTGAAAGTAGTCATCCTGATAAACATATGGTATATGGTGTTATAACAATATTCATCCAAGTGCAAACACCTGATCCAAGTCTTATGTTGTCCTTCCACATAGTTCCTTTGTTATACAGCTAGCTCACAAAATAAAATAAAAGATAGATCAACGACTTCAAAATCAGCCTCTTCGAGGAGGCAACCTCCTTTATATTACACAAATGAATAATTATTGGATGATACAAATGACAAAACCTCCTTTCTATATATAGGAGTCTAAGGGTCACAATATAATCAAAGTTGACATAACAATAATAATATAAGGGCACAAAAATAACAATAAGGGCTAGAATGACAATAGTAATGGGGGAATCACTAGTATTATAGGGACCTAACATGCCCCTCTCCTTCAAAAAAGTGTTGTCCTCAACGCTTGAGTAGTTCTAGATGTTTCTATATAAAATTATCATGCTCCCATGGGGAATCTTCAACGGGTAAGTTCTTCCACTTGATGAGATACTCTGAAATTGATCGATTTCGTAGTTGTCGAGTTCTTATTTCGGTGACTGCTTCACATTCCAATATGATTTTTCCTTCCTCGTCAAGTTCTGGCAATATTGTTTGAACTAGGAGCTTGTCACCTATAATCTTATTTAAGCATGAAACATGGAAAACTAGGTGCACTCGAAAAACTGCAGGAAGCTCAAATTTGTATGTTATAGTACCAATATTTTGCAACACCTTGTATGGACCATAATACTTTGGTGATAATTTATTATCCTTATTATCTTCCTTGTGGGACATTTGTTTATATGGTTGTAGCCATAGAAATACCTAGTCACCTACATCAAAAATTCTTTCACTATGATGTTGATCTTCCTGTTGTTTCATTCTATTTTGCACCAAAGTGAGGTTATCCTTTAAGAGTTGGAGAACTTGTTGTTGATGCTCGACGTGATCTTCCACTGCTTGAACCTTAGAATTTTCTCTTAAATATTATGTGATGGATGGTGGATGATATCCATAAAGTTCCATAAATGGGGTCATTTTTGTTGCAGTATGGAAGTGTTATACCACCATTCAGCCAGAGGCAACCATTTGACCCAGTGTGTCTATTTATCAGATACAAAGCAACGAAGATATCCTTGCAAACATTTGTTTACTATCTCAGCTTGCCCATCAGATTGAGGATGATAAGATGAGCTATGATCTAACTGAGTACCTAGATAAGAAAATAATTCTGTCAAAAAATTTCCAAAGAAAATGGGATCTCTGTCGCTTACAATAATCTTCATGTTTCCATCTAGCTTTTGAATTGTTTCCATAAATGCACTAGCTATACTGGCTTTAAATCGATGAGATAATGCACAAAAGTGTGCATACTTGGTAAGTCTTTCAATTACCACCATGATGACACTTTTTCCTTTGGACTTGGGTAAACCTGTGATAAAATCCATTGAAACCTCCTCCCAACGTTGACTTGGAATGGATAAAGGTTTTAATAGACCTGAGGTCTTAATTGTTTCAAATTTATTTTGTTGGAAAACCAAACATTCCGCCACAAACTTTTGAATATCAGATTTAATTCCATCCAAAAAAAACATTCGTAACCCTATGGTAAGTTTTTAAAAATCCTGAGTGCCCTCCTAAGGGAGAGGTGTGCAATTCCATAAGAATCTTTTGTTTGAGTTGGGAGTTCTTACAGAGGTATAAGCGATCTTTGTACCATAACGAATCATTTTTCTAGCTACATGTATCAGATGTATTAGGAAGGACTTTGTTGTAACTTTTGAATGAATGCCCACACTTCTTCGCCATTCTTTCATTCATCCCTTGCTTCGTTTATCCAATCTAGTTGGATAATAGAAATGGCGCAAAGCAATGCTTCCACATCCTCATCCTTTCTTGAGAGTGTATCTACAACAACATTTTGCTTCCCTTTTTTCTAGATGATTTCAAAGTCATAACCCAACATATTTGTGACCCATTTTTGTTGCTCTTCTGAAGATAATCTTTGTTCTAAAGAGTATTTAAGACTATCATGATTTGTTTTTACCTTGAGGTGTCTTGCCATTAGGTAGGGTTTCCATTTCTTAAGTGCATGTAGTATTGCCAACATTTCCTTCTCATAAATAGCTTTGTGTAAATGCTTTCCTTTGATTGGACGACTTTCGAAATAAATGGGTCTTTCTTCTTGCATTAAAACAACACCAATTCCATTTCTTGAGGCATCACATTCCACTATAAAGGTTTTTGTGAAGTCCGGCGTAGCTAAGACCGGTGCTTGACACATTGCCTCTTTAAGATGTTCAAAGGCCTTCGTTGTTTCTGGAGTCCATGAAAATGCATCTTTATTCAATAATGTTGTTAGAGGTGCTGCTATTCTCCCATAATTCTTAACAAACTTGCAATAGTACCCTGTCAACCCGAGAAATCATCGCAGATGCTTTATGGATGTGGGGATTTTCCATTCCATAATGGCTTTAATTTTGCTAGGGTCTACCTTAACACCTTCATGAGATACAATATGACCCAGATATTCGACCTCTTGTACTCCAAAGAAACATTTAGAGCTTTTTTCATATAATTGTTTCTCCTCCAATAGTTTGAGTACCCTGCCAACATTTTGAACATGATCTTTCCAAGACTTGTTGTAGATTAGTATATCATCAAAAAATACTAACACAAATTTTCCAAGGAAGGGTTTGAAAATGGAACTCATCAAACCTTGAAATGTAGAAGGTGCATTGGTAAGGCCAAAAGGCATGACCAAAAATTTATAATGACCCTCATGAGTTCTAAATGTTGTTTTCGGAATGTCTTCAGTCTTCATTCTGATTTGGTGATATCCTGAATGAAGATCCAACTTGGCGAAGTAAATTGATCCATGCAATTCAACCAATAATTCATCAATGACAGGAATGGGAAATTTATCCTTAATACTGAGCTCGTTGAGCTACCTATAATCCGGACACATGCGCCATGATCCATCATTCTTTTGCACCAATACTACTGGAGTAGAGAAAGAACATTGACTAGGTTGAATTATACTAGCCTCTAGCATTTCTACAACCATACGTTCAATTTCACTCTTTTGGGCATAGGGATATCTATAAGGCCTTATGTTTGGAGGAACACATCTTGGAATCAAATGAATAGCATGATCATGATCATGAATAGGTGGGAGGCCTTCAGGAGTATCAAATACCTTGGAATCATTGTCTAAGATGTTTTAGAGATCTGGAGAAATATATGATTTCGACGTGGGAACCTATAGCTAACATAATTGTGCAATTACACCTCGTTGTTCTTTCTTTAGAAGCTTTTTCATGTCGTTAGAGCTGATTATCTTTCTCGGTTTCCCTGTGATACCCCTTAATTCAACTTGCTTTCCTTCTAAAAAAAAATTCAAGATAAGTTCTTGAAAATTAAAAGCTGTCATACCCAAAGATTGTAGCCATTGAACTCCTAGTACAACATCAACACCACCCATTGGAATGGAAAGCATTGGGCTATTCAATACATATTCTCCCATGGATAGCTTGATATTATGGAACTTTCTAGAGCAATTTATGGTTCCTCCATTTGCAACCATCACTTGACACTCTGGTGTTTGATATAAGAAGCATTTCAATTCCTTGGTTATCTTACAATGAATAAAATTATGGGTACTTCCCGAATCAATCAACACTATTACCTTTTTCTTCTTGATATGTCCTTCTATCTTGAGAGTTTGAGGAGTGGTAATTCTGGCCAATGAATTACAATATATGGTCTAATCCATTTCTTCTTTCTCTAGGGTTTGTTCCTGGTGTATATCCTCTTCTTTTGACATTTCTTGTTCTTTTTCTTCCTCCTCTTCACAATCTATGTAAAATAATTTCTTCTCAGCAAACTTATGACCTTTAGTGTATTTGTTATCACAACTGTAACAAATACCTTTTGCTCTTCTTTCTTCCAATTTTTTTGGCATCAACCTTGTAGGTTGTGGGAGGCTAGGGGCAACAACACTTCCATATTTATAGTTGGGAGTGGTAGGCTTCGTTGTTGCCATAATTTTGTTGCCAACCTGAATGCCTTCTCCAATGAGTCAAGTTCCCAAAGCCAAACCTCATGTTGGATGTTATCCTTTAACATCCTTATGAACACATCAATCCTATGCTCCTTTGGAATATCTTTTACCCTTATATTCAATTTTTGGAAGTCCTCAATGTGCTCCATCATTGAACCCTTTTGTTTGAGATTTATCAATTGGCTAAAAAAGGTGTTGCTTTTTGTATCCTCATAATGTGCTATCATTTCTTCCATGAAAATTACCCAAGTGACAATTTGTTTACGCGAGAAAAGTCATTGATACCATACAAACTGATTTGGTTCGAAATAAGTTTCAATGCATACCTTTTGTGTGTTTTGCACATTATGGAGATCAAAATATTGCTCCATCTGTAGAATCCATGTTACGGGATCCTTTCCATCAAACTTCCTCATATCGATCTTTGTAACATGGTGGGTCTTCAATCCAACATTAGAGTCTATGAAATCATGATTAACATTTCTTTAGTTCTCATCATGAGTTTCCTTTACTATCCTTTCGTCATTAGTAAGCATTTTTTGTAGCAACTTTGTCAAATCTATCTACAAATCTTCCATGTTGCCTTTAAGTTTTGCTTCTGTACCATCCATCTTAGCTTCCATGCCATCCATCTTAGCTTCCATGCCTTTCTTTAAACCATCCATCTTAGCTTCTGTTACTTTTTTTCAGAGTAAAAATTGTTGCACTTGGTCTCATAATTTTGATATATCATGTTGCATTTCTTCCTCTTCTTCATGAGTCATGGTAGAGCTTTCAAGTTGCTTACTAGGTGTTTCCATTTTCTTTCTTTGGGTCATTAATTAATGATAATTATACCTCACTATGCCCTTTGAATCACTTCACAATAATTTTCAAACCAAACTTATGTAAATTAAAAAAAAAAAAAAAAAACTACACACCTTTTTTCACTTTGTAGGAACTCAATATTGAATCAGTTGTATCTCCATACTTTCGGATCTCCAAGGTTTGAAATTGTGTCATGTGGTAGCCCTCTGATTCCTCTTTCTAACCCCACCAATTTGATCAATATTGGATTCTTCAAGAAAGAGTTATGCCAAATCTCCCATGATGACCTGATTATAGACTGGTTCAGTAGAGAAACTTGTAAGAACTGCCACGTGTCACTGTTTTGATTAGGCAATGTCTAATGAAAGTATCGCTTACATGATCATAAGATTTTGATGAATCAGTCGTTAAAGAAACTGAAGAAAGTGTTGGGACTTGATGGAATGAATCGTTTCTTGCGCCAATGCCACAATGTCATGTATTTTTCTATTTTGGAGAAAGCCAAATTTTTCCTCAGATATAAAAGCACTCAAAATGGGCTTCAATCTTAAGTAGATGATCTTTGTGATTAGTAGATAATTTTTTAGTGGGAGATTGGATTCAAGCCACTAAAAGAGTGAGCATCTTTCTTCTTAGGAATAAGACAAATGAAGGTTGATTTTAAAGATACATGCTTACATCCCATTATTTTGCATTCCCTCATCACCTTGAGGATGTCCTCTTTTAATAAATCATAGAATCCAATGTAGAATTCCACTGTGAAAACATTTGGACCAAGACACTTCCCCTTTTTCATAGATAAGAGTGCACCTAAAAATTTTGACTTCGAGATCTCTGTTTCCAATACCTTGTTCATGCCCTTAGTGAAAGCTTTATGGAAGAGATTTAAAACATCCAATGTTTCAAGGATAGGACATCTAGGGGGGCCTATAAAAATCGATTTGTAATACCTTACACCAACACCTACTTTATCATTAAAATATTTAACCATATTCCCTTTCTCATCCTTAATTTCCCAAATCGTGTTGTTGGATTTCCAAAAATTTGCATACTAATGAAATAACTTAGTTTTATTGTCACTAGCTTCTAGCCAAGTAGCTTTCATTTTCTGATGCCAAAGATCTTCTTCTCAAGCAAGCATTTCTCTCTTGGATACTACTAAGGAACGAAGATATTCTAGGGAATCCAAAGAGAAAACTCCTGAAACATTTCAATTAAAAATTTCAAAGATTGTGGTTTCAATTTCTAATAAACAAGTCTTAAACGAGCCTCCTATTTTTCATTGAAATATCTGCTCCAAATTTTCATTGTGGATTCTAAGCATTTTATATTATTTGAGCATTTTAGCATAAAAGTATATTTTTCATCATATTTGAGATAGATCCAGGTGTCTTCTGCCATTTTTAGGAAGTCTGCTTCATTATGCCAAGAACAATTAAACTTGAATGGGGTTGGAGGTTTATCATCCTCCAACTCCATTTTGAGAAGAATAGTATTGTGGTCAGATATTCCACCTACCTTGTTGGGTCCCTATAATACTAGTGATTACCTCATTACTATTGTAGTTATACCCCTTATTTATATTGTTGTGCCCCTATTACCCCCATATTGTTATTTCTGTGCCCCATAGAATCCCTCTATTGTTATTTTTGTGGCTTTATATTATTATTGTTAGGTCAGCTGGATTATATTGTGACTCCCTAGACTCCTATATATAGAAAGGAGGTTTTGTCATTTGTATCATCCAAGAATTGTTCATTTATGTAATGTAAAGGAGGTTGCCCCCTCGAAGAGGCTGAATTCTAAGGCGTTGATCTATCTTTTCTATCTTTTCTTGAGCTGGTTTCATAACATTTGGTATCAGAGCTTTGGATTCTAGGGTTTCACTGCTCCAAACAGGTCATCGTGGCATTTTCGCTATAACTTTTTTTTTGTGATGTTTCAGAAGCCGCAAAAAAAAACCCATTTGAGAAGAAATCGCGCTGAACCTTGGGTCCAAATTTCAGAGCTTTTCGCGCGATATTTGCGGAGATATGATCTGAGGAAGTTGGTCTTTTTGCAGACTCCTGAATTACATTCAAAACAGGTGACCTGGGGAAAATCGTCATAACTTTCTCTCTGGGGATCGGATTGAAATTTCGTAAGAAGGTACAGAAAGAGGACGGACTTTAGTTTCTTGTGTGTGTGTTTCAGATTCAAAGGTTGAAACAGTGACTCGTGGCACGTCGTACAAGTTCGCTCTACTGAACCAGTCTAAAAACAAGTCACTGTGGGAGATTTCACATAACTCTTCCTTGGAGAATCCAATTTGGCTCAGACTTGTGGCATTGGAAAGAGGACGCAGAAGGCTACTACAGGTAGCAATTTCAGAATTGGATGATCCGAAATTACAGAGATACATCAGATTCAATATCAGGCTTCTATAAAGTGAAAAAAGGTGTGTAGTTTTTTTTTTAATTTTTGTGTAAGCTTGGTTTAACGGAATTCAAAGGGCATAGTAAAGCATTATTATCGGTAACTGATGCCCCGAGGAAAGAAAATGCAAACACCTAGTAAGGAACCTGAAAGCTCTAGCATGACTCATGAAGAAGAGGAAGAAATGCTACATGATATATCAAAATTACAAGAACAAGTGCAACAAATGTCACGCTCACAAAAGCTAACAGAAGCTAAGATAAGTGGCGTGGAATCTAAGATAAATGGCGTGGAATCTAAATAAAGGGCATGGAAGCTAAGATGGATGATTCGAAGACAGATTTGAAGAGAGACATGGCAGATTTGAAGATAGATATGAAGACAGACATGGAAGAATTGAAGAAGTTGCTACAAGAAAGGGTCACTAATGGTGAAAAGGTAGTAAAGGAAACTCATGATGAGAACAAAAGAAATGTTAATCATGATTCCATAGATGCTAATGTTGGATCGAAGAATCACCATATTCCAAAAATCGATATGAGGAAGTTTGATGGCAAGGATCCCGCCACATGGATATTACAGATGGAGCAATTCTTCGATCTCAATAATGTGCAAAACACACAAAAGGTACGTATGGCAACTGTATATTTGGAACCAAATCAGTTTGTATGGTATCAATGGCTTTTCTCTCGTAAACAATTTATCACTTGGGCAATTTTTACGGAAGAATTGATAGCACATTATGAGGATACAAAAAGCAACACTTTTTTTAGCCAATTGATAAGTCTCAAACAAAAGGGTTCAATAATGGAGCACATTGAGGAGTTCCAAAAATTGAACATAAGGGTAAAAGATATTCCAGAGGAGCATAGGATTGATGTGTTCATAGGGTCTTTAAAGGATAATATCCAACATGATGTTCGCCTTTGGGAACCTGATTCATTAGAGAAGGCATTCAGGTTAGCAAGAAAAATGGAAAGCAAAATTATGGCAACCAGGAAGCATACCACTCACAACTATAAAGACGGAAGTGTTGTTGCCCCTAGTCTTCCACAACCTATAAGGTTGACACCACAACAATTGGAAGAAAAAAGAGCAAAAGGGCTTTGTTACAGTTGTGATAGCAAATACACTAAAGGTCATAAGTGTGCTGAGAAGAAATTATTCTACATAGATTGTGAAGAGGAAGAAGAAAAGGAGCAAGAAAGGTCAAAAGAAGAAGATATACTTCAGGAACAAAGCCTAGATGAAGAACAAATAAATCCGACCATATCTTGTAATGCATTGGCGGGAATTACCACTCCTCAAACCATCAAGATAGAAGGACAAATCAAGAAGAAAAAGGTAATAGTGTTGATTGATTCAGGAAGCACCCACAATTTTATTCATTGTAGGGTAGCAAAAGAATTGAATTGCTTCCTATATCCAGCACCAGAGTGTCAAGTGATGATTGCAAATGGAGGAACAATAAATTGCTCTGGAAAGTGCCATAATATCAAGCTATCCATGGGAGAATATGTATTGACTAGCCCAATGCTTTCCATTCCAATGGGAGGTGCTGATGTTGTACTAGGAGTCCAATGGCTACAATCCTTGGGTACAATAGCTTTTAATTTTCAAGAACTTTTCATCAAATTTTCTATGGAAGGAAAGGAAGTTGAATTAAGGGGTATTGCAGGGAAACCAGGAAAGATAATCAGCTCTAATGGTATGACAAAGCTTCTAAAAAAGGAGCAAAGAGGTGTAATTGCACAATTATGTTCGCTAGATGTTTCCACATTGGAATCATCTATTTCTCCAGATCTCCAAAAAGTCTTGGACAATCATTCCAAGGTATTTGAGACTCCCAAAGGTCTCCCACCTATGCGTGATCATGATCATGCTATTCATCTGATTCCAGGAAGTGTTCCTCCAAACATCAGGCCGTACAGATATCCCTATGTCCAAAAAAGTGAAATTGAACGTATGGTTGCAGAAATGCTAGAGGCTGGTATAATTCAACCGAGTCAAAGTTCTTTCTCAGCTCCAGTAGTATTGGTGCACAAGAAGGATGGATCATGGCGCATGTGTCCGGATTATAGGGAGCTCAACAAGCTCACTATTAAAGATAAGTTCCCCATTCCTGTTATTGATGAATTACTGGATGAATTGCATGGATCAATTTACTTCACCAAGTTGGATCTTCGTTCGGGATATCATCAAATCAGAATGAAGATTGAAGACATTCCGAAAACGACATTTAGAACTCATGAGGGTCATTATGAATTTTTGGTCATGCCTTTTGGCCTTACCAATGCACCTTCAACATTTCAAGGTTTGATGAATTCAATTTTCAAACCATTCCTTAGAAAATTTGTGTTAGTATTTTTTGATGATATACTAATCTACAGCAAGTCTTGGAAGGATCATGTTGAACATGTTGACAGGGTGCTACAACTATTGGAGGAGAAACAATTATATGCAAAAAGATCCAAATGTTTCTTTGGAGTCCAGGAGGTGGAATATTTGGGTCATATTGTATCTCATGAAGGAGTTAAGGTAGACCCTAGCAAAATTAAAGCCATTAAGGAATGGAAAATCCCCACATCCATAAAGCATCTGCGAGGATTTCTTGGGTTGACAGGGTATTATCGCAAGTTTGTTAAGAATTATGGGAGAATAGCAGCACCTCTAACAACATTATTGAAGAAAGATTCATTTTCATGGACTCCGGAAGCAACAAAGGCCTTTGAACATCTTAAAGAGGCAATGTGCCAAGCACCGGTCTTAGCTACACCGGACTTCACAAAAACCTTTATTGTGGAATGTGATGCTTCAGGAAATGGAATTGGTGCTGTTCTAATGCAAGATGAAAGACCCATTGCTTTTGAAAGTCGTCCAATCAAGGGAAAGTTTTTAAGCAAAGCTATTTATGAGAAGGAAATGTTGGCAATACTCCATGCACTTAAGAAATGGCGACCCTACCTAATGGGAAGACACTTCAAGGTAAAAACGGATCATGATAGCCTTAAATACTTTTTAGAACAAAGATTATCCTCTGAAGAGCAACAAAAGTGGGTCACAAAGATGTTGGGTTATGACTTTGAAATCATCTACAAAAAAGGGAAGCAAAATGTGGTGGCAGATGCACTCTCAAGAAAGGATGAGGATGTGGAAGCATTGTTGTGTGCCATTTCTATTATCCAACCAGATTGGATAAACGAAGCAAGGGAGGAATGGAAGAATGACGAAGAAGTGTGGGCACTTATTCGAAAGCTACAACAAGATTCCAGTACTTCTGATACATTTAGCTGGCAAAATGATTCGTTATGGTACAAAGATCGCTTATACCTCTGTAAGAATTCCCAGCTAAAACAAAAGATTCTTATGGAATTGCACACTTCTCCCTTAGGAGGGCACTCAGGATTTTTAAAAACTTACCACAGGGTTAAGAAGGAATTTTTTTGGGATGGCCTTAAATCAGATATTCAAAAGTTTGTGGCGGAATGTTTGGTTTGCCAGCAAAATAAAGTTGAAACAATTAAGACACCGGGTCTATTACAACCTTTATCCATTCCAAGCCAACGTTGGGAGGAGGTTTCAATGGATTTTATCACAGGTTTACCCAAGTCTGAGGGAAAGAGTGTCATCATGGTGGTAGTTGACAGACTTACCAAGTATGCACACTTTTGTGCATTATCACATCCATTTAAAGCCAGTACAGTTTCTACTGCATTTATGGAAACAGTTCAAAAGCTACATGGAAACCCAAAGATTATTGTAAGTGACAGAGATCCCATTTTCACTGGAAATTTTTGGACAGAATTATTTTCTTGTCTTGGTACTCAGTTAGCTCATAGCTCATCTTATCATCCTCAATCTGATGGGCAAACTGAGATAGTAAACAAATGTTTGGAAGGATATCTTCGTTGCTTTGTATCTGATAAACAGACACAATGGGTCAAATGGTTGCCTCTGGCTGAATGGTGGTATAACACTTCCTTCCATACAGCAACAAAAATGACCCCATTTATGGCACTTTATGGGTATCAACCACCATCCATCACATCATATTTAAGAGAAAATTCTAAGGTTCAGGCAGTGGAACATCACATCGAACATCAACAACAAGTCCTCCAACTCTTAAAGGATAACCTCGTGTTGGCACAAAATAGAATGAAACAACAGGCAGATCAACATCGCAGTGAAAGAAGTTTTGATGTAGGTGATTGGGTATTCCTACGGCTACAACCATATAAGCAAATGTCCCTAAAGCAAGCTAAGAAGGATAATAAATTATCACCAAAGTATTATGGTCCGTACAAGGTGTTGCAAAAGATTGGTACTATGGCATACAAATTGGAGCTTCCTGCAGCTTCTCGATTGCACCCAGTTTTCCATGTTTCATGTTTAAAGAAGGTTATAGGTGACAAGCTCCCAATTCAAACAATATTGCCAGAACTTGACGAGGAAGGAAAAATTATATTGGAACCGGAAGCAGTCACAGAAACAAGAACTCGACAGCTACGAAATCGATCAATTTCAGAGTATCTTATCAAGTGGAAGAACTTATCCGCTGAAGATTCCACATGGGAGGATGAGAATTTTATGCAGAAGTATCCAGAACTACTCAAGCGTTGAGGACAACACTTTTTTGAAGGAGAGGGGCATGTTGGGTCCCTATAATACTAGTGATTACCCCATTACTATTGTAGTTATACCCCTTATTTATATTGTTGTGCCCCTATTACCCCCATATTGTTATTTCTGTGCCCCATAGAATCCCTCTATTGTTATTTTTGTGGCTTTATATTATTATTGTTAGGTCGGCTGGATTATATTGTGACTCCTTAGACTCCTATATATAGAAAGGAGGTTTTTTCATTTGTATCATCCAAGAATTGTTCATTTATGTAATGTAAAGGAGGTTTCCCCCTCGAAGAGGCTGAATTCTAAGGCGTTAATCTATCTTTTCTATCTTTTCTTGAGCTGGTTTCATAACATACCTTGACCCACAATTTAATAATCAATTTGTTGGATAGAATGGATTCAAAAACACAGAATATGTCTAATATTTTTTAGGCTTTGTTATTTCCCATACTCATGTTCCTCCACACTGAGGATAATTTGATAGGGTAGATATCAACAAGCTAAGAAGATTCGAGCAAGTGGAAAAAAAAAATATTCCAAAGAGTAAGCTATAGAGAATGGACCCCAAAAATCTCTAATGGAGCTAGTGAAAGTTAGGTCACCACCTAAGATGGTAGGGACATTTGATAGGTAACTCGAGGAGAGAACATTATCCCATAAGGCCTTGCTGTCAAAATATGGGGCATTAAACATTTATAATTCTCCAAACATCCTCAAATGTTTTTACCTCCATCTTGAAATAAATGACATTGTTAGATGTAGAGGAGGAAATGAATTTTATAAGACAGTGCAAAGCCAAGATGAATCCACCCGATTGTAGCAATTTTATAGAATTGCAACTACTCAAGAAATTTAATCTAAAATCAAGAGACATAATTCTACTCTATCGATATGCATAATGTGATTCATAATTTATAAAAGCATGCTTATAAATGCAATAAGCCAAACCAAAAATACACAATTATTTATAGGGGAACCCAAATGGGAAAAACCCCTCAAGCATGTTTGCGTTAATGAATTAATTAAGAAACTATTACAATTGTTAGCTCCATCTCAGAGCGCAACCTACAAAAGAATAATTGTTCTTGCTCAATGAACAAGCTACGGCCAAAAATTAGCCAAATATCTTCTCACCAAGGCCCCTATTTACTTGCCCAAATCATGAGTAAATTATCCCATATTCTTTAGGAATTTCCTCCAAATTAATTGCACAATTCCCAAGGATTGATCACTGATTGCATGCAACACATGTACACTCAAGACTAGTCTACAATTGATGTTACACTACCTTGGAATCTCCACCACAACTGAGAAATTTGAATTCCTTGCATGCATGAGCTATTTTTGGTTGATTGATCAGTTAACTGGATGATCTTTGAGTTAGATTGTTGTCCCACTGCACAACTGACCTCCAACTAGTTCTATTAACTGTTATAACTAGTTTAACTGAGTACAACTGGAAATAACTTAATTGGATTACTAAAATTTAGCAATCACACAAGCATATTGAACTTCAAGCCCTCTAACTTGAATTTACTGAGCTAACCGAGTGACAAGCGCCATGCCACCTTAGTTAACTTCCTCTAAGTTGTCTACCGATGTGGAAATTTTGAATTTTATCTATTTGACCAAGGCTAAGTCAAATTGAGCCTTTCTTGCTATACTTATCAACACTGCCTCTTAGCAAGAAAAGGATTATCAACCACCCTTATCCGACACATGTGGAATTCGAACTTCCCTCTTGATAAAGCCTTTGTCAAGATGTCAACACCACGTTCCTCAGTCAGAATGTATTGTAGCAACATTATCCTCCTTTGCACACAGACCTGTAAATGATGATACCAGATATCTTAATGTTTGGTCGATCATCAAATGCCAGATTCTCATAGAGCTTAATGCAACTATGATTATGACAATAGATCAGATTTGGATGCATATCCTAACCAAATAGTCCCACAAGTATCTTTCTCATCTAGATCACCTCACATGTTGCTTGACTTGCAACCATGTATTCAACTTCTGTTGAGCTAAGCGCCATAGACCTCTGCTTCCTGTTGTACCAGGAAATTGTTGCAGACCCAACACTAAAAAATTCACCTGATGTACTCTTTTGGTTGGATTGACTCTCTTCCAAATCTGCATCTGTGAAGCACTACAACTTCACTCCCTCTGCCTGTCTGTACCATAATCCATATTGGGTAGTGCCTCTAAGGTACCGTAAAACATGCTTTGTTGCCTTCCAATATAATTTGGTTGACCTAACCATAGCCTGGCTTAGTTATTTGAATTCATATCACATATCTCGTCTTACGTTCACAAGATACATCAATGAACCCACAAGTTTCTGGTAAATGGTATCATCAACATCTTCACCTGAAGTGGCATTCTCCTTCCTCCAGTTGGTCACTAGAGGTTTCTCCATGGGCTTACAACTCTCCATGTGAAGTCTCTGAAGTATCTCAGTGGCATACTTGCCTTAAGACATAAACAATTCCCCTTCACCTTGTCATACTTCCAACCTACAGAAGTAGTGCATGAGACCCATGTATTTCATCTCAAATTCCCTTGCAAGAGCTGATCAACTTCTCATCACCTATCAATATTAAATCGTCAACATATAAAACAATGATAAACAATTTACCTTCTACCAAAATATGATAAAGGTTCACATCTACTTCACTTTTGGTGAAGCCCAATCCAGTGAGATAACTATCAATCTAAGTGTACCAAGCTCGAGGTGCTTGTTTGAGACTGTACAATGCTCGCTTAAGTCTGCACACATGAGACTCCCGATCAATTATCTCAAAACCTTTTGGTTTCTCTATGTACACTTCCTCCTAAATAAAAACATTGAGAAATGGTGTTTTTGTATCCATCTAGTGGATCTTCCACCCCATTTGCACAACCAATACAAGAATTGATTTAATGGATGAATACCTTGCTATGGGAGAAAAGGTTTCCTCATAGTCAATTCCCTGAACTTGAGAGAATCCTTTGGCCACAATTTTGGCCTTATACTTATCTATGCTTCCGTCTGTCGCATTCTTAACTTTGAAGATCCATTTTGAACCCACAATTGATTTTTCTACCAGTCTTGGGACCACTTCCCAAACACTGTTTTTTATGATAGATTCATATTCTTCCACCATTGCATCAACCAAAGCTAGTTTCTCAACTAATTTCTCAAAATAGAGCCATGTAGCTAGTGTACCTCTTAGGTGACCTCCTTTGCATGCACAATTTGAAGGAGATCCCACATTCTCCCTCGCATCAAGCACTAGTCTTTCAACTTTCTTGATTCTTGTCCTACCTTGTTTGGATCATTCTGCTTGAGTGGATGTATCCACTCTATCTCCTCTCTGCTCCTCCATTTGTGGCTGCTCCACAACTTCCTGAGGATCCTCCTTTGGAGATAAAAGCTCCTCTTCTGGTGGGATTTGAAGCTCCCTCTCAAGAGAGCATCTCATTGCTTTCTCCTCATCAAAATTTACATCTATTCACACAACTGTCATTCTGAGGGAAGGTAAGTAAACCCGGTAATCGTGTGGAGTTTTTGTGTAACCCAAAAAAATTCCCAACTTTGTTGTCGGCTCAAGTTTCTTCCTCAAATATTTGGAGACATGACAGTACATAGAGGTTCCAAAAATTCAACTTTATACCTGAGAAAGCCTCCTCTGGTGTAATCATATCAAGAATCCGATGAGGACTCTGGTTCTGCAAGTAGACTGTTGTGTTACATGCATCTTCCCACAAATGTAGTGGCAAGCCTTGGTCATGTAACATAGCTCTCGCAACTCCCATAATGCTCCGGTTCTTTCTCTCAGCTACCCCATTCTGTTGTGGGTCGTGGGGAGCTATCAGTTCTCTTCGAATTCATTCTTTGGCACAAAAGTCCTTGAAGTCATTCAAAACATACTCACCTCCATTATCACTCCTAAGAGCCTTCACCTTCTCTCAACTAGTGCCTTGAATTCTACAATTTTTTAGAATGTTTCATCCTTCTTCCACATGAAGAAGATCCAACACTTTACTGAGAAATCATCAATAAAATAACATAGTATTTATGTTTGGTAGTGTTATCAGGAAAAGTAGTGTCCATTCAGAGCTGTTAATCCCACTAAGACGCGCAGCTATCTTGGAAAAAAACAAACTAAAGTCGCTTGTGTTTTCCTTTATGAGAGATAAATGAGAGAGAAGCAGAGAGTACCAACCTCAGTCTTTCTCTTGGCTCCTTTCTTGTTTCCTCCCTCCTTTGACAAAGATTCACCACTCCTTCCTTACTTGTCCCACTTCAAAGAGCACCTGTAGAGTCAAAGCAGCATAATACCATCAAAGCATAGAGATCTATAACCATAAACAATATAGGATCAGATGTATATTAACCATACAAATGCATATATCAATACAAGATTCAGAGATATACAAGAATATGGAGGAAAACTCAAATAACTTTATTGATAGAAGTAGTAGAAGAGAGGATTACAACCCATTGGTCTGACCCAGTGCCATCCTCCCAGCATGAAAGCCCTCTTCACCTCATATAAAGCAAGATCACCCAACAATGTCTTCAAAGAGAAACCAACAGCACTTCCTTGCAAATTACAAAATTCCAGCCTCTGGATCTCTAGGATGAGGGATCCATATATAGATGTTCGCAGGGGGGTGAGTCATCTTCTGGGATTTTGATTAGTGTCATCTCTCTGATAGTTCCACTTGGAGATTTCATGATCTCTTACTCATCCCTGGACGAATTCAGAGAGGCAAGTGTTGAATGAGCAGCTTCTAGAATATTCTTTGGGTTTCCACCTAGAAAACTACTTCTGCCATTTGTCTTCTCTCGCTTATCGCACCCTACAGAAGGGATTTCTAGTATGCATCACACTTTTTTCATGTGGAAGGTGATATGCATCGCACCCTTAGCACTGAGCAATCTGTATGGTCCAGTTTTGACTAGTTCTGAGTAGTTTTTCATGGAGAACTTCTGGGAGATGATGTAATCAGCTGACCTTGTTCCTTTAGGGTATGAAACAACACTTTTAGGGACTTGGAAGCCCTTGGTTTTATGGACATATGAATTTGGGGTTTCAGTGCCCAAATATGTCTATAACAGGTAGTGGAGGCTATCGAGAAGGGTCCACAAACATCATAGTGGACTCTCTCCAAGACTACATTTTCTTTGTTGTCTCAATCATGGAATGTGGATTTTACATACTTCCCCAAGGTACAACCCTTGCAAACATCATGTTACTCAAGTGATCCTTTAGGGAGGTCGATGGTTATTTGCTGCATAATTTTAAGGGCACCATGGTGAAAATGACCAAGTCTTTTGTGCCAGAGTTCACCAACATCTTGACTTTGCACTTTCTCTGCCTTACTACTTAATGCAACACAATCTTCCACATCAATTTTGTATAGTTTCTTCACACGAACCTCGATCTGCTTCACCTACCCAGTGGCTATGTGTCTTAGAAAGGCTTTCCCTTTACTGAATATTACATCATAGCCACGTCTTCCAAAGCTGCTACAAAGATGAGGTTCTTCTTCAGGCCTGATACAAACATGACATCTTTGAGGCGAAGAGGGGATCTTGACTCCCCATTAAATTTTAATGTAATTAATATGCATCTGGAGATCTTTCTCCTCCAGGTAACTGAAAAACTCTCTAAACCTTGTCATGTGGAACGAGGAACTTGAGTCCAAGTACCACACACTCCCCATCATAGTTCTAGCCATGCATGCAATCAAGGTGAAGTCTAACTCAAACTGTGAATCCAATGCTTCACCTGCTCCTCCTCCTAAGTTGTTCTTACTAGACATTTTGTGTGTACACTTTGTATCATAGTGCCCAAATTCATTACAATTAAAGCATTTGATTTTGGACAAGTCCTTCTTCTTACCCCCTTAGCTGGAATCTAGTTTGGTTTGAGATTTCTTCGCTTCGCCCTTCTTTCCCTTCCCAACTAATGAAAATTTTTCTTCATCCTCTCCCTTGGATGAACCTCCATCTCTAGTATTTCGCCTGATTTCTTCTTGTACCAAATCAGACCATAAGCATTCCCAATTCAATAATTTCTCCATCCCGTTCACCAAGTCTTGGTAGTTATGCTAGGCTTTTGGAAGGCCTAGAAGAGATAGAATCACCAAGTCATCTTTTGCAACATTCACACCAACCTCTCCAAGCTAATCTCAAACTTGTGTAAATCTGGAAAGATAGTACAAAATAGTATCATTCTTCTACACCTTAATGTTTCGAATTTTGTCTTTCAAGGTCAATTTTTTATGGTCATTGCTATTTTCGAATAGCTTAGTCAATGCCTTCCGCATGGAAAATGGTATCTCTTTGCCATGGAGATTTGAGACAATGTGGTCTCTTACTCCCTCCAAGATTATTCTCCTCGCCCTAGCTACATATTTCTTCCATTGGGCTAGGTATTGGGCCTCATCTAATCATGGTTTAGGAATGTTTGTCTTGACATATCCAGCAACCTATTATCACCAAGAACTACCTCCATGTGATCCTTCCAGGAAATTAAATTTGAGTCTCCCAAGGCATACTCTAATCTCAGTCTATTGAAGGCCATTCTCCCAACTCTGAGGAAATCGTGATACACTGAAGCTACAAATTTGAAATTATTGAGATACTCAGGGCCCTGATACCATGTAGAAATTTTATAGAATTACAATTTCTCGGGAAATTTAATCTAAAGTCAAGAGACACTATTCTACTCTACTGATACGTTGAATGTAATTCACAATTTAGAACAACATGCATGGATATGCAATAAGAAAAACCACAATACATAGTGATTTCTAGGGGAACCCAATTGGGAAAACCCCCTCAAGCATGTTTGCATTAATCAATGAATTGCTTGACCTGTAAATGAATAACTGTTCTCCTGCTCAATGAACAAGATTTGGCCAACACTTAGCCAAATATTTTCTCACCAAGCCCCTATTTCCTTGCACAAATCCTAAGGAAATTAGCCCCTATTCTTTAGGAATTTCCTCTAAATTGATTTCACAATTTCCAAGGATTGGTCACTAATTGCATGCAACACCTTCACACTCAAGACTAGTCTACAACTAATGTTACATTGCCTTGGAATCTCCACCACAACTAAGAAATTAGAATTCCCTACATGCATGAGCTATTTTTGGTTGATTGATCAGTTAACTAGATGATATCTAAGTTAAACTATTGTCCCACTACACAATAGACCTCCAACTAGTTCTATTAACTGTTATAACTAGTTCAACTTAGTACAACTGGAAATAACTGAACTGGATTACTAAAATTTAGTAATCACACATGCATAACTGAACTCCAACCCCTCTAACTCAAGTTTACTAAGCTAACTGAGTGACAAGAGCCATGTCACTTCAGTTATCTGCCTCCAAGTTACCTATTGATGTGGAAATTTTGAATTTTCTCAATTTTACCAAGGCTAAGTCAAATTGAGCCTTTCTTGCTACACTTCTCAAAACTGATAGGCCATCGACATCAAGAGTACAAAAATATTATCCCTTTAATTAGGGAACTAATTTAACACAAGCTTTGTCACCAAATGTCATCGTCTCTTGAAAAAGGATTATGTCAAGATTTAGATGTTGAAGGAGGCGTTTAAGGGTGAGTTTTTTAGGGGTGCCCCCAAGGCCCCAGATTTTCATAGAGAATATGATCATTTAGAAACCCTCTGGGGGGTTTTTATTAGCCCCAAGGACCCCTAAAATTATGTTTTTTTTACCTAGCTTGATGTCGTCTTTAGCTATCTACTAAGATTTTAATAAAAGGGTTTTTTTTCCTTGCATGCCCTATCGTAGGGGGATCTTTTACTATACCTCCTTTAGAGGCATCCTCCAGGAAATATCTTAATCGTGATCTAAGTTTGTAATTCTTACTAAAAGTCTCTCTTTAAGGCCGACTTGAGCCTTTTCTAGCCTCGATAGTATTAATGAGAGAGCACGAAGTATCATAAGAGTTCAAAAGAGAATCCAAATAGAGAACAATAGGGCCTGAATACTTTTAGGGGGGAGGATAAAAAGAAGACACTTCAAGGATAGGCTATAAAGGAGTCGATTCTAAAATAAGAACAGGGGAGGAGTTGAAACAATAGGAGAAATAACAAGTTATGGAGTTGGCAACGAAATGGAAGTTTGTTCAATCCTAGAATGTTGAACCTTAATGCAATGGACGCAAGCAAAAACTGTATCCATGGGGTTGTAATGCACATTTTTTTACTGGGGGTTAAGCTAGGTATTCTAATGAAATTGGAGGAGAGGTATTTTTTGTGCTTTCCATCTGCTGGGACAAAGTGCTTCAAAAAATACTTTCTTTGATGACTTCATTACACAAGAATTCTAGTCACATTGGTCTATGAGGTGGCCAACCTTTCTACCTGCATAACACCAAAAAGGAATCCTCTAGTAGTCTGTTAACTGAAGCCACTTCTTCCCTTGAAAAATCAATGCCACCTCTTCGACCATGCCCTCACAAAAATCTACTTTGATTTGGAGCTAATAAAATCAACGATCTTATTTGGTCAAGCAGTCACCATCCAAACCAGTAAATTGATTGAGTTTGTTACTAATGGCTTTAAGTAACTCATATGAATAGATAATCAAAGGAAGACTAGTTAGAATTGCCAACAATTTTTGTTGTGCCATTGATTCTTTGGTAGGATTGAAATCAATGTGCCACTACTACACTACTAAACTAGACTTCCCACAATGCTAATTTCTGTTGAGAATCTCTTGGACTTCAATTTCAACTCAAAAAATTGCACAAAACCATCCCCTACCAAGGACATGGAAATATGGGATATAGTCGGTCTTCGACTCCCAATTTGTTTTTATCTAATCCAAAATAGATGGTGGACTCACAAAATTTCTATTGAATTTGTCACCAATGGTTCACTCGAGCAAGATTGGCACCTCTTTCAATCCTACATCCAAAAAATCATCATTGAGGCTTTATGGGACTTGAGCGGCCACCCATGAGTAGATTTGGACTATGAGGCAGAAGGATTAGGTGGAGGATTCAAACCTGGATCATCACTAATTGTTGGCACTGACAACACAATATTCTGAATAGAATGATATAGAGACATTACTGTAACAACCTCCGGCGTAAATGTGCATAAAAAAAACATAATAGGAACAGAAATACAATAAACATATCAGCCATCAAAATCCATATACACATCAGTACATTTGCACATGAAAATCAAGGGAATGGTTTTTTTTATTAATAAATGCAATGAACCAACCGGAGATGGGACTACCATGTTCCACCCAACCGCAGATTGGCTAAGCCAAGTCTCTCTTCAGCCAATCACCCTCGTGCCACATTCCAAGCATGAATGTGGGATCTCGTAGAACACATCAATAAAAACTCATCCAGGGCTTCCAGAGGCCACCCACCTCAACCCATCAAACAGTGATTCCACCTCACGGTCGAACATCACCAAAAACCATCATCAGATTGGTCCCTATCCAAGCCTTCCAAGGCTTCCAGAGCGTTCGTCCAACCAAGGCTTCCAAAACTAGTAACTCAACCCACAACTTATACAGGGCTTCCAGAGCGTTTGTCCAGCCAAGGCTTCCAGGACTAGTAACTCAACCTGCCAAGGGCTTCCAGAGTGTTTGTCCAACCAAGGCTTTTAGGACTAGTAACTCAACCCAAGTTGTTACAGGGCTTCCAGAGTGTTTGTTCAACCAGGGCTTCCAGGACTAGTAACTCAACCCAAGCTATGGAAAAATGAGAACCAACCAAAAAAGGGCAATGAAAGTAAACCCACAATCACCATGGCTATCAAGGAAATGGAAAGGCTAGGAAATCCACTATCAATCCATCCAATCCTCCATGCCAATGATAGATCACAACCAAGAAACCACATGCACGTGCCATGCATGCCAAAACTAGTGAATAAATAATACATGCAACTTGATACCTGCAAGAAAATCTAATGTAGTTGTTGATGTCGATGCCTTCTTGATCCAAGAATCCAAGTATGCCACACCCTCCAAGAGTGCTCCAAGAAAATTCTCAGTCTCCAAGAGTATGAGAGAGAGAGAGAGAGAGAGAACAATGAGAGAGATCCAAAGCTAAACTAACCAAGTCTTGCCCATTGATCCTTGGAAACCTTTTTATTAATGAGGCCTCTATTTTCTTGATTTTCCATTATTTTCCTTCATTTTCCTCCTCACATGCAACATGTGACCTTTCAATTTCCTTTTCTCCTAATTTCCATTATTTTCATAAATAAATGTGCAAAAACACCTTTTTGCCTCTTTAATGCCCTAGCCATTTCCTTTGCCAATTTCCTTAACCATAAACAACCAAATGAACACCCCCTAGGATGTCCTGCCCACCATTCAACTTGGAATACGTGTCCCAGTCATCTGTGGTTATTTCTTTTAACATTTATTACATGGAATTTTCACTAGGGCTATTATAGAACCCTCCCCCTTGGGGGAACACCGTCCTCGGTGTTCAATGACACCTATAGCCACATGACTGCTAAAAACAAAACATACTACCCATGGAGATTTATAACACAACTCAGTGCAGTATCTACAATGAAAGATCTTCTCAAAATCAAAACATCATGACAACATGACAACATACCGCATAGTGGAGCTTTATAACACAACTCATTACGGTATTTACAATGATCGCTCTGCTTATGAAAACTCATATGACATCATAACATCATGATAGCATAATAACATTACACCCATACCACATAGTGGAGCTTTATAACATAGCTCATTATAGTATTTACATCCATACACGGGTGTACATATAACAAAATCATCAAAATATATATACCAAAACATATGCCAAATCATATACCAAACATATATCAATCATACACTAATCATCATATAGCATATATCAAAACATCATAAGGCATATATCAAAACATCATATATCATGTATCAACCAACATAAAGCACATATCAAATCATCATAAAGCATATATCAACCATCATAAAGCATATATCAATCACCATAAAGCATATACTAAACCAACATAAATCAAATACTAAACCATCATAAAGAAACTACCAAACCACCATAAGCAACCACCAAACCACCATATCAAGCTGCTAATTCTTGTAGTTGATTTCAACTACCCAACCAGGCATGTTCATGATTCCTGTACCATGCACATAGCTTCCATCAGTTTTAAAATAAATTAAAATAAATTCACATCATACCTCATTGGTAGCTCGTCAATACGGTACATTTGCAATCATGTTCACTTCCTGTCACAACAAGTCAAACTAGCATATTTGACCAAGTCAACATGTATAAAAATATCACATCAGGTTAGCTCAAACATAACCATCAAAATCATAAATGACATGTAACCATCATAAATAAAAATCATAGATCACATGTAATCATCATAGACCACAATCATAAATCACATGCATACTAAAACCAAAATACAATACCGATACTTATCCTTTCATCAATCCTTAGCTTCTACCTTTGTCTTTATTCCTTATGCACTTCGGATCAGTTGCTACACCCGAAAAACACCCAGTTCCTTCTCCTCAACCATGTGCATAGACACATAGTGTGCAACACACAAATACAACCACACAATGCAATACATGCATCTACACCTGACATACAACACACACACCTACACCCAGTATATACAATACAATGCATCCATCTATACCCGATGTGCAATACCACCCAATACATGTACCTACACAAAGTACAACACAATGAGTACACACGTTGCAATGGCACGACTACATGATGCATATACATAATACCGCATGCCCATAACACAACATCGACGACATGCACACAATACCACACATACACCAATACCATATGCACAACATGTACATAGTACCACCTATACACTGCACCACCTGCACAACATGTTCACATCATCACATGTACACGACGCCACCCGCACAACGTGTACACAATGCCACATGTACACTACACCATTGTATGTACACTACCACACACACGATGTGTACATGACACCATATGTACATAGCATCACATGCACGACATGTACACAACACCAGATGCTCATAGCACCCTATGTACACCATGTATACGACATCTGTTATGAAACCGGCTCAAGAAAAAGATAGAAAAGATAGATCAACGCCTTAAAATTCAGCCTCTTCGAGGGGGCAACCTCCTTTACATTACATAAATGAACAATTCTTCGATGATTCAAATGACAAAACCTCCTTTCTATATATAGGAGTCTAAGGAGTCACAATATAACCCATTCGACCTAACAATAATAGTATAAAGCCACAAAAATAACAATAGAGGGACTTTATGGGGCACAGTAATAACAATATGGGGACAATAGGGGCACAACAATATTAATAAGGGGTATAACTACAATAGTAATGGGGTAATCACTAGTATTATAGGGACCCAACATGGCCCTCTCCTTAAAAAAAGTGTTGTCCTCAACGCTTGAGTAGTTATAGATGCTTCTATATAAAATTCTCATCCTCCCATGTGGAATCTTCAGCAAATAAATTCTTCCACTTGGTAAGATACTCCGAAATTGATCGATTTCGTAGTTGTCGAGTTCTAGTTTCTATGGATTGCTTCCGGTTCCAATATAATTTTTTCTTCCTTGTCAAGTTCTGGCAATATTGTTTGAACTGGGAGCTTGTTGCCTATAACCTTCTTTAAACATGAAACATGGAAAACTGGGTGCAATCGAAAAGTTGCACGAAGCTCCAATTTTTACTCCATAGTACCAATCTTTTGCAACACCTTGTACGGACCATAATACTTTAGTGATAATTTATTATCCTTCTTAGCTTGCTTGAGGGACATTTGCTTATATGGTTGTAGCCATAGGAATACCCAATCACCTACATCAAAACTTCTTTCACTATGATGTTGATCTACCTGTTGTTTCATTCTATTCTGTGCCAACACGAGGTTATCCTTTAAGAGTTGGAGGAGTTGTTGTTGATGTTCGATGTGATGTTCCACTGCTTGAACCTTAGAATTTTCTCTTAAATATGATGTGATTGTGTTAGGCCCCTATACTACTAGTGTAACCCCCTATTGTTGTTAGTATAACCCACTTATTATATTGATGTACCCATGCAATGCCCATATTGTTACTATTGTGCCACATAGAAGCCCACTATTGTTATTATTGTGCCCTTACATTATTATTGTTATGTCGGTTCTGATTATGTTATAACCCCTTAGACTCCTATATATAGAAAGGAGGTCTTTTCATTTGTATCATCCAAGAATTGTTCATTCATGTAATGTAAAGGAGGTTGCCCCCTCGAAGAGGCTGAATTCTAAGGCGTTGATCTATCTTTTCTATCTTTTCTTGAGCTGGTTTCATAACATTTGGTATCAGAGCTTTGGATTCTAGGGTTTCGCTGCTCCAAACAGGTCATCGTGGCATTTTCGCTATAACGTTTTTCTGTGACGTTTCAGAAGTCTCAAAAAAAACCCATTTGAGAAGAAATTGCACTGAACCTTGGGTCCGAATTTAAGATCATTTTGCGTGACATTTGCGGAGATATGCTCTGAGGAAGTTGGTCTTTTTGCAGACTCTTGAATTACATTCAAAACATGTGACTTGGGGAAAATTCTCATAACTTTCTCTCTGGGGATCGGATTGAAGTTTCGTAAGAAGGTACAGAAAGAGGACGGACTGTAGTTTCTTTTGGGTGTTTTTCAGATCCAAAGGTCGAAACAGTGACTCGTGGCACGTCGTACAAGTTCGCTCTACTGAACTAGTCTATAATCAAGTCACTGTGGGAGATTTTGCATAACTCTTCCTTGGAGAATCCAATTTGGGTCAGAATTGTGGCATTGGAAAGAGGACACAGAGGCCTACGGAAGGTCACAAATTCAGAACTAGCTGATTGAAAAGTACAGAGTTACAGTCGTTTCAAGGTCGATCTCCTAAAATCAAGAAAAAGCAAGATGAGGAAGTTTGATGGCAAGGATCCGGTAAATTGGATACTTCAAATGGAGCAATATTTTGATCTACATGGTGTACAACTGTTACAAAAGGTATGTATTGCATATTCATATTTAGAACCAGATCAATTTTTATGGTATCAAGGGTTTTGTTCTCGTAAAAAACTTGTTACGTGGTCAATTTTCACAGAGGAAATGATAGCACATTATGAGGATACAAAGAGCAACACCTTCTTTAGAGCAACACCACAACAATTGGAAAGAGTAAAAGGGCTTTGTGACATAATGGAAAGAAAAGTTATGGAAACCAGGAAGCATACCCCTCACAACTATAAAGATGGAAGTGTTGTTTCTCCCAGCCTTCCACAACCTACAAGGGTTACACCACAACAATTGGAAGAAAAAAGAGAAAAAGGGCTTTGTTACAATTGTGATAGAAAATGCACTAAAGGTCATAGGTGTGCTGAGAAGAAATTATTTTACATAGAATATGAAGAGGAGGAAGAAAAAGGATCAAGAAACATCAAAAGAAGAGGATATACGCCAGGACACCACCCCAGAGAAAGAAGAAATGAATCAGACCATATATTGTAAAGCATTGGAAAGAATTACCACTCCTCAAACTCTCAAGATAGAAGGACATATCAAGAAGAAAAAGGTGCAAGTAGTGAAAGATCACAACGAGAAAGAAGAAATGAATCCAACCATATCTTGTAATTCAATGGACGAAATTACCACTCCTCAAACTATCAAGATAGAAGGACACATCAAGAAGAAAAATGTTCAAGAAGTGAAAGATCACATTGAGCATCAAGAAATTAATCTGACCATATCTTGTAAAGGACGGGAAGAAATTACCACTCCTCAAAAGATAGAAGGACATATCAAGAAGAAAAAGGTTCAAGCAGAGAAAGATCACATCGAGCATCAACAGCAAGTTCTCCAACTTTTAAAGGATAACGCCACTTCGGTGCAAAATCAAACGAAACAACAGGTAGATCAACATCGTAGTGAAAAATGTTTTGAAGTAGGTGATTGGGTATTTTTACTGCTACATCTCAAGCAAGCTATTTATGAGAAGGAAATGTTGGCAATACTACATGCACTTAAAAAATGGCGACCTTACCGAATGAGAATACTCTTCAAGGATGAGGATGTGGAAGCATTGTTTTTTGCTATTTATATTATCCAACCAAATTGGATAAACGAAGCAAGGGATGAATGGAAGAAGGACGAAGAAGTATGGCCACTTATTCAAAAGTTGCAAAAGATCCCAATTCAAGCAATATTGTCAGAAATTGAAGAGGAAGGAAAAATCATATTGGAACCTGGAGCAGTCACAGAAACAAGAACCCGATAGCTACGAAATCGATCAATTTCAAAGTATTTCATCAAGTGGAAGAACTTACCTGCTGAATATTCCACATGGGAGGACAAGAATTTTATACAGAAGCATCAAGAACTACTCAAGCGTTGAGGACAACATTTTTTGAAGGAGAGGGGCATGTTAGGCCCCTATACTACTAGTGTAACCCCCTATTGTTGTTAGTATAACCCACTTATTATATTGATGTACCCATGTAGTGCCCATATTGTTACTATTGTGCCACATAGAAGCCCACTATTGTTATTATTGTGCCCTTACATTATTATTGTTATGTTGGTTCTGATTATGTTATAACCCCTTAGACTCCTATATATAGAAAGGAGGTCTTTTCATTTGTATCATCCAAGAATTGTTCATTCATGTAATGTAAAGGAGGTTGCCCCCTCGAAGAGGCTGAATTCTAAGGCGTTGATCTATCTTTTCTATCTTTTCTTGAGCTGGTTTCATAACAGATTGATGGTGGATGATACCCATAAAGTGCCATAAATGGGGTCATTTTTGTTGTTGTATGGAAGGAAGTGTTATACCACCATTCAGCCAGAGGCAACCATTTGATCCATTGTGTCTATTTATCAAATACAAAGCAACGAAGATATCCTTCCAAACATTTGTTTACTATCTCAGTTTGCCCATCAGATTGAGGATGATAAGATGAGCTATGAGCTAACTAAGTACCAAGACAAGAAAATAATTCTGTCCAAAAATTTCCAATGAAAATGGGATCTCTGTCGCTTACAATAATATTTGGGTTTCCATGTAGCTTTTGAATTGTTTCCATAAATGCAGTAGAAACTGTACTGGCTTTAAATGGATGTGATAATGCACAAAAGTGTGCATACTTTGTAAGTCTGTCAACTACCACCATGATGACACTCTTTTCCTCAGACTTGGGTAAACCTGTGATAAAATCCATTGAAGCCTCCTCCCAACATTGGCTTGGAATGGATAAAGGTTGTAATAGACTCTGTATCTTAATTGTTTCAACTTTATTTTGTTGGCAAACCAAACATTCCGCCACAAACTTTTGAATATCTGATTTAAGGCCATCCAAAAAAAATTCCTTCTTAACCCTGTGGTAAGTTTTTAAAAATCCTGAGTGCCCTCCTAAGGGAGAAGTGTGCAATTCCATAAGAATATTTTGTTTTAGCTGGGAATTCTTACAGAGGTATCAGCGATCTTTGTACCATAACGAATCATTTTGCCAGCTAAATGTATCAGACATACTGGAATCTTGTTGTAACTTTCGAATAAGTGCCCTCACTTCTTCATCATTCTTCCATTCCTCCCTTGCTTCTTTTATCCAATCTAGTTGGATAATGGAAATGGCGCACAACAATGCTTCCACATCCTCATCCTTTCTTGAGAGTGCATCTGCCATCACATTTTGCTTCCCTTTTTTGTAGATGATTTCAAAGTCATAACCCAACATCTTTGTGACCCACTTTTGTTGCTCTTCAGAGGATAATCTTTGTTCTAAAAAGTATTTAAGCTATCATGATCCATTTTTACCTTGAAGTGTCTTCCCATTAGGTAGGGTCGCCATTTCTTAAGTGCATGGAGTATTGCCAACATTTCCTTCTCATAAATAGCTTTGTGTAAAAACTTTCCCTTGATTGGACAACTTTCAAAAGCAATGGATCTTTCATCTTGCATTAAAACAACACCAATTCCATTTCCTAAAGCATCACATTCCACAATAAAGGTTTTTGTGAAGTCCGGTGTAGCTAAGACCGGTGCTTGGCACATTGCCTCTTTAAGATGTTCGAAGGCCCTTGTTGCTTCTGGATTCCATGAAAATGCATCTTTCTTCAATAATGTTGTTAGAGGTGTTGCTATTCTCCCATAATTCTTAGCAAACTTGCGATAATACCCTGTCAACCCGAGAAATCCTCGCAGATGCTTTATGGATGTGGGGATTTTCCATTCCTTAATGGCTTTAATTTTGTTAGGGTCTACCATAACTCCTTCATGAGATACAATATGACCCAGATATTCCACCTCTTGTACTCCAAAGAAACATTTGGATCTTTTTGCATATAATTGTTTCTCCTCCAATAGTTGTAGCACCCTGTCAACATGTTCAACATGATCCTTCCAAGACTTGTTGTAGATTAGTATATCATCAAAAAATACTAACACAAATTTTCTAAAGAATGGTTTGAAAATTGAATTCATCAAACCTTGAAATGTTGAAGGTGCATTGGTAAGGCCAAAAGGCATGACCAAAAATTCATAATGACCCTCATGAGTTCTAAATGTTGTTTTCAGAATGGCTTCAGTCTTCATTCTGATTTGATGATATCCTGAACAAAGATCCAACTTGGTGAAGTAAATTGATCCATGCAATTCATCCAGTAATTCATCAATGACAGGAATGGGAAACTTATCTTTAATAGTGAGCTTGTTGAGCTCCCTATAATCCGAACACATGCGCCATGATCCATCCTTCTTGTGCACCAATACTACTGGAGCTGAGAAAGAACTTTGACTCGGTTGAATTATACCAACCTCTAGAATTTCTGCAACCATACGTTCAATTTCACTCTTTTGGGCATAGGGATATCTGTATGGCCTGATGTTTGGAGGAACACTTCCTGGAATCAGATGAATAGCATGATCATGATCACGAATAGGTGAGAGACCTTTGGGAGTCTCAAATACCTTAGAATGATTGTCCAAGACTTTTTGGAGATCTGGAGAAATAGATGATTCCAATGTGGAAACATCTAGTGAACATAATTGTGCAATTACACCTCTTTGTTTCTTTTTTAGAAGCTTTGTCATACTGTTGGGTCCCTATAATACTAGTGATTACCCCATTACTATTGTAGTTATACCCCTTATTTATATTGTTGTGCCCCTATTACCCCCATATTGTTATTTCTGTGCCCATAGAATCCCTCTATTGTTATTTTTGTGGCTTTATATTATTATTGTTAGGTCGGCTGGATTATATTGTGACTCCTTAGACTCCTATATATAGAAAGGAGGTTTTGTCATTTGAATCATCCAAGAATTGTTCATTTATGTAATGTAAAGGAGGTTGCTCCCTCGAAGAGGCTGAATTCTAAGGCGTTGATCTATCTTTTCTATCTTTTCTTGAGCTGGTTTCATAACATTTGGTATCAGAGCTTTGGATTCTAGGGTTTCGCTGCTCCAAACAGGTCATCGTGGCTTTTTCGCTATAACTTTTTTTTCTGTGACGTTTCAGAAGTCGAAAAAAAAACCCATTTGAGAAGAAATCGCGTTGAACCTTGGGTCCAAATTTCAGAGCTTTTCGCATGATATTTGCGGAGATATGATCTGAGGAAGTTGGTCTTTTTGCAGACTCCTGAATTACATTCAAAACAGGTGACCTGGGGAAAATCGTCATAACTTTCTCTCTGGGGATCAGATTGAAATTTCGTAAGAAGGTACAAAAAGAGGACGGATTGTAGTTTCTTGTATGCATTTTCCAGATCCAAAGGTCGAAACAGTGACTCGTGGCAAGTCGTACAAGTTCGCTCTACTGAACTAGTCTATAATCAAGTACTCTTCCTTGGAGAATCCAATTTGGGTCAAACTTGTGGCATTGGAAAGAGGACACAGAGAGCTACTACAGGTCACAAACTCAGAACTAGATGATCGAAAAGTACAGAGATACATCAGAGGCAATATTGAGCTCCTACAAAGTGAAAAAAGGTGTGTAGATTTTCTTAAATTTTTGCTTAAGCTTGGTTTGAAAATTTATTTTGAAGGAATTCAAAGGGCATAGTAGAGCATTATTATCGGTAACTGATGCCCCGAGGAAAGAAAATGCAAACACCTAGTAAGGAACCTGAAAGCTCTAGCATGACTCATGAAGAAGAAGAAGAAATGCTACATGATATATCAAAATTACAAGAACAAGTGCAACAAGTGTCACTTGCACAAAAAGCAACAGAATCTAAAATGCATGGTTTAAGGAAAGATGTAGAAGCTAAGATGGATGGTTTAAAGAAAGGTGTAGAAGCTAAGATGGATGGCATGGAAGCTAAGGTGAATGGCATGGACGCTAAAATTGATGGCATGGATGATAAGATGGAAGAATTGAAGATAAATATGAATAAGTTGCTACAAGAAATGGTCACTAAGGGTGAAAGGGTACAAAAGGAAACTCATGATGAGAACAAAAGAAATGTTAATCATGATTCCATAGACTCTAATGTTGGATCGAAGACTCACCATGTTCCAAAAATCGATATGAGGAAGTTTGATGGCAAGGATCCCGCCACATGGATATTACAGATGGAGCAATTCTTCGATCTCAATAATGTGCAAAACACACAAAAGGTACGTATGGCAACTATATATTTGGAACCAAATCAGTTTGTATGGTATCAATGGCTTTGTTCTCGTAAACAATTTATCACTTGGGCAATTTTTACGGAAGAATTGATAGCACATTATGAGGATACAAAAAGCAACACTTTTTTTAGCCAATTGATAAGTCTCAAACAAAAGGGTTCAATAATGGAGCACATTGAGGAGTTCCAAAAATTGAACATAAGGGTAAAAGATATTCCAGAGGAGCATAGGATTGATGTGTTCATAGGGTCTTTAAAGGATAATATCCAACATGATGTTCGCCTTTGGGAACCTGATTCATTAGAGAAGGCATTCAGGTTAGCAAGAAAAATGGAAAGCAAAATTATGGCAACTAGGAAGCATACCACTCACAACTATAAAGACGGAAGTGTTGTTGCCCCTAGTCTTCCACAACCTACAAGGTTGACACCACAACAATTGGAAGAAAAAAGAGCAAAAGGGCTTTGTTACAGTTGTGATAGCAAATACACAAAAGGTCATAAGTGTGCTGAGAAGAAATTATTCTACATAGATTGTGAAGAGGAAGAAGAAAAGGAGCAAGAAAGGTCAAAAGAAGAGGATATACTCCAGGAACAAAGCCTAGATGAAGAACAAATAAATCCGACCATATCTTGTAATGCATTGGCGGGAATTACCACTCCTCAAACCATCAAGATAGAAGGACAAATCAAGAAGAAAAAGGTAATAGTGTTGATTGATTCAGGAAGCACCCACAATTTTATTCATTGTAGGGTAGCAAAAGAATTGAATTGCTTCCTATATCCAGCACCAGAGTGTCAAGTGATGATTGCAAATGGAGGAACAATAAATTGCTCTGGAAAGTGCCATAATATCAAGCTATCCATGGGAGAATATGTATTGACTAGCCCAATGCTTTCCATTCCAATGGGAGGTGTTGATGTTGTACTAGGAGTCCAATGGCTACAATCCTTGGGTACAATAGCTTTTAATTTTCAAGAACTTTTCATCAAATTTTCTACGGAAGGAAAGGAAGTTGAATTAAGGGGTATTGCAGGGAAACCAGGAAAGATAATCAGCTCTAATGGCATGACAAAGCTTCTAAAAAAGGAGCAAAGAGGTGTAATTGCACAATTATGTTCGCTAGATGTTTCCACATTGGAATCATCTATTTCTCCAGATCTCCAAAAAGTCCTGGACAATCATTCCAAGGTATTTGAGACTCCCAAAGGTCTCCCACCTATGCGTGATCATGATCATGCTATTCATCTGATTCCAGGAAGTGTTCCTCCAAACATCAGGCCGTACAGATATCCCTATGTCCAAAAAAGTGAAATTGAACGTATGGTTGCAGAAATGCTAGAGGCTGGTATAATTCAACCGAGTCAAAGTTCTTTCTCAGCTCCAGTAGTATTGGTGCACAAGAAGGATGGATCATGGCGCATGTGTCCGGATTATAGGGAGCTCAACAAGCTCACTATTAAAGATAAGTTCCCCATTCCTGTCATTGATGAATTACTGGATGAATTGCATGGATCAATTTACTTCACCAAGTTGGATCTTCGTTCGGGATATCATCAAATCAGAATGAAGATTGAAGACATTCCAAAAACAGCATTTAGAACTCATGAGGGTCATTATGAATTTTTGGTCATGCCTTTTGGCCTTACCAATGCACCCTCAACATTTCAAGGTTTGATGAATTCAATTTTCAAACCATTCCTTATAAAATTTGTGTTAGTACTTTTTGATGATATACTAACAATTATATGCAAAAAGATCCAAATGTTTCTTTGGAGTCCAAGAGGTGGATATTTGGGTCATATTGTATCTCATGAAGGAGTTAAGGTAGACCTTAGCAAAATTAAAGCCATTACGGAATGGAAAATCCCCACGTCCAAGAATCTGTGAGGATTTCTTGGGTTGACAGGGTATTATCGCAAGTTTGTTAAGAATTATGGGAGAAGAGCAACACCTCTAACAATATTATTGAAGAAAGATTCATTTTCATGGACTCCGGAAGCAACAAAGGCCTTTGAACATCTTAAAGAGGCAATGTGCCAAGCACCGGTCTTAGCTACACCGGACTTCACAAAAACCTTTATTGTGGAATGTGATGCTTCAGGAAATGGAATTGGTGTTGTTCTAATGCAAGATGAAAGACCCATTGCTTTTGAAAGTCGTCCAATCAAGGGAAAGTTTTTAAGAAAAGCTATTTATGAGAAGGAAATGTTGGCAATACTCCATGCACTTAAGAAATGGCGACCCTACCTAATGGGAAGACACTTCAAGGTAAAAACGGATCATGATAGCCTTAAATACTTTTTAGAACAAAGATTATCCTCTGAAGAGCAAAAAAAGTGGGTCACAAAGATGTTGGGTTATGACTTTGAAATCATCTACAAAAAAGGGAAGCAAAATGTGGTGGCAGATGCACTCTCAAGAAAGGATGAGGATGTGGAAGCATTGTTGTGTGCCATTTCTATTATCCAACCAGATTGGATAAACGAAGCAAGGGAGGAATGGAAGAATGACGAAGAAGTGTGGGCACTTATTCAAAAGCTACAACAAGATTCCAGTACTTCTGATACATTTAGCTGGAAAAATGATTCGTTATGGTACAAAGATCGCTTATACCTCTGTAAGAATTCCCAGCTAAAACAAAAGATTCTTATGGAATTGCACACTTCTCCCTTAGGAGGGCACTCAGGATTTTTAAAAACTTACCACAGGGTTAAGAAGGATTTTTTTGGGATGGCCTTAAATCAGATATTCAAAAGTTTGTGGCGGAATGTTTGGTTTGCCAACAAAATAAAGTTGAAACAATTAAGACACCGGGTCTATTACAACCTTTATCCATTCCAAGCCAACGTTGGGAGGAGGTTTCAATGGATTTTATCACAGGTTTACCCAAGTCTGAGGGAAAGAGTGTCATCATGGTGGTAGTTGACAGACTTACCAAGTATGCACACTTTTGTGCATTATCACATCCATTTAAAGCCAGTACAGTTTCTACTGCATTTATGGAAACAGTTCAAAAGCTACATGGAAACCCAAAGATTATTGTAAGTGACAGAGATCCCATTTTCACTGGAAATTTTTGGACAGAATTATTTTCTTGTCTTGGTACTCAGTTAGCTCATAGCTCATCTTATCATCCTCAATCTGATGGGCAAACTGAGATAGTAAACAAATGTTTGGAAGGATATCTTCGTTGCTTTGTATCTGATAAACAGACACAATGGGTCAAATGGTTGCCTCTGGCTGAATGGTGGTATAACACTTCCTTCCATACAACAACAAAAATGACCCCATTTATGGCACTTTATGGGTATCAACCACCATCCATCACATCATATTTAAGAGAAAATTCTAAGGTTCAGGCAGTGGAACATCACATTGAACATCAACAACAAGTCCTCCAACTCTTAAAGGATAACCTCGTGTTGGCACAAAATAGAATGAAACAACAAGCAGATCAACATCGCAGTGAAAGAAGTTTTGATGTAGGTGATTGGGTATTCCTACGGCTACAACCATATAAGCAAATGTCCCTAAAGCAAGCTAAGAAGGATAATAAATTATCACCAAAGTATTATGGTCCGTACAAGGTGTTGCAAAAGATTGGTACTATGGCATACAAATTGGAGCTTCCTGCAGCTTCTCGATTGCACCTAGTTTTCCATGTTTCATGTTTAAAGAAGGTTATAGGCGACAAGCTCCCAATTCAAACAATATTGCCAGAACTTGACGAGGAAGGAAAAATTATATTGGAACCGGAAGCAGTGACAGAAACAAGAACTCGACAGCTACAAAATCGATCAATTTCAGAGTATCTTATCAAGTGGAAGAACTTATCCGCTGAAGATTCCACATGGGAGGATGAGAATTTTATGCAGAAGTATCCAGAACTACTCAAGCATTGAGGACAACACTTTTTTGAAGGAGAGGGGCATGTTGGGTCCCTATAATACTAGTGATTACCCCATTACTATTGTAGTTATACCCCTTATTTATATTGTTGTGCCCCTATTACCCCCATATTGTTATTTCTGTGCCCATAGAATCCCTCTATTGTTATTTTTGTGGCTTTATATTATTATTGTTAGGTCGGCTGGATTATATTGTGACTCCTTAGACTCCTATATATAGAAAGGAGGTTTTGTCATTTGAATCATCCAAGGATTGTTCATTTATGTAATGTAAAGGAGGTTGCCCCCTCGAAGAGGCTGAATTCTAAGGTGTTGATCTATCTTTTATTGAGCTGGTTTTATAACACATACCGTTAGAGCTTATTATCTTTCCCGGTTTCCCTGCAATACCCCTTAATTCAACTTCCTTTCCTTCCACAGAAAATTTCATGAAAAGTTCTTGAAAATTAAAAGCTATTATACCCAAGGATTGTAGCCATTGGACTCCTAGTACAACATCAACACCTCCCATTTGAATGGAAAGCATGGGCTAGTCAATACATATTCTCTCATGGATAGCTTGATATTATGGCACTTTCCAAAGCAATTTATTATTCTCCATTTGCAACCATCACTTGACACTCTGGTGCTGGATATAAGAAGCAATTCAATTCTTTTGCTACCTTACAATGAATAAAATTGTGGGTACTTCCTAAATCAATCAACACTATTACCTTTTTCTTCTTTATTTGTCCTTATATCTTGATGGTTTGAGGAGTGGTAATTCCTACCAATGCATTACAAGATATGGTTGGATTCATTTCTTCTTTATCTAGGCTTTATTCCTGGAGTATATCCTCTTCTTTCGACCTTTCTTGCTCCTTTTCTTCTTCCTCTTCACAATCTATGTATAATAATTTCTTATCAGCACACTTATGACCTTTAATGTATTTTCTATCACAACTATAACAAAGCCCTTTTGCTCTTTTTTCTTCCAATTGTTGTGGTGTCAACTTTATAGGTTGTGGAAGACTAGGGGAGACAACACTTCCATCTTTATAGTTGTGAGTGGTATGCTTCCTGGTTGTCATAATTTTGCTTTCCATTTTTCTTGCTAACCTGAATGCCTTCTCTAATGAATCAGGTTCCCAAAGGTGAACATCATGTTGGATATTATCCTTTAAAGTACCTATGAACACATCAATCATATGCTCCTCTGGAATATTTTTTACCCTTATGTTCAATTTTTGGAACTCCTCAATGTGCTCCATTATTGAACCCTTTTGTTTGAGACTTATCAATTGGCTAAAAAAAGTGTTGCTTTTTATATCCTCATAATGTGCTGTCAATTTTTCCGTAAAAATTGCCCAAGTGATAATTTGTTTACGAGAGAAAAGCCATTGATACCATACAAACTGATTTGGTTCCAAATATAAAGTTGCAATACATACCTTTTGTGTGTTTTGCACATTATTGAGATTGAAAAATTGCTCCATTTGTAATATCCATGTTGCGGGATCCTTGCCATCAAACTTCCTCATATCGATTTTTGGAATATGGTGGGTCTTCGATCCCACATTAGAGTCTATGAAATCATGATTAACATTTCTTTTGTTCGCATCATGAGTTTCCTTTACTACCTTTTCACCATTAGTAAGTATTTCTTGTAGAAAATTTGTCAAATTTGTCTTCAAATCTGCCATGTCTCTCTTCAAATCTATCTTCAAATCGTCCATCTTAGCTTCCACGCCCTTTATCTTAGCTTCTATTAGCTTTTGTGAGAGTGACATTTGTTGCACCTGGTCTTGTAATTTTGATATATCATGTAGCATTTCTTCCTCTTCTTCATGAGTCATGCTAGAGCTTTCAGGTTGCTTACTAGGTGTTTGCATTTTCTTTCCTCGAGGCATCAGTTACCGATAATAATTCTCTACTATGCCCTTTGAATTCCTTCAAAATAAATTTTCAAACCAAGCTTAAGCAAAAATTTAAAAAAATCTACACACCTTTTTTCACTTGGTAGGAGCTCGATATTGCCTTTGATGTATCTTTGTACTTTCGAATCATCTAGTTTTGAAATTGCGACCTACAGTAGCCCCCTGTGTCCTCTTTCCAATGCCACCAATGTGATCCAAATTGGATTCTCCAAGGAAGAGTTATGCGAAATCTCCCACAGTGACCTGATTATAGACTAGTTCAGTAGAACGAACTTGTATGACGTGCCACGAGTCACTGTTTCAACCTTTGGCCTTGAAAAATATATACAAGAAAATACAGTCCGTCCTATTTATGTAACTTCTTACGAAATTTCAATCTAATGCTCAGAGAGAAAGTTATGATGATTTTCCCCAGGTCACCTGTTTGGAATGTAATTCAAGAGTTTGCAAAAATACCAACTTCCTCAGATCATATCTCTGCAAATATAGCGCGAAAAGCTTTGAAATTTGGACCAGAGATTCAGTGCGATGTCTTCTCAAATGGGTTTTTTTAGCTTCTGAAATGTCAAAGAAAAAAAAAAAGTTATAGCGAAAATGCCACGATGACCTATTTGGAGCAGCGAAACCCTAGAATCCAAAGCTCTGATACCAAATGTTATGAAACCAACTCAAGAAAAAAATAGAAAAGATAGATCAACGCCTTAAAATTCAGCCTCTTCAAGGGGGAAACCTCCTTACATTACATAAATGAACAATTCTTCGATGATTCAAATGACAAAACCTCCTTTCTATATATAAGAGTCTAAGGAGTCACAATATAACCTAGCCGACCTAACAATAATAATATAAAGCCACAAAAATAACAATAGAGGGATTTTATGGGGCACAGTAATAACAATATGGGGACAATAGGGGCACAACAATATTAATAAGGGGTACAACTACAATAATAATGGGGTAATCACTAGTATTATAGGGACCCAACAGCACCACATGCTCACAACACCACTTGTACAATCATGCCCACAACACCAAGTGTACATAGCATTGCATATCCACCATGTACATAGCATCATTCGTACAGAGCACTGCATATCCAACATGCACAAAGCACCATATGCACAAACATCGCATATACATCATGAAGACAATACAATATGTATAAAACACCCCATATACGATATTCACACAACCCTATTTGTACCATCCTGTACATAACATTGCATAAATAACATGTACACATGCTATGTATACACAACACCACAAGTGCACACATCATAGATGTAACATGTACAACATATACAACGTATGCACAACAATAGTATCACACATCCAAAACCACACTGTCCTTACCAAGAAACCTTGCTTCTAATGTCTTATTCATGCTTATCCTAGCATGTCGCAAACCACACTGCTTTCACTTTGTTGATGTATCCCTTGGTATAACCTTTCCATAACATAGACATAATATAATCACATAATATCAACTCATAACCACATAATACTGACCTCATATATTTTTCATGACTACTCTTCCCACTTGATTCCTCATGAACCAGGAACCTCTTCATGCCATTCGCCTACATAAGAAATCATTCCTCCACAAGAATGATTCCTAATGGACCTGTCAAACAGTCACATAGATACATGTGCACATACATACGCCATAAAATAATAATGATCTTGTCAGTCAACGTCATACATAGATACATATGTACATATAAACATTAACATAAAATAATCATGATTCATGATCACCCTGCCAAATATGACATACATACATGTATGTATACATACATACATGTATACATATATAAACAATAACATAATCACGATCATAAAATAATTACCAGATAACATAAGGTCTAGGTTAAGAGAAATTCCTTATTTATGCACGGGCATTGAGAGCAACAGTTCCCAACATAGCCAAAGCATATGACACCTATGATCCATTTACTTTACCTTTTCTGGTTACATTTCTTGTGTCTGCACTGCTACTATCCATTTACCACAATGGACCCAACCAGTCCAACCAACTGTCATAGTCTTACCTTCTGTGTTCTTACTCATGCATAGAGCTTCATCTAGGTATTATATCATCGGTTGGGTACCACACATATCGCCCAATTTCCATCAACTTTCCTCTTTCCCAAGACTCAAAACATAAAAGGCAAGACAAGAAACAAACAAGAAGAGGACAATAAAAAACCAATAACAACATGACTCTGCAAACAAAGTGGCATAGCTATGCACCAGACACAATCAAACTTTCAAATCAAGCGCAACAATCACAAAAGACCAAAAGCATAAGACTAACAACAAACACCATGAATTGATCCCCATGGTTCCTAGGGAAAGCTCAACCTGAGCCTTCTTCAAGATTTCATGGCAACCTCTCTTTCCATGCAACTCCCTGCATCATGCTCACACATGTCAACCACATGTTTGTTGACATGTTCCAAATATCAAGACAATCATATTTATCAATTTGAAATCAACTTTTACAAACAATCATGTCATAATCCATAGTCATTAGACATAATGCTACAACTATCAACTACATTCAAGTACATATCAATTGTCTCAACACATATATTTTAGTACAATCATCTTAAAACAAGATCATTTGAACACATATTCATATTATGCAATTCATCAAACATTCGTACCATGCAACATAATTAAACTAGATGACATAATCAACAGTCAAGCACTAAATACATGACATAAGCAACTGATACCTTAATGTATCTCAGGGGAGGTGATCTTTGTCTGCACAGTCAATCTAGTTAGCATGATATAAATTTACAACACATCAGCTCAAGCACTCATAAGATCATGATATCCATAACAATATCTAACTAACATGTTCACATCGTAAACTCATACACATGAAAAGTCAATCTAGATTAGTATGACACCATCTCACAAATATCTCAGTTCATACCTGAATATCCCAACCATAACCATCTACACAGGTCAAACCAGGTTAACACAATACATATAACATCAAGATCTTCAAGGCAATGAACATAACCATCTCGCATATGACCAATCCAAATTATAACATCAATATCTCAATGAAATGACCCTAATCATCAAGTTAATAGCATATAACAATAATAAGCTATATATCATACTCATCAACAACATACAACATAATCATAAGGTTATCTAATATAAAACAACAATAACAATGCATATAACTACATGTTACTATCATTCTTGATTATCTAACAGATGTTCATATAACCACACTAATCATCTAACATCTATCATGAATGTATCCATAACATCAAATACATGTTCATAAACCTAATGTATATAACCCTAATGCATATAATAATCCTTAACTTACATACCTACATGCCCACATGCAATACCTATATGATGATTTGCCCTTGCCTCGAGGTCCAATGTTGCAACTTCACTTTTATGATCTGCATCTCTTGCTCTATCTCAACTAGCTCATTAGCATCATAACAACCAATAGCATCATGATGACCTAAATTGCATACAATGACTTCACAAGGCATGTTTGACCTACTATACATGCATAATCATAGCCATGACCATACATGCATAACAACATCCATTACTCCATTGTATACATTGTCACATGCAACCAAAAGTATGCATAAGCAATGCCAAATCAACTACACCTACGCCTAAATGCATGTAATCAAACATAAGCGATCAATTCTTGTAATCAACCTACAAGATTGATACATGTAATCAAAATATTCAAAAATGTAACCTAACATACAAGGATGTAAGTAGGTATCATGAAATCAACATGTAAGTGACATATAACTCATACATAGTGAGTCACATGTTCCGAAAATCAAGACATCGTGTCTATTAATTTGAAATCAGCATTCACCAATACTAACAAACTATAAGCATACCCCCTTACTATCCATGGTTCACACTACGGTAGAAGGAGGAAGCTACTATGATGGCCCGATCTCCATTGTCCAATTATGGAAATGGGATCTCCAAAGCTTTACTAAATTTAACCACACTTGAAAAGAAATTGATTTTTATTTCTCATGCATTTTGCATGAGATTAATTCAAATCATTGCACTTATTACACTTGTAACATAATAACTAAAAACATGCCATTTTTCCATTTCCCTACATGCAACTTCTCAAATTCCTTGCATACAACCTTTCAAATTCCCTACATGCAACTCTTCAAAGTATTTGCATGCAAATAGGCATAGATCAGCTACATCCATATTATCATACTACAATACTATCCCATCCAAAAAAATAACATTTTCTTCAAACAATTACCATTTAGATTTTCTTCAAACAACTACTATACTATTACATTTGCATGTAAGCATTTATTCAAACACTTTACATGCAAACTAATATAGAAAACTATTTACATACAAGTAAGAATATATCAACTACAGAAATATTATTACACATCAATACTATCCCCAGCCACAAACAACATACTCATTGGGGCATTTTATCAAACAATTTGTATGAAATTAATCATTGAACCATTTAAGAATTTCATCAAACACTTTGCATGTAAACTAATATAGTGAATGATTCAATGCATATATCTTAAACTGTAGTAGTACAAGTTATGGAAACTTAACCATATGATCAGTGGAATTATTCCTGACTATGGTTCAAGTTTCAGCTTCTGAGATTTCATAGATGAAAAGTTATAAAAAAATACCAACACAAGCCTATTTGGTGCACAATTCTAGGAGTATCCAGAAATCTCAATTTACACTGATCATATCTCTTAAAATATAGTGAATAAATGTCTGAAAATTTTATCAAAATATAAGCGAGATTTCCTCTCATTGTGGAAAACATTTCATCTACTGAGAGTGCCCAGAATAAAATTTATAACAAAAATGTCAGCGTGACCTGTTTGAGGCCTGATTTTAGGAGCATTCAGAAGGCTCGACTCCCTCTGCTCATATCTCCTAAAATATTGCGACCCAATATCTAAACTTTCTACCACATAATCATTGGTATTTCCCCTCAATGTGGATGATTTTTCAGCTACTGAAAGCCTACATAAGAAAAGTTATTGCAGAAATGCCAACATGACATGTTTAAAGGTGCATTTAGGAAGGTCATCTTCCTTAGATCATAATTCCTAAAGTATTATGAACCAATATCTAAAATTTTAACCACATTATCAGTGGAATTTACCTTCAATATGGACAAATTTTTTACTTCTAATATGCCAAAGAAGAAAAGTTGTAACAGATATGATAGAAAGGTCTAAAATTTAACCTTTGTTCTTCATTTTACCTATGATAGAGCCCATCCAGTCCAAGTGTTTGAACCATGCTCTAATACCACTCTGTAACAACCTCCAGGGTAAATGTGCATAAAAAAACATAATAGCAACAGAAATACAATAAATATATCAACAATCAAAATCCATATATACATCAGTACATTTACACATGAAAATCAAGGGAATGAATTTATTCATTAATAAATTCAATCAACCAACCGGAGATGGGACTACCACGTTCCACCCAACCATAGATTGGCTGAGCCAAGTCTCTCTTCAGCCAATCACACCCATGCCATATTCCAAGCATGAATGTGGGTACTCATAGAACACATCAATCAAAACTCATCCAGGGCTTCCAGAGGCCACCCATCTCAACCCATCAAACATTGATTCCACGTCATGGTCAGACATCACCAAAAACCATCATTAGATTGGTCTCCATCCAAGCCTTCCAAGGCTTCTAGGACTAGTAACTCAACCCGCCAAGGGCTTCCAGAGCATTTGTCCAACCAAGGCTTCCAGGATAGTAACTCAACCCAAGTTGTTACAGGGCTTCCAGAGCGTTTGTTCAACCAGGGCTTCCAGGACTAGTATCTCAACCCAAGCTATGGAACAATGAGAACCAACCAAAACAAAGCGATGAAAGTAAACCCACAATCACCATGGCTATCGAGGAAATGGCAAGGCTAGTCAATCCACTATCGATCCATGCAATCCTCCACGCCAATGATAGATCACAACCAAGAAACCACATGCATGTGCCATGGATTCCAAAACTAGTGAATAAATAATACATGCAACTTGATACCTGCAAGAAAATATGATGTAGTTGTTGATGTTGATGCCTTCTTGTGCTTTCTTTCTCTTCCTTTTCCTTCTTTCTCCACGAATCCAAGTATGGAACACCCTCCAAGAGTACTCCAAGAAAACTCTAAGTCTCCAAGAATATGAGAGAGAGAGAGAGAACAATGAGAGAGATCCAAATCTAAACTAACCAAGTCTTGTTCATTGATCATCAAAAGCATTTTTATTAATGAGGCCTCTATTTTTTTCATTTTCCATTATTTTCCTTCATTTTCCTCCTCACATGCAACATGTGACCTTTCACCTCATTTTTCTTCTAATTTCCATTATTTTCCTTCATTTTCCTCCTCACTTGCAACATGTGACCTTTCACCTTCCTTTTCTCCTAATTTCCATTAATTTCATAAATAAATGTGCCAAAATACCTTTTTGCCTCTTTAATGCCTTTGCCAATTTCCTTAACCATAAACAACCAAATGAACACCCCCTAGGATGTCCTGCGCACCATTCAGCTTGGAATACGTGTCCCAGTCATCCGTGGTTATTGTTTTTAACATTTATTACATGGAATTTTCACCAGGGTTGTTACAATTACCTACTTCATATAAAGAAGCATTGAAGGCCTCCACTTCAGGAGATGGGATTGTGAGTGAAAGTAGGATTAGACGATCTAGATTTTGCATGCCTTGACACCAAATCAGATGGGAAGTTGCTACATAGACATGGAATACCTAGTTCATAGTTCACTTCATCAATCTCCATAGATTTTTCCAGATGCACAATAATTACCACTAAACTCGATATATCCCACGCTAGACAAGGAAGACACCTTTCACTTCCGCAATAGTGCCAAAAGAAAAAAGAGAACAATCTAATTTATGCCATATTTTGATGATCAGGATGAGAGGCCACAACCATGACGTTAGTACAAGGATCAAATTATCCCAAGACTGCATGAGGGATCAAGACTTTGGACTGCAGGAAAATTAACCCTAGGCAACAAGATAATAGACCCCACCTAAGAACTATAATCGATCCTCCATCATTGATCACTATAGCATGTTATAGTAAATTTAGCTTATTATTACAACTATTATTATAGGGTTAATTTTTATTATCTCTTTTTATTAAGGTTATCATTTAATAATTATTACGGTATCCCTCCTCTTTACTGTTTTTCCTTTTTGGTCTTCTTGTCCTTTGTTCTTAAGAATTTGCTGAGGACATTGGCCTCTTCCCTTTCATCTTGCATCTCTGGTATTTATTGATTTCTTCCACATCTCTTTCATTTGACTAATTGTCTGAAAGATGAATCCTCTTTTGGATTTGAAACATCAACAACAATCAATGAGCATTGTGGATAATTTGAATTCACCTACAACTCCAAACCATAGATCTCTTAAAATAATTAGAAGTGTTTTTTTTAGATGATTCATGAATAACTAATAGAGGATCAATGGAATACGGTCCATCAATATTTAATCAAAAAGATATTTTAGTAGGATAAATGCTAGTGGATGTATAATGAGAGGATGTGGAGGAAGATATTGTCACACATTTGTTCATTATCAATCAATACCATGCCCACAAAAATGGGGGTGTGTATGGAAACTAAAGGTTTGGGAGTTGGTAGTAAACTTTTCTTTAATTATGTTTTATAGGATTCTAGTAAATATATTTTTATATTTTATTATTCCAATTGTGATACCTCTCTCTTCAAAGGTTTTGAATATGTAAATGACACCAAGGTTACTTTGATTGTTCTTCTTAGCACCATTGCAAGCAACAGAGACGTACTAATCAATGGAGGAAAATATAGTTCAATAAACTTTTCTCATTTCATTAATCTTTCTTTTTCTTTTTATTAAGGATTCATTGCTATATATTTCAATCTAATCATGTTATACAATTTGAGGGGCATAACGAGTAGTCAACAAGTATTCAACTCAATGTGATAATGACAAAACCAAGTATTGGGTTTACTAAAGTGTCCTTTACAAGATTTAATGGCTTCATCATATGCAAACCCTTTTTGAGAAATTGCATAAACCACCAAGAGACCATTAAGATTGGGAAAGATGAAGGTGTCTTGGAATAGGCTTTTCAGATGCATAATGGAGGTCATGCTTGAAGTTTTTGCAAACAATTTTCAAAATTTTAATTATCACAGAGAGATATAGTGTGCACAAAGTGATGAGAGAATGAAAATGTCAAGCTTTTCTTACACATGTATACTAGAAAATTAGACAGGAAGGCAATGGTGTTATAGTGTACATGTGAAGAACACTGCCTATTAATCTCTAGAGGATAAGTAAAATATGGAGGATAGGTAGACAAGGGGCTATAAGACTAACATCCCAATTGTATAGATATGTTTTCTAACAAAAACCCAATAAAAGAGCTTAAAGAAAATGTTGCTTTAATTCATTAAGGAGCTCATTAACCATATCCAAATCAAAATATTCAATATTGGTGTTGTGAGTATTCTCCCTACTGAGTTTGTTATAGATCCCCACACATAACTCTAAACCAAACATATTCTGTTTCAGTGGATTTATTTCCACATTTTTAGTGTCACAATTTATCACCCACCTCAACTTTATGGGAGTGAATGGAAAGTAGAGATTCCAATTAATTTCTACATTTAACATTGGCATGCCAAAGGGAACATAAGTAGTCAACTTTGTGGAATTGGATGAATATAGGGTTTCTAATAATTTCTACATTTAGTGTTGACATTTCCAAGGTAACACAAGTAATCATTAAATACAACTAATGTGTGAGGAAAACGTGAGGATTGGGATGACAACTGAATAGTCGTTCCCTCATGAGAAAACAAGAGTCAATCCCTTTGCATGAAAGCCATTGTCCAAACTTACTCAAATGCATACATATTAGATAAGTAAATGTAAAATTCATCATGTCATTATTTTCCAATTTTTGTATGGACATTTTCCAATTAATGATCTTTATTTAGTTTTAAGGTTTTTAGGACCTCTAATATAAAAAAGTTATATTTTAATCTCATTTAAGGAAAACTATAATGCTCATCTTATTATTCGATTATGACGGTAGCGATAGTGATCATCTTATTTTGAGTCTAGAGAGATTAAAATACAAGACCATCCTAAAGGGAAGGTAATGAGTACCATACAAAATACCAACCTGTAACCTTGTGTTAGAATTAAGGAATCGCTGAGAGGGGGGTGAATCAATAATTTAAGAAACTCTTTATTTTCTTTTCTTACTATGCTTATAGTTCCTTCTTATGTTCTTTCATATGTGAAAGCATTCATTCATAAAGCAGTAAATCTTATAAACTTTCAGAACACATACTCAAACAACAATCTCATGACCAACATACATTTGACACAGTGTTTTCACGTGGAAACCTAGAGGGAAAAAACCACCAATTTGTTGTTTGTTTTATGATGTAATTTAAGCACCAACTTAATTACATCTGTTTGTTTGTGAGCACCCACTCACTGGAGGCACCAACCCCCTTTTGTTTAGCAAGCACCAACTTGCCAAGAGGCACCAACCTCTTTTGTTTAGCAAGCACCAACTTGCCTAGAGGCACCAACCTCTTTTGTTTAGCAAGCACCAACTTGCCAAGAGGCACCAACCTCTTTTGTTTAGCAAGCACCAACTTTCCTAGAGGCACCAACCTCTTAAGTGTGTAAGCACCAACCTGTCACTGCCACTGTTTTACTATTTCATACAATTTTCATACTAAAAACAAAGGCATACAAATTACAAGTAAAATACCAACTTAATGGTTGTCTACAGATTCAACTTTTGCACTCTTCTTTCTGAACACTTGTGGCAATCTTCCTCTTGTTTCCCACTGCAACACTTGCTTTGTGCTCTGCTTTCTCTGCTCAGGGCTCTCCACTATTTCACCACAACACTACCCTTGCAACACTTTCTTCCAATTCACATCTCACTACTCTGCTATCTGCTCAGGGCTCTCCATTGTTTCACCACAACACTACCCTTGCAACACTCTTTGCCAATACACAGCTCACTGCTCTGCACTCTCGCAAGTATGCTCACACTCCCCATTAGCTCAATGGAGGTTCACAATTTTGTTCCTGTGCTGCTCTTGGCTTGATGTAGTCACTGTCATCATCAATTCTGCCCATGCATGTACCCCAGGCATGGCACCCCATTCTTTTGTTGATTTACGCAAACTCTAGTTCAGTCGTTGCATTAAACTCATAAGGATGGGCGACGATCACTTCTCTGTCATACAACTGACTCTCCATGCTGTGTATTAACTCTCAGTCCTCCTTACATATTTCACAGAGGCTCCCCATACTTCTTTATGGTTCACAAAGATCTACCTGTACATCGTCATGGAGTCTTTGTTTTGCATTTATTTATAATGCGTGCACGGGAGGTCTTTGGCCATCAACCTTATAGTTCTGCATTCAAAATCACAATTGTTGATTCATACATCTTAATGGCACCCTGTACCATCATATTAGAGATTTTCATCGCAGTGTTGTGTAGTGGTGTAACACTATGAAATAACCGATTGCCAACCTCCGATCAAGTCTAGCCCCTTTTGCATTAGACCCCTGCTATATCTCCACCATAGGACTTGGTTCGGTGACCGAGTGCCAACCATATTGGAGCCCCCTATATCCTTGTTTATGATTTGTGGCTAATGTGCCAACAACCACAAACCCACAATTGCTAATCTCTGATTTTTAAGCTCCTTCTGCTTAGCCCTTACTGCACACTTCTTACCATAGGACTGAGGGCAGTGACCGGGGGCTTGGCCTTAAGGTGCTAAGTCTTTCAATGCTCTATTGGGGGCCTTTGGTTCCCTTATAAAGTGTCACACCCTTGGTTTCTTGTCTTTCCTCTAGACCATGCACTTATCACATCAGAGCCCCTTATCGATGATTTCCACTTTGTGACAATGTGTTGTCCATCACAAATTGCCAATCGTCAATTGCCAATTGGTACCTTTGTTTAGCCCTAGCCCTTGGTTCCCTTCAGCCTTCATGACCACTTGCTATCCCGCATCCTGACGAAATTTCATTGTGGTGCATGAGTCAACCATTGCAATGTTGGGTTGTGTTATATTCTTTCCACGACTAGCCCATGTAGTTAACCGGGGGTTAGAAGGGGGGGTCACAGGGGGTTTGAGGTGTACCCATAACCCCACTTTATGGGGTCCGAGACAGCGCCCTGGAAAATTTTGGTTTTGGACCCTATGTTAGGTTAGGCAGGCCCACCTATGGTTTTGTGTATGATTTTCGCACATGTTTTTTGGACGTGATGGTTTTCGGTCCATGGTATTGGATGCTTCAACATGTATAAATATGTATTATAATATTGAAAGGAACATAATGAAAAATCAAGCTGGTAATCCCGGTTTTGGGATCCAGCGGAAAATCTCTGTGTATATGTGTTTTATGTGTTATGCTCTCGCATTGTTTATTTTTTGTGTTTTAGAATTCATATGCATGTAATTTCTATACGGGGTTAAAACCTACATTTGGTATCAGAGTAGTTTTGGCTTCAAGGGGATGCCTTTTTTGCTGAGGGGTTTCACTCGGGCCTGTGGTAGACCCTGTTCAGTGGGAGATCTGCGAGATCGATTCTAGTGGTGAAAGAAGATGACGAGCAGTGGAAAGATAGAGATCAAGAAATTTAATGGTCAAAGTTTTGAGTTGTGGAAACTCAAGATGGAGGATCTGTTGGTGGATAAAGATCAGTGGATTGCAATAGATCAGGGTACTAAACCAATGGGAGTGTCCGATGAAGAATGGAAAAAGTTGGATCGGAAGGCAAAGAGCACAATACGATTGTGTGTCTCAGATTCAGTATTGCTGAATGTATCAGGGGAAGCTACGACGAAGGCTTTGTGGGACAAGTTAGGGACTTTGTACCAATCTAAGTCTCTAGTGAATAAATTTTTCCTATGGAAAAAGCTATATAACTTGAGGATGAAAGATGGAGACTCGGTGACAGAGCATCTGAACGCATTTAATACTGTGGTAAGTCAGTTAGCACTTGTTGATATTAAAATTTCAAATGAAGATAAGTGCATCAACTTGTTGTGTTCTCTACCAGATTCGTGGTATAGTCTGGTTATTGCAATAGGTAGCAATGCAACTGCCTTGTAGTTTGATGAAATAGTCTCATCCTTGCTAACGGAGGAGATGAAACAGAAAAATATGGAGAGCCAGAATGGTGATGCCTTGTCTGTATGAGGACGGTCCCAGAATAGAAACAAAAATAAGTCATCGAGTGGGAGATCTAAGTCTCCAAGAAAACCTGTAAAGGTGGTGTGCTAGAAATGCGGAAAGGAGGGCACTACAAAGGGACTGTAAATCTAGAGCTCCTGATAAAGGAAAGGGATTTGATGATGCTCCTTCTACAGAGGCGAAAACCACCTCAGATGAAGGTGGGGATGTGTACTTGGCTTCTTCAAGTACACATGTAGATCATGAGGCATGGTTGATTGACTCAGGTGCATCCTTTCACTTCACTCCCGATAAAGAGTGGTTCTGCGAGTATGAGAAATATGATGGTGGTGATGTCTTCTTGGGGGATGACAGGAAGGCTAGAATCATTGGTTGCGGAAAAGTAAAGTTGAAGTTGCAAGGTGGAAGGGTTAGAACACTTCCGGGTGTTCTGCATATTCTTGCATTAGCCAGAAATTTGATTTCTGTAAGCAAGCTAGATGATGTAGGTGTAAAAATAGTGTTCGAGAAGGATACCTGCAAAATGGTTCAGGGAGCACTGGTATTGATGCGGGGAGTTCGGATTGGAATTTTGTACAAGCTGCAAGGTAGCACAGTTATTGATGGGTGCAACAGCTCTGTGGTTCCTGAAAGTGGAGCAGAAAATCTAGTGGTATTTGGAGAGAAGACCATGCTGTGGCATCAAAGGCTTGGACATATTGGAGAGAAGGGACTTCGAATACTTCATGGTAAAGGTATGGCAGAAGGTATGAATAATAGCTCTCTGGATTTTGATTTCTGTGAAAATTGTGTATACGGGAAGCAGAATCGGGTGAGTTTCCCCTCTGGTGGTAAGAAGGTGAAACATATATTAGCGCTTGTGCATAGTGATGTGTTTGGACCTGTGAAGGTTCCATCACTGGGTAAGTCTGTGTACTATGTATCATTTATAGATGACTTCTCAAGGAATACATGGATATATTTCCTTAAGAAGAAATCTGAAGTCTTTGACAGGTTTAAAGAATTTAAGGCTCTGGTGGAAAACCAAACAGGGAAGAAGATAAAGGTGCTGAGGACAGATAGCGGTGGAGAGTTTTGCAGTAGGAATTTGAAGAATTCTGTAAGAAGTGTGGTATAGCATGGCAGAAGACTACTCCATATACACCTCAGCAAAATGGAGTTGTAGAAAGAATGAACAAGACGTTGATGGAAAGGGCAAGAAGCATGCTTAGTGGTGCTGGGTTAGGACAAGAATTCTGGGCAGAGGCGGTGGAGACAACATGTTACCTAGTCAATAGATCACCTTCATCAGCGTTGGAGGATAAAACTCCACAAGAGGTATGGACTGGTATGAAACCCTCTCTTTTACATCTGAGGGTATTTGGATGTGATGCATATGTACATGTTCCAAAGGAGAAAAGAACCAAGTTGGATAGTAAATCTGAAAAGTGCATCTTTATTGGGTATAAGGATGGTTTAAAGGGTTATAAGCTTTGGAACCCAGTAACAAGGAAGGTTGTGTATAGCCGAGATGTGGTGTTCAGAGAGGTGAAAGATGTTATTAACATGAAGTCTAATCAAAGGAACTTGAGAAGATAGAGTTTGAGCTAAAGGAGGAAGAATCAGACTCTACAGCAGAGGAGGAATTAGAAGATGAAGAGCCACAAACTCCGGGTGTGAGAAGATCAGTTCGAGAAAGAAGGCAGCCAGAAAGGTATAGTCCATCTGCTTTCTGTTCAAATTTTGCTTTATCTATTACTGATGATGATCCCAGAACTGTGAAGGAAGCAGTAGATTCAAAGGATAGAAAACTCTGGAAAGAGGCCATGGTTGATGAAATGGCATCTTTGCACAAAAATGAGGCTTGGGATCTGGTGGAGTTGCCGGCTGGAAGGAAACCCATTGGCAGCAAATGGGTGTTCAAAAAGAAGACAAATGCAAAAGGAAAAGTGGAGAAATACAAATCTCGGTTGGTAGCAAAAGGTTATTCCCAGATGCCGGGAATTGATTTTGGTGATATTTTTCTCCTGTTGCCAAGGTAACTTTTATTAGATTACTTTTATCTGTTGCTGTTGTTTTTGATTTTGGGGTAGAACAGATGGATGTGAAGACAACATTTCTTCATGGGGATCTGGAAGAGGAGATCTACATGAAGCAACCTGAAGGCTTTGCAGTGAAGGGGAAGAAAGAACTGGTATGCAAGTTAAAGAAGTCTCTGTATGGGTTAAAGCAGTCACCAAGGATGTGGTATCAAAAATTTGATATATTTGTACGGGGAATTGGCTTCACAAGAAGCAAAGCAGATCACCGTGTGTATTTTAAATTAATTGGTGACCATGTTATTCATCTGGTCTTGTATGTGGATGATATGTTGCTGGTTGGAAATGACAAAGAAATTATCCAGGATTTGAAGACCCAATTGTCCTCCAAATTCGACATGAAAGATCTTGGTGCTGCAAACTATATTTTGGGCATGGAAATTAAAAGAGATCGGGCAAAGAGGAAGCTCTGGTTAAACCAGAGGAAGTATGTCGAGACAATATTGCAGAGGTTTAATATGTAGGATAGTAAACCTGTGAAGGTTCATATTCCTATAGGTGTGAGGTTATCTGTTGAACAGTGTCCCAAGACACAAGAAGAGGAAGAGGACATGTCCCGTGTTCCATATGCAAGTGCAGTCAGTAGCCTGATGTATGCAACGGTCTATACTAGACCAGACATTGCACATGCAGTGGGAGTATTGAGTAGATTTATGTCAAAACCAGGGAAGGAGCATTGGACAACAATGAAACGAGTTTTCAGGTATTTGCGTGGCACTAGTGATTATGGTTTGTGCTACCAAGGAAGACCAGGATTGGATAGAGTGTTGGATATTCATGGCTTTGTTGATGTTGACTGGGTTGGAGATCTGGATAAGAGAAGATCTACAAGTGGGTATGTGTTTAACTTATTTGGAGGTACAGTCAGTTGGATGAGTAAGAAACAATTTGTAGTGGCACTATCAACTACAGAGGCAGAATACATGGTAGCCACTCATGCAAGCAAGGAAGCAGTTTGGTTGCAGAGATTGTGTTCAAATATGGGGTTAGTACAAGGAGCTATAAGGATAGACTGTGACAGCCAAAGTGCAATTTTCTTGGAAAAGAACCCTACATATCATTCAAAGACAAAACACATTGATGTTCAGTATCACTTTGTGAGGGATATGATAGAAGAAAAAAAGGTGTTGCTGGTAAAGGTGGACACTTTGAAGAATACTGTAGATGCATTGACAAAATCTGTGAGCTCTGAGAAGTTCTCTTGGTGTAGAGAGACAATGGGCATTTCAGGGTTGGAAAAATGACTAAGCTCTCTTGTGGCCCCCTGTGGAAAGAAAACAAGAAGTGGGAGAATGTTGGATTGTGTTATATTCTTTCCATGACTAGCCCACGCAGTTAACTGAGGGTTAGAGGGGGGGTGGGTCACGGGGGGTTTGAGGTGTATCCGTAACCCCACTTTATGGGGTCCGGGGCAACGCCCCTGAAAATTTTGGTTTTGGACCCTATGTTAGGTTGGGCGGACCCACCTATGGTTTTGTGCATGATTTTCGCACATGTTTTTTGGACGCGATGGTTTTCGATCCATGGTATTGGACGCGATGGTTTTCGGTCCATGGTATTGGATGCTTCAGCATGTATAGATATGTATTATAACATTGAAAGGAACATAATGAAAAATCAAGCTGGTAGTCCTGGTTTTGGGATCCAGGGGAAAATATCTATGTATATGTGTTTTATGTGTTATGCTCTCGCATTGTTTATTTTCTGTGTTTTAGAATTCGTATGCAGTTAATTTCTGTACGGGGTTAAAACCTACATGCAAACCTTCGATTTCCGCAATGACATCATCTCATGCCACATGGTATCTTCTGACCAGTGACACGTGTCACTCATATATGGCCAATTAGGCTATCCATAAACACTGAAACAACCTGCCACGTGTCCTTCTATACCATGATGTCATGCTAACGCAAGTGATGGTGTGTCCCTTATCAGAACCAATCAAATCCTGCCACTTGTCCTCATCAGAGCTCCTCTAATGCTGCGTTCTATCCTTATTGGAGCCAACCATATGCCTCCATGTGTCCTACATAGAGGCGAGAGATAGAGGCCTCACCTACTCTGGTTTTTCACCAAATTCCTTTGTATTTTACTTTTTGGCCTCCCTGACGATTTAAAAAGGAATGCATAGTCCCGGGTTATCCCCCGATATTACGAGACCTTCGACATGCGGGATCGCCGATATGCAATTCGCCGAGGTCTTCGATATGCGATTCGCCAAGACCTCTGATTGGCAGGGACCTACGATTGGCCAAGACCTCCGATTGTGATTCGTCGGGATCTCCGATCTCTGATATTCCTCACTGCACAAGGCCTGAATCATCCAGAAATTCAGCAGACCATATCTCTCAAACCACAAGTCCATTTATGGACTTCCGCATACCGTAAGAAAGTTCGTCCAGAGAAATTTTCAATGAAAGGAGTCCGATTAGCCACTAAGCCCATCTTCTGCCTCAAAAGATGGCTCCAAAGTTTCTACCTAGCTGGAATCACAACCACCAATGCATGAAGCCCCATCATCAAACTGAACATAGTTTGACATCAATTCAAACACTTACACAACTAACCACCTTCATACCATCAAATGTCCAACACCTTGACCTTGACCTTGTGGGTGCCCCACCCAAAAACCTTGCAAAGTGAATTGTTCTACCTACCTTACTTTCCATATTAAACTTATTTGCCATCAAAAAGTTTAATTGCCTTTGGGTCCTAAGATTAGAATAGCCAAATTAATTTGGAATTCCTTAAAGTGCAATTTATAATACCATTTCCACCTCACTACATCCAATCTAATGTAATTTCATGAAAATTTATTAGTATTTACTATGTCCAAATTATTTATAGACATTTAAATTATACAAATGAATAGCATCAAAAAAGTTAAAATTTTAAAAAGATAATGTAAATAAATAATATAGTAGGGATGTTGTAATGTAATGTTTAGCATTTTGACTTGGTCAAAATAAAATAATATTAAAATTAAAATTAAAATTAAAATAAAGTAAAATAGTTAATTTAATTGTCTAGAAGGGTTCTCCACCCTAGTATGATAGAGATATTGTAATGTAATGTTTAACATCTTGAATAGGTCAAAACAATATAAAATTAAAATTAAAATTAAAAAATAAAATTGAGATAAAATAAGCAATTTAATTTACCGTTGCAGTTTTTGTGTCTCCAGATTTTTACAACCTATGGTTTTTACCCATGGTATTATTGTCTTGGGTAGCCTATTTAAAGTCATTGCAGTTTTTGTGTCCTATTTAAAGTCATAAAAATATTTGAATCGTTTTGTCTAAGAACTATATATAAACACAGACAATTCACACAGATTCATAAAATGATTCTATTACAACAATTATGACCTTCACTTGTCAAGTGACTATTATTGATAAAGGTAAATTCCGAATCATAAATGATCTCTTATGTAATATAAATTTTCAAATCTTAAATTTCTTTTTTTATTGTTATCCTCTATCATGGAAATGTTTATTTGTGTATGAGTTTCCATTTGCATTTTTGATTTTCTTTTACCTTGGCATGATTGACAAACATGTAATGGATCTCACTGGAATCATGTCAAGGTAAAAGAAAATCAAAAGTTTAATGGAAAACATCCTGGCCTTTCACTCTAGAAGATCAAATTTCTTTTTACCTTATAGGGATCAAATCTCTTTGTCTTTCGCTAAGAGGAATCAAATCTCTTAGTTTTTCTTGGCGGATCAAATCTCTTGGTTTTTCTTGGCTCTTGGTAAATCAGGGGTTAAAATAGATCTATGCTCAGAGCTTAATAAATTCGAAATTAGGATAGATCTATGTTTTTTTAAAACCATGCTGGATTTTTTGGTATCAGCGAAACTAGAACCGGTGACCTTATCGCACCTAGCCGAAACCATGCTGGATTTTTTGGTATCAGCGAGACTAGAACCGGTGACCTTTGCATACGGAGCGCTTTAACAGCGCGCTCCTTCACCGACTGTTCTATATCTCTTTGATAGATAAATCTATGGTCAACTCTTAGTAAATCCAGAATTAAAATAAATTTACGCTTGGGTCTTGGTAAATCTATACGGGTATAATTAGAAAATTAGAAAATAAGTATACAATAACACTGGGAGGACGCAAAAATAAAACAGAACTACAAAATTTACAGTGAAATTTAACCCTTCCAACATTTTATTCTTTTAATTATTAATTTTCAAAAATGCGGAAGATTTTTTCGATCCACACCGTTCTATCATTTGGACCTTGAAGTGACACCGGGGATAAATTTTAAATTTGGAATCATTCTTGACGGCCCTGCATAGAGCTGGAAGTCTCGTGCAGGATTTACCACGTTATCTTTCAATGGTACTCCAGTTCTATCAAACGAATAATAGAGGTTTCAGCTACTCACTGCCTATACAGTAACTGCAAGTATTACATGATCTTGCAAGTGGAAAAAAAATTCTCACGAAAAATGACCCTTCAGCTGCTCACAATCTTCACTTCAAAGCTTCACTATCAATTCTTTACATTTATTCATTCCAGCTGGTCATCTCTGCAATCTCCCGTACAGATTATCGCCATACTGGAAAATCTCGTCCTGGATTTGGATTTTTTTTCTTTTATGTGGACACAGGACCGCTACATTCATGGTACGAAGGCAGATTCACCCACTCGAAGGGTCATTCCTTTTGGGCTCAACCATGAAACCTAATCTTGAGAAAATTGAATCATAACTTCTCAATACTCCATTAATATCTTGGATGTGGATTATGGAGGTTTTGGATAAATTTATAGTAGAAGACATCGTGCATTCTAATCCTCTATGCCCTGCATTTTTTTTAATCTAAAGTTTTAATTGGTTAAGCAAATGTGTTAAGACATCCGTTGTGATTTTTTTTTTTTTCTTAACTGTGTTATATGACTGGTGCGAATTCCATATTTAAGCTTAATTAATTTATATGTCTGGGTTTTCTGTTAATATATTTGGGATTCTAGGGTTCTTTGTGTTGTGAAGGGTTGCGTCCTTCCAGAAAATTCAATTCAAATGTCGGTTTTGGTGCATTTAAATGTGAAACGAATATGACTTTAGCTGCGTTTACGTAATACGGCAAGAATCTAAAGAAGTAGTGCAATAATTTTTTATCCAGGTTCCAGGGCGGCTCTTCTTCAGTGCCAGGTAACATTTACTGTTGTTTTTAACTCTTTTCTTTTCTGGAAAACACTGCTTACAGAAACTTATAGCTCTCTTTTAAGGTAAACTGCATTGTTACCAGGGGCATATCCATGCCATCAAAACGAACCAGAACTTGCACCTGGTACCATCCTCACGTACTGTGTGTTCCAACCTATTTTCATTTCCTATGTGAGTTTCATGGGTCTACTTAATAGGAGGTATCTGTTTATTTAGTTGGTTGGACTGAGGTCTAGCGGTAGGCTGGTGGGAATCTATGACAACTATCTCAGGTTTGATTCTCAGCACATTGTGCCTCAGAATCTTGAAGCGAGACATCCTGGGAGTTTAGTACCCTCTCCATCCGAAAATTTGGTTTTTATTGTAAAAAATGACACGTATATGTTTATTTAGGTCAGAGCAACTTTTTGATTTTTCTATATCATTTGTGCAGACAGTAGATTGTTAATATTTTTGCTATAATGATGAAATTTGCCAGTTGTAGGATAAAGTTTATGTGGAAGTTGCACTACTCTCTGGTGTATTAGGTGGCCATATCATGCTCGGAATGCCTTTTGCTGTCAATAGAAAACATTCCCATTCCATTCCTTTTTTTTGAAATTTCATTTGGTCTGTTGGAAGTGGCAATCCATATAGCCCTTTGAGTTAGTTCGAGTGGTTAAGTGTTGTTATTTACCCACTGCAGGTTTTAGGGTTGAGTCTGTAGGCAATCGATATAGCCAGTTGAGTTATTACGAATGGTTAAGTGTTGTGATTTAAGCACTAGAGGTTTTAGGGTTGAGTCTGCAGTCTCTTTTCCCCTGTTCACTGTGTGGGCCTCACTTGATGTTACCACCAGGTTAGGTTGCTAAAACTGCATCCAGCTCGTTTATCCTGGGTACCACCCTCAGAATAAGAAGAAGTGCCTGGCTTCCTTGTAATTGAAGTTGAAGGAAAAAATAAAAAATTGGGTTGAACTGTTAAAGAGCGCCTGCCATGAAAAGGTGCATGTGACTTGGTGGTAGAGCAGCTTGCTGGCCAAGGGCAGGTTTTGGGTTGGATTCCTAGTCTGTCCAACTTTTCAACATGGTATTAGAGTCAGCTGTCTAGGGCAATTGATGGTGGCTGAGATCTGAGTCAAACTATGGGTTGAATAGGGGTGTTGGATGTAGTGATCCACACCTTTAGATCAAATCTGTAAGGATGCCTGTCATGAAAGGGTCATGTAGCTTAGTGGCGACTCTGGCGAGCATCCTGCCAACTGGGGGCAGGCCCTGAGTGTTCAATTCCTAGTCTCCACTTTTCACATCGTGTAAGGGCTAGGTGTGGAGTTTGATTGGGAGCTTGACTTGAAAGGAGTTGATGGAGATAGCAATCGACATCTTTAAATTAAATAAGTAACGGTGCTTGTCTTGAAAGGGGATATAGCACATGTTGGGTTGTGTTATATTCTTTTCACGATTAGCCCATGTGCGGGGTTATAAGGGCTAACGTGCCCTAAGAATTTTTTTTTGGACCCTATATTAAGTGGACAGACCTACTTATGGTTTTGTGCATGGATTTCACACATGGTTTTGGGTGCGATGGTTTTCGGTCCATGGTATTTTGTAGATCCGGTCAAGGGAACTACGCTTATGTTCTAATCCAAGGTTAATGGATTGGGGTTTATGGATGTTTCAGCATGTATATATATGTATTATAACATTGAAAAGAACATAATGAAAAATCAATCTGGTAGTCTTGGTTTTGGGATCCATATGTATTATAACATTGAAAAGAACATAATGAAAAATCAATCTGGTAGTCCTAGTTTTTGGATCCAGGGGAAATTCTCTGTGTATATTTGTTTTATGTGTTATGTTCTCGCCATTGTTTATTTCCTGTTTTTAGAATTCGTATGTAAGTAATTTTTGTATGGGGTTAAAACCTACATCACAGTGGTAGAGCAGGTTGTCTGATTTTTCATCACTGTATCAGATCCCGGTATATGTAGTGCAGCGGTAGAGCTGCTCACCCGTTGGCATAAGTTCTTTGATTCAGTTCCTAGGTCCTTTATTTTTTGAAGATGATTCATTGCTCGTGTTTGAATAAAGGATACCTGTCATGAAAATGGCCATGTAGCTAGGTACAGGTCCTGGTTCAATCTTAGCCTGTCCAATTTTCAAGCTAGTTCACCACTCATGTTTGGATTATTCATTCTACACACTAGACTAAACTGAAGTACATCATCTATATCATAATGGCTTTCACTTGTATACTGTGATTGGTCACTTTGCCAAGCTAAGCATTCTATCCCCATTTCATTTCTATGAAAACTACCTTTATCTCTATTTTTAATTTCTCTGCTGTATCAATGGGCACTACTTATTAACATGTAGATTAATACTGCTGGTTGCTTTTTTCCCAGTGTAGATTTTTTGGTTTTAATGAAACGTTTATTACACTGACACCTGTGTTCTCCCTTCATTTAAAACTTTCGACTGTCAATTGTGGACAGTAATACCTATTGTTCCTGGCTTACTGGAAAGTATATGTTATAGCTCTTTTGAAAACTTAAACGTATTAACCAAGTTTGGATTTTACAACCAAAGATACACTGCCTCTGTTTTGTTATTTCGTTGCGCATCTTCACAATACCTCTTATGGTATTTCAATAATTTATTATTAACATGACCCCTTATTGTTGTCATTGTTAACAGAATGGAGCGCAACTTGTTATCAAAACTTTTCAAATCAGATGTAAGTTTGTTTTCTACAATTAAAGTATTATAATTATAATGCTTACCTCCACAGTTTAACAATTGAAGCAACTGCGTTACATATCTGTTTTCTCTATCCAGTCATTTCGGAATTTCCAGTTACCAACAGACGGTGATGATCCTGTCAATTACATTAGTAACAATAAAGTGGAAGGCAGTTGTCACTACTCGTTTTCAAAACTTTTCAAATTAGATGTAAGTTTATTTTCAACAATCCAAATGTTATAATTATAATGCTTGCCTCCACAGTTTAACAATTGAAGCAACTACGTTACATTTCTGTTTCCTCTATCCAGTCAATTCGGAATTTCCAGTTACCAACGGACGAGGATGATCCAGTCAATCATATTAGTAACAGTAAAGCGGAAAGCTGTTGTCCCTACTCGTATTTAAAACTTTTCGACTTAGATGTAAGTTTGTTTGACACCATTCAAATATTATAATTTTCAGCTTTTGCATGCATATCTAATAATTCAGTCAACTGTGTTTCTATCTGTTCCCTCTGTTCAGTCTATTCGGAATTTCCAGTTACCAACAGACGAGGATGATCCCGTCAATCATACTAATAGCTGTACTGGAAACAGAGGTACGCATGTTGAATCATTGAAAATGCTTGAGGTGCTTTTCGGCTTGCTTTTGATAGAGTATCATTTTTATCAGTAGTATGGTTAGAAATCACTGCACAGGAAAAACTGGTTTGAGCTTAGTATTGCATATCTAGGGTTTCTTAATGTTCTGGTTTAGGCTTGGTGTTGCATATCTGGTGGTACCTAATGTTCTGGTTTGGGCTTAGTATTGCATATACTATACTATGGTTCAGGCTATTGCCTAGTTTGAATCTAGAGTAAGAAATCTGATGGGACCTTTGTCCTGTGGATCTAATGAACAGCTTTTGGAGCAATGATTGAACATGAAAGTGGGAGTAACGCTGAGAGCCCATCAAATTTACCATCACTAGTAACATTAAAGAGAAAGAGAAGCACGGATGAATCAGAGGTTTGTTATGATGCATCTGCATACTATGATGCTGATGGTGATCTTGAGATATCTGAAGAATTTTACAGTATCATGCTTGAAAACCATGCAAGGATGTACTCGCACAAGAGAGTTAGGCTGGGAGAAGTCGCTTCTTCAAGAACTCTGCCCGTAGGTGATGCTTCCCATGAACTGAGGATTATTAGCAATCATGATGTTGCTGTTGATCTCATTCTGGATAATTTTCCTTTATCAACAACTGGACTCCATAGTGCATCGAACCAACCTATTCAGAATCCTACAATTTATGGCCAGTTGACACCATCTCAAGACTTGGAATGCTTTTCCAATGCTCAAACAAATAATTTCCATCCCCAAGGATTTGGTTTTGCTTTAGAAACATCACCAGCACAACAAAACACACTAGCCATGGAACGGTTAGTAGTTTCTGAAGCAGGCACATTACAACATTGCTCTGTAAAGGTTTTGGAAAAAGCAGATGGTTATGAGGTCAGATATATTGATTTCATCGATATTATTACTGTATATTGCCTATTTTTTTTTTTTTTTTGAAAAGTGACTTGAAATCTCAGAACACATCTCCATTTTATAAGTCACAAATCCTTAGTTATATGGTTCTAGTGTAAATTAAAGTATTTTTTTTGAAGTTTAATATTAGTGAAATGAAATTAACAGAACTTTGTTGTGATTGGTCCATGTTTATAGATTATTGAATACAAGGTACTCGAAAAGATGTCCGTACATGAATCTCCCGAGAAAATTAGAGAGAACTGGACCAAAATTGTGAAAAGGGACTTGCCAAAACACCAAAAAGCCTTCCTGAAATATCATAAAAAGAAATCTTATGATGCTAAGAAGGTTGCAGACTATTGCCAAAAGGAGGTATATGGGCATTTATCAGCATTTTTGTGCACACCTTCAATTAATATTATCTTTGATTTAATTTACTTAGTTTGTTTGCAATCCTACCTTCTATGTGACAAATTAAAATTGTATACTTTACAGCTTGTTGAGTTATACTGTAACAGACTGTTTAGGTTATATGTTGCAGCTTGCTAGATTTGTTTTCAAGATGTGTTCAATAGTTATCCTTAGAATCACTTATGCCTTATCTTGTGCATCAATAATCCTCTGTTTTAGGTTATATGTTGCAGCTTGCTAGATTTGTTTTCAAGATGTGTTCAATAGTTATCCTTAGAATCACTTATGCCTTATCTTGTGCATCAATAATCCTCTGTTCCAGGTGAAATCTAGACGTTTAAGATCCTTGAAATTGGTAAAAGGTAAAGTGCCATGCACCCGGAAATTAGCTAAAGATATGCTGCTATTTTGGAAACTCGTGGACAAGGAACAGGTAAATTAGTTTTCTCAGTAAATAAAACACATCTCTTTTTGTGCTGTTTATTATATGGATAAAAAGGAAATGTAACCAATACACTTGATAGGAGAAGAAATTATGAGCAAGCATATATAATAACACGTGATGGAAATTGAAGCTTAGTGCAAATTGCAGATTGAAGTGCTCTTATTCCAAAATGAGTCCTTCCATGTTGCAAAGTTCCATAGGTTTTTCACACTACCAGAAATGACTGCCTGGAGCTTGTTATAGAAATCTGATGAGACACAATATTAAACATTTAATATGAACGGAAGTTAGCAAGTATAACCTATATATCAAATTCATTATTAATAAATAGGAGAAAATTATGAGCAAGCATATGTAATAACACGTGATGATGTTTGAAGCTTAGTGCAAATTGCAGATTGAAGTGTTCTGATTCCAAAATGAGTTCTTCCATGTTGAAAAGTTCCATAGGATTTTCACACTACAAGAAATGACTGCCTGGAGCTTGTTATAGAAATCTGATGAGACACAATAATATACATTGAATATGAACGAAAGTTAGCAAGTATAACCTATTTATGAAATTCATTATCGATAAAGTAGCATGTGATATTTCAAATAAGTTGATGCATTTTCCCTCAAGCTCAACTCTGTAAAGTCTTATAGAGAAAAAATTGAAGAGATACTAGTAAACTTAGATAAAAGATAATAATGAGTGAAGTTTTTTCCACTAATAGGAGAGGAAATATATAATAACACGTGATGAAATTTGAAACTTAATGCAAATTGCAGATTGATGTGCTCTTATTCCAAAAAGAGTCCTTCCATATTGGAAAGTTCCATAGGATTTTCACACTGCAAGAAATTGCTGGCTGGAGCTTGTTTTAGAAATCTGATGAGCCAAAATAATAAACATTGAATATGAATAAAGTTAGCAAGTATAACCTATATATGAAATTTATTATCAATAAAGTGGCATGTGACATTTCAAATAAGCATATGCATTTTTCCCCAAGGTCATCTCTGTGAAGTCTTATAGAGATGAAAATTTGAAGAGATACTAGTAAACTTAGATGACTACTTTAAAAGAAAACAATGAGTGAAGCTTTTTCCACAAAAACCAGTCTGTTCTTTGGAGTTATACAGTCCAGCAGCAGACATACTTTGTCTTTCTCATTTTTGGTCATCTCATATGAATTTATACATTCTCTATTTGTATTTTTATTTCATGTCAGTCCTATTTTTGTCATATCTTAGTCTTATTAGCTTTGGAGTTGCATTTGCACTGCCACATGTCTTGCACTTACACTGGATGCATCCTTTAGTCCCATTAACCTACTTTTGTGGTCTCCTGAAGATATTAATAAAGTTGTCTTATCTTATCTTACCTTACAGGCTGAGATAAGGAAAAAGGAAGACAGAGAGGCAGCAGAAGCCTTAAAGCATGAAGAAAAACTTAGAGAAGCAAAACAACAACAACAGAGGCTGAACTTTTTACTCTCGCAGACAGAGCTTTATAGTCATTTTATGCGGAACAAGACAAATTCTCAACCTATCGCTGGAGCTTCTATTGATGAGGAAGATGTAGCACGAGAGTCATACAAGGTGACATTAACAAATGATAAGGATATAGAAGAGGCTGCTTTGAAAGAGAAAGCCTTGAGAGTTGCACAAAATGCTGCCTCCGAGCAAAAAAAATTAATAACTGCATTTGATAGTGAATGCCTGAAGTTTCAAAACATGAGTACTAATGGGTTGTCACAGGAGAGTATAGCTGAAGGCTCTGATGACATGGACTTGCTTAATCCGTAAGTTTTAGATTTGGAAGTTATAAGTGATCCTTTTAACCAATTTGTTTGCTTTTTTTCTTGCTATGTTAGTATGCATCTTGGAATCTAAGTGCTTTTGTATTTAAATATGCAGTTCATCAATGGCTCAAACTTCCTCTGTGCAAACACCAACGATGTTCAAAGGAATTTTAAAAGAATACCAGTTGAAGGGCCTTCGGTGGCTTGTGAATTGTTATGAGAATGTCTGCACTATTTCACACTTTCTGCACAGTTTCCTCTTTTTATCATTATAGGGCCCTATTTTCCTGATGGAAGCTTTATTTTCATTTATGTAGGGACTGAATGGCATCCTAGCTGATGAGATGGGTCTGGGCAAGACAATCCAAGCTATTGCATTTTTGGCTCATTTAGCTGAGGTAAAATCTAGTCTGTTTTGATGATACTTTATATCTTCGTTCATTTACAGTGACAATCGATGAGTAATCTGTTTGGTGATGTCTCATTATTTTAACATGTGATTATCATTAGATGGAAATATAAAGGTTCGGTATTGTCATTTCGTAGGTCAAGAATATATGGGGACCATTTTTGGTGGTTGCACCTGCTTCTGTGTTGAATAATTGGGTTGATGAAATTAGCAATTTCTGCCCTGATTTGAATGTTATCCCTTATTGGGGTCGAATTCAAGAACGTATTATACTTCAGAAAAAGATAAACTCTAAGCAACTTTATCAAAGGTTCACAATTTAGTTTGTCTTATTTAACTGATTCGTTACTTCTATTCTGCAATTTCTTTCCTTATGGTTTTCAATGAATAATGTATATGGTATATGAGATGAAAGTGCTTCTGTCCTTCTTTTGCAGGAAAGGAAGTTGGCACATACTCATTACAAGTTACCAGCTAGCAGTAACTGATGAGAAGCACCTCAAGCGACTTAAATGGCAGTATATGATTTTAGATGAAGCTCAAGCCATTAAAAGTGCACACAGGTAGTTTAAATCTAGTTTCTTGATTTCACTATCTGGTTTGAGCTGTCACTTGGTATGCGATGCTTGAGCAATATGAACTCTTTTGATGTGTTACTTATATGTGCACTGTCATTTCAAAAGAGTTAATTAGGATTTTGAAGCACTTCAAATTTTCCCTTTTAAGCTTTGAGCTATTTGTATTTTCACAGTTTACGGTGGAAAAACCTCCTCAGTTTCAACTGCCGAAATCGTCTCTTGCTTACTGGAACTCCTATTCAAAATAACATGGGAGAACTTTGGGCACTGCTTCATTTTATCATGCCAACATTATTTGATAGCCATGAGCAATTCGATGAATGGTTCTCAAAAGGGTATAGTCTCATTCACTGATTTTTCTTTTTGATTACGAAGCATTATATTTAGAAGGCTTGGCCCATTTTTTTGGGTAATCTAAGTTGCAATATAATTTTGTACCTATGAACAGCATAGAGAATCACGCAGTGCATGGAGGTGCATTGAACGAACACCAGCTCAATAGACTAGTAAGACTTGCTGCCATCATTCCAAATGTTTTTTAAAAGAAGAATGGAGGAAAGAATGTATTTACCTTCGTAAGGAGTGGTTGGGTTTATATGATGGGAATTGGCTTTCTCTAGTTTTTGGTTAGTGCATTATGAAGGGAAGCTTATTTTGCATAACCTGCGAATTTACTTGATCCCTTCCTTGAGCTTTGCTTCACTGTTAAAGTTTACTCTTTCTTTGTTCTGGTTTTGGCGTTAGCAAATTTGTGCTTGCATTCTCTATTGACGACATATGCTGGTAAACGAACTAATGGTTTTGAATTTGAATCATCAGCATTTGATTTTAAAGCCTTTCATGTTGCGTCGAGAAAAGAAAGATGTGATTACAGAAATGACAAACAAAAAGGAAGTTACTGTGAGCTGCCCTTTAAGCTTTCGTCAACAAGCATTTTATCGGGCCATCAAGAATAAGATCTCCGTGGCTGAATTATTTGATAGCATTCAAGGTCGTCCTAGCAAGAACAATGTTTCTAACCTCATGAACATTGTTATGCAGCTGAGGAAGGTATGGTCATATCCCTCTTTCTAAATGTATTTGAATGAGTCTTCTTAATTCAAGTTCTATTGTGGAATCAATCACATTTTAATATCAATGAACTGTTTTCATGGGAATCGCCTAGTAAGATTTAGAAGCTGAATATATTTGATTAATCAACATTTGACATTATTATGCTGACATTAGTCACTCAAGGGTTTTGGTGAAATCTTGAAAAAATTAATCAGAAACTTCTTTGAAATTGATAATTTTATACCTAACACAAATTACAAAAGCTATCAGTCTAGACTCTAAATATGCAATAAATATCAAAGAATCAATGTGAATTTGGGTTGTGGGGACTATAGTTTTATGCATTTTACGATTTACTAAAGCTAAATGCTTACTCTGATTGATAGCAAAAAGCTTGAACTTTTATTAATGTTATATTTTCCAAATCAAGTTAACAAAAAGTTCTTTTTCTTTGTGGCATTAGGTATGCAATCATCCGGATCTATTTGAAAGAAATGAAGGCCGCACATTCTTACATTTTGCACAAATTCCAAACTCTCTTTTACTGCCTCCTTTTGGTGAACTGGAAGAAATACACTATGCTGGAAGTCGAAGCCCTATCTCATACAAGGCAACAAATAGAAGCCCTTTTTCTTTTCCTTGGTGGACTAACTACACTAATGATGATTGTGATATAATATATACAATTATATTAAATGCCTTACCATTTACAATTCTCATATCATTCACATGATTTTCAGGTTCCCAAGTTGATTTATAGAGAGGGTACTCTAAGCCTGTCTACGTCCTGCAGTAGATCAGCTCAAGGGTTTCGACAGAAATGGTTGGACAACTTGTTGAATGTGTTTTCTACGCAGTATGTTCATACATCGGGTTTTCCACCACAAGCAGATTCTCTTGGATCTGTTTCACCTGTTAAAAGTGGTACATTTGGCTTTTCTCGCATGATTGGCTTGTCACCAGGGGAGGTGGCTTTTGTCGCTAAAGCTTCATATGTGGAACAGTTGTTGTTTTCTTGCACAACACAAGATCGACAAAAATTAAATGAAATCATTGAAGATTTTCTAGAAAGTGAGGAAGATAGATTTCAGTATGATCAGATGGGGGAGGGAAAAGTCAGAGCTGTCACTAGAATGTTGATGTTGCCAACACGTTCAAAATTAAGCTTATTGAACACAAAGCATGCCACAGGGCCTAAAAATGCACCCTATGAGGGATTGGTTGTCTCCCATCATGACCGGTTTCTCAATAATGTTGCGTTGCTAAAAGCTATTTATTCTTTCATTCCACCAGTTCTTGCTCCGCCAGTATGTTTTTTAGTTTGAATTTTGTTCAACTGCTAAGCAACATGTTTTACTTAATTTAATTATTTTTTAGCTTAATTCGTTAATTTGTTATTAATACTCTTTGCATACAATCTTGTCTGCATTGGTCAAGATCAACATGCATGGCTTCCTGGTAGGAGAGATTCACTGAAGCTTGATCATTGGTTTGTAGGTTGATGTTGTATGTCCAGATAGGGGTTTTGCATATCAGAGAACAGAAGAACTTCACCATCCATGGCTTAAAAGGATATTAATAGGATTTGCACGCACATCTCAGTTCAATGGTCCGGCCATACCACAGAATCCTCGACATCTAATTCAAGAAATAGATTCAGAATTGTTTAATCAGAAGCCAATCCTGGATCTTACTAATAGGATATTTGGATCATCACCCCCTTTGAAACATGTTGATGTTGCAAAGCTGCTTACGGTATACTGTTAAATTTTTGATTGGTTAATATTTTGATTGATTTACAGGCTTAGCAAATGCATTCAGACATTGGCTTTAGAAAGCATGAGATAATTTGAATTCTAGACCCAAATTATCACTTTCATAATTTATTTTAGTTTCCTGTCTTTCTTCTTAACCTCGAACTCAAAAAAATGTAGTTCGAAAGGAATTGAAACTTATTATTTGGTGTTATTTTAAATATCCTTTCTGACATGGCTACAGGATTCTGGAAAACTTCAGACACTGGATACTTTGCTGAAGCGTCTTTTTGCTCAAAACCACCGGGTTCTCCTGTTTGCACAAATGACTAAAATGCTTGATATTCTTGAGGTCAGAGTAAAATCAATTATTTGATATGTCCTTTATAGTAGATTTTCAATGTTTTTCTTTATGTGATCTCTTTTTAAATTTCTCTTCTAGACTTTTCAACGTTCTTATACAAGCTGCGCATATAAGATATTTGTATGATTAGTGTGTTGTACCTGAACACGAAGAACTGATGTTCTATGATCAGGATCAAGTTACAAGTGTTTTTAACTACTTGGTCCTGAAGGATGCATTCACATCTGAGCCAAACTTAAAGTTTATGAGTTCAATTTGCTGTTTTTAATTTTATTTGTTTATTCTTGTTGCTTTCATAATCAGCTGACGAAGCTGAATCTTGTACAGGATTATATGAATTATAGGAAGTATAAGTATCTTCGCATGGATGGATCTTCAACTATAACGGATCGTCATGACATGGTCAGGGACTTTCAAAACAGGTAGAAATACCAGTCTGGTTCACATTCTCTCTTATCTAGAATCCGTATAGTACTCCATCAATTTATGGGATCCGATGAGCTTAAGTGGTTTATTGGGCGTTCTATAGCAGATTAGTACATTTAGTGAGATCATAGTTGGCTTGTATTTACTGAGGCAAGTGAATGAGGCTGCTCGGTCATATGTTTTTTTTTTTTAAGTTTGGCATTGGTGACGCTACATCATGGTTATGTTCAAGAATAACACTCGAATAGGGTAACTTAACATCTAAGAGTTCCTTAACAGCTCACCAATCACTGTCTACCGAAGACCCTATGGACAGGCTACTTGGTCATATTAAAAAGTGTGAAAAAATTTAATGCAGGAAATTGTATGCATGAATATGACGAGTACTGACTCAAGAATACTCACCGGCAAATTGTTGCCAATGCTATCGAACATGTCTAGTATTGACCACCCAATACTTAGCCAGATCCCATACTTGACATATTTATGGGTACATGTAGTTGTGAGTCATATGAGTATGATGACTCTAAATGAGATGGGTTTTCTAGGGAGCTTCAGGCATTGGAATAAAGTTGAAACTCATTTACATTGTTTTCTTTTTTTATTCAGGCAAGATATATTTATCTTCTTGTTAAGCACAAGAGCTTGCGGTGTGGGAATTAATTTGACAGCAGCTGATACTGTCATATTTTATGAAAGTGATTGGAATCCAACCTTGGATTTACAAGCTATGGACAGAGCGCATCGGCTTGGACAAACTAAGGAGGTCAGTTAAAATTTCTTCATAAAAATTTGAACCGTTGAACTCTTTTAAGTGATGATCTAAGACCAACCCTTTGGGAAGCTGCTCTTCCTTGGGTGAGACTTGAGAATGCAAGCCTTTGATGATGTTTCAATGAAAATACATGTCTGAAGTTTGTATGCAATTTATTCCTTTTATGTAAATATAATTATATTATATTTACAGTATAGTATATGTTATAATATACTATATATCGTATTATATTCTATATTCTATTATATTATATTATGCATTGTATTATGTATACTTTTTTTCTTTTCCCAGCGCTGAAATTCCTTTCGTGTGAAGTGCAGTGGATTTATGATTTCCTTCACATCTGCTTGGTTAACTTTTATTTTTTTTTCTTGTTCTTCAGGTCACCGTGTACAGATTAATTTGTAAAGAGACTGTAGAAGAGAAGATTTTACAAAGGGCTAGTAAAAAAATTACAGTTCAACAACTTGTCATGGCAGGGGGGAACGCAGACAGGGAGGCGTTGGCTCCAGACGATGTAGCTTCATTATTGTTAGATGATTCTGAGGTGGAGCAGAAGATAAAGGAGCAACTTTCCGTTCAGGTGGTGTACATTTTAGACTCTCTTGAAATTTAGGTTCATGTACGTGGAAAAGGATTCATATAATCAATTTTTTGATAATGTTTATTGGAATAATGATTACTTGGAGGCTGGCATATTATAATCTGTAGTATACAGTGTCAAGTGTGTTTATATTGAATGACTGTAAGAGTTGTTTCCTAGGATCTACTCTCACTTTATCTATAATGCATTTAGATCTAACTAATATCATCATTGTTGAAACTTGAAACCTTAATACCCTATTTTGTGATAATGTCCAAACTTCATGGGTATAATAATTACCTAGCATGATATAATCTGTGGTATACCGTGTCAATTGTTTTTATGTTGAATGATTTTCTGAGTTGTTCATAAGATGTAGCCTCACTTTTTCAAAATGCATTCAAATTCGACTAATGCCATTATTGTTGAAGCCTTTGTCAACCAATTATGAGAATTCCTTTGTTGTATTTGCTCTAGTATGCTCTTATTTTCTTGTATTTCTCTTAGGTCCTTTCGTCTAGTGCTGCTGCTTTTGGTTTCTTTCCATTTCCCTGGTTGCATATTCCTTTATTGTATTTGCTCTAGTATGCTCTTATTTTCTTGTATTTCTCTTAGGTCCTTTCGTCTAGTGCTGCTGCTTTTGGTTTCTTTCCATTTGCCTGGTTGCATTTTAATACATTCGCTCTTGCCATAGTGATAATTATTGGATCATATTGAATTTCACCAGGGTAAGGAAAGAAAGTCAAAGAGCAAGAGAACTGTTGTTTCGTTTGATGCAGAAGGTAATGCTTCTTTGGAAGACTGTAATCTGCTATCGGGGGGGACTGAAATAGAAGAAAATTGAAAGGTTAGTTTACTTTGGGAAATATAAATTTGATGAAAGTATGGCCATCTAGATGTATTTTGTGTGCTTGCATATATATATATATATATAAAGCATTGCCTATGCTGTAGTTACTCTTATCTTCTTGCATCTCTCTGATAACTTTCATCCAGAGCACCTACATTTGGTTTCTTTTGATTGCTGTGGTTTCATTTTAATGCATTTCACCAGGGCAAAGGTAGGCAAGTAAAGAACAAGATAACACCTGATCAGTTTGATGCTGAAGGCAATGCTACTTTGGAATACTCTAGGAATTCCCTAGCAAGGGAGACTGAATTGTAAGGAAGTAGAAAGGTTAGTTTACTTTGAAAATAAATTTGACAAAATTATGGCTATCTAAATGAAATGTGGCTAGCATTAGTATATGTAGGTTTTTTTTGACAATGCTAATGCTTCTTTTCTAGACAACTTGTAAGAGATGAACGCTGATTTAAAATATGGTGATAATTTTATTGAGAGGTGCCCTACAGCTTAGTATGGTGGAGATAATTGTGCCGAGGTGCTCTACAACTTAGTATGGGGAGATAATTGTCCCTGAAAGGTGCTCTACAACCCAATTTGGCGGAGATGTAGTGAAGGGCTAGATCAATAAAGCCTTACTTGAAAAAAGTATAACGAAAAACTTAATGTTGGCTCAATTAAAGAATTAATAAAAATTAAAAATTAATAAAAATAATAAGTCTGCTATTCAATTCCTTATATTGCAATTTTATTTTTATTAATGAAATCACAAACATTTTTTTGGAAAAATCATAATCTGAATATCACATTAAAAGAAATTTAGATAAAGAGAATACATATTCATAACCATGATATTTCATAAATTCATGTTTAAATTTAATTAATAACCATTTACAAACTTAATATTTACAATAAACTATTTTTCTAAATTTTATATATAATCTATGTTATGCATATCACATTAAAAAATTAAATTGAAAAAATTATAAAACATGTCAAACAAAATGCCATATGCATATGCATGTAGTTATATGTATTCTTAAGATTTAAATAGAATTAGAAATAATAATATTTCTATATATAGATATGTGACATATAAAAATATAAAAATAGTAGCTATAAATTATAAATCAATCTTACCATATAAATTAAAAGAATGATGATTCATATGCCTAACCATAATATTTCATAATTTTAAATCTAGTTAATAAACATATAAAAACTTAGTACTTACAATAAATTCTTTTTTGAACTCTCTTACACATATATTCTATGTATATCACATTAAAGAATCAAATTTTAAAAAATATAAAACATGTTACTGAAAAATCCATGTGCATATGTATGTAGTTATATGTATTACGAGGGTTTTAATACAACTAAAAATAAAATATTTCTATATCTGGAGATGTGAAATCTATATATGAGGTCTAGAAGAAATGTTTTTAAATTAATGAACAAGTTTCTTCCCAATTCTTATGATTAAGTTATTCGTGTTCTAAATTTTCATCTAAATGGAATGTTAAGGAACTTGATGTTGGAGAGCCTATTTACACAAATGCGCATCACAAATGTTGATTATGTAGTAAGTGATACAAAACCGCGTTATACTCAACAACTCACTACAACTCTTTTGATACATGTATATTTATAGCATACAACATATGATGCCCCTTGGGTATTAAATGATAAGCCTACCTTACAACTACAAACCCATAATTAGTACACAAAATCTACATGAATTAGATCATGAGAAGATATGGGATTGGCCTTTTATCACACAAATGCCTAAATCATATTTACTCACTTCGTTGAGCATCAAAATTGTCACACACACACACACACACACACACACACACACACACATATATATATATATATGCTTGCAACTATACAACGACCTTAATTAATAGCATGGATGACTCTAGAATATGACATGACTTATCACATGATTGGAATGCTAAGTGGGAATTGTTATATATATACACACACACACACCTACAACTTTACACCTACCTTAATCAATACCATGTATGACTCTAGTATACAATATGACTAATTACATGATTAGAATGCTAAATGAGAATTATCCCAACATTTCTCCCCCATAATGGCCATTTGGGGAGACTCAAATGCATCTTTGAACCTATAGAATTTATCCTTTGGCAGTGCTTTAGTGAATATGTTTGCTACCTAATCTTTTGTGTTGCAATGCACTAACTTGAGTAATCCCTCTTGTACGAAGTCTTTGATGAAATGATGTTGTATATTAAATGTTTCATCTTGCCATAAAAAATGGGATTCTTAATAATTTGGATGGTACTTTGATAATAACAATACAAAATTGAGTAGCATCCTGTTGTTGCAAATATTTTAAAAGTCCCCTATGTTATGCATCCAGCTCACAGAATAGAAGGATAGATTAACGACTTGAGAAATAACCTCTTCGAGGGGGAAACCTCTTTTATATCACATCAATAAACAATTCTTGGATGATACAAATGACAAGACCTCCTTTGTATATATAGGAGTCTAAGGGGTCACAAAATAATCAGAGCTTACATAATGATAATAATGTAAGGGTACGATAATAAAAATAATGGATTTCTATGGGGCACAACAATAACAATAAATGGGCCACACTAACAATAACAATAAGAGGGTTACACTAGTATTATAGGGACCTAACATGTCTTTCTCCTTTAAAAAAATATTGTTCTAAATGCTTGGGTAGTTTTGGATGCTTCTATATAAAATTTTCAACCTTTCTCGTGGAATCTTTAGCGGGTAAGTTTTTCCATTTAATGAGATACTTTGAAATTGATTGATTTTGTAGCTATAGGGTTCAGGCTCCAATATGATTTTTCTTTCCTTGTTAAGTTTTGGTAATATTGTTTGAATTGGGAGCTTATCATTGATAACCTTCTTTAAGTATGAAACATGGAAAACTGGGTGTACTCAGGAATATGCATGAAGCTCCAATTTGTATGCTATAGTACCAATCTTTTGCAACACCTTGTAAGGACCATAGTACTTGGGTGATAATTTATTACCCTTTTTAATTTGCTTGAGGGATATTTGTTTGTATTGTTGTAACTGTAAAAATACCTAGTCGCCTACATCAAAACTTCTTTCATTGCGATGCTAATTTGCTTGTTTCATTCGATTTTGTGCCAGAGTGAGGTTATTTTTTAAGAGTTGGAGAACTTCTTGTTGATGCTCGATGCAATCTTCCACTTCTTGAACTTTAGAATTTTCTCTTAAAGATGATGTGATGGACAGTGGATGATATCCATAAAGTGCCATAAATGGGGTCATTTTTGTTGCAGTATGGAAAGAAGTGTTATACCACCATTCAACCAGAGGTAACCACTTGACTCATTGTGTTTGTTTATTAGATATAAAACAATGAAGATATCCTTCCAAACATTTGTTCACTATCTTAGTTTTCTTGTCAAATTGAGGATGATAAGATGAGCTATGAGCTAATTGAGTACTAAGACAATTAATTTCGTCTAAAAATTTCAAGTGAAAATGGGATCGTTGTCACTTACAATAATCTTTGGGTTTCCATGTAGCTTTTGAATTGTTTTCATAAATGCAATAGCAATTGTACTGATTTTAAAATGATGGGATAATGTACAAAAGTGTGCATATTTGGTAAGTCTATCAACTACCACCATGATGACAATCTTTTATTCAGACTAGGGTAAACCTGAGATAAAATCCATTGAGACCTTTTCCCAACATTGAATTGGAATGGCTAAAGGTTGTCACATATCGGGGGTCTTAATTGTTTCAACTTTATTTTGTTGAAAAACCAAACATTATGACACAAAATTTTGAAAATTAGATTTAAAGCCATCCCAAAAAAATTCTTCTTGACCTTATAGTATGTTTTTAAAAATCCCGAGTGCCCTCTTGAAGGGGAGGGGTGCAATTCCAAAAGAATCTTTTATTTGAGTTGGGAATTCTTACATAGATATAAGCGATCTTTGTACTATAATGAGTCATTTTTCAGGATAAATGTATTCGATGTGTTGGGATCTTGTTGCAAATTTTGAATGGGTGTCCACACCTTTTCGTCGTTCTTCCATTCCTCCTTGCTCTAGTTATTTAGTTAGGTTGGATAATTGAAATTACATAGAGCAATGCTTCTATATCCTCATCCCTTCTTGAGAGTGCATCTACAACAACATTTTGCTTTCATTTTTTGTAGATGATTTCAAAGTCATAACTCAACATCTCAATGACCCATTTTTGTTGCTCTTCTGAAGATAATCTTTGTTCCAAAAAGTATTTAAGACTATCATGATCCATTTTACCTTGAAGTGTCTTCCCATTAGGTAAGGGCACCATCGCTTTAGGGCATGTAGTATTGCCAACGTTTCTTTTTCATAAATAGGTTTATGTAAATACTTTCCTTTGATTGGATGAATTTCAAAAGAAATGAGTTTTTTGCATTAAAACAACACCAATTCCATTTCTTGAGGCATCACATTCCACCATAAAAGTTTTTGTGAAGTCTGAAATAGCTAAAACCGTAGCTTAGCACATTGCATTTTTAAGAGGTTCAAAGGACTTGTTGCTTCCGAAGTTAAAAAAAATGCATATTTCTTTAGTAATGTTGTTAGAGGTGTTGCTATTTTCCCATAATTCTTAACAAACTTGCGATAATATCTTGTCAAATCCGAGAAATCCTCGAAGATGCTTTAGGGTTGAGGGAATTTTCCATTCGTTGATGGCTTTAATTTTGTTAGGATATACCTTAACACCCTCATGAGATACAATATGACCCAAATATTCCACCTATTGTACCCTAAAGAAACATTTGGAGGTTTTTGCATACAATTGTTTCTCCTCCAACATTTTGAGCACCTTGTCAACATGTTGAACATGATCCTTCCAAGACTTGTTGTAGATTAGTATATCATAAAAAAATACTAACACAAATTTTCCAAAGGTTTGAAAATGGAATTCATCAAACCTTGAAATCTGGAAGTTGCATTAGTAAGGCTAAAAGGCATGACCAAATATTCATAATGATCTTCATGAGTTTTCAATGTTGTTTTCATAATATCGCTAGCCTTCATTCTAATTTGATGATATCTTGAGCGAAGATCCAACTTGGTGAAGTAAATTCCTTGTAATTCATCCAACAATTCATCAATGACAAGAATGAGAAATTTATCTTTAATAGTGAGCTTGTTGAGCTCCTTATAATCCGAACACGTACGCCATGATCCATCCTTCTTGTGTACCAATATTACTGGAGTAGAGAAAGAACTTTGGCTAGGTTGAATTATACATGTCGCTAGCCTTTCTGCAACCATATGTTCAATTTCACTCTTTTGGGCAATAGGGATATCTATAAGGTTTGATGTTTGGGGGAACGCTTAATGGAATCAAGTGAATAGCATGATCATGATCACAAATATGTGGGAGGCCTTTGGGAGACTCAAATGCTTTGGAATGGTTGTCTAAGATTCTTTGGAGAATTGGAGAAACAAATGATTTCGATGTTTGAACATCTAATGAGCATAATTGTGTAATTGTGCTACATGGTTCTTTTTTCAAAAGATTTGTCATGCCATTAGATTTTATTATCTTCCCTGGTTTCCTTGTGATACCCCTTAATTCAATTTCTTTTCCTTCCCATGAAAATTTCAATAAAAGTTCTTGAAAATTAAAAGATATCATCCCTAAAGACTGTAATCATTGGACTCGTAATACATCAGTACCACCCATTGGAATGGAAAGCATTGAACTATTTAATATATATTCCCCCATTGTTTGATTGATATATAACACTTGCCTAAGCAATTTATAGTTCCTTAATTTGTAACCATCACTTACAATTTGGTGCTGGATATAAAAAACAATTCAATTCCTTGGTTATCTTATAATGAATAAAATTGTGGGTGCTACCAAAATCGATCAACACTATTACCTTTTTCTTCTTTATAAATCCTTCTATTTTGAGAGTTTAAGAAGTTGTAATTCCTGCCAACACATTACAAGATATAGTCAAATTCATTTCTTTTTTCTCTATAGTTGGTTCTTGCTATATATCATCTTTTTTTGATGTTTATAGTTCCTTTTATTCCTCCTTTTCATAATCTATGTAAAATAATTTATTCTCAGCACACTTATGACCCTTAATGTATTTACTATCACAACTATACCAAAACTATTTTTCTCTTTTTTCTTCTAGTTGTTGTGGTGTCAACCTTGTAGGTTGTAGGGGGTTAGGAGCAACAACACTTCCATATTTATAGTTGTGAGTGGCAGACTTCTTTGTTGTCATAATTTTGCTTTCAACTTTTCTTGCCACCTTGAATGTCTTCTCCAATGAATCAAGTTCCCAAAGGCGAACCTCATGTCGAATGTTATCCTTTAAAATTCCTATGAAGACATCAATCCTATGCTACTTTGGAATGTCATTTACTTTGATAATCAATATTTAGAAGTCCTCAATGTGCCATGTCAACTCACGTGTTTTTCCACCTAATGAATGACAGATCTAATTTCTTATTACTTGTCCACTTACAATGCACCACATGTCAACCCATTAGTTTGCCACATCATCTTACCATAAATAAACAAGCTGAGAATAACAATCCACATAAAAACAAGAAAGAGTAGAAACACCCAAAATAGATAGAGGAACCTTGCCATATAGTACACCTAAAAATATGTGTTACTAAATATAGAAATATGGCGACATGTCTACAATATTATACTGTAATTTTGGGACTTCTTCCCATTATAGTCTTCCTGTGCTGCTCCAATGAAGACTAACATAGGGCAAGAGGGCTACCACCTATCATCATCAAAAGTTGCTTCTCCAACAATGAACACAGGCTATCAAACTTCTCCTAGTTGGTTAGGCCTTGAGCTTCTCCAAACTGCCACTCTTAGAAGCTACCTTTGTCCATCAAGGTGTTGCGGTTAGGGCCTAGATTTGGGCACTTTCACGTTGCCCTCTAATAGGCCTCAAATTCCCAAACAACTGTCCAATATGGACCTCATCCACTAACACCAAAACAACCTCAAATATGCTAATACATACCTTTGTTCTTGGTTTGCATTTTTACTATAGGTTTTGATCCTGGTTAGGGTTGTTGTCACACTGATACAACTCATTATTTTTCCTCCCAAACCTCTTCTATAGTTGTGGCCTTGCTTTCCTTACCTCTTACTCCATTTTGGTGTTGTTTAGGGCTAATTACCAACCCTAAATCACCCTCATGATACCCTGTTCTAAGGAAGGTAGGGCCTGCAGCCTACTTGTTCTTTCTACTTGGGCTATGACCTTAAAAACAAACAAAAACTTCCCTCACACCGCGCAACTACCTCTTGCTCTTGATTCGAACTTGCAATAGACAAAACAACCCTCACAATCTACCTAGATTTAGCCTCAAGGCTTGTGGTTGTCCTTCTGCAGCTTCTCGACCTTATTGTGGATGTAAACTCACCCTAAACAACCCTCAAACCTCCATGCCTTGTCCTCCTCTTGAGCTCGACCGCTTTAGAGATGTTTTGATGCACTTGGATGGTGAGAAATGACATCACAATCACTCTAACATATACCTTTCTCAAGGGCTTCATCAAACTATCCTTGTGGGCTTGTCCAACTGTCATTAGGCCTCCTAACAACTAGGTTGACTTGATCTCACTTGTGCAAGCCCAACAATGACAAAAAAAATAATATCTCATTCTAGACAACTCAGATTTGAGTGATTCTCGTTGCCTCTTTCTCCTCCCGAGGTCCTCTATCATCTCAAATCATCACTTGTCAAAATCCACTAGTAGTTTCACACCTACAAGCTTGGGTGAAAAGCCCACACCTTGGCTTCTAAGCCCACAAAGCTCTTTTGTGGCACTCCAATGTCCAAACCCTGAACCCAAGGGCTTGGAGTATCTCCCAAGCTACCAAATCTCAATACTCCCTCTTAGTGAGGGAAGTACTTCCAAGGCTAGGAAGTAACTTGTCATCATCACTATCACTGCTCACAACACTCCCCTAACTCTTGGTACCCACAACTGCAACAATCCCTTTAGCATGGACTATGTTTTTCTCGGAAGTGCCACTGTCATTGGAAGCCTCCTACTTGTTCTTCTTCTCATGAAATGTCTTCCACTCTCTCCATGATTCCTTCTTGGCAGTTGTAGAAGCACCCTTGCTCCCCATTGACCACACACTCTTCTTGGGTGCAAAGTCTCCCTCTGAACTTGCAAACTCCCTCTAAAACTCAACTCCCTCCGAGCCTCTTGAACTCGGACCTGCTTTTTTGGAACCTATACCTGCTCCTTTGAAGCCTGCACCTACTTCTTTGGATCCTACACCTGGTCCTCCTCCTTCTTCCCATGATTTATAGCCTTTCCCATCAGCATGTATAGACCATGCTCTCTAACTCCAATCATGACACCTATGGAGCTAGAGCCTCTGGGCTTGAGTCTTGTCTTCCCATCTTGGAACAACATCTTAAACCCCTTCTTCTCGATCACTGAGGCAAACATCACGCTATATTTGAGCCTTGGTACAAACAATACATCCTGAATCTAAGAGATCTGTGGTTTGTGTCTTTTGAATCAGTGATCGGAGAATCCACAGTATGAACATTTTTATACCAACGTTTCAAATCCCAAGTGGGATCCATCATCAGGGTTGAAGAATGATGATAAAAGAAGAGCAATAAGGCAGAATAAATACTAATGAGGAAGAAATTTTCAAGGAATAACACAGATAATGGAAGCGATAATAACTACGCAGATGGTAAGGTTAACTTCGCAGATAATTCCAAGGACTGCGCAGATTATTCTAGGACGATGATCATTAAATCAAATAGTGGAAGCGATAATAACTGCGCAGAAGTAAACGATGTTAAGTCTCCCAAGGTTACAGCGGAACCAGTTAGCAGCTATGAAAACTACGCAGATGCAAGAAACGACAATAACTGCGCAGTTAATAATAACCCTAATTTAATAATAAAAAACAGTGTTATCGGTTTTGGTCACAGCAGTCTTGTTGATTCAAAAGAGGATAGCTTTGAAAGCAATTCATTAAAAACTCTCTGGTCGCACAATTGTGAGCACATTCAGAATTCTGGTGATGGCACGGGAAGCAACAGAAATCAAGGCTTAGACATGAATGTCCAGAAAGAAGAAAAAACTATGTCTTCAACAAACACCTGTGAGTCAAGATCTAATAGAAAAGTGGTCAACCTTTCTTCCCAAGAATTAGATCCTCTAGTAACCAATGTTCTCAGCAAAGGTATGGGGTTTGCGGTTGCTCCTAGAAGCCTCCCCATTGAGAGCATGATATGCAGCATAGAAGATGGGATTAGTAACCTCCCTTTGGAAGACAAAGAAGCATTGAGGCAAGAATTTTCTCTCATCATGAGAAAAGCCAATGCTCCCAAAAGCAACCTGAGTAGGGAAGAACAAAAAGCTTTCAAATCTTTGCGGAACAATGACAAGGTGGTGGTTCTTAAAGCAGATAAAGGAGGAGCAGCAGTCATCTTAGATAAAGAAGACTATGTGCACAAAATGAATGATCACCTAAACTGTGGCAGTTATAAGAAGTTGAACAGTAATCCCATCCCCAAAATCATGAAGGATGTAAAAAAGATCATCTCAGATTCTAATCTCGACGAGAAATTAAAGAAGAAATTAACCCCATCTTGTGAAACCATCCCTAGAATCTATGGATTACCCAAGATCCATAAGGAAGGGGTTCCCCTTAGACCGATAGTTAATACTATTGGCTCCCCAACCTATGAGCTTGCTAAATATGTTGCTAAAATCCTTAAACCCCTTGTCGGAAATACTGATTCCTTCATCAAAGACTCCCATGACTTTGTGAATCTAATTAAAAATGAAAGGATGGAGCGTGATGACATTCTTGTTAGCTTTGACGTGGTATCCTTATTCACGAAGATTCCTCTTGATGAAGCCATTCAGGTTATAAAAGATGTTACTGATCCAGGGACTGCAAAGTTGGCTGAAATCTGCTTAAGGTCAACAGTGTTCACCTTCCAAGGAATATTTTATGAGCAGACATTAGGTGTGGCAATGGGATCACCCCTATCACCGATCGTAGCCAACCTATACATGGAACACTTTGAAAAGAAGGCTCTAGAATCTTATCCTTTAAAGCCGGCGTGGTGGAAGCGTTTTGTCGATGACACCAACATAAAATGGACGCATGGTAAAGCAGAACTTGATAAGTTTTTCATTCACTTAAACTCCATCTCTCCAGAAATAAAATTTACGATGGAACTTGAAGAAAATATGAGCATCCCATTTTTGGACGTTCTAATCATCAGAAAGGAAGATGGCTCTCTAGGCCACAAGGTTTTCAGAAAGTCAACCCACACGGAAAGTTACCTCCATGCGGATTCCCACCATCACCCGGCCCAGAAGTTTGGTGTCCTAAACACCCTTGCCATCAGAGCCCTTCGAATTTCCGACTCAGAGCATCTGAATGAAGAAAAGAGGCATTTGGTTTCAGCTTTTAAGAATATAGGCTACAAAGAGCATGAGATTAAAAAAGCCATAGAGAGGGCTGAAAGAAAGTTGTCATCTCATCAGCATAAGGCGCAAGATCAACCTCAGGGTAAGATTTTTCTACCTTATATCCTTGGTGTTACAGACAAAATCGCTAAAATCCTAAGAAAGAAGAACATTATCACTCATTTCTCAGCTCCCGGTACCATCAGACAAGGTTTGAAATCTGTTAAAGATGATATTGACAATCTTCAGCTTAAAGGAGTCTATAAGATAGACTGTTCTTGTGGAAAAAGCTACATAGGTGAAACAGGTCGCTCCCTCCAGACAAGGCTCAAAGAACATGGCGCTGATATCAGGAATGGAAGATCTCGTACCTCAGCATTGGCAGAACACTCCTTGAAGACTAAGCACCATATTTGCCTGGAAAACGCATCTATTATCGCAAGAGAGGAACATCATCAAAGACGGAAGATCAGAGAAGCTCTTGAAATTATTAAGCATCCTCAGAATCTGAACAGAGACAATGGTATGGAAATTAGCGGAAGCTGGCTTCCCTTGATCAAAGAAATTAAAAGTCGCCAACCCATCCCCAGGTAATGCATCCCTCAGGTATGTTGTCCCCTCTCTTATTCTATAATAATTTGATTTCTATCTATATATAGCTATTAATTAATATATTTATTATTATATTAGTTAACTATAAATATTAACTATTTATGATTACTAATATAATTTAAATATATTAATTTAATTTATATAATAATTATTATATTAATTAATTATTATTATAATATTTAATTATTATATAATAATAATAATTAATTAATTATTATATAATAATTGATTATTATTATATTAATATTATATTAATTTATATATTAGTTATTATATTAATTAATATTTGTATTATTATATTAGCTATCTATAAATATTAATTATTTATATTTACTCATATGATTTAAATAAATATATTAATTAGTTAGTATGATTTAAATATATTATTTAGTTAATTATTATATTAGTTAATTATAAATATTAATCATTTATAATTACCAATATGATTTAAATATAAAAATATATTAATTTAATTAATAATTATTATTATAATATTTAATTATTATTATATAATAATAATTAATTATTTATTATATAATAATTGATTATTATTATATTAATTTATATAATAGTTATTTCATTAATTAATGTATGAATTATTATATTAATTTATTTTAAATATTAATTATTTATAATAATTAATATGAATTATAAATAAAATTATATAAAATTAAAGATTCTAGCCGACAGTGTGTTCTTCCTTGAAAATTTCTTCCTCATTAGTATTTATTCTCCCTTATTGCTCTTCTTTTATCATCATTCTTCAACCCTGATGATGGATCCCACTTGGGATTTGAAACGTTGGTATAAAAATGTTCATACTGTGGATTCTCCGATCACTGATTCAAAATACACCCTGAACTCACATCACTTGTCTTGACTCCATCCTGAATGGCACAACTCTTGATCTTCTGATCTCCTTATGACTCTTGTTGCCCAACAACATGTGGAACTTCGAGTCCCACTAAGTTAGAGTCTCAAATACCTCGTGTGACCCTATCATATGCCTCAACACATCACTATCCATGTACCATGCAACCTCATCGATGGTACCCTACGGGAAATGAGAGATCAAAGCAAAGTCCTCCTTCTCCAACCTCCTGGAGAGATCATCTATCTCGATAGAAGTGAAAACACATGTGACCTGGTTCCCTTTCTTCTTCTCATCCTATCCCTTCTTCATTAGACATCTCGTCGAAAATTGACCCATCTCGCCATAGTTGAAACACTTGATCTTACTCAAGTCCTTATGGTTACCCTTCATTCTTGTTGCAAGTGCCACACCATCATATGAAATATTCTTCTTTGGATGAACATCTTAGTCTAGCAACTCTTCCTGAATGAATTCATCCTACAATTTGTTCCAATCTAGTAACTTGTCCTTGGTAATGATCCCCTTGATGAATGACTTCCACAATGGAGTAAACCCCTTAAAGGTAATCCTCAACATCTCAGAATTTGCAATAGTCACATTGACGACGACAATATCATCTTGAACCTAAGACAACCTTATCAGATACGAAGTTACCCCTTCACCCTGTATCATCTTGGTGGACTTCAACTTATCCTCCAATACCAACACTCAATTCTCGTTCTTATTTTGGAACAAATTCTAAAGAGCTACCCACATCCCACGTGCAGTGTTCTTCCTGGACGAATGAGGTATTAAGGATCCCTTCACACCATCTAGGATGATCAGCTTCGCCTTCGTATCCAACTTTGCGTACACTTCCATCTCTTTATGGTCTATTGGCTTCTTGATTTCTTTCTCGATGAATTTGCAAATCCCGTTGACCATTAAAACCAACTTGATCCTTTCCATCCATGGACTATAGTTGAAGAATCCTTCTACTGTGACAACACCAGTGCAATCAAACTTTCAAAGAATCCAATCATGTATTCAAAGACAAAACATATCCCAATCAAGTATCACTTACTCTGAGAATAGGGCGCATAAAAAAACATCAAAATGGAGTATGTCAACACTGAGGAACAAATGACAGATATCTTCACAAAACCCATATCTTGAGAAGCATTTGAACATTTTCGTCAAAAGAGGGGGGCCATCTCTCTTGCATCCCATTAAAACAACATTTTCCTATTGATGTCAAAGGGGGAGAATATGATAATGGGAGCAATTTATGAGAAGTTGTTGCCATAAATAACAAAGGAGGAGATTGTTAGAAGAAAACATATTATTGATGTCAAAGGAGACACCAACTCAAGGAAATGATGACATAGGCTTGTAGAGGACATCGAACCCTTTCCAACAAGCATTTATTTTCCTCCTAACTCCTCATAGTTTGAGAGAAAATGAATTTACAAGTTGAAATAACATACTTTTGAAGTTAGCTGACATGAGCCTACATGTCCAAGTCATCTCCTAAAGGGTCATGTCTTTTCACAAATAGGGAAAATATGTAAAAATATGAGGATGGACTCCTCATTCTAGCCATCCAAATTGGTGTAGACAAGACAAAGAGCAGAACAAGAGCACAATTAGTTCACAACTCGTGAACTAGGGAGGTTATGAAGGATACAGGTTGAAGATTTTTGTTTGGAAAAAAACTTGAAGGATTAAGTTTGAAGATTTTTATTTGGACAAAACTTGTTTTTGATTTTTTGTGACCTTCTTCACTTCATACCCTGAATTGGTTAACCTCAAAATGACCTCTTTTTCGGACTTGTGCTTACCTTGTGGACAAACATCAGATATGGCTAGAGAAATATATTCCAGACCTAGAACGAATCTCAGACTTATTGACAGATTGAAGCTCAAACCTGAGGCATATGTCCTGTGTGCAAACTCCTAGTAGCTCAGATCTGTGACAATATGTCAGACCTATGCATAATACATACCTATAATTGAGGCAAAAGTATTGGACTACAACATATATTGGTGGTATTAATTATTGGATATGTACTTGCCTTAGCAATTCGAACCTGTGGCAAGCTTGGATCAGACCTTGGAGCAGACTCTTAGTAGTTTAAACCTAAAATCTCAATCCTAAGCCTAAGTATCTCAGACCCCTGGTACTTGGTTGGTTATTTTGGCATCTCTTTAAAACATTTTATTGGGCATCTTTTGGAGCAACCTAGTGACAAACTTGAAGTTTTGAGGACAATATTTTGGCATCCCTTGAAGGTAGACTATTGAACTGCCTTATGATGGAGCAAAGTATAGAAAAATAGAAGAGTACCTTCAGGAATACTTTGAAGAGTACCTTAGAGCACACTTGAAGAGACCTTGAAGACTGATTGAGGAGGACCTTAAAGCATCTGTGTTGAAGCACTATTAAAGGCAATCTTGAAGCATTTGAAGACATTTTTGATCTCTTGTGAAGTAAGTATTTTATAAAAAAAAAATTATTTGACCAAGTTGGAGCTTGGAGGGATTGGACTCATGTTTGTTGACCAAGTTGGAGCTTGGAGGGATTGGACTCATGTTTGTTGACCAAGTTGGAGCTTGGAAGTTGCTAAAGGATTGGAGTTGTCATTTTAACCAAGTAGGAGCTTGGGTTTGTTCTAGGTTGTGTTATCACCCTAAAATTTTTGTTTCTAAGCTTTGGAAAGTTTGCCTTGTTTCTAGTCATAGCCTTATAGGTTTTGAGTCATCTCATCTCAAAAAGTGTCATTCTCTTTTCCAAAAAAAGTTTCACAGCCTCATTCCATGTCCTAGAAGCCTCACCATGTGTTTTGACATCAGTTTGATTCCAAAGGATTGATGTTAGTCTTGGTCTAGTCTTTCCATGGCTGTTTTAGAGTCGAAGATCTAAAAGAGAGTCTTGTTGGTATGGTCAAATAGGTTCAATACTCTGTTCTTGCCTATCACTCGTCCCACATCACACATAAGTTCCATGTGTGAAACTTGTGTCAAGGTTTTCGTAGTGCAAAACTCAGTCTAGGATTTTTCGTATCGCAAAACCCAAAATTTGCATTGGCTGCACTGCGAAATCGTGGATTCTAAACTAGGAGTTTTCGTAGCACGCTATGAAACCCTTGAAGCAACCTGATTCAGCGCAAAAGACTCTCTTTTTTGCTTTTACTAGTCAACTTCCAGAAGGGTTCCTGAGCAGCTGAGAACTCAATTTTCAAAACTGAAAGAGGCTTTTCTTCCTGAGATACTCAACTACAAAAACATGTTTCAGTTTCTTCAAATTCGTTCTGATGTGGGAGGAATTTATGGTTAAACTTGTGCTATGAAATTGCTGAAAGTCAAGCTTTGTCTTCTGGTTTGAGCAGTGTTTTTCAAGATTAGTTTCTGGTCATAGGAAAAGGTATTTTGGAATTTTGAAGGAGGTTTCTCTTCTTCAACTTTCTAGCTACAATAACCTATCTCACTTTATTCATAGGTGTTTTCAGTTGGGAGATACTTAGCTGTCTCTGAAACCCTAATTTCAGATAACAGGTTTTTCCTGTTTTACACGTGTTTTTCAAGGATAGATTCTGGACAGATGGAGAAGTGTTTTAAAAAACCAAGAGAGGTTTTTGTTCTAGACAATATGGAAGACAAAAACCTCCTTCAGTTTCGTAAAATATGTCATGGATGAGAAGATAAAGGCTTTGTCCCACGTGCCAAATTTCAAGGATCCTAAACCTAAAAACAGGGAAACATGTTCCCTAATTTCTAGGGTTTATCATCCACAGGAAGGTGACAACGTGGGAGGCTTCACCAAATTCGACCTCATGAGGTTGCAACTGTTAAAGAATGCTTTCAACGTTTAGATAAGGTTGCTGTAATCATAATAAGGAGTTACACTCCTAGTTGTATTAGGTCACTAACACTGCTAGTTAACAACTAGTTCTAATTAATGGTTTGTTTTATGGTTAGAATAGTGTCACTCATAGTAAATTTGAATTCTCTTAGTGAGGGATGAAGGAATACATGTTTTACATGCTATATATAAAGCAAGAGGTCGAATTAGCAAAGTGTGGGAGACTTTTTGGCTCAGCTGTTGCTCTATGTGTAGACTGTGTATATTTTTAACCTAATGCATAATTTCTACTTAGACAACTCAAGATTCATGAAGAGTTCTGGTATGTTCTTGTTTTGATGGCATCTTCCAATACTTACATTGCAATGGTGTTTACTTATGATACTCAGAATTCATCAATGATGCTCTAACTTCCTTCATAGATAAACTAACCGTGTTTCACTGTTTTATATTTGCATTTATGCACTTGAACTCTATAATGCCTTGAATTCCATGCTAGGTAGAATGTTTTGGCTTCACTACTCAGAATTCAAAGAGAGTTTTTAATTTCCTATTGTCTCACGGCTTTCCTCTTTCACTTACTTGTAGTGGTATGAATACATGTTACTTAGAACTCATCAATGGTGCTCTAACTTCCTTCATGTATTTATACACTGTGTTTCTTTGCATTGTATCTTTGTTTTGTTGATGTATAAAAACTCTCTATGCCCTGACTTCATGTTAAGCTGATCTTGCTGTGGTATTGAAACATACTTTGACTCCATAGCCCAATGGTAGCCAACCTTCATCTTTCAACCTATAAACATATACAATCACAAACCATAGAGTTAGCCATCTATCCATATCTTTAATCAAAATCATTAACCCTTTAAGAGAGCTCTCTCAGGCTGAGGAGGCTAAGCCTTAGCTGAAAGATTGGTTTGAAATAGTTACACTGAGATAGTCTGATCAGCAGCCTATCAGGGTCCTATTTTTGTGATAACATTTTGGTGTGTTTGCCGGGAGCCTGAAGTCTATTCATTCCCGAAATTAAGAAGCTAAAATTCTGAAGGTAGCAGGAGCGCAGACATCTTTTCGAGGCTGCAAAACTACTTTGGCGACTCAACACATCAAATAAAAAATTGGAAGGTGACTCCACTGCTAGAAGATCAGTAGCTTGATGAAGTTTCAAGATGAGTTCCATTGCAAGAATGAATGCCAGGTATGCCCCTATGAATCGGTCTCATATCCTTAGTTTTCCAAATCATATGCCAAAGGTTGATTGGTTAGATGATCTTCCAATATTCAAAGATGAAAAGAAAGACAATGTTGCTCTCATTTGGTTAGGTTCCATATACATGTATGCAGTCTTAAGGTTCAGTTCCTTGAAGATTGTCTCATGAGGATGTTTATGACCACTTTAGAAGGAAAAGCATGGTCTTGGTATAAAAACTTGGAAAATGGTTCAATATATTCGCTTGCTAATTTTCATGATGAATTCTATGAGATGTATAAAGAATGTCATCCTTCCTTATTGTTGGTCAAAGATTGCTGTAAACATTCTTTGAGTCTTATTCAGTATTTGGAGGATTGTTATGATGATGATGAATTTATGGATGAAGAAATTTTAGAGGCTCTTCATAATAATACCTTTCAACAACTAGAAGAAAGGACAACATCCCAAGACATGCAACATAGAAATCAGCGAGAGCATACTAATGAAAATATATTACGTCCTCCGAGAATGATGTAGAGATGCAGCAGACTTGTCATTTTTCAGATCATAATGAAGATGAAAATAATTGCAAACACCAAGAAGAAACACTGGAAGAAATTTTTTATAACCCTCAGGCAGAGGAAAAGGTTGATCATTTATGTAATTCCTTGCAGCAGATTACTTCAAAGAATGATTATAATAATGAGGAAAATTACATTGTTTGTGGAAATCATGTAGAAAAGCAGTGGAATAGCATATTAAAAGAATCTTGTGTGGCTGAGAATCAGTGGTCTGAAGATATAGAATGTTATGATGATCATCAAACTAATCATGTATTTTTTGACCCTATAGCTGATTACATGGAAAAGATTTACTGTTCAGGCTTCCAGTTATATTTTCATCTTGAAGAACAGTTACACCTCATGCTGCCTTGGTTATTTCAGTATCTGGTTTATTTTTGCTTCAAGCACAGTCAAGAGATTCAAGTGTCAGATCAGATTGACGACTGGCTTCATTGGAAGTTTCATGTTCCTTGAGCTACAAGTGGAGATTGCAGTTGATAAGGTAGGTAAGAATGTGCAAATAAGCTCAGGGTAGGTTGATTGAGCATCTGTTTCAGTAGGTGCAGTTTGAATTCTTCTTTCAGAAATCATTAAAGGCTTGAGGAGCAAATTGGGCAGAAGTTTAGAGTTTTATTCTAGAAGATGGATAGCGGCACTGGAGCTACAAGTTCTTAGTATACCACAAGGGCACACTGTCCCTAGTGGAGCCACTGTTATCACCCCTAAAATTTTTTGTTTCTAAGCTTTGGAAAGTTTTCCTTGTTTCTAGTTATAGTCTTATAGGTTTTGAGTCATCTCATCTCAATAAGTGTCATTCTCTTTTCTAAAAAAAGTTTCACAGCCTCATTCCATGTCCTAGAAGCCTCACCATGTGTTTTGACATTAGTTTGATTCCAAAGGATTGATGTTATTCTTTCCATGGTTGTTTTAGAGTCTAAGATATAAAAGAGTGTCTTGTTGGTATGGTCAAATAGGTTCAATACTTTGTTCTTGCCTATCACTGGTCCCACATCACACATAAGTTCCATGTGTCAAACTTGTGTCAAGGTTTTCGTAGTACAAAACTCAGTCTAGGAGTTTTCGTATCGCAAAACCCAGAATTTTCACTGGCTGCACTACGGAATCAGAGATTCTGAACTAGGAGATTTCGTAGCGCGCTATGAAACCCCTGAAGCAGCCTGATTCAGTGTAAAAGACTCTGTTTTTTGCTTTTACTAGTCAACTTCCAGAAGGGTTCCTGAGCAGCTGAGAACTCAATTTTCAAAATTAAAAGAGGCTTTTCTTCCTAAGATACTCAACCAAAAAAAACTCTTTCAATTTCTTCAAATTCGTTCTGAGGTGGGAGGAGTTTATGGTTAAACTTGCGCTACGAAACTGTTGAAAGTCAAGCTTTGTCTTCTGGCTTGAGCAGTCTTTTTCAAGATCAGTTTTTGGTCACAGGAAAAGGTCTTTTGGAATTTTGAAGGAGGTTTCTCTTCATAAACTCTCTAGCTACAATAACCTATCTCACTTTCTTCATAGGTATTTTCAGTTGGGAGATACTTAGCTGTCTTTGAAACCATAATTTCAGAGAACAAATTTTTCCTGTTTTACACGTGTTTTTCAAGGACAGATTCTAGACATATGGAGAAGTTTTTTAAAAAACCAAGAGAGGTTTTTGTTCTAGACAACATGGAAGACAAAAACCTCCTTCAGTTTCGTAAAATATGTCATGGATGAGAAGATAAAGGCTTTGTCCCACGTGCCAAATTTCCAGGATCCTAAACCTAAAAACAGGGAAACATGTTCCCTAATTTCTAGGGTTTATCATCAGCAGGAAGGTGACAACGTGGGAGGCTTCACCAAATTCGACCTCATGAGGTTGCAACTGTTAAAGAATGCTTTCAACGTTTAGATAAGGTTGCTGTAATCATAATAAGGAGTTACAGTCCTAGTTGTATTAGGTCACTAGCACTGCTAGTTAACAACTAGTTCTAATTAATGGTTTGTTTTATGGTTAGAATAGGTGTCACTCATAGTAAATTTGAATTCTCTTAGTGAGGGATGAAGGAATACATGTTTTACATGCTATATATAAAGCAAGAGGTCGAATTAGCAAAGTGTGGGAGACTTTTTGGCTCAGCTGTTGCTCTATTTGCAGACTGTGTATATTTTTAACCTAATGCAGTATTTCTACTTAGACAACTCAAGATTCATGAAGAGTTCTGGCATGTTCTTGTTTTGATGGCATCTTCCAATACTTACATTGCAGTGGTGTTTACTTATGATACTCAGAATTCATCAATGATGCTCTGACTTCCTTCATAGATAAACTAATTGTGTTTCACTGTTTTATATTTGCATTTTTGCACTTGAACTCTATAATGCCTTGACTTCCATGCTAGGTAGAATGTTTTGGCTTCACTACTTAGGATTCAAAGAGAGTTTTTAATGTCCTATTGTCTCATGGTTTTCCTCTTTTACTTACTTGTAGTGGTATGAATACATGTTACTTAGAACTCATCAATGATGCTCTAACTTCCTTCATTTATTTATAAACTGTGTTTCCTTGCATTGCATATTTGTTTTGTTGATGTATAAAAACTCTCTATGCCCTAACTTCATGTTAAGCTAATCTTCCTGTGGTACTGAAACATACTTTGACTCCATAGCCCAATGGTAGTCAGCCTTCATCTTTCAACCAATAAACATATATAATCACAAACCATAGAGTTAGCCATCTATCCATATCTTTAATCAAAATCATTAACCCTTTGAAAGAGCCCTCTCAGGCTGAGGAGGCTAAGCCTTAGCTAAAAGATTGGTTTGAAATAGTTACACTGATATAGTCTGATCAACAGCTTATCCGGGTCCTATTTTTGTGATAACAGGTTGGAGCCTTGAAAAATTTAAAGTATAATTGTATAGGTCGGAGCCTGATTTGTTGAACAAGAATATTGGAGTCTTCATCATTTGATTAATAAAATTATTTTTGTTTTGTCTCTCATGTTCTGGTTCATTTTGTAATAAAAATCCTAACTGACATAAATATCAATTGAAATAAATATTGATTCACCTTCCCCTCTTCATATCTCCAATAAAAAAACTATAATTGATTAGAAAGGATCACACCTCCAAGGTTGCAAGGAACTTTGGTGTAGGGAGACAATGACCAACTAGAAAAGGTATGTGTATTAGCCCAAGATGCAAGAACAAGTAGTTAGGTTCATAAGAAGATGCATGCTTTGTTGTACCAACAAGCCTAGTAATAGGAAATAGGGTCTATATCATCCATTCTTGTACCCACTTGTCCTTGGGAAAACATTTCCACGTATTTTGTGGGAGGTTTACCAACAACTTGGACGGGACATGACTACATGTTCATGGTAGTATATAGGTTCAACATGATGTGTGTTCTAATGCCCCGTAAAATGAACATCAATGCGCAAGAAGCAATGAACTTGTTCTTTGGACAAATTTGGGTGCACTTTGGGTTAGAAAGGAGCATCATTTTAGACAGGAGCACAAGATTTGTCAGTACACTTTGGACTACATTGTGGGAAAAGTTGGATGCAAAGTTTAAGAGGTCTACAACATTTTATCCACAGACAAATGGATAGACAAAAGTATTCAATTAGTTAACAATACTTTGGTGCAACTTTTGAGGGGCTACAATAAAAAAACATTCAAATACTTGGGATGAAAATCTAGTATATATACAACAATATTAAAACATATCAGTCCACACTTCTACTACTAAGTCCTCATCTAAAACTCATTTTAGATATTTGCCACCTTTGGTAGTGCCTTGTTTTCTCCTATTTTTTATTAGACGATGTGGACATAAACTTATTCTTTGAGGACATCATTATATGATCTGGACATTATGTATTTTGATGAGATTCATATTTCATGATATTATGATGTCTTACTTTCATTATGATGATGATGATGATGTTGATTATGGCATTTATATGTGATAAGTAATGAAATTTACTTGATGATGGTTATATTAGTTTAACATATTTGATTGGCTATTACTTGAGTGTGGAAGGCGACCAAGACTACAAACAAAACCCATATCATGATGATTTGAGTCATTTTGATTTATATTTATGATTGATATTCAATATTGATGAAGATAGTGGATACATTTATATGGATTTTTACTAATGGATATTCTCACAATTTTGTAGGCATTGATAAGTGTCGATCAAATGACCCACCTATGAGTAATGGGGTTATAGATGAAGGAGACAAAACATATTTGGAAGGGTGTGATGAACGTCCCTAATCATATTTTCTAACACTCTAGCCATGGCTTAGGATGAAGTACAAGGGGTACTTATCCCTAGAGTTGCATGATGCCGTGAGAGTTAGACCATGGATATGATCACTCACGAGGTATTTTCGAGGGGTGCACATCAAGGAGAGCCTTGATCCTCACTCTCCATTAAGGATCAATATGATATTGAATATCAAGTTAATCTAAAGTTTAAGAAGTGAGAACCAAAAAACTAAGCTAAATATGAACACATAATAACTAAAAGAAATGGTCTAGCTAATGTTAGTAAACTAATACTTGAAAAAGGGTTTAATGTAAGTTAGAGCTAAGTGAATAATAGATACAAAATTTATTTACAAGATATCATCTTTAAAAGGGCGAATAATACAAAGTTGATTTGATGTGGATAAAAGTGGACTAAAATCTAAATATATATATGTGCAAGAATTGAATTATTTAAATAGATAATTCTAAAAAATTAAAATCACAAGAACCTCACCTAACTGAGAAAATCCTAGAAAGATAATTATATTTGAAGAGGATGAACTTAAGGAAGTAACTACAACTAACTGAGATTCCTAGTAGGTAACAAAGAGTTAACTAAAACAAATAGAAAAACATAAGGAAGTGAAAAAGGGCATAAGGCATCATCTAGGTGTAAATTTAGGAACATGTGACTCTTGTGTGAGAGATTTTTTTTAGTTTAAAATAAAAGAATAGGAAATTTAAATGAGAGCCAAATGTGGATAGGACATGTGGTTGGGTGAATAATCAAATTTATGAGTTTAATGATTAGTTATTTTTCATTTAAAAATAACTTTCCCTTCTAATCTACACCTAAAAGACTTTATAAAATGAATGCATTCTTATGAAGGGGACATCCTTGACCTCCCTAGTGTAGATGGGTGTTGTAATGGCATTCTAGGTTTTTTAATAAGAAACTATGATATTGTTGTGATTTTTATTTTTATTTTGAGCATTGTTGATAGTGTGGTGGATAGGAATTGTGGATATGGGGAGATTAGGGCTTTGGCCCAAATTCCTATTGGCTAGCGTTGTTCTATCCTCCTTCCTATAACCTCATTGTAGCTCGAGGGGCCAAAGGGAAGAAGAGTACCATAGCCTTGGTAGGGTGGACAACTGAGTTGTTCAACGTCTTCAGTCAAGTACAGTGGGAAATATGGAAAATTGATCATTAGGGCCACGTTAAGCAAGGAATGAGGATCTTGACAACCCGCACTAAGGATTCTACCTTCTTTTGGGTGAACCGTGTACCTATTTATAATTTTTTTTTGTGTTGATTATCTAGTAAATATACAATTTGAATATTGGCACTACGGATGGTGTAGAAAATTTATAGCGATGAATGTAATATTTGCAAACTTTTAATGGTTTCCTTCTGCTAAATAATATCATAGATTTAGATTTTTAAAATATATGATCCATCTATACTTTATGTTGTGTTTTAAAATTTTATGTTAGGTTTTTTAAATTTTAATTTGTGTATGTGTGTGTGTGCATGCACACACATCTATTGAATGTAAACCTTGAGGTCACTTGTAGGAGGTCCTACACTTGGTATTGGAGCATGGTTTACACACTAAACTTGGGACCTGTAAATTGAAGTGAATCTTTAATTTTTGTTAAATTTCCATGTGAACCTAGTAACATGAGTTTAACCTAGATCAGTTGGTAGAGCGGAGGATTATAGTACCATAAATGTTTCTGACGACCATATTTCAGTCGCTAGTTGGAATTTGGTAGGTCAGAGTTTCTTCCCCCTACTGAAATTCCCCAAATAGTGCCAAAAGACTAGCCACGCGATCTTAAGAATTTGAATGTGATCCCACTCATGAGATTGCAAATCATCTCGATATGAGATTTGTTTGTAAAATTGTAAGGGAAACAATCTAACAAAAAAAGTGCACCCTCCAAGAACAAACTGTTCACAACATATTATCAGTTCAGGGAAGAAACCATCTAAATAATTTTATGTAAACTGAACGAATTGGGTGTCAAAACTTCAGAGAACTTGAGGATTTGTAGTCTCTCTCCTTATGTGGCCATGTGTCCAACAATAGTTTAAATCCTCTAGTAAAAAATCCTGAAGCAATCATATCGCATCCCGACAATTTCAACACCTTATTAAGTAGGAGATATATCGATTTTTTTGTTAAGTTCATCAGGATTCACAACCTCAACATGAGAAAGGAAGGTACCCATATGTGGTGGACGTTGAGGCCAAAAACAAAAATTCCATATGCCAAAAAGAGCATATAGAGGAAGAAAATTAACAATAAACCGTCTGTCAATGAAATAACGACCTATAGTTGATGTGGGCAGATGCAGAAATAATGCACAAAGAAGCGATTAATAGAAACTGAACATATAATTATTGCACACAAAAGGAAATATTAAATGCAGTCTCATTCAAGGCATATCTCTTAAGCAAGAAAATATTAAGCACATTAAGTCTAGATAGTTTAAGCCCCTTTGTATCTCTATGATATCCTTTATACAATGGACAAAGTTAGTTCATTGGGATAACTAAAATAGTTAAATTATGTGGAAGGAAAACAGATTTTCAAATGATGTGTTGGAATCATAACTACATCTCTAGGAAAGTCATTGCACCCCTAAGTGATACATGGGCTTTAGAAAAGTTAGGAGACTTTGGGTAATGCATGGTCTCCAAGCAAGCTTTTGGGCATGCAGAGTCATGAAGGCCACATGCACTATATCAAAGGCTACATATTGGGCATATGTTGTTTTGGGGCTTTATATTGGGCACATGTAGTGATGATGCCCTTCTATGGAACCACATAGTATCAAAGTCCCCATACGGTGCATGCAAAAATCTAGAGCCCCTTTTGTAGAAACTAATGTGTAGTTCCTAAATTTCTCATGAAATTTACTAAATCACAAGACTAGAATCTACTCTATTGATCCGCATAAGCAAATTCACGATCGAGAAAACGAATCATAAACATGCATCAAGATTCAACACACATACACAAATATTTACCTAGGGGAGAGCAACTTCTCAAAACCCCTTACTATCTATATTGCATTAATCAAAAAATCTGGATGAATACAATATGCTCTGCTCAACCTTGAGCTCAACCTGTACTTGTATCTTCTATCCTCTACCTGACTGACTGAACTTGGCCAATACTTAACCAAAATTTTGAGCCTCCAAGCCCATATTTCCTTGCGTTGTTCCTCAAGGAATTAGCCCCTATTATTTAGGAAATTCCTCAATCTGGATTGCACAATTCCTTTAGGTCCTTCTCTAACTAAATGCATGACCTGTACAACATGGAATAATTTACAACTGATAGTATATTTCCCTTGGACTCCACTCTCAACGGGGTAACTCGAATTCTATGCATGCATGAGTTAATTTAGGTTGATTGATCATTTAACACTGAAGTTACACCCCACTGCTAGACCTTCCACTAGTTCCTCCAACTATTGGAACTAGATTAACCGACCATAACTCAATTTAATTGAATTAAATTGTTACAATTGAAATTAACTCAACCTAGGCTCCTAAAATTTAGGAATCATTGTACATAACTCAAGTTCATGCCCCCAGCTCAAATTAACTAAGCTAACTGAGTGATAACAACTAAATCACCCCAGTTAACTCATTCAAGTTGTTAGTTGATGTGGAATTTCGAATTTCGACTAATTTAATCAAGGGAAAAATTAAATTAGGAATTTCTTGCTGCATTTTCAACACTCCCTTAATGCAAGAAAGGGATTATTAGATACCCCAATCTTGCTTCTATGGAACTCAAATTTACCCCTTAACAAGGATTTTTTCAAAATGTCTGCATCTTGTTCCTTTATCAGTACGTACTGCAACAACATGATCTGCCTCTGCACATAATCTCGTAGATGGTGGTACCAGATATCAATGTGCTTGGATTGATCATGAAAAACTGGATTCTCAGAGAGTTTGATACAAATATGGTTGTCACAGTAAATCACAGTAGGATTTATCATCTGACCAGATAACCCAACAAGAATATTCCTCATCTAGATAGCCTCACAAGTTGCTTGACTAACAACCATGTACTTTGCTTCTGTTGAGCTGAGTGCAACTGATCTCTACTTCTTGTTTTACCAAGAAACCGTTATTGACCCAACACTGGAAATTCCTCCTAAAGTGCTCTTTTGATCTTATGGACTTACCACCCAATCTGCTTCTGTGAAGCCTTGAAACCTCAGTCCCTCTATTGGTCTGTACCAAAGTCCAAACTGAGTGGTGCCTCTGAGGTCCCATAGTACATCTTTACCCACCTCCAAAATAATTTGGCCGGTCTAACCATGGCTTGGCTCAACTAATTGACTGCATAACACACATTTGGTTGTGTTTTCACCAGATACATGAGTGAACCCACCAATTTCTGCTACAAGGTAGCATCCACTTCCTCACCTAAAGTGGAATCCCCTTTCCTCGAGTTGGTCTCTAGAGGAGTCTCCATGGGTTTGCATCTGTCCATGTGGAACTTCTAAAGTATCTTGTTGGCATACTTTCCCTGAGAGACAAACAATTCTCCTTCTCTCTACCATACTTCCAAACCAAGGAAATAATGCATCAACACCATGTCCTTCATTTCAAACACTCTTATAAGGCCCTCCTTGCAAGACCTGAACAATTGTTCATCAACGGTCAAAATCAAGTCATCAACATAAAAAACAATAATCAACAATTTACCTTTTACCAAAATGTGGTAAAGATTTGCATTTGCTTCACTTTTGGTGAAGCCCAACCCAGTGAGGTAGCTATCGATCTTGGTGTACCAAGCACGAGGTGCTTGCTTCAACCCATATAATGCTCACTTGAGTTGGCACACATGCGACTCTCTGTCAAAGATCTCAAAACCTTAAGGTTGTTCAATGTATACCTCCTCCTCAATAACTCCATTGAGGAATGTTGTCTTCACATCCATCTGGTGGATCTTCCACCCATTTGTGCAGCCAAAGCGAGAATTGATTTGATGGAAGAGTACCTTGCTATAGGAGCAAAGGTCTCTTCATAGTCAATCCCTTCTACCTGAGAGTACCCCTTGGCCACAAACCTGGCCTTGTGATTTTCGATGCTTTCATCTGCTGCATGCTTTACCTTGTAAATCCATCTCGAACCTACCACTGATTTGTCTGTTGGTCTTGGGACCACTTCCAAAACATTGTTTCTGACAATGGAGTCATACTCCTCTACCATAGCATTAACCCATACTGGCTACTCTACTACTTCCTCAAATGAGATTGGTTTTGTCTTTACTAGCTCTCTCATATGAGCCATGTAGCCAATGTATTGATTCAATGACCTCCTATGCCTGTGCTATGATGTGGGTGCTCCCACATTCTCTCTAGCATCCTGCAATAATCTGTTGGCTTCCCTAGTTCGCTTCCTTCTTTCCTTGGATGTCTTTGCTTGAGTGGCTATCTCCACTCTCTACTTCTCTTCTTGTGGTTGCTACACAACTTCGTGAGGTTCTTCCTTTGGAGTCAAAAACTCCCGATCTGCATGCAACCGAAGCTCCCTCTCAAGAGAACCCTTCATTTCCTTTTCCTCATCGAACTTCACATATCTATGAACAACTGTCATTCTAAGAGAAGGCAGGTACACCCGATAGTTGTGAGTTGTATCAATGTACCCCACCAATATGCCCAACTTTATTGTTGTCTCTAGCTTGGAGAATGTCTGGTCTTTCTTCTGCATGAAGAAAATCCAACACTTATGTGAGAAGTCATCTACAAATAACATAATACTTGTGCTTGGCAGTGGAGGTTTTCGAGAAAGGCCCATAAATATCAGAGTGGATCCTTTCAAGGATTGCATGCACCCTACTATCCTGATCATTGAAGGTGGCTTTTGTGTACTTCCTCAAACTACACCCTTTGCATGTGTTCCACTACTCTAGTGCTCCTTTGGGGAGGCCTGTGGTGATCTGTTGCATGATCTTCAAATCTCCATGATGTAAATGGCTAAGTCTTCTACCCCATAATTCATTGATATCTTAGCTCTGCACCTTCTTTGCCTTTGTGCTCAAAGAAACACAATCTTCCACATCCAACCTGTAGAGGTTCTTCACCCAAACTTGGATATGCGTCACTTGTCCTATGGCGATGTGTCTCATGAATGCATTTCCTTTGCTGAATATCACATCATAGCCATGATATTCCAACACTATGATGAAAACCAAACTTTTCTTTAGACCCGGTACAAACATCACATCCTTGAGCCTGAGAGGGGAGCCCGACTCCCTTTGAAAGTTGATTGTGCCGATCCCAGTCATGTTATACCTCCCATCATCTCCCATCTCGATGTCCATCTGGAGATCATTTTCCTCCAAATAACTGAAGACATATTTGTTCCCTATCATATGGAATGAGGCACCGCTCTTGAGCTACCACACACTACCGATCAATGTGCTTCCCATGCATGAAATCAGGGTAAAATCAAGTTCGAACTATGAAGCTAAGTCTTCACCCACTGCTCCTCCTGCGGTCTTCTTGCTTTCTTTCTTTTGTGGATATTTCGTGGCATAGTGCTCAAATTCATGACACTGAAAGCACTTGATTCTTGACAAGTATTTCTTCTTTCCCCCTTGAATTGATTCTGTTTTGGATTGGGATTTCTTCCCTTTCCCTTTCTTTTCCTTTCTAGCGAAGGCACCATTCTCCTCATCTTCGACCTTGGATGAGGTCGATGTTGTTGAAAAGTGTGACTGGGCTCAGTCTTCATAACAACTTGTAATTATGAATTTATGAAATGAAGAAGACAAAAATAATAAAATATATTTTGTAATACTTGCATCATGGGTTTCATGAGCAAGGAGTTTTTATTATAGGTCAAAGAATTCTTCTTGATGTCTTTAGGGATTTGTCATCTTGTCATAAATCTATAATTCAGAGTCATTTATAGGAAGTGTTGTTACACTTGTAAAACTCCTCCAAGATAGACAAGCACAATCATCTTATGCTAGCCTTAACGTGTGCAGAAAGAAGCTCCATGTCGGCTCCAACATAAATATATATATAAGTGGCATGCCGACTTGATTATGGAGACATGTCAGTTCACTTATTCATGTCGGCCTAATATGGAGCCTAACCACTATATATAGCCAACTCAGATCATTCCACAAAAACAATTTTTCGGATCACTCTCTGACTTCGGATAATAGAAGGATAGTTTGGGTGTGAGACAGAACTTCAAATAATCGATAAGAAGTTGAAGACAAAACTTTGGGTAAATGATAAGAAGCTGGAGACAGAAATTTGGATGGGTGACAAGAAGTTGGAGACAAAATTGCGGAGGTGACAAGAAGCTGAAGACAAAGTTTTGGATGGAGACTTCTGTGGGAATTCAGATCCCTCTTTAGTATACATCATAGTGACAGTAAGGAGAAGATTTTTAGGTGCTAGTTCTACTTGAAGAAAAGGTCAACATGATGTCAAGGTCAGTGCTACTCAATGCAACAAAGTGATAAAGAGAAGAACATGAGGAGGATGATTGTGTCTTGGTCTAGAAGATAGTTCTAGTCAAGTATATTTGTCAAGGTCAGTGTACTCATCTAGTGAAGAATCTATAAGAAGAGAGTTGTGGGTTTTCCCCTCAAGAGGAGGGGTTTTAGCCCCGACTTGAAGCCTACTCATTGTGTCACTGTTCTTATTGTTTTGATTACTATTTGATGTACTTCACATAAATAATAAAGGACAACAATAATAGTTACACAATTAGTAATCATGTGAGAGAATTTAAAATAATGTCTTCCCTACCCAAATTCTCAACATGGTATTAGAGCTATGGTTACAGTTAAGGGCATCTTAGTGAAAATTAAGGGTTGGCTATCTCTTGGGCGAAGGATTGAAATCACCTCAGTGATTGTTTCAATACTATATCTCTATGTTACCTCTAATTCGAATGGATTACAGTCAAGTATTCATTACAAAATCAACCAAGGTTCATGATGATGATGATGATGGTTAACGTCCCCTGAGACCAAACGTTGGCCTATCGGACCTAAAAACAAATTATTTAATTTGGTTTAAGATTTTATTCCTATGCTCAAAAAGCTTGGAGAGAAGCCTTCCGAGCTCACTATAATTTTGACATTGTAAAAGGCTAGGAAGGTCAATATTGTAACAAAGATTGTGAAACTAAGATCTAATGTGGTTGTACGCGGGGCACTCTAAGAGGAAGTGGTTTTCATCCTTGATGTTCCTATTCTCACATATATGGCATATCCTTTCCATCCATGGCGTTTTAGGAACTGTCCAACGACCTGTTTCACTATGGAGCTCATGACAATTCGTTCTAATCTTTGCTATATTAATTTTCTTCTTTGAGCTAGTTAAAATAGAGAGATACTTTTGACCTTCTAGGCTGGGGTTGATGACCTTCTTATAATAACTTAATTTTCTTTTAGCCGCTAAATCTTTCTCACACCACATTTTTTTCTTTGAACTTAGAAATAACAATATCTTTAATGTTATTTATGTCTTGCAATGCATCATTCTCGTTGATCTCCCAATAGTTTAACCAGGCCCTTGTGTCTTTATGCCACCACCGACTGAGCCTTAGGTGGTTTTGGTCTCGGTTCAGTAATACACAGTGCTTGACATACCTTTACAAATATAGATGTTGCAATTCAGATGGTCTACATGTTGGCTTCAGTTCGAATACTAACCACATATTGGATAAATTTTCAGTATAACATTGACATTAGCTTAAGATCATTTAAAGAAATATCCCAGAACCTTGAACAAGAAGATGGATAAAATTTTGGTGGTACTACAGTGACAATGCTTCACTGTATAGGTGTCATTTTCACAGTAAGTCTGGAACAATGACAATATCAATACCACAAAAAGTCATAGTAATGTGCCACACAATGTTGCTTGGTGTCAATAGTAATCTCATCATTCACCTTGCCATTGCTACTTTATTACAATTAATTTCAAAAAGTGGTTGGTTCGACCTATATGACAATACCATAAGATGATCAGTGTCATATGAATTAGATGTATGAGGAGTCAAAGTATCTCAAGGCTCAAGTGATATCAATAACATATAGTCTGAAGAAATTTTGGTAATGCTATAATTATGCTATGGTGCTTGATGCTGGACAATGCGAGGTGGTCTCAAAGGAAGTCTTATAAAAGGATTTTAGTTGTGTTATACTAGGCAGCTCAAGCAAGGATATCATTCAAGATAGTATCAAGATGAAGATCTCCTCTTCACGTGCCAAGTAAGTATCTTTCATGTTTATAATCAATCCTTGGTTTAAATGACTTCGTGTTTGCAAGGAGTCATTGCAATTACTTGCATAAGAAAGAAGGATAGGTATAATCCTCGAAAGAGAAGTCAGTGATATCTATGGAAAAGTCTTTGAAGATCAAGCATTGTTTGAATGCATGTAAAAGTATCAAGGGACTCATAGGATTCTTATGAAATCAATCAAAGGTCCTCTCATCCCTATGTAGTAGGAGAGAAGACATAAAAAGAGATATATGAAATGATAGAAGATATATTCTTTGAAGAATGCAAAAAAAGAAGGTCATACCAATTAGACCTGATCTACACAAAATTGAAGGTATCAAAGAATGAAGGGATATCGTCATGATATCTCAATTGGAGATCTGGGAGAGATGATAAGAAGATAATCATCATCGTTTTATAAATACACTAACTGACAAGCAAGGTAACACATGTCCATAGATAAGAAAGTTACCTCATTCAACTTGCGATCTCTATGCTAGATAGAAAAAGACAAGTTGAGGGCAAAAGTGTTGAAGACATTTGCAGAAAGGAAAGGCAAGGATGGTCCTCAAGCAAAGACAAAAATAAGTATAGTTAAGATTCAATACTATAAAAAGATTTTGGAAGCTCATATCACTGAAATATGGAGGAAGCTAAAAGGGCCAAGAAAAGAGGGAGTATCAAATCTCTCCTATGAGTAAGATAGTAGCCCTCACAAAAGGGTCCTATCATAAGCTCTTAAATCTTGTGTTATACGAAATGACAATGATAATAAGATGCATCATGGCATCATGAAAAAATTGGGATCAAGAGCTCATGACATCACCATGGGAATCATGAAGGACAAAAGGGACAAAATCCATAGCAGTCAAACATGAAGGATATAGCTCTTGAGAATCTCATTAAACATTGAAGGAAAGAAAGATGTCATCCAGGACAAGGCTCATCATACATCAAAAGGGAAACATCTTCTAGATGGGGATATACAAGATCCTCAAGGTTCTTTGATGGAATCCTCATTGGAGGGTTCACTAATCTAGAGAGGAAGCAAGTATTTCATCAGGAACTCCAACTTATGGAATTCATGGGATGATGTGATGACATGAAGTAGATCAAGGGATTGAAGATCTTTTCAATCAAGGAAGTTGCTGGAAGATGCCTAGATGACCTAAAGGTAAAATGAGTGCACGAAGGCATAAGGCACACTAGATGAAATCAACATAATATGTACTCATATGAAGTATGAGGTAGTTGACTAAGAAAATCTGATTGAAAGCTCCTATAAATGGAATGTGTGAGGAAGAAAGAGATCGCGAGATATGCAACCATGATGAAGGCGATCAACATCCAAAAGACCAAGAAGATTTGACTAGGAAATCTCCTGGAAAGATATGAAGACTCTGATGAAAGTCTGAAAAAGATGAAGACCCTTAACAATGGATATCTTTGGGATATGTGTCAACATATATGTAGGATGATGATACCTACAGGAAGATGTCATGACGAAGAGCCATATTGAAAGGTACAATTTGATTTAATGTTATGTTTTGATTTCTTGAATAATATCGGGATGAGTTCATGCAGGGCTACTGACACAGGAGTTGTAAGTACAAGTACAACTAGCATTCATATGGTGGATGGAAATTCCTGAAAGAAACATGATGAGGGAAAAGTAGCCATATGATGAAGGTTCCAATATGTATCAAGAAGGTCACTTTCCATGAAGTAAGGAATGATATAATGAACCAAGAAGGAAAGTGATGGATGGCTAATGCCCTAAAAGGAAGAAGCTCAACTAAATTTCATGACATCAAGTTGATCAAGCAGTTGAAGGACCCATGAAGAAGAAGTTGTTGATATATAGAAGAGTCCCTAACTAAGAGGGAGCTTTGAGAGGTCCCTGATCAAGAGGGAGTTTGAATTAGATCACCCCTGATTACAAAGGAGTGAAAATCATGTTTTTCTATTTCATGTGTCATGCACTAGACCAAGACTAACAACCGTAAGTCTAGATGAAGGCTGTTATCTCAAAATCAGACCCTGATAGGCTGCTGATCAGGAAGACCTTATGTAACTCTTTCAAACCAACTTTTGGCTGAGGCTTAGCCTCCTCAACCTGAGAGGGCTCTCTCAAAGGTTAATGATTTTGATAAAGATTAGATGGCTAACTCTATGAAACATGTGGAAAATATGAATGGTTGAACATGATCAGTAAACATCCATTGGGCTTATGGAGTCAACAACACCTCAATATAACAATGAACTCAACCTTACATGGAAGTCAGGGCATTCAGCATTTAAACATTCAGAACATAAACTCATATGAGACCACACAGTTCATAAATGTATACAGGAAGTCAGAGCACATTCAGTGAATTCTGAGTGATTATACATCCATACCACTGTAAGAATTAAGAAAAGGACAACATCACATATTCTGAACATAAAAAATCCTTCATGAATCCTGAGAAGTAAAGTCAATCATGTATTACTGAAAATGAGTCTTACATAGGCCAAATACAAGCTTTTCCATAAAATTTCCAACCCCTAATACATTATTTCTTCTCCCATATATAGAGTTCATGTAGATTCCTTCCTCCAGCATGAGGGGAATTCGAATTCCTCCTAATTTGATACCTATTGACACTTAAACTAACTATTTAATACAAAGGACAGCTAACTAGGAGTCCTAGAGACCTAATACAACTAGGAGTGTAACTCCTTATTATGATTACAACAACCTTATCTAAACATTTAAAACATTATTTGACACCTAAAACTCCATGAAGTCGAATTTGATGGTGCTCATAACCTTCCAGCTGGCCCTTGATGACTCATCCTTTTGGTATTCCTAGAAACTAGGAGACTGTCCCTTGCTCTGTTCTGGCTGAAAAATAGGTCTTGGGACAGAGCTCATAATTTCGCGTAAAAAATGTATTTAGAAAAACTGAAGGATGCTTTTGTGAACCAATCCATGCTGAACAAAAACCTATCTTGGTTTTTTGAAACACCTTCCCTGCCGCCCAGAATGTGTCTTTGAAAAACAGATGTAAAACAGGAGATGAAAAACTGCACCTACAGCGGTTTCGTAGTGCAACTTTGGTCATTAATTTCTCTCAGATCGTAATGGATTTGAGGAAACTGAAGGAGGTTTTTGTGAACCAATCCGTGCTTAACAAAAACCTCTCTTGGTTTTTTGAAACACCTTTCCTACCGCCCAGAATGTGTCTTTGAAAAACCTGTGTCAAACAGAGAAATATGCCTGTGAAAAACTTGCACCTACAGCAGTTTCGTAGCGCAAGTTTTAGTCACCCGTTTCTCCCAGCTCATAATGGATTTGAAGAAAGTGGAAGAGGTTTTTGTACTTTAGTATCTTAGGAATGAAAACCTCTTTCAATTTTCAGAGATGAGTTTTCAACTGCTCAGAAACTCTTCTAGAAGTTGACTGGTAAAAACAAGAAGACAGAGTTCCTCCCTTTACTTGTTCTGCCTTTGCTGGATGCTCATACTTTGTTAGTGATTTTCCCTTTGTCACTCAAAATTTATCAACTAAATTATAACATGCAGCTACAACAGTTTCAACCATAATTTTTCCATTTTGAGCCTTTTACTATTTAAACATTTTTTCAACAGCTCCAAGACCTTTCAAAACTGAATGGGAATGTTTGATTCTTCAATAAAGATTATACCAAGCAAAAACATCATAACCTTACTTGAAGTGAGATTTCTTTATGAAGATTCTTTTTGCTAGCTCAACTGTATCTTTAAGTCTTCAATTTGTTTCTTCATTACTTTGATCCCAGACCTGAGGTTTGTCAAGTGCTTCTTATGCATGAAAGGAGCATGAGAATAACCAAGACCAAATCTTTCTTACCTTACCTTTTTCCTTTGAAATCTTTTCAGTGATAACAAAGGCCATGAATGGAAATATAGACACATGATAGACACACCATTCTTGTCTTCACCCGAGAAGAAAGAATGGAGGATTAGGTAATCATCTGGCATCCAATTCTCTTTGAGGATGTGTAGGGCATCCAAGATAGGAGTAGGCAAGAGGGTCGATATTCTTTGAGGGTTGGGAATCCAATATAAGAATAGTCCTAGAAGGTCATACTCAGTGAACACCCGGGTGGGTATGTACCTTGAGAGACAATGATGAAGGTGTTTATAAATCATTGGTTTTGCCAAAATTTTAGCTCATGCTCTCGTGAAGAGATGGAGCTTTTAGTCAAGGCCTTGCACTATGACAATGTTAAGTGATATGATGCTATAATAGATGGGATTACCAATCCGAATCTTCTTATGAGATCTCTTCAATGTGATTGAGTGTGACTAGGTACCATTATGAATACCTCCCTAGTCAAGAGGGAGTGTTGTTGAAAATTGTAACTAGGCCCGGTCTTCATAACGATTTGTAATTATGAATTTATGAAATGAAGAAGACAAAAATAATAACATATATTTTGTAATACTCACATCATGTGTTTCATGAGCAAGGAGATTTTATTATAGGCCAAAGACTTCTTCTTGATGTCTTTTGGGATTTGTCATCTTGTCATAAATGTATAATTCAGAGTCATATATAGGAAGTGTTGTTACACTTGTAAAACTCCTCCAAGATAGACATGCACAATCATCCTATGTTGGCCTTGACGTGTACAAAAAGAAGCTCCATGTCAGTTCCAATCTCTCTCTCTCTCTCTATATATATATATATAAGTGACATGTCGGCTTGATTATGGAGACATGTCGGTTCACTTATTCATGTCGGCCTAATATGGAGCCTAACCACTACAAAATCTACACAATATCATATTATAGCAATTTATGCATACCCATATGTCATTTATTGATAATTTGTTATTGTTATCATTACTATTTTAAAATAAATAATATTCCATTTAAAAAAATAAAATTTAAATTAAAATCCCATTCAAAGTGGGTATCGTGAATTTAAATTAATCTAAGTTTTAATTTAGGTTGGTTCACTTGGTTTATTTATGCTCCTAAGTAGTTTTTTTCTAGAGAATAAGGATTCTACACCTCCATTGTATACCTCTCCAAAACTATTAGGACTCCATGTCCCTGCCTTGTACCTAGGATTCCACATCCTAGTAGATTCAAGACTTTGTGCCTAGATCTATTACATAGATCTAGGACTCCACATCTTGATCTTTCAAATATTTAGGACTCCACACCCTAATATTTTCATGGGTTCTCATCTATTCTTCCTAAAAGTCCATGTTTCCTTCAAGGAACTGATTGTGAGATCTACCCATTTGATGGTCTTGTTGGCATGATCTTGATTCCCTAGATATGCACCCATCACAAAATCATAGGTTAAGAAAATCAATTAAAATTTCATAATGAATTAACTTAATCATGTTTTACCTAAATGTGTGTGTGACCTCCATGATCACTCTTGATTCAAGCACCCTTCTTAGCAAGTAACTAAGTTCTTTGCCAAATCCTGCTCAATACAAGGTTAAAGATACATAATCATGTAAACTATGTACCATCAACAAGATTATAGTTAGTTAACTATTTCACACAATAGATTTCATTCATATTTCCAAATCATATGCCCTAATCTAGATACAAAAAAAGAGAGACATACATCAAGTTGATATGATACACATAATTAGTCAAATAACCACACATAAGAAGAAATACAACCATGTATGTAATATACACAACAATGTTCCTCAATCAAGTGATCAATGCAAGTCAATAACATATAATTTTGTCACACCTTATTGTTAAAATGTGCAACTAGGGCCAAATTACACTTTGGGCAGCTCATTTGAAGAAGATGATTTTTCGATCAATGAATTCCTCTTTTTGAAAGGACCAAAATTGACCTAAGGATCACTAAATTTTGACAAGGAGAAATATAATTTTGAAGGTTAGTTCACACATGTGCCATTGGTCAAGGTCAGCTTCGGGTTAATTAGACAAATAGAAACCCTCTCCATCACATATAAACATAAGAGACCTCCACCCTCATTTGGCACATTCACAACACATCATTCCTCCTCTCTCCTACATTGATTGGTTTGTGCAGATTGCAGGGAAGCTTATTTACTCCACATGTCTGAAGGTTTTACTAGGTGTTTTGTTCTCTACGTTGGCTGAGTTGCAACCAACTTTCACTAGCATTGACCGAGGCTCATGTTGGTTGCTAAATTTTCCTTCTTTTTACCCCTTTCCTTCACCTATTTCATGTCCTTTTAAGGTTAATTTGTATCTCGAGCAACGAAGGTATATCTATTTGTCATGGCTTTGTGTATTATTAATCAATGAAGCATAGTCCTAGGGGAGCATTTCTTATGTGACTTGCTAAACCATGTTTCTTTGCATATTTGAAAGGATGATGATCAAAAAACTACAATTCAACATATGGTTATCGATGAGCTGGCAACACTATCTTAGGATGATGGCTCTAACAATGATTCCACCCAAGAGAGTCCATTGGACCAATACATTTGTTATCTTCGTATTTTGTTTATGTATAAATGATCGATGTATATTTGTTGGCAGACAATTACCGTAATCTCTGGAAATCGTTGATGCTATCTTTGTAACATTGAAATGTATAAGTAAGGTTACGGGGCTAGAAAAGCTACCCATTGCTGAAGAGAGATACGAGAGTTTTGAGCATGTAATAACAAACTTCTGTAATTTTATTTTGATTAACGCAATTCTGATCCTCCGAGTATTCATTAGTCTTTGATCTCTTACCACAACCTTGATCAGGGAGTTAGGCCCACTCTCTTGACCAGGTGATGTTGGATTAGTGGTGTGCATAGATTTATCTTATGTTATGTTTACTTCTTTATCGCTGTAATGGTTAATTAAGTTTTGTTGCTGGGAATCCTAACTTGTTGTTACTCTGATTGTTGTTACTGTTATCGCTTGCTGTTACACATTGTTATGTTGTTGATTGAATTCTCAATGTTGGGTAGGGAAATTATGGCCTACATAGCCCTTACATGGTAGCCTTGAAATAACCAGACAAACCCCAGGTTGACAATTAATGTGGGAAAAGGGTGAATTCCATAATTCATCTCTGAACACCAACATTTTGGCGTCGTTGTCGGGGAGGCTATCAAAGGTGCAAAAATACAACCAATATTGACCATAGGACCAATATCTTGTCCCAGGGAGGGAAGTTTTCACCGTGCTCTAGGTCTTGAGCATTAGATCAATTTGGTTGCTTTGATTTCTTGTTTTTTTAGGACCACTCTCTTGTCCTGGGGAGGGAATTTTCACCCTGCTACAAGTCTTGAGCATTAAATTGCTTTGGTTGTTTCAGTTTCTTTTTTTTAGGATCAGTGTCTCTTCCCGGGGAGGGAAGTTTTCACCCTGCTCTAGTTCCTAAGAATTAAATTTCCTTGGTTATTTCGATTTATTTTTTATTTTATTTTAGGAACCACTCTCTCGTCCTAGGAAGGGAGGTTTTTTTTCCCTATTTCAGGTCCTGAGCTTAGATTTTGTGGTTGGTTTGTATTTCTTTCGTTTGTTTTCTTTTTAGGGGCCACTCTCTCGTCCTAGGAAGGGAAATTTCCTCCCTGTTCCAGGTCCTGAGCTTCAAATTTGTTTTCATGTTTTCCTTTCGCTTTCTGATTGCATGAACATAGACACGACTAAAAGGGGCAAAGGAACACCCCCAAAAAGAAGGAAATATCTAAGTAGAGTTACCTGCTTCCGAGAAATCATTTCAAGAGCCAAGTCAGGAGCATCTTCACGAGCTGCTGTGAGGGTTAGATATCATACAAGATCTGGAGGGAAGTTAGTTTCATAGCAAAAACCTCCCCCAATAATAGAAGCAGAATTCAAGGAAGAAGAAATAGGAAGTAGAGGATCTGAAGAATTGAGCATTTCCAGTTCAGAAGAAGAAGAAGGCTTGAGGGAATTCACTCCACCATTTGATCGAGGGAATGATGTTAAACATACTCAACCCCACACTGAAGAAAAACCAACACCTGTTGAGATTCCAAGTGAATATTGGAAAATATTCATGGCTCATCCAACTTCCACAATCGAATTTCCAATTGGAGATATTAGAGGTGATGTGCCTATGAAGCATATTCCTTTGACAACATTACCTCATTTCCATGGTCTTTCTTCTGACGATTCGGACACATTCCTTTTTGAATTCGACATTGTTTGTCACAGATATTATTATATTTCTGATGCTTAGAAATTGAATATATTCCTTGCTACTTCGAAGGGAACAACTCTGAGGTGGTTTATGGGTTTAGGGGGAAATCTATTACAACATGGGATGACATGAAGACAATTTTCCTTGAAAAATATCAAGACTATTGGAAATCCCGAGATATTAAGGAGGAAATCTTCAAGATTGTGCAAAAAGAGGATGATAACATGGAGGAATTTTTGGAATACTTCAAGTGAGAGTCTGTCAAGATCGGTCCATAGTGATCTAGATAAGGATATCTTAAAGATAATCTTTCTCCGCGTACTGAGGGAGGAATCTTTGGAACTCATAGGAAAGGGAGTTGTTTCAAAGGAATAATTTTACACCATTTGTGAGTTGTGCATCAAATGCGAGGCATAAGCAAGGAGTATGAGCACTCTAGACATCCAGCGGTGGGGTCACAAAAGTAGAAATTGGAAACTTGCTGGATAATTTAAGGACTGATATTCTAAGCACATTGTCCTCATAGTTGGATGTTCTTTAGGAAAAACAGAAACAGATGGAAGCCAAGAAGGAAATGGCTATTTTTTTCCCTCAGTGCAGGAAGAAGCACCTGTTGAAGGAATGTCCACTCAATACTATTGAAACCTGTGCAATATGTGAGCGAAGTCATTCTATTAACTCGTGTCCATCTCTTCTTGGGCTGAAGATAGTTTTCCAGGGAAAAAATGAAGAGGTAGATCAACTGTACTTCATGGGATAAAAGAAACCATGGCAACCACGACCACAAAACATGAATGAAGGTATGCCTCAAGACCCTTCTCAATTTTTAAATATTTTGAATTTTACGCCTCAATCTATACCTTTTTCACCTTCATGGCCGCAATACTATCAGTATCCAATGCCCTAGCAATCATTGTCCCCCCAACCTAGTTGAACCCCTTCATGGTCCTAGAGTTGGTGTGGACCTCATCTTCCTTCAAGACAATTCTCCTAGCCTATGCCACAACATCACTTATAACTTCCCTCTAATGCCTCCACCAATAATCCTCCATTATGCCCACAATCGCCTGTTCAATCCAACCCAAACCCAAACAATACGGGGGCTCAATACGTTGAGACATTCAACCTTCTTGAATATTGTTGGACACCTAATCCTCAATGGGTTAGTGTGGAAGCCAAATGGAAAAAGGGAGTCCAAGAGACCTTGGGATGTGAAACCCAATGGTCACAACATGTACTATAAATGTAAATCATTTGTTAATAAAAATTGTACTGTCATGTTTTATCTTTCCTATTTGTGGTTGCCCATGTGTGTTTAACATGGTATTAGAGCCATGATGTATGGCCTTCTACATGGGTTTCTCAACCTCTAATTGTGTAGCCTTCTATCTCACCATTTATGCATTAGGTTTTCTACCATGAAATTCCCTGCCAGCCCTGACATTTCCTCAGCTTTGTCGATTCTCTGTCTCCTTGAGTAGCGGTGGTCTCTGTTGCATGCAGCGCTGCCCTATCTGATTATCATAACTGAGCGTTCTATTCCTCATTGTATACCTGTCTGTAAGAATCTTAATGCTCCACTAATTGGGTGTAACTTCTTTGGCCTATATTGCATGTGTTAGAGGTAGAAAACTTGCAGGACTTGCCCATAATATAAAATCTGGACATTGTGGATTACCTGTTCACGGCCTGCTCGACATACCCATCATTATCTTCATTCTCGATTTTGTTTTCCAAACTTGCAACCTGCAAACACTCACCCAATAACAACTCTCTGCAGTCATTGTCTACGCTCAATCCTTCTACAACCTTATAAATAACGCTTATTTTTTCCTACTGTTTGTCAGGCCTATAAATAACGTCTTTGTCCACCATTGCTGGCTACCAAATGCACTTGACAGTCCATAACAATTTTTATAGTGAAATTCTTGTATAAGACAACGTTCGTATTTTATCATTGGCCTGTCTGAGGGCGCTATTGTATTCTGCATTGAACGTTACTTCTTTTGATGTCGACTATCCTCTGGCTTCTCTGTCATTGTGAAATTACCTGTTTTATGTGAGTGCTTCTAAATGTCTTTGTGCTTCCAATTTACCAACCCTATGTTGGTTTTGATGAAAACTAAAGCATAAGTAATATGTGAGCTTAACATATTACTTTTTCTGAGTTTCTTGCTCAGGAGCTTTGCTTTGTCCAGAAATCCTCAGGATTGTACAGAGATTGTGGATTTGTCTGTTGTCGAACAACTTCATTTTCTTTTGTTATGGCCGTTTGCTTCTAGCCGTCCAAACTCCATTAGATCAGGTCGCTGATATCGAGCGGACGATTGACATTACCAATGGTGTAATGTTGGATTTTACAAGTCCTTTTTCATAAACAGACAACTCTGAGTCGCCAACAATAACAACATGCTGGCTGCCACGAAACCAGCAGCCAAGTAGAAGGTGAAAAGCGTGGGCAAGCACTAAGAGTAAAAGTAAGGGGTAGGTAAAAATTAGGATCCGTTTTAATTTGGAAGCGAAAATAGGTGATGATTTTCATTTTTTGAATGGAGACTTTCGAGCTTTGGAATTCGAATCAACCACATTTTCAGAGGTCTGGGAGAATCGAACTCGTTCCCTGAGCATTGCTGCACTTCTGGTACTCATTAAAAATATCGACGATTTGAATAAACGTAATAAGCGTAGAAACTATTGAAACCAGTTCGAGAGGTGAACCTTGAGCGCCAGATAGACTTGCACGAACACCTGCTCTGCCTTGGAGCACATGGAAAGTCAAGTTCCATTGGTGCGTGAGATTTGTCCAGATTCCAGCTGCCCATATATTTGGAATTGTGCTTCGAGAGTACTCATCAACCTTCACAGAACCTAAATTATCACACTCAACACCCACTGCATCAAGGTTGAGCCTATTTGTGTTGGCATTTGAACTACATTGAAAAAAATGACAAGGTGTTGATTGCTGGATTTGGGCGAAAGGGGCATGCCGTGGGAGATATTCCTAGAGTTAGGTTTAGAGTTGTTAAGGTATCCGATGTATCCTTGTTAGCACTATTCAAGGAGAAAGCGGAGAAGGCGAAGAGGTTGAGTGGGAGTTGGGAGATTCTTTGATTGATTTAAGCCATCGATTGCAGTGGATTCAGGGTATTTCTATTTCTGTGTTTTACAGTGTGAAGTTCGAGCCTTTTTCAGCACATTTCTTGATGCTTGGGTATAGGCTGAGGTTGCAGTAGGAGCAGGCCGAGATTTCTCGGTAAGCCCAGAAAGGAGTAGTCTACCGGCAAGAAAAACCTTGTTCTTGAGCATGTATCAGCTCACTGTTTAGGGAGGAAACACTTCTATTTTGGGTGTGTACATTCAGTTAAGTGACTGTCTAGTGGACTAATTTTTTGTGTAAAAAAAAAGGTGCATTTTTGGTCATTTGATTGTTTCTACAAATACATTGTTGATTTGATTGTTTGAATAATGGAGAAAAATCATGGATTATTAGAGTTATTAAGCACTCTAATCTTATCTACTGATGGAAGTACAGTTAAAGTCAACAAAAATACTCTCAGAGATATTCAAACATATTTACAACTTGCACAAGAAACCATTGAATTTTTGCAGCTTGAATCTCAGCTACAACAAACAGAATTACAACAATGGAGTCATCATCCTGAACCTGTTTCTGTTCAGAACATTGAGACTGCAACCCATCAGAAGCAAGTCAATAATGTTACAGTTGGTTCAGATTTTGTACATGCAGATGCAGAAACTCAGTCTGCACTTTCCAAGCCCATCATCGGACCTTGGGAATAGCTTGTCCATAACAAGCATAGAACTGGTCTTGGATATGACAAGGACTTGTCCTTTCATATTCTAGACTACGCTAAGCCCATTCAGTTTCAGAGTGCTGGATTCATTCATGACAGTTCACCTGCTCCTCATGACAGTTCACCTCCAGCTGTTCCAGACTCTGCTCCTCTTCCACAGCAACATCAACAACAACAAATTATGAAATGCCAACAATGTGACCGAGTTGGCCATCTGAAAGATCACTATTTTGATCTTCATCCATGTAAGCACTGTCATAAAACCAGTCATTCTTCAAACATATGCTTCAAAAACAAACGTCTTGCAAGAACAAGGATTCATATTGGATGGATCGCTTCTTGGCAATGGGCATCAACAACCAAGAAAATATTCCAATCACATGTTAGAACTTGTTCCAGAGTATTGAATAGTCTTGCAGTTGAGTTTTCTCCATCATCTCACCTTGTATCTGACAGGGGGAGAAATGATGGTCATCTACAAGCTTCAAAGCCACATCAAGCGAGCCTGAGCCACAACCTGCCACACCAGTTTCAGAGTTGTAGCCGGAGACAAAGATGCCTGTGAACATGCATTCGGTTGGTAATTTAGGACACTTCCTCTTGTAGAAGACTTCAACTTCTTGCCAGTTTCGGAAGAATTCCAGGAACAAAATTGAGAACACTTCCTCTAGCAGAAGAGTCCATCTTCTTGCCAGTTTTGGAAGAGTTCCAGGAATTGCATTAAGCATTCCAAAGTTGTTGGTCATCCTTAAACCATCACAGGTTGAGACTTCCCTTTTCAGGTTGAAGTTCTCCCTTTTATGCGGGGTGAGACCTCCCTTTATTGGTTGAAGGTTTCCCTCTTCAAGACAATAAGAGAAATTCCTCTAGCAGAAGACTTCAGCTTCTTGCCAGTTTTGGAAGAGTTCTGGGAGCTGCACTAAGCGTTCCAGTGTTGGTGGTCATCCTTAAACCACCGCCCTTTATACCAACGTTTCAGTGAGCACATTCAGCCTAGTGCTGCCATGCATTTTTGCACATTTTGTTTTACAGCTCTCTTCTTGGACTCATACATAACCCTTCGGATTAAGGGGGGGAATGTTGAACACCTAATCCTCAATGGGTTAGTGTGGAAGCCGAATGGACAAAAGGAGTCCAAGAGACCTTGGGATGTGAAACCCAACAGTCACAACATGTACTATAAATGTAAATCATTTGTTAATAAAAATTGTACTATCATGTTTTATCTTTCCTATTTGTAGTTGCCCATGTGTGTTTAACAAATATATTATTTCCACTATGGAATGTAATGAACTGAATCTTTGACCTGATCGCATGGTAAATAATCAGACTTCACCAATAATTGTTGAACATACTGACGATGAAGCCTCAAAACCAAAACTTAGGAATTCTGCTAGAACAACTGGGGGTGATTCACTACAAGTTCCCATGGGACAACAACCCCCTTCTCAAACAATTGTTACTCGAGGATGTCAGATTGGTCCACCTTATCTTAAGAGACTATCCTTGAGCAAACAAATCCCACATCCTGAATTTGAATTTTTTGGGGAATTGCAGAACTTATTTGTCAAATCCCATTACTTCAAGCTATGAAGGATGTACCGATTTATGTCAAAATGATCAAAGAATTTTGTTCTAAGAAACCTGGAATAAAACTAAAAGATCCACTCACTATCCATGTCATGGGGAAATGATCATATATAATGTTGGGAAAACCTACACCTGTTAAATATGGGGATCCAAGGAACTCGATTCTTACAGTATAGATTAATGGAGTTGATATCCCAAATGTGATGGTAGACGTAGGAGCTGTAGTTAACGTTGTAACTTCTGTAAATGTACTTACCTTGGGCCTACTTGATCTTAAACCAACTCGTACATCCTTAGAACTTCTAGACCGATCCATTGTACGACCGGTAGGGAAGTTAGAAGATGTGAATATCTTTGTAGATTCGTTGCAGTACCTTGTCGATCTTTTGGTGTTGCATACCCAATCTCCAGCCGAGGGACATCCTTTGATTTTAGGAAGACCTTGGCTTGCGACCGCAAACACTTATATTGGGTGTCGATTTGGAAATATGGTAATATCCAACGGGTAAATCACAAAGAACCTTATCCTTTACTTCCCTGCAGAATTGAGTCCATAAGTTAAACCAGGATTTACCTTAATAAAAAATATCCACATACGGAGGGTCCTGAACCTAAAAATGAAGATATTAGATCAATTATTACCTTCGGCGAAGCCCTCTGTTTTAAAGATGAAATGAAAGATGATGCTATTATCACATTTATCAGTATCGCCAACTTTGTTTCCAATTCAACCCGCTAGTTATTAGAACCCGTTATGAGCTACACCATTTAGGAAACCATTGAACCAAAAACTGAAGTTGAAAACGTTTCTATTATTGCACCCCATAACAACATTCCTATAGAAATCGATCTAGGGAAAACATTGAAAGTTAATCCTAACCTTTCACCTTCCCAGTTTGAACAATTATTGAAAGGCCTTCAGGATCAGAAGAAAGATTTTTCCTAGAAATATACAGATATGGAAGAAATCCCTGCTGATCTATGTACCCATCACATATACATAAAAGAAAAATGTCGACCTGTTAGACAACCACAGAGAAGGATGAATCCTTCCTTAAAGAACATTGTCAAAGAAGAACTACAGAAGCTACTAGATGTGGGATTTATTTATCCAATCTCAAACAACCAGTGGGTATCCCCACTAGTCATTGTTCCGAAGAAAAATGGCAAGTGTCAGATCTATGTTGATTACAGGGAATTGAATAAATAAACTCAAAAATACCACTTTCCCTTACCCTTTATTGACTAGGGCCTCAATACATTAGCCGAGAAGAAGTTCTTCTCCTTTCTGGACGAATTTAGTGGATATAAACAGATCCAGATATCTGATGAGGATCAAGATAAAAATACTTTTACTTTCTCCAGGGGAACCTTTTCATACCAAGTCCTTCCATTTGGCCTTTATAATGCGCTTGCTACCTTTCAACGGGCAACACTAAGAATTTTTTCTGATCTAGTTAATGACATTGTTGAAATCTACATGGATGACTTCACCCCATACGGGGATTCTTTCGAAGAAGTTATGGAAAACTTAAATAAAGTACTTAAAAAATGTAAAAAAACGCATGTTTCTCTTAGTACAATAAAATGCCATATGATGATGGAAGAAGAAATAGTTTTGGGACACCTGCTTTCAGCTACAGGAATATGGGTTGATCTTGCCAAGGTATAGGTAATCTCAAAATTTCCTACACCAAAGACACCAATGCCAGTATGTAGATTTATTGGTTATGCTGACTATTATAGATGTTTTATAGAAAAATTTCTAAGAGAGCATTTCCACTTTTCCAATTATTACCTAAAGATGTAGAATTTGTGTGGATAGATGCATGTGAAGCAAATTTCTTGGAAATCAAAGAACTAGCCTGTAAAGCTTCGATATTACGTGGTCTTGATTGGAAGCTCCCATTTCATATCTCCATAGATGCTTCTCATACATCAGTAGGGGAAGTCTTGGGACAACATGAGGACAAGAAACCATATGTGATTTACTATGTCAACAAGAACCTAACTCTGGCTACATTGAACTATACGTAACTGAAAAAGAGTTTTTGGGTGTTATCTATGCTATTAATAAATTTCGACATTATATTACAGGGTATCCTACTTTCATGCATACTGATCATTCAACTATAAGGTATCTGCTGAATAAACCAATAACCTTGGGTCATATTACAAGATGGTTATTGTTGATACAAGAATTTGATATTACCATTATAGATAAACCGGGAAAAGATAATGTAGTAGAAGATTTCCTATCTAGGCTGAATACTAATGATGAAGATACACCTATAGAGGATAGTTTCCCGGATGAAAATCTTTTTGCATTTTCTACTCACACGTCGTGGTATGCAGATATTTCTAACTATCTTGTTATAGGAAAAGTACCTCATCATTTGCCATACATGGATCAACAGAAAATCATCCATCATAGTGTCCGTTACTCATGGATAGAGGGATACCTCTTCTATACAGGACTTGATCAGCAAAAATGGCACTGTGTAGGTGAGGATGAAATCTATGACGTTATGAAAGTTGCCCACAATGGCCCTTGCGAAGGGCATTTTGCGGACAAGTGGACAGGTCATAAGGTGTTGTAGATGGGATACTATTGGCCCTTTATTTTTCGTGATGCAAGGAAATATGTTCAAGGGTATGATAGTTCCAGTGGATGGGTCAACCTGGTCTGTTAGATGAGATGTGTTAAAACCTCAATTAGTTATTGAGCCCTTTGAGAAATGGGCTATCGATTTCGTTGGACCATTCAATCCTCCTTCACATCAAAAAATTTACATTCTGGTCTACATAGACTACATGAAGAAGTGGGTAGATTTAGCCAAATTTTTCGCAAAAGCCACATAACAAGTTGTCTCATACTTTTATTCGAAGAAATTTTCGCTCGGTATGAAGCTCATAGAGAGATATTTTCAGATGGAGGGGTGTAGTTCACATAACATCTAATAGAAACTCTCATGAATAAGTATAGAATTAAACACAGAGTGACATCTCCATATCATCCTCACGTGAATGGTCAATTCAAAAGTAGAAATAAGGGACTAGAGAATATCCTCACAAAGAGTGTAGTGAACCATCATCAAAACTGGGCTTAAGAACTTCCTAAATCACATTGGGCGTATAGAACGACATGGCAGAATCCAATGGTATTTTCACCATACAAACTTGTCTATGGGAAATCCCCTTTGTTTCCAGTGGAATTCAAAATTAAGACGCTCATGACAACTCTTGAAGTAGGTTTGGATATTTCAGTAGCCCAGAAACACCGATTGAGACAAATAAGTGAGTTAGATGAAATTCATTTGATAGCTGTACATAATACTATTGCAATTGAATAACAACGAACCAAATGACATGACATATTCATCAAGAAAAAGGTGTTTCAAAGAGGAGATTGGACGTTTCTCTATGACTCTCGGTTCAAGGACTTTAAGGGAAAGATCTACTCTAGATGGATGGGACCGTATGAAGTTGACACAATGTTTGATAATGGGAGTGTTATTATTAATGTTTATGCAGTAATAACAATAAATAAAAGAACACAGTAGGCACAAGAGTTTTAGGTGGAAAGCCCCCTTCGAGTCAAAAACCACCGAACACTTCTGTAATAAATTATTTAATCTTTAGCCCCAACTGAAATGGAAGCAAAAACTTCCTAGAATTTTAGAGAAGCATTCTTCTCCATATCCCGTTGGAAGGATGCCCCAACGCCTTGGTTTCTTCAGTAGTCAACTGAATAGATGCCCCAACATCCTAGACCAACTTACCACCCTGAAGTGTTCACATGCTCCAACTTGTAGGCGACTTCATGCACTAGCCTAACACCTCCCTGCCACCCTATAATGAGTGAAATGAGACAAGAGTGTGGATTGTCATACCAGGGACAACGATCCATGATACAATATGATTTACAATGATTTTGATTGAACACCCAATCACATTATGACCTGCAACCCAACCATGACATCATCCCAACAGAGACTTGTATACCTCCCAATAATTCCTTTTTGACTCTAAGTAGATTGACTCTTTTACAATAATGACTCTTACAATGATGACACTTTTAAAAATGACTCTTTTACAACTTTACAATGATGACTCTTGGCCTTGACACTTCTTCACAATATACAGATGGCTGTCATGTCTTTAAAGGATTTCCCACTGCAATGCTTCCTTTGATTTGATACTTCTGTTGTTGAATTCTTACTTGAAGTTGTACTTGAATATTCTTCTACCTGCATGCAATTTTGTCCCGTCGAAACCAATCCCAAAACAAAACAAAATACCCTTCAACTTACCTCTGCCTGCAAAACACATGTAAGTGCATAATAATAAATAAATACAAATTAAAATTACAATGTGTACCTGAAGTGTGCTTGTAACTTTTGTTGTTGACTTGTTGCAGCAGTAGACAAAGACTCCCACTCTTGATATAGGCCTGGACTCTATGCAAGACTATATCCAAAATTGACCTAAAGATATATACAATAAAAACTGATGACAAACCCTAGACTTGTGATGGACTGTTGGGTCCCTATAATACTAGTGATTACCCCATTACTATTGTAGTTATACCCCTTATTTATATTGTTGTGCCCCTATTACCCACATATTGTTATTTCTGTGCCCCATAGAATCCCTCTATTATTATTTTTGTGGCTTTATATTATTATTGTTAGGTCGGCTGGATTATATTGTGACTCCTTAGACTCCTATATATAGAAAGGAGGTTTTGTCATTTGTATCATCCAAGAATTGTTCATTTATGTAATGTAAAGGAGGTTTACCCCTCGAAGAGGCTGAATTCTGAGGCGTTGATCTTTCTTTTCTATCTTTTCTTGAGTTGGTTTCATAACATTTGGTATCAGAGCTTTGGATTCTAGGGTTTCGCTGCTCCAAACAGGTCATAGTGGCATTTTCGCTATAATTTTTTTTCTGTGACGTTTCAGAAGTCGAAAAAAAAACCCATTTTAGAAGAAATCAAGCTGAACCTTGGGTCTGAATTTCAGTGTTTTTAGCACGATATTTTTGGAGATATGATCTGAGGAAGTTGGTCTTTTTGCAGACTCCTGAATTACACTCAAAACAAGTGACCTGGGGAAAATCATCATAACTTTCTTTCTGAGCATCGGATTGAAATTTCGTAAGAAGTTACAGAAAGAGGACGGACTGCAGTTTTCTTTTATATATTTTTTAGAGTCAAAGGTTGAAACAGTGACACGTGGCACGTCGTACAAGTTCGCTCTACTGAACTAGTCTATAATCAAGTCATTGTGGGAGATTTCGCATAACTCTTCCTTGGAGAATCCAATTTGGGTCAGACTTGTGGAATTGGAAAGAGGACACATAGGTATACTACAGGTCACAAATTTAGAACTAGATAATCAGAAAGTACAAAGATACATTGGAGGCAATATCGAGCTCCTACAAAGTGAAAAAAGGTGTGTAGATTTTCTTTAATTTTTGCTTAAGCTTGGTTTGAAAATTTATTTTGAAGGAATTCAAAGGGCATATTAGAAAATTATTATCGGTAACTGATGCCCCGAGGAAAGAAAATGCAAACACCTAGTAAGGAGCCTGAAAGCTCTAGCATGACTCATGAAGAAGAAGAAGAAATGTTATATGATATATCAAAATTACAAGAACAAGTGCAACGAGTGTCACTTGCACAAAAAGCAACAGAATCTAAAATGGATGGTTTAAGGAAAGATGTAGAAGCTAAGATGGACGGTTTAAAGAAAGGTGTAGAAGCTAAGATGGATGGCATGGAAGCTAAGGTGAATGGCATGGACGCTAAAATTGATGGCATGGATGATAAGATGGATAAGTTGCTACAAGAAATGGTCACTAAGGGTGAAAGAGTACTAAAGGAAACTCATGATGAGAGCAAAAGAAATGTTAATCATGATTCCATAGAATCTAATGTTGGATCGAAGACTCACCATGTTCCAAAAATCGATATGAGGAAGTTTGATGGCAAGGATCCCGCCACATGGATATTACAGATGGAGCAATTCTTCGATCTCAATAATGTGCAAAACACACAAAAGGTACGTATGGAAACTTTATATTTGGAACCAAATCAGTTTGTATGGTATCAATGGCTTTGTTCTCGTAAACAGTTAATAGAATAGATTATCTCGACTATTAGCTAATTGCCACAAGGAGGGAAAAAATGGTTTTCCTGGAGAACGCCCTTGCTAGAATTTCTGGAATTGTTCTTGCAGGTAGGAGAAATCGTGGTTCAGAGGGGGAGAGGATATGATAGAAAATATTTGCCACATCCATGGGCCAAGGTTGCATTTTTCGTCATGCGATACATCACTTGTGAAGGTCGAATTTCCACTTTGTTTAAATATCATTTTAAGATCCTTGCATTTATTCGGTTTCGTCAAGTGCATTATTTAGATATTCCATTTTTCCTTTGGAACAATCTTTAGTTAATGGCACGTTTTACACACCGATCGCACCAAGGATTAGTAGTCCTCACAAACCATGGGCTTGTTAGGCTGCCGATGGTGCATGCTTTGTCATAGATCCCCATGACTTGGCCATAATTCATTGAATTAGTAGAAGAAGAGCTTGTGGCTATGATACCATCAAGGGTTGAGGAGGAATTGTTGGTAGAGGAAGGAGCCACAGTCGACGCTGTTACATGAGAACCAGCATCAATTGCCGAAAAATTGTTGGAATTGGGGGAATAGGTGATAGAGGAACTAGAGGAAGAATTGCTTGTAGAGGAAAGGGGCCATAGTCAACGCTATCACATAAGAACCAACATCAACTGCTGAACAATTGGGTGAGTTACGAGAAGAAACGACGGAAGAAGCAGAGGAAGGCAGGGAGGAAGATAGGACAAAAAACCAACGTATACAGGGGATGGAGATAGAATTGGAGAACTTGAGGTAGCAGGATTTAGAAGAATGGAAATTAAGGAGGATACCCCTCATTCTCCTCTCCTCACTTCCCTACCAAAAGGGGCAAGAAAATTTCACTTTCCTACCCGCACAGTAGGAGAAAAAATATCTCCTCTAGTATTAAGGTTTGTAGGGGTAGTTGTGGGGCAATTACAGGAGAAAACGCCACTGTTAACATTGTAACACAAGAACCAGTGACAACTATTAAGCTAATGGGAGAAGAAGCTATCCTTGAAACTGATACACAAGAACCAGTGTCAAGCACTGAGCCAATGGAAGAAAAATCTACTCGTGACACTGCTACACAAGAACCAGTGGCGATTAGCGAACAATTTGAAGAAATTATTGTTGACACTGTTACACAAGATCTAGAGTCAATTGTGGAGAAATTGAGCCCATTGTTGACACTGTTACACAAGATCTAGTGTCAATTGTGGAGAAATTGAGCTCATTGTTGACACTGTTACACAAGAACAAGTGTCGACCAGTGAGAAAATTGAAGAAATTATTGTTGACACTATTTCACTATCACCTCTCGAACAGTTGGAAAGAGACATGGATGTCGGTATTGACCCCCAAGGGCCAAAATCAATTCCTGAACAAATGGAAGGAGAAAAAAGTGTAACAGAACAACCACACGAAGAAAACGTTGAGGATACTACTCCTTCGGGACCTACAGAAGAAGGCACTGGAGCCACCCCTCGAGTTGTTGAACAAATGGAAGAGATAAGGGTAAAACATGAACCAACTGATGAGTTTGTTGACGTCAATCCACCAAACCCAACACCAGCCGTGAGACCAATGGAGGAGGTCATTATTAAATAGGAATTCATTGAACAATGTGCAAAAAGGAGAGCCCCCATCTAGGATAGGTACCGGTTGCTGTTAAGAGAAAACATGCAATTAAAAATGGAAATTATTAAGTTGAGGAGGCAAGTATTACGCTTGCGGAGACGTGCGAGAAAGAAAAAGAGGAACGTTGGTCAAGCTACCATAACTCTCGAAGTTGAAACAACTTCAACAATAGTAAAGACTGAAGAAAGGCCGAAGACCTCAATAGCTACACAGACTGAGTCATTTCTGCATTTGATTGAGTCTCGGGAGTTTTTGCTAACCACAAAGATTCAAAAACGGAAAACCACTACATCTAATCTTAAGCGGGTATCTATCTCTTTGGAGGATCACTGGGAAGAAGTGAAAGGAATTCGGGAATAAGCAGCAAGAGTGGTGGTTGATCATGTCATCCAGATAGAGAAATCTAAGAAGAAACAACAAAAACAACAAAAAAAGATTGAATAATTACAAGGGCAAGTGCAGTTAATTAAGGCTGAAAAGGATGAAATGCTCACCCTAATGTAGTAGGTAATGGAGTGCCAACCTCCTGCTAATAGCTATGCTTTGTTTCTTCACAAGCAATATCTGTTTCTGTGTCTGGAAAGTATCCATCAGGAAATTAGCCATGATATAGAAGATCTTATGCAGTTCTTGTGGATCCTAAGGGCTCATAATCTATTGAACCAACACTTCATGTGCAAACTTTATACGCACAATTATATCTTGGAGAATGATCAATCGTTCAATCCAATGCCATTTGTGGGAGACATTCACCTAAGAGTATTTACTTTCTTCATGGTTAATCAGGTTAAATAGAAGAAAGCCTTCGACACGTTCGAAGAGAATCAAGAAAATCGACCACTTGTGGTCAGAATGAAACATTGTTAGTCAGTGGATATTTATAACAGAAATCACACATTTCTGCAGTTGGAAGGATGAAAGGATCAGATGTTGACAACACAGAAATGGTGTGTTGACATGTGTACAAGGCAGATTTTTATTTGTCAGGAGGATCTTGGGATGCCTGTTAGAGATGATGGATGTTGTCGTCATCAGCAGTGAGGTTACGTGAACCTTTTGTGGCCCCTAATCCCACATGGGCTTTGGAGTGAATTCCGCTATATATCGAATGCCTCCAACATTGTGGGACCCAATGGATAGGTTTGAGATTTCAGTTTCCCATTATTTGGCTACCTTATGAGCAGTACACACCAACCTATGTGACAACAGAAGATTAGTGGAAGGACATCATTTGTACCAATGGTTTCAAACTTCCCGGGACAAAAATGGCCTCGAAATACGACCTCACACAACTTCATGCCAACCATAGTGGTTCCAACTCAGACTTGTGCAAAAAACGAGCTGCATGAGGACATGCATAAAAGCTAGTTAGGGGGAAATGTTGGTTACTAAATTTGCCTACCTTTTACCTGCATTTTTACCCCTTTCCTTCACTTATTTCATGTCCTTGCAAGGTTAATTTGCATCTTGAGAAACAAAGGTATATCTATTTGTCATGTCTTTGTGAATTATTAATCAATGAAGCGTAGTCCTAGGGGAGTGTTGCTTATGCGACTTGCTAACCCATGTTTCTTTGTAGATTTGAAAGGATGATGATCAACATACTACAATTCAGCGTATGGTTATCGATGAGCTGGCAACACTATCTTAGGATGTTGGTTGTAACAATGATTCCACCCAAGAGAGTCTGTTGGACCAATACATTTTCTATCTTCATATTCTGTTTATGTCTCAATGATCACTGTATAGTTGCAGGGAGACAACTACCTTAATCTCTGGAAATCATTGATGCTATCTTTGTAACATTGAAATGTATAAGTAAGGTTACGAGGCTGGAAAAGCTACCCATCGTTAAAGAGAGATACAAGAGTTTTGAGCATGTAACAACAAACTTTTGTAATTTTATTTTGATTAATGAAATCTTGATCTTCTGAGTATCCATTAGCCTTTGATATCTTACCACAACCCTGATCAAGGAGTTGGGCCCAATCTCCTAACTAGGTGCTATTAGATTAGTGGTGTGCGTATATTTATCTTCTATTATGTTTACTTCTTCATCAATGTAATGGTTAATTAAGTTGTGTTTCTGCGAATCCTAACTTCTTGTTACTCTGATTGTTGTTACTGTTATCACTTGCTGTTACACATTATTATGTTGTTGATTGAATACTCAATGTTGGGTAGGGAAATTGTGGCCTACATATCGCTTGCATGGTAGCCTTGAAATAACTAGATGAACCCCGATTTGAAAATTAATGTGGGAAAAAGGTGAATTCCATAATTCATATCAGAACACCAACAACTCCTTTGACTTCGCTTGATTGAATTCTTGGAGGGATTGTCTTTGTTTAAAAAGGCCACATTTATTGGAAGATATGATGAGGCATTATGGGTAGGTTGACCTGCATTGTCCGCAAGCCTGTGTTGACTGATTTGACTGCAGAATAGACTTTCTGGTTTACCAAGTTTGACTACTCCTTTGATGATTGTTTTTACTACTCGTTGACTTCCAAGGAGGGCTGAATTGCTTTGAACTTGACCGAGCTCAAGGAGGACTCCTTTTTTGTTGCGTTGACCACTATTGACTTTCTGAGTAGGGTTGTTTTATTGTTGTTGACTGAGATAAAAATTGTATATTTTGATTGGGCCATCTATTTGACTAAGGGCAGTGGTGTTGGATCATTTAATTGGAAATTCAAGTCACATTGAATTTGACTCTCATCATTGTACTCTATTGAATATTCTCTCTCTTCTGAACTTTTGATATTTGATAATAAGAAGGATTGATTAAGGGTTTTCCCCATCTTGGGGTTTTTCCCTAGCTTGAGCCAAATTCTTGTCTTGTCTTGTCTTGTGTTATCTTCTGCAATTTATTGTTTATGTTCTATCTACAATTACTGTCAATGTGAATTAATGGTTTATGTGATTGCTATTGGAAATTAAGTGGCAATTATCATTGTGCTAAGAAATTTAGGACATTGAATTAATTGTTTCAATCATAGAACATACCATTATTATCTAAAATAAACATGGTATCAGAGCCTAGGTGAGGAAAAGCCCAAGGAAGAGAGAAAATAAATCACTAAGATATATGTTGGAAAAATATTATTGGAAAAGTCTCCATGGTCTCTACATATTACTTCAAGGCTGAGGACAAACTCAATGAAAAATCTGACTATCATGCCTGGAAGATGACTTTAGACTTGATTTTGGAAGAGCATGAAGTATTGGACTATGTGAAAGGAAAAGTGGTGGAGCCTCATTCAAATGCACATGCTGCTAGTAGAACGAAGTATAGAAAAGGTGAGGTCAAAGCTAAGAAAATTATAATTGACTCCATTCAAAATAATTTCATTTCCTATATTTCTGATTTGGGAAATTCTAAGGAAATGCATGATAATTTGGTTGGGATGTTCAAAGTGAACAATGCAAGTGAAATTATCTTTCTCAAAAAAAAGTTTAAGGATATCAAGATGGGTAAAGGGGAGTCTATCCAATCTCACTTCATGAGAATAACTCAAATCAAGAATTATTTTCTATCTATTGGAGAAGTTATTGTTGATAGGGAACTCACTCTCATTTCTCTTGGAGGTATTTCATAGACCATGGGATATATTCTCACCATCATTCTCAACAATGACAAGATACCTAATTTTGATGAATTATTGGATAGATGCACTCAAGAGGAAACAAGAATGATGGAGAGAGATAAGTCCAACAATGGAAATGAACCTACGTCTTTCTCTACACATGTGAAGAGGAAGAATGACGCTGGTCTAAGGAGACAAGGTCAAGGATCTAAGAAGGGATTCATAGAAATATAGAAATGAAGATGTTACAATTGTAAAAAGTTCTACCAATATGCTAGAGAGTGTCCTCAAAAGAAAAATCCTCCAAGGGATGAAAATAACAACAACAACAATTTCAAAAGCAATGGAAATTAAAGGAACAACGGGTATTGGTGGGCTCTAGTATTGTAGCAATAATGCTACAACTCCTGGGGCTCCCTATCTCTAATTTTATCAACCCGGTAGTTCGTACAAACTTGGAAGCGACGGTGCTGTATGCACAAGTACTAGCTCTTCTCGCAGCTGTCACTTGGTCAGCTGGCACAAGTCCGCTAGGGCTCAAGCCAACTTCTATATGCTCTCAGAAGAAGCTTTCTAAATGATGGACGAAGGCTATCTCAAGGGAAATTGATCTACTTTGCAAAAATGAACTGAAAGCCAAAAAGAAACACAAACCCTAGCAAACCCTAATTCTACCAGCTAGTCCTACTGATGCAAAGGAGAGCATGCAAACTACTGAAAGATATGCCATTACTTCTAAGAAGGTAAAATGCATGCCTCTAAGTTATTACTATCTGAAGAAAATATATTTTTGTATTTTTGCTTAAGTTGTCGAAATTATCATGCATGTGCTTCTAACTAGTTTTCCACTGTGTAGGGATGGATCAAGGGATGAAATGCTTCGGGAAAGGTTGGGATGGTACAGAGAGGGTCTAAGGGATCCCTAACATTCTTTTTGAGAGTTTCACAAAGTCTGGATGACATGCAACCGTGTTTATGAACTTCTACAGGAAGTCTGCAGGGGTTTCTATAGGATGTTCTGCAATTCTTCTACAGGATGTTTCGAAATGGGATGTTTGAGGATGGATGGTTGATGGGAGATGCATGGATGGTTATGGAGGTAGGATGGGGGTCTGAAGTGACCCAGGAACTGATGGATGGAGTGGTGAGATGATGTGGAAGGCTGACTTGCATCAACGAAGGTGTAGGCAATGGAAAAGCAAGAAGGTAGGGTTTCGTGGCAAAAGAGCAGATGGGAGATGAGGAAACAGACTTGGTGATGGAGGAGCTGATATGGACGAGGCTCAGATAAATGAGGAGGTGATGAAGGTTGTTGGTCAGGTAAATCCCCTCTGCGGACAGAGGCGATCCCACTAGCCTATAACAGAACTAGCCACAAACAAACCACGCTGCTACGCAAGTTCCTAGTTATGCATCAGAGGTGAATCAAGAAGACTAACCTGGAGTCCAACGCTATGATTGAAGCAGAGTTGATATCCCCGCTCCCTTGCTCCAACAGATCACAAACGAACACCTGCACATGCAAAGGGAGAGACAGATACCAACATAAAAACTACCAAGGCACAACTATATTTCAGTCAGAAAGGAAATAAATCAACACATCACCATGATAGATAATGAGATTGGAACTATAATAACAGTCGCTCATAAATTAATAAACATGAAAAGTTACAACCATTGTTCTGACGTCGACCCTTCTCCTGGCTGGGCGAGTAACTATATGTGTCTTGCAATGCATCTCCTCTCCGGCAGCATAACCTCTCTAGCACTCACTAGCATCACTCCAAGAACTCAAGAACTCAACATCTAACACTCCATGACCAATAATCATCACTACTATCACTCAATCACTAAATCACTAGCACTTGCACTAACACTAGCTTGTCCAATGCATAATGACAAGCTTATATAGGTGAAGACGGGAGGAGGATACGATGAACCAGGACACCTTTTACGGATTAGCATTATTCTCAAAAGCCATAAAGATGGATAAAGCTCGACAAAAGACTGATTTTTTATCCTCAGAAAAGCTCCATGTAATGAAGGAAACAACAGTCGGATGTGCATTAAGGCAAAAAGCACGACTAAATTTGGTTGGCGCGACTGTTGCTCTAAGACAGAGTGCCAATGGTCGCGTCCTCTTTTGAGGATATCCACCATTGGCGCGGGTAGGATACTGTGGACCTGCGCCAATGGAAAAAGATCACTTTTCAGGGATAATCTGCAGAAGGTGTCTTCAGGGAACATGGAGTACATACTCAGGGGAACATAATGCAAGTGTTTTTAGACTTTGTCACTTCTTATAACTCCCGGGATGGGTCCTCCAAGGTACGACAAGAGAAGTAACAGGGATGGTGACAAATTACTGTGTAACAAAGGTGATAGAGATGCCCTGCACAATGCTCATTCAAACGAATCAATGAATCCTTGCAAACAAACCAAGTCCTAGCTAACTTAATCCAACTGTTAATGAAATGAATAAACAACAACTTTGTTTGGAAAGAGAACCATGTACATCACGTGAGTAAGAACATTGAAAAAGATCTAAATGCATGACAAACTCCTACCAATCGATTCTAACCATAAAAAGCTACTTTAACCATCAAAAACAACCAAAATAACAAAGCAAGATCTAAAAGCAGATTTCATTTTAAGAACGTAGCAAACACATAAAGATAAACAAGGGAGGTACTGAGCGCTTGAGATGGGCCCAACCCTAAGAGCTACAGCCTCCCAAGAGAGATTTAGAGCTGGTGCAAAGCTGGATTCATCTTTATTAATCAAGAATGAAGAGTTACATCAAAACTGTCCACAAGGAGAACTTGAAAATGAGCTGACAACAAAACTAATCTATGGCCTAAAAATCGAACTACAAAATGACTACAACAAGACTATGAAATGACTAACTATTGGCTACAAAAATTACTAACCACTAGCTCCCCAAAATGACTAACTGAAATGAGGTCTTAAGCCCTCTTATTTATACAATTTGAGGACCCAACAATCCTCCTAAAATTTAGGGACTTGGCTGCCCAAGACTTGTAGTTAACAGCAGTCCAACTTGACTTGCTTGGCTGCCCTTGAGCTGATTGATTCGGTGGCCCTTGAACTCCGAGCTGATGGTGGAGAATTCGAGGTAAGGGCCCATAAATGAGGGGGACACCTTCCTACAAATCCTCTAGCTTGTTCTCCCACGAATTTGGCTGCCAAGTGCTCATTAAGACCTTCAATTTTGTCTCCAAGTTGACCAAAAAGGCTACACAAAGCACCCATTAGACTTGTTGGCATAATGACTAACCAAATTCACTCTATTAACATAAAAATAATCAAAAACATGTAATAAACAAATGAGAATGGTGGACTAAGCCAAATTAGGAGGTTGAATGAGCCCAAATAATTGTCCATTTTTGGGGCTCATCATCACCCCCCTACTGAAAGTGTTGCTCATCCTCTGAGCAACCAATCTCTCTCCTCGTCTTTGATGGCCCTGGTGGCTTCCTTGGCTAATCATCTCGGCCGATTTCTCCTTTTGCTGCCCTCTTTTCAAACTTCCTGTAGGAACAGTTCACTGGCTTCCTGTAGAAACAGTCCTCTGTCTTCCTGTAGGAACAGTCCTGTAGCTGAGTTTTGGCTTCCTGTAGAAACAGACAGCACCACTATATCCTGCTCGGCTGTGGGTGATTTTCCTTTCAGCTTGGCTGTGGCTATCCTTCATCTTCTCCCCTTCTCTGCTCTTCTTCCTCACTGTTAGAAGGACTGATATCATAGGTGAGGGATTTTATGTCACTTTCTGCTATCAAGTCCCTGAAGACTTCCCAATTTTGTTTCTAACTGCATGGTGTTGACCAAAAGATTCATTATTAGGATCATATTCAGCAATGGAAGAAGCATGCAAATTCCCCTCTGGTGTATTCTTTCTTTTCTTCCTGGCAGCTTGTTTGAGGAAGGGCAATACCTGTGGGAGCAAAACTCAAACTACACTCATTAGAAAGTATCTGACCTTTCCCAGATATCTCAGGGACATACTGCAAAGGAATAACACTAGCTTGAGGAATAAACCGATTATATTTCTCAACGTTCAGCTGTCCCTCATCATCCTTTCTGTCTTGGAATACTTCTTCACAATCTCCAATAGAGGACTCAAGCATGGAACCATCCTGTAATTTATCCAGTAGTGTGCATTGCTGTGGGCAATATGACTCTACTTGAGAACCTGAAAGTATGCCCTTGCCAACATTAGCTATTGCTGAGTGGTTTTCCATGCGTGGTCTTGCATTTATGATTTCAGCTACAGTCCTGCCATGCCCAAAATGTGAAATTTCCATTCTCTTTAGATGAGAAGGGTGATCTGAAATGAATAGCCTGCTAGCAGTGCCTTTGTTATTTGTCAGGATACCATAATAGCACAGAAATTCCGAAATAGCAAATTTGAACACTGCAACCAATACTCTAAAATCAGTGATGGAAATCCATTCATACCTGAACACGACAAGATTGATACATTACATTCTCCTTCACTTGGACAACAAGCCAAGCTGATCATAACCTTTCACTCCTTCAAATTAGAACAGCCCATCCACTTTTCTTTCACAAGACAATCTTAAGAAGAGCACATTCCTCCAGGTCTGCTTTCTCTGGACTTCCATAGATATTGAACATATTAAGGTTTACAACAAAGTCCCTACAAAAATCTCACCAATCTTTAAAGGGTTCCCTTTATCAGGTTAACTATCAACTTGCTCATTTAAAGCTGGTTCAATCTGACCCTCAAATCTTTAATGCCTGAATGGCTGGCAAGGATTCTTTGCTTCCACTTTTAGACTCCGCAACTTCTTCCAAACGTTTCCAGATCAGTTCACGTTTTTCTTCATTTTCTTTCGCTTTTGCTTGCTTTTCTTGAAATATGCGCCGACATTCATGAAAAAGGTCACTATCCATTTCCATGAACATCTTTCTCACATTCAATGTCAAACCATGAACTGTCTGGTTCCAATGGCTCTGAGTATTCTTCTCCAAAGCTTCATAAATGAGTGGAAGAAGAACACTGCGATTTTGAGCTATCAAACTGACTATATGGTCATTGTTCCACAAGAAGAGAGCTCGTATTTCAGAGTATGTAACTTCACAAAAAGGGAAGCGATACCTGAATTTGAATACACTTCGAGTGAATCATGTTGCAAGTGCAAGTTGACCAACAGTTGAGCACTCAGATTTCTGCGTGATTTTTGGAGTGAGGTGGCACATACGTGTGCTGGCTTATGCGACGGTTTTGCAATCATGAACTGCAGTGGTCACTATTTTTTCTCTGCTTGAAATCTCATCGATTCAGTTGCACTGGAGTTAGACTGCCCATACTGTCCGTTTTTTGACTTTCCCGTGCATGGCTGACCCATGCATGCTGCGTGACTTGCTAGAGAACTGGACATCAAGTGAACCTTCCTAAATTCGTGGCTTAATTCCATCCCTCCATTCGTTCATGCAGTTCTTGAATTAGATTCATGCAATAGAGGAATAGGTTTTGTCACGTACCTGAAGCCAAACGGCTGCTTGTGAAGCTTCTTGCTGCTGCATGCTCTGATTCTGCTGCTGAATGCCTGGATCCTTTGATTGCATGAGGCTTGGCTAATTATTTTTGATTGCTTTTCCTTGTGCAGATGTCCTCTGGCCGGATCTGGGCTGCATGCAATCGTTTCCACGTTCAACTTTGCCCGTTCAAGCTGCTGCTGCTGCATGGTCACAAAACCAGAACTTATTTTTGCCATTTCTCCCAAACGGTAGATCGGATTGATCTGAAACTCGGTGATCATGTTCCTACCATCATTATGCATCTCCCATAGCAAAATCGTGATCAATGGATGCGCGGATTTCGAGAAAAATGGAAAATGGCAAAAGATTTCAGAGCTCGATTTCTCGGAAACCGTGCATCGGAATCGGCTGAAACTACTTGGGTAGGCTACTATCACCCATGTGCATCTCCCCATGAAACATGTTTTAAAACGGATGCACGGATATGGAGAAAATGCAAAAATGGCTGATGGTGATGGAGGCTGATTTCTTGGAAACCGTGCACCGGAATTGGCTGAAACTACTCAGACATGTTAGCATCGACCTTGTACAATTCCCCATAAAACGGTTTGTCAAATGGATGCATGGTTTTCAAGTTATGGCAAAAACAAATTTTGCTCTATGGATTTTTGCTTCAAGGCACTTTGCATGTGTTTGCATGGTATGAAAAAATGAATTTTGGCTGTGATGCAGGTATGGAGATGATGGAGGAGGAGTTGGAAGATTGCATGAGGACTTCTGAACCCTTGAGGAAGCTACCATGTTCGCCAAACCACTTTTTGAAATGCATGCCTAGTTTCCCACAATTTCTACAGGAAGTTCCTGTAGAAGCACAATGAGAAGCACAAGGAGGTGGAAAAAATGATGGAGAAAGGCAAGGGATGGACATACAAGTGCTTGTAGGCCTAATCAACAGATTCCCACCATTAGATTCACTTTTGAAATTGGATTTGGCTCGTCCAAAGGTTCTATAGGATGTTTCCTGTAGAAATACAGAGCTTCCTGTAGAAGGCAAGAAAATTCCTTTGACCTTGATTTGAGTGCTCCTCCTGTCATGAAACGTCCTTCTTGCAACCTGCAATGTCACTGTTACAACATGAAATTATTCAATGGAGATTAGCTTTATTTTTCTTTTTCTTTTTCTCTTTTTTTGGAAAACAACTAGGGCGCCTCATGGATGTTTTCACCCTAATTGCCTGCCTTGGGCGCCTCCAAGGGAGGTTTTCACCCAAAGATCTTATTCTCTTTTCTCTTTTTTTCAACCCATTGATCGCCTCATGGAGGTTTTCAATCAATGAGCCAATCTAAGGCACCTCCGAGGAGGTTTTCACCTTAGATTTCTATTTTCCTCTTTTTTCTTTTTCTTTTTTCTCTTTTTTTTTTCTACCCTACCCTACTTGAAGAACAAAATCATTTTCAAGTATAAGAATACTTCCAATGGAGCCATGTGCACATCAAGATTAGAGACAAAATGATGTGAAGGCTCGAAATACATGCTTTGACAACGATCCCGATTTCAGAGACAAAATGATTTGACTTTGAATGGATCAAACATAGCGGAGGAAGATAGTACTGCTGCAACTTAGTCACCTTCTGAAACCATATCTCAATATAGCTTTGATATCCTTGGTCCTTTTGCTGATCTGGATCATTCTTCATGTCACCTTCTAACATGACTTTCTCATCTTCCTCTTTTTGCTGATCTTTCTCTTGAGTACATGGAGGATTTGATGGTAACCATGAAGGATCTTTCTTTATCTCTGATTCTGATGTCTTCTCTTCATCAAGAGCAGCCCATGGTTCTTTGATCTCCTCTTTGGAACCTTCTTTTTCTTTTGGTCCTTCAATGTTGTCAATAGATTCTCTCTTTTGCAACACTCTTCCTGAGCTTTGGTGAAGATCATTGGGCTCAAGAGGAGTTGTTTGGATATGTTGTGCCTCAGATTTGTAATGGGGTTGAGCTGCTCCATTGTATGGCTTTGGAAATGATACGGGTAGTTGAGTGGAGGTGTGAAATTGAGATGGAGATGGATGGCATTGTGGTTGGGTAGGCATTTGGGGTTGCCTTGGTGGAGGAGGAGGCAATGGTTGCGGATGAGCAGGTGGTGGAGGAAAATGAGCGGGATGAAAGTTGTACTGGGGCCTCCACTCCTGATAAGGTGCATTCCACTGAGGCTGTGGCTGAGCATAAGAGTGAAATGAATGAGCAACTGGTAGGGCATAATATGGATCTGTGAAGGAACAAGGAGGATATGACCAAAGAGGAGGTGTAGACCAGGAAGGATGAGCAGGGGGACCCCAAGAAGGCATGAAAGTGGCTTGATAGGGGTCATAATAGGTCTCGGGTGTCCCTTGCAGTTCTTGCTGGTAAGATCTAGGTCCATGCGGCCAACTTTGGTTCATATAATGGAGTGGTTCAGTGGCTCCTTTGGCTCTCTGATATGCAGCTTTGAATCTGGGTAAGGAAGGGCACTAATCTGTAGGATGGTATTCTTCACAGATGAAACACACTTCTAGGGAGTGCATTGGACATTCGTTCCTAGGATGCTTTCTAGTGCACCTAGGACAAAAAATGACCAAAGCCCTCTTGGCTTCCTCTTGCTTCTGTTGGATCCGCAAGGTATCCAGTTGCATGGCAAGAAACTGCCTCATATCACTCTTGAAATCTTTGATCTGATTTTCAAATTCATCTTTGGACAAGATGTTGCTCCCAACATTTCTGCTTGTAGCCATTTGCTCCAGAGGAATGTTTTCTTCTTCTTCTCCCCTAGAGGTTCTTTAAATATGCCTTGATGTCCACCCAGGGGTTCTTCAATCACAGCCATCGAAGAAGAGAGAATCTTGGCTGTGTGAAGCAGTGGGGGTGTTGTGCAATCATTTTTCTAACTTATCTCTACTCCTACAAGGCATGAAATGAAATCTTTTTGGTTGATTTTTGCTTTTTTCTACTTCTACTTGCAAAACTGAAATAGGTTGAACTGCAACTAACTATCTTGCAAAAAATGAAAATGCGGAATTGAAATGAAAGCAGGAAAGGACTAATCTATTTTGCTCAAATGAAATTGCAGGAATGAAATGCTAATCTACGCTTGCAGAATTGAAATTGCGGAATTGAAATGCTAATCTATGAAAGCAAGAAATGCTAATCTACTTTTGCATAAATGGAATTGCATAATGGAAATGAAATAAACTACTTAGCAGAAGGTTGTAGTAGAAAATAGAAGAATAGCAACAATCACCAATACTCTGCCGCTTCCCCGGCAACGGCGCCAAAAAGGTGGTGGGCTCCAATATTGTAGCAATAATGCTACAACTCCTGGGGCTCCCTATCTCTAATTTTATCAACCCGGTAGTTCGTACAAACTTGGAAGCGACGGTGCTGTATGCACAAGTCCTAGCTCTTGTCGCAGCTGTCACTTGGTCAGCTGGCACAAGTCCGCTAGGGCTCAAGCCAACTTCTATATGCTCTTAGAAGAAGCTTTCTAAATGATGGACGAAGGCTATCTCAAGGGAAATTGATCTACTTTTCAAAAATGAACTGAAAGCCAAAAAGAAACACAAACCCTAGCAAACCCTAATTCTACCAGCTAGTCCTACTGATGCAAAGGAGAGCATGCAAACTACCGAAAGAGATGCCATTACTTCTAAGAAGGTAAAATGCATGCGTATAAGTTATTACTATCTGAAGAAAATATATTTTTGTATTTTTGCTTAAGTTGTCGAAATTATCATGCATGTGCTTCTAACTAGTTTTCCACTGTGTAGGGATGGATCAAGGGATGAAATGCTTCGGGAAAGGTTGGGATGGTACAGAGAGGGTCTAAGGGATCCCTAACATTCTTTCTGAGAGTTTCACAAAGTCTGGATGACATGCAACCGTGTTTATGAACTTCTACAGGAAGTCTGCAGGGGTTTCTACAGGATGTTCTGCAATTCTTCTACAGGATGTTTCAAAATGGGATGTTTGAGGATGGATGGTTGATGGAAGATGCATGGATGGTTATGGAGGTAGGATGGGGGTCTGAAGTGACCCAGGAACTGATGGATGGAGTGGTGAGATGATGTGGAAGGCTGACTTGCATCAACGAAGGTGTAGGCAATGGAAAAGCAAGAAGGTAGGGTTTCGTGGCAAAAGAGCAGATGGGAGATGAGGAAACTGACTTGGTGATGGAGGAGCTGATCTGGACGAGGCTTAGATAAATGAGGAGGTGATGAAGGTGATAGAGATGCCCTGCACAATGCTCATTCAAACGTATCAATGAATCCTTGCAAACAAACCAAGTCCTAGCTAACTTAATCCAACTGTCAATGAAATGAATAAACAACAGCTTTGTTTGGAAAGAGAACCATGTACATCACGTGAGTAAGAACATTCAAAAAGATCTAAATGCATGACAAACTCCTACCAATCGATTCTAACCATAAAAAGCTACTTTAACCATAAAAAACAACCAAAATAACAAAGCAATATCTAAAAGCAGATTTCATTTTAAGAACACAGCAAACACATAAAGATAAACAAGGGAGGTACTGAGCGCTTGAGATGGGCCCAACCCCAAGAGCTATAGCCTCCCAAGAGAGATTTAGAGCTGGTGCAAAGCTGGATTCATCTTTATTAATCAAGAATGAAGAGTTACATCAAAACTGTCCACAAGGAGAACTTGAAAATGAGCTGACAGCAAAACTAATCTATGGCCTAAAAATCGAACTACAAAATGACTACAACAAGACTATGAAATGACTAACTATTGGCTACAAAAATTACTAACCACTAGCTCCCCAAAATGACTAACTGAAATGAGGTCTTAAGCCCTCTTATTTATACAATTTGAGGACCCAACAGTCCTCCTAAAATTTAGGGACTTGGCTGCCCAAGACTTGTAGTTAACAACAGTCCAACTTGACTTGCTTGGCTGCCCTTGAGCTGATTGATTCGGTGGCCCTTGAACTCCGAGCTGATGGTGGAGAATTCGAGGTAAGGGCCCATAAATGAGGGGGACACCTTCCTACAAATCCTCTAGCTTGTTCTCCCACGAATTTGGCTGCCAAGTGCTCATTAAGACCTTCAATTTTGTCTCCAAGTTGACCAAAAAGGCTACACAAAGCACCCATTAGACTTGTTGGCATAATGACTAACCAAATTCACTCTATTAACATAAAAATAATCAAAAACATGCAATAAACAAATGAGAATGGTGGACTAAGCCAAATTAGGAGGTTGAATGAGCCCAAATAATTGTCCATTTTTGGGGCTCATCAGGTATAAAAACAAAGGAAAGATGAATGCTCCCGTTGCTCGAGAAGGAAATAGGTGACCTCCCAAGAGGACAAGGAATTCCAGGTATGATGAAAGTAATGTTGTAGAAAGCCGGTTGAGTTTTATCTTATTTATGCTTTATCTACTTCCTCTCCTCCAGATACTTTGGATCATTAGTTAATTGATAGTGGAGCCTCAAGAAATTTCACTGGATACAAGGAGGCCCTCTCAAATTTAGTTGAGAAGAAAACTAATCTAAAGATTATGCTTAGAGATAATGCCACCTACCCTGTGAAAGGGATATGAACTATCACTGTTCACTTGAATTATGGACAATTACCAGACATCTACAAGAAGTGTTGTATGTGCCTTATTTGAGAAAGAACCTGGTGTCTATTTCTGTGATGGAAGACAAATGCTTCAAGGTATATTTCATTAATGGAAAGGTACATATATGGCATAGATGTTGAAGAATCTAGGGCAAAACAATATCCTAATGATTCTTCACTTTATGAAAACTGCTTGTGATGTCTTCCCTTTAGTTAACTTCTTTTATGTTAGTGTGTTTGTTAATCATCAAACGGTTATCAAAACTAGAAGATAAACAAAATGAAAGTATACAATATGTTGGCTCCAATCTAGGGAAAAAACCTCTCCTCTTGAGAGGAAAAACCCTTCAATCTCTTCTTATAGATATTTTTTGACGAATACCAAGACCCTTGAAAACACTAGATACAAAATTACCTCCAGCACACTTGTCACTATCCCAATGCAGTCTTCGTTCTTCAAATGACAGGGTTCTTACTTCTCACTATATTGTCACATGTCTCCTTCTTTGGACTATCACTATGTAAGGAGATTCTCGGTCTCCTTCCTGCTTTACTGTCCAGGCACAGGTCTTGGTCTTCTTCACAGTTCTCGGTACTGTTTAAGTCTCGACTTCCTTCTTTTCTAGTCACAGTCACAACCTCGACTTACTGTAGATTTCGTTCAATAATTGGAGTCACTTATATACTATCCTATGACAATATATCTTCAATGAGGTTACTTTCTATAAAAGATATATAACCCGAGAGTATATCCTGTACCTAATCTTGTACGTGCAGTGATACTTCTTCATTTCACTTCTTCACTGTATTGATCAGAGATGTATGAAGATGATGGTTATTTAGAGGTGACATTATTCCTTATTTATAGTGACTATTTCTTGCACTGTGAGCTGACATGAGTTCTTGGAAATAGGCCGACATTCCTAGTAAGGAGATCACTGTCTTCTTCGTAGTCGAGCTGTTAGAGGGATAGGGACAATTGCTTAGGAGAGTAGACCTTGAATTTTATGAATTTTTTATAATATTTATGTCAAGACAACAAATCCATCAAGAAGAAGTCTTTGACCTATAAGCACTTCCTTCTCATGAAGCCCGGGCCATCATTGTAGCTAGTGTTCAAATTTGTTGCTATACCATGGTTGGCTGGAATTTTTTTAGGCGAATAAGTTGTATCTTACATATGTGGGGGGAGTTTGGGATCCGCTCTGGCAGTTTTTAGGTGGTTATGGATTGAACCAGAAGCTGTTTCCCTCCCAAGAAACCCCCCATGGCTATAAAACCAACCCCCCCTCCTAAACCTTAAATCTAAACAAAAAACCTAACTCAACCCTAGCAATTCCGGAAATCAATGGTAATGTTAAATTCTTAAAGGATTTTTACTTAAATTTTTAATAGTACCATTAATTGTCATAGGATGTTTGATTATAGATTAATTATTTATATGTATTTTTTGAATTAACGACTGCAATGATGAAGATTTTTCTTTTCTTCATTTAATTTGATTCAGTGAGATTCAAGTATCAACCATGACTTCACACTTTAATAGTGCCATATTTGCCTTGGCTTAAAATACCTACACCATCCATGATTGTAACATGGCACTATTTTGGGAACCCAGGGCATGCTCCAGATCACCTCTAGAAGCAGGCAAATGGTAAAAGCCCAGAATCACCTCTGTGTGCCCTGAAGAGAGAGCAGGCCTTGCTGTATGAAAGTAAGCTGATAGAACTTAGAATGTTGGAAATGCTTATGTAATGTATTTGAAACTAAGAACTACCAATAACCCAATAAAATAATTACATCCATTTTTCTTTACATTTTGCAAGAGAACAAAATTCTAAAGATTGACGGATAGTAGACACTCTGTGCCCAATATAAGAACTACATCCAACAGGTTTCTTTTGCATGATAGTACAAAAACAACTTTGGCACCTTAAATCAGTATGTACACAATGGAATTTTCAAAATAGATAATTCAATCTCCTAAGTATATTTACTGAAAATTTTGAGCACATCAAAAGGCATGACTATGAGCCATTCAAAAATTTGTTTACATCAGTATGGATATATGAACACTGAATGATGAATCCCAATCCAAATCTGAACCTGAAAAAGAATTTTGTATAATTGTATCGGTGTCCATGTGAATCATGAATGTGAAATCTGAACAGTGGAATCAGAATTGAAAAGCTCATAATATTGCTATGTATCATGAGGGAACCCTGAGTTCTCAGTTCTAATTTCACATATCAGATATTTCAAATCAAAACTGGGAATTCTAGGTACATCATGATTCAAGAAGCTAATTAATTCACTAATAGATGAAAATGCCAATGTCAAATTATAAATGGAAAAATTACAAAACTGAGCTTATTATTTGGAAAGTTCCAAAAGTCCAAAATGAAAGACTGGAAGCACAAAAATCTGGAGAATCAAGAATAACCAAACCGATAGTCTTCAACATCCACATCCTGTAACAGAATAGATGCTAATTTCCCCGACTAATGATAAGAAGCACAAGCACTGTGGCCAGGAGAAGATGAAGAACCTTCTAAAACCAACCCAGTCCTAGGCATGGATGTGTCATCCCCAACATGAAAGGGGTCACTGGAAGAACAACCCAAGGAGAGGTTAGCCATCAAGCATTCAAGGGACTCCAAGTCTGCATCTTTCGGATTCACATCCTACAACTTTGAAGGACCTCAATTACAATCTCCCTTCAATCAAGAGATGAGGCCAAGAAGTGAATATACACAAGATCTTCTGCCTTCGCTGATGAAGTCTATTTCTCTAGACTGAATGGATAAAGTGACAAACCCATAAGTGCTCCAATTTCTCTCTGCTGTTGAAAGCTGAAAACTTGTGAAAGAACCCTATATGCAAGGGTTTGCAAATAGAGGGTATGGGCACCATAACATGACCACCATGCAAAGAGGCTTAATACTTCATAGTGCCCCTATCAATGAGCGAATTTCCATTACCAAATTGACCACCACCTGTTATGAAGTAAACAAGTTCTTTTTCTCTAACAACACCATCAGACGAGGACATACCTTAGAAAATTCTATTCTAAAATAATCAGCCACCTCGCTCTCTTCCTGTGGTGTCCTCCTTTTACCCCAAAATTTAGCCAAAGATGCTTCATCATTATCCTTTGGTTCAAAGTGTAGGCTATATAATGTTGACAGTTTTTGCATCTGTTAAATATATTAATGATTATGTCCCTTTAGTCCCATTCAAAAGAGGGTCCTACTCTTCAAGAACTCGATGAATTATTTCCAACATAACGTTGCTTTCATAAATGTTTCCTAACATAGGAAGATCAATATGGACGTTGGAAATAATACTGAAAGGGGGGTTGAATCAGTATTCTTAAATCAATAATATTTCATTTCCATAAATAGATTTGTACACGCGACTGTTCTTAAAGCAACCAGCGCATATGTAGATAAATTTTGATTTACCCAATCTATCATGCATTGAAATTTAACCAATATATCAGAGATTAATTAGACAGTGCAGTAAAAGCAGAATAAAACATTACACATAAGCATCACACATGAACACCAAGATATAAGGTGGAAACCCAATGTCGGTAAAAACCACTTGTTGTTGTCGTCTCTATCTTCTTTTAATAATAAGAAAAATATGTTTACAATCTTGTACTGGTGCAGACTTATACCAGTATGCAAGCTTCTACTTGCAGAAGGCTGCAACCTTCTCTCGTTTTCTAACTTCTACTGGAAGGGAGATACAACCCCCTAGCTCTTGTACTAGCCAATATGTTTACTAGTACGTAGGTTCCACTCTACATAAAACTTCACTATTCTACCAGGGGCCACGTTTCATGAATTTTTAGACTGGATACTGCTGGAACACAACACCATAATATGAAGGCCACGTTTCATCCAATTTTCATACTGGACCCATCAACAACATCATAGTTGCAATACAATCATCAAGTACATAAACTAATCACTGAAACTCCTAAATTTGATCATTCATAATACTGTCACTAGAATAAAGTCACTAGAACAGAACCCAGAACTCTGTAACAACAAACAGAAACAACTGGAACATTGTTCATAAGGTATACGCTACTTTCCTGAGTCGAACTAGTGTGTGTACGCACTTTTATCAAAGCCAACCAACGTATACATCTGTAAATGTTAATTCATAATTTTACAGCTATTCCAGACTTCAGTTATACCCAGATCATAACATTTACAGAATAATACATGCGTCAATATTCAGATCTAGAATATACATGAGCAAAACCACATAATGATAATTCATTTTAAGCCTTAAGATCCCAATCTATCATTAGATCTAATCCCTTATCAACCGCTAAGGTTTATCCTTGGTTCAGATCCAACAATGCACCATAAGCAACAACCTACATACTAGATCTCACACTTCATCAGATATTCGATCCTTCTACACCTTGGCCTAATGATATTCTCCTCCTTATATAGTTTTAGGCCTTTCTCAATACCATGGACCAAAACCACTTAGGACCAATACTTTAGACCAGATACCTAGAGTCAATACCTCAGACCAATACCATGGGTCAAAATACCTTGGACCAAATACAACGAACCAAAAGCTTAGATTTCCAACATATACGTGCTTTTATTTCTGTGAACATGCGTGTGTACGTATACACGACTTGTATATAGTGAACCTGCGTGTATACGCAGCTTGGTCAAGGTGAACCTGTGTATACCTCTTTTTCTTCATTCTTTGTAGTCTGATCTGTAATTCTTTGCTATTAACCTGCTGTACTGTGATCTTTCATCTGAGTGAGTTTCCATTTGTACATTACTTCTAAACTGCCCTGCATTTTGTCACATCTGTAAACACAACTATCATGCATTCTATCACATCTGATATCTCTTTTGTAGATTCATCTAGTTCCCATATACAAGTGAGTTGTTCTTCTACAAGTGGGTTGCCATCAAGTACAACACATACATCATTATGCCAACAATCTCTCCCTTTGGACTTGATGGCAACCACAACACCAAGTCACTCTCCCCCTTTGACATCAAGGGCAAAGGGTCATGCTCCCCCTGAGTACATGCTAAATTCTATGATATGTTGAAATGTACTAATTGAGCTCCCATGATTGAGTCCATGCTCCCCATGAGCACTAGAAATGACTGCAAGAAGATTTTCTAAAAGAATAACATGACTCTATAAATTTACTATGTGAGGATGACCTTCCAATCATCAATGACTCATACATCCATCTCCCAACCAAGTGGGGATATACAAAATTTGACTCATCCACCCATGCATAGTGGGGTTACAAATTAGGTCTTTTCATGACCTTTACATTAAATGATATACATGAAATTTATAATAAGGACAACCGATCTAAACAAGACCATGATAGTCATTAGCAACTATCATACACCATATATGATTTGTACCATCAGAAACATCATGATCAACAGCCTGTATACTTCCATCACCAAAAGAGTCACCTGAATCAAAACAATTATGCGGATCTGTACCAAGATCTTCTAAGATAATGCCAACAATGAATTATTAGAAGCATATGCTCCCCGTGAACTTGCGCCATATGTTCACTGTCAGATCTGATTATTGCCTATATCAGTAGGAACTATCAAGGCATCATCATCAATCAGATATACATCAAGTTATCAACAACTTATGAGGACCAACATATTTCCACATGTTATCAGCAGATTGTAAACATCATCAAAGAGAGCAGATAATTGACAGAACCATATTAGACCCCCTTTTACTGAGTCTAGCACACTGCTTTTCCTCAAACCAACATATACACGACCGTGCCCACAGAAACCCGCGTATGTATGCGACTACACTTCATGAAACTCACATATACCTACCTTTCTCTAAAAAATAGGATTTAACAGTAGGATGATGCAGAAACTAATCCCAGCTTTTGTCTGAGATATTCAAATGTCTTTTTGGGCAGTGGTTTAGTGAATATATCAGCAACCTATTCTTTGGAGAGAACATACTCCAATCTGACCTTTTGTTTAAGCACTTGTTCATGTAGAAAATGATATTTGATGGGTATGTGCTTGGTCTTGGAGTGCATGACTGGATTTTTTGAAATACTGATGGCACTTGTATTATCACATAGAATGGAGATGGGTGGAGTACATGTGATCTGAAAGTCTTGCAAGGTTTGCATCATCCAAAGTAGTTGTGTGCAGCAAGATGCAACAGCCACATATTATGCTTTAGCTGTAGATAACGAAATTGAACTTTGTTTCTTGTTGAACCACGACACTAACCTGGAACCCATATAGAATGCACCACCACTAGTGCTTTTTCTATCATCAACATTTCTTTCCCAATCTGCATCTGTATATGCATGAAGACTAAGATATGTATCTCTAGGATACCATAAACCAAAGTTCTGTGTTCCTTGAAGATATTTGAAAATCCTTTTGACTCACTAAAGGTGTGATTCCTTTGGATTTTCTTGGAATCTTCCAACTATTCCTACTACATTCATGATGTTAGGTCGGGTACCTATTAGATAAAGCATACTGCCAATCATGGATCTGTAAGTTGGTTGATGTATTGCTGCTGATTCATCATTTGAGCTAAGACTACATCCTGTTACCATTGGGGTACATACTGGTTTAGAATCTTCCATGCTGTAATTTTTCAAGATCTGTTTGAGATATTTGGTTTGCGAAAGAAAAATACCATCTTTATTTTGTTGAACTTGTAGACCAAGAAAATACGTAAGCTCACCAAGCAAGGACATTTCAAATTCTTGTTGCATTACTGAGGCAAAATTCTGACTCATGGATTCTTCATTGCTACCAAAAATGATATCATCAACATAAACAACAATTATTAGCAATTTATCAGTGTCAATCTTTGTATATAGATTGTTATCCGCTATGTAGGAATTTACAGGGTAAGTTCCTCAGACAGAACACCAAAGGACACCGCTCACAAACAGATCACAGATCAATACACCAGTATTTTGACGTGGTTAAAACCCTCAAAGAGGGAAACAGTCCACGGCCTGAGCCAACGCGGCCACTTCAGGCAATTTATTAATAAAAGAGTGAAAATTTACATATGCTTCTCTCGTAGACAGATTACCCTACAAATGACCCTCCATGCTCTTTAAATAGAGATCATGGACCAATCAGGTGTTAAGCCATGGATCAAGTGTCGGTAATACCGAGGAGAGAATGAACCGTTGGATTACTACATATCGTGATCGTCAGATTGTAAGTTACAAAATGTACATAGTAAAGAAACACACTTTACCTAACTCTATACCTAACTCTATACTAGACCAAGTTGTACTTAACTATTTCCTACGTGTCGGAATATCCTTACATCCCCCCTTAAGAACAACTTGGGATAGGATTAAAGGATTTACAAATATGACACAATAGGAGAAGGAAGGAGGCACTAGAGCCTATCCCCCTTAGTGACAACTTCCTGAACTCCAACCATAAATCGAAGTTTAGTGAACTTCACCTCTGTGAGAGCCTTTGTAAAGATGTCTGCAACTTGATCATCTGTTGAACAATATTGCACTTCAAGAACATGGTCGTGAATGATATTTCTGATGAAGTGCATGTGCAATTTAATGTGTTTTCTGCGCTGATGTTGGACTGGATCTTTGCATAGCTAAATGACACTTTGATTATCACACCAAAGTGTAGTCTGATGTTGCTGTTGAAAGCCAAACTCTGACAGGATCTGACGAAGCCACAAGGCTTCCTTACTAACTTCTACGGCACCACGATACTCTGCTTCTGCTGAAGAAAGAGAAATGGCACCTTGTTTCTTGCAAGCCCATGTAATAGGTCCTGAACCTAGAGTGAACACATAACCTGCAGTAGACTTCCGATCATCAGGGTCACTAGCCCAATCGGAATCAGTGAAACCAACCAATAGAGGAGTTGCTTCGGCACTGTAATGAAGCCCAAACTGAACTGTACCTCGAACATAACGAAGTATTCTTTTAGCTGCTTTCCAATGACTTTCATGTGGGTTTTGCATAAACCGAGCAACAAGGCCAACGACAAAGGAAAGGTCAGGACGAGTATGGGTTAGATACAAAAGTTTTCCTATAAGTTGACGGTATAAGGTAGCATCAACTTCAGGAGAAGTACAAGTGACTGAAAGTTTGACTCCAGACTAAAAGGGAGAAGGGGCTGGCTTATAGTCTTCCATGTGAAAATGGCGTAGAATATCACAGGCATACTTGGATTGAGAAAGGGAAATACCTTCCTTGGATTGCAAGACTTGAAGACCGAGAAAATAATGTAAGTGTCCTAAGTCTGTCATTTCAAAATTCCTTTTAAGGTTAGACTTCACATGGTTTATAAGGTTGGGATCACTACCAGTCAGGATAAGATCATCAACATAAAGAACAAGAATGATAAGGGAGTTGCCCACTTTCTTGGTGTAGACAATATTGTCAGAATGACACCTAGAGAAGCCAGATTCTAAAAGAAAGTTATCCATTTTGGCATACCAAGCTCGAGGAGCTTGCTTGAGACCATAAAAGGATTTCTTAAGCCGACATACAAGGCTGGAGTCTGTTTGTATAAAGCCAATAGGCTGTTCCATATAGATTTCTTCATGCAAGTCCCCATGCAAGAAGGCAGATTTAACATCCATCTGATGGAATTCCCATTTGAAAGAAGCACCAAGGGAAAGAACAAGGCGGATAGAGTTCATTTTGGCAAAAGGGGAGAAGGTTTCAGTATAGTCAATGCCTTCAACTTGTGAAAAACCCTTAGCAACAAGACGAGCTTTATGTTTATCAACTTTCCCATCTGGTCCATACTTGGTTCTGTAAACCCATTTGCATCTAACAAATTTTCGTCCCTTTGGTAGAGGAACAAGATCCCATGTATCATTTGCTAATAATGAATGATATTCTTCATTCATAGCTGCTTCCCAATCTGGATGGCCTGAAGCTTCCGCAAAGGTGTTAGGATCATAATTCACTGAAGCTTGAGCCAGTAAAGAAGAGACTCTATCGAACTGAGAACGTGTACATCGCTGATCTGTAGGATCGCTAAGATCACCTACTGCATCCCGAGTAGCACGGGCCCATTTTGGAAGCTGAGGAGCTGAAGGAGGATCCTGAGAAGGTGGGGGAGGATTTTCATCCTCGCTTTCATCATCTGAAGAAGAAATATTTTCAAAAGTAGAAGAGATAGGGGGAGGTGGCACATCCACCGAACTAGGCTCGCAGGCCGATATATTTTCAACAAACTTTACATCTCTTCTAATGATAACATTTTTGGACTTAAGTGGAATAAGTCTATATCCTTTGACATCTTTAGAATATCCAACAAAAATACATTTTTCACTCTTAGGTTCTAAAGCTTTATGTTTCTCATCTGGAATATGGGCCCATGCTTCACTTCCAAAAACACGAAAGTGACTTACATCTGGTTTGATTGAGCTCCATGCTTCTTCTGGAGTGATATTCTTTAAAACCTTAGTAGGAGTGCGATTTATTATGTAATTTGCACAGTTAATTGCTTCTGCCCAATAATTAAGACTAAGTCCTTTAGATTGAAGCATACAATTAGCCATTTCCTTTAAGGTACGATTCTTCCTTTCAGCTACACCACTTTGTTGTGGAGTATATGGAACAGTATGTTACATTTGAATTCCATTCTCAGTGCAAAAGTTGATGAATGTGTTTTTAACGTATTCTCTGCCATTATCAGATCTTAGCTTAAGAATTTGATGTCCAGATTGTTTTTCAACAAAGGCCTTAAAGACCAAGAACATGTTAAATACTTCACTCTTGAGTTTTAAGAAGTATACCCAAGTGCGTCTGGAGAAATCATCAATGAAAGTTAAGAAATACTTGTAGCCAGAGAATGAAGCAACTGGAAGTGGACCACATAAATCACTATGCACAAGCTATAAAGGGGCTGAGGTGTGCCAAGAGGCACGTTTTTCAAAACTGTCCCGATGATGCTTTCCGAGTACACATCCGGAACAAACACCATCTCTGCAAGATACCATTGGAAGACCTGTCACCATATTTTCTTGACATAGATTCTGAAGAGAGCGATAGTTTAAGTGACCAAATCGCTCATGCCAAAGTTTTCTCACTTCATCATTATGAGCAACAAATACTGAGGGAAGATTTGATGACCCAAAGTTGTGAAACTTATACAACCTTGTAGAATCATCAACAATGCCAGTAGCTAAAATCTGTCTAAGATCTCTTAGGTCCTTAATTACAACATCGTGAGGTGAAAATTCAACGATTTTACCTTCACCTGAATGAGTTATCTAATATACAGATAGAAGGTTGCAGGATAAGGTTGGAACACATAATACATCATTAAACTGACCATTGTCTATATGAACAGTTCCAGTCCCTACAACACTAAGAGATCTATCATCACCAACATATATATTTTTGGTGTTACAATCATTTAAAGAAGAAAACATGGCTTTGTTTTTGGCCATGTGATAAGAAGCTCCAGAATCAATGAGCCACTCATGAGAATGAGAAGAAGAAGATACATTTAGTGCATAGCTAGACCGAGATGCTTGACAACCACATACAGAAAGTTCCATTCCTGAAGATGAAGTTGAAGTTGAAGAGTGCTCCAAATGGATGTTATGCTTCTTCATTGCTGCTTCCAAGGCTTCCATCTTCTTAAAGCATTTGGATTCTAAGTGGCCATCTCGATTACAAAAGTTGCAATGTCTATCAGTCTTCTTCCCTTTGTTTTTATTTGTCTTATCATTTTGTTAAAATGATTTTTCATTTTGAGGCTGAAATTGCTTAGGACCCTTGTTTGGTTTAGGACCATTCTTTTTAGGATACAACTTCTTAGGATTCTTTGGATTTGGTTGCTGCTGGGCAGCTAACGCTTTCTTAGAAGAGTTTCCAAGATGAAGAAGACCAAGGTGTAAGAGTTTTTCTTGCTCTCTTATTAAAGAATCACAAAAGGAATCAAAGGAAGGGGACTTGTAGGTTTGTCCTTGAGAAATGAAGGCTTCTCTTGTAGAATGGAAGGTGGAAACAAACATAGAATAGGCTGGTCCCAACTTAGTAAGAATTGAGTAGATAAGGCTACTATCTTCTTTCTTAACCTTAACACCTTCCAAGAGAAGTCTAAGGGTCTTGAACTTGGACAAAAAATCTTCAATGCAAGAAAAATTATTGGGGTCCAATGTAAGCAATTCATTTTCAAGTTGATGCGCTTTAAGTTCATTTTTAATTCCAAAGACTTTAGTAATCTGTTTCATTGCTTCATCAGGAGTATCAAGTTCTGTAATATGGAATCTAAGATCTGGAGAAATAGACATCCCTATCAACCCACGTGCTTGTTCTTGTCTATTTTCCCATTTAGCTGCCTTGTCTTCATCTTTCGGTTTGGTCTCTTGGCCTGTGGCTATTCTGTAAAGACCTTTACTTCTAAGTAAATCCACAATGTAGGACCACCATTGGAAGTAGTTGGTGCTGTCAAGAATAACTTGGCATGGACTTTCCATTTAAAAAAAAACTGAGGCTATAGATGCTGAAACCAAGTGTTACAATGGAAAGATTTCGAAAAATTAGGCTGTTTCAAAAAAACGGTTCTGAAAATGGCTTCCGGATGAAGAAGTTATGGCTTTTTGAAGAAAATTTGATGAAGTCGCCGACGAAGTGCGGGAATGTGCGGAAATGAAAAAATCCGCCCCCACAAAATGGAGACTTGAACCCAAGACCTCTACCTTTTTCCCTACAAAACAAAAAACAAAAACCCCAACACGGACATACAAAAAAAAACGAACATTGCGGCTCGAATTTAGCTTTAGCCAGAAACTAAATATTTTCCTCAATGTTTCTGATTTTCTTAGATCACACTAAGGCGCAGCGGAAAAGAGCATACGCATGAGAAAATTCCTTCCTTTCTGTTTCTGATTTTCCCAGATCGCACAGAGTCGCAGGGCAAAGAGCATACACAGAAATGAAAGGTATAGATCCGGTAATAAAAAAATCTAAATAAACCGAAAACCGAAATAAACAGAGAGAAAATAACTGTAAACTGCAAATAAACACTGTATACCTCTAGATCTTAAAAATGACGCAGTTAGGGCTACCGAAAACCTTTTCGCGTGAAACAAAAGGGGTTCCTCACTGGAACAGATGCTCCCAACACAACAGAGCAGTCCTCTCAGCCTGAAAGCAGTCGGAAACAGTAGATCTAGGAAACGGTAGTCAGATGCAGTTCTACCGGCTTCAGATTTGGATCACCAACGGACGCGGCCCTCAAATAGCTCTGATACCATGTAGGAATTTATAGGGTAAGTTCCTTAGACAGAACACCAAAGGACACCGCTCACAAACAGATCACAGATCAATACACCAGTATTTTGACGTGGTTAAAACCCTCAAAGAGGGAAACAATCCATGGCCTATGCCAACGCGGCCACTTCAAGAAATTTATTAATAAAAGAATGAAAATTTACATATGCTTCTCTGATAGACGAATTACCCTACAAATGACCCTCCATGCTCTTTAAATAGAGATCATGGACCAATCGGGTGTTAAGCCACGGATCAAGTGTCGGTAATACCGAGGAGAGAATGAACAGTCGGATCACTACATATCGTGACCGTCGGATTGTAAGTTACAAAATGTACATAGTAAAGAAACACACTTTACCTAACTCTATACCTAACTCTATACTAGACCAAGTTGTACTTAACTATTTCCTATGTGTCGGAATATCCTAACACACTAACCCCTTTGGAAAAACCTTGTTGGTGGATATATTTGTCAAGACAGTAATACCAGGCCCTTGGAGCCTGTTTTAGACCATAGAGAGCCTTTCTGAGTCTGCATACAAGTTTTGCATCATTTCCAAGAATGAATCCTTTTGGTTGTTCAATATAGACTTCTTCTTCTAAGTCTCCACTAAGGAAGATAGATTTTACATCCATTTGGTATACTTTGAATTTATGAAAACTAGAAAGAGAAAGAAACATCCTTATGGCTTCAAGTCTAGCAATAGGTGCAAAAGTTTCTTCAAAATATATACCTTCTTGTTGAGCATATCCTTTACAAACAAGTCTGGCCTTGTTTCTAATAACCTCTCCATTTTCATTCAGCTTGTTTTTGAATATCCATTTAGTTCCTATGATATTTTTATCATGTGGTATAGGAACTAATTCCTAAATATTATTCTTTTCAATTTGCTCAAGTTCTTCATTCATGGCCTTGACCCAACATTCATCTTTGCATGCTTCATTTACATTTTGAGGTTCAGTGGAGGATAGTAATCTTAGATAGCTTGAGTTTTCTGTAAAAATTATTCTTGTCTGTACACCTTCCTCTTTTTCCCCTAAAATTTGAGTTTCTAGATGATTTTTATGAACATACCTGGACGAAGTCTTTTCTTCTACCGTTATCTCGCCTTCTGGTGCTTCATTGGTTTCTTCTTCAGAATCATTGTGATTTGATGTGGGAAAATAATTTCCATCTTCTTCATTGTCATAATCTTTAGTTTTTATCTATTTTGGATTTTTGCATGCTTCATCAACTACAACATCAATACTTTCAACAATTTTCCCAAGTCTTTTATTATAACATTTATATCCTTTACTCTGGGAAGAGTAACCAAGAAGAATACCTTCATCTACTCTGGGCTCAAACTTACCAAGTTTTTCATCAGTCCTTTTGATATAGCATTTGCTTCCAAAAACTTTAAAGTATTTTACCGTAGGAGTCTTACCATACCAAAGTTCATGTGGAGTTTGAGTGTTGTTTACCCAAACATTTGCTTGGTTGAGAATAGTTACGGCGGTGAATGCAGCTTCACCCTAGAAGGTTGCAGGAGTTCCAGATTCATCTAGCATAGCTCGAGCCATTTGTTGAATAGTTCTGTTCATTCTTTCTACCACTCCATTTTTCTAAGGAGTTCTTGCGGTGGAGAACTGCCTTTTTATTCCATGTTGTTCACAAAAGTCAAAGAATTCATCCGAGGTAAATTCCCCTCCTCGATCAGATCTGAGGCATTTGATTTTGCGATCTGATTCATTTTCAACCAAAGCTTTGAAGGCTTTGAACTTTTCAAATGCTTCATATTTATGCTTTAGAAGACCTATCCAACACATTTTGGAAAAATCATCAATGAACAATATAAAGTATTCTTCTCCATGAGGTGAATTTTTCCTTGATGGTCCACATAAATCAGTATGAACAAGTTCAAGAGGCTTACTAGCTGACCCTTCTTTTCCAATGAAGTGAGATATGGTTTGCTTACCAAATTGACATGGTTTGCATATTGTATTTTCAGGAATGCTGATATTTGGAAGATCACGAACAACCTAGAATCTGCATGCTTTTCTTATTTCAGAAAAGCTTAGATGTCCCAATCTTCTGTGCCATAGCCAGTTTTCATCATTTTTGCTAAGATAGCACTGTTTTTGTCCTCCCTTTAGTATATATAAGTTTTTTGGAGTTCTTGTAACTTTTATCACACTTTCTCCTGTATCAAGCTCACAAACAACACATCCGTTTTATCGAAACACCACTTCATTTCCTTGATCACACATTTGACTGACACTCAACAAGTTATTCTTTAGACCATCTACATACATAACATTCCCATGTTTAACGTTTTCTTTCAAGAAAACAAAGCCTTTACCTTTTATGATAGTAGGAGTGTCGTTTCCAAATGAGACATTCTTTTCCTTTTCTAAGGCATTATATGAATGAAGTTTTTCTTTGTCACATGTCTTGTGTTTTGAGCATCCACTGTCGATGTACCACTGATTTTCTTGTCCTTTTGCATACAAGGCTATACCACATGTTTCTGTTTGAAGTTCTTTCTTTCTCCATATTTTGGGATTTAATGGAATTTTCTCCTTTTGAAATATTTGCCGAAATTTAATCCTGCATTTAGATTCTTCATGGCCAAAGTTGTTACAAATTGAGCATTCTATTTCATTTTCAAGAAGAGAAAAGTTATTACAAGAGCTTTTATTGATCCCTGTCACATTCCTTGGATTTCGTGCTTCTCTAGTCATGATTATTTTGTAAGCAACACATTGAGAAGCTTTGTGTCCAAAATTATGACATGTGAAACATTGAGCATTAAAGAAGTTCCTGTGATTATCGAATCTATTGACCTGGTGATTGCAGTTTCTATTCATCTTTGAAGCAAATTGAGTATGATTTACTTGAGGTTGGTTGTGACTTCTATTCATCTTTGAAGCAAATTGAGCTTGATTTACCTGGTGATCAACTTTATGCCTTTGTTGACAATTGTCATACTGTTCACTATTCTTTGCTGCATCAAGATAGCTTTTAGTGGAGGTTTATGGCTTCTGTGATTGAGATGTTTTTTCAGCATATCCAAGACCTGTCTTTATCAGAAGAGATCGCTGCACTTTGATAATTTCATTTAAGGTTTCTGATCCTTTAGCAAATCTAAGATTGAAAGATTTTGTTTTCTCAAGATCCTTTCTTAGACCCACAATTTCACATTCTAGTTTTTCATTGTGTTTTTCTCTTTCAGCAAGTTGATATGTCAAGGTATCTATAATCATATTCTTTTATTCTAAATAGATTTTGAGTTAAGAGATTTCTTCATGAAGGTGATATTCTTCTAAAGCATCCCAAAAATTATCATCTTCATAAGCCATTAGAAGTCTACAATCATTACTATTTTCATATTCATCACTATTTGATAAACCATCGCTATCTTCATGAGTATAGTAAATCTTTTTACTTACACTTTTTTTCTATTCCATTTTGCAGATTCCTTCCCTTTATCATATTTATCTTTATGAGGACATTTGGCAACATAATGACTGAATCTACCACAGGCAAAACATTTGAAAGGTAGTTTACCTCTAAATCTTCCGGAACCTCGTTGAAGCTTCTTGACAAAGTTTACCTCATCTTCTTCTTCTAAGGTACACATAAGGCTTTTAAGTATCCTTTGGGAGATGAATGCAACACATGATGTCTTTCAGGGTTTGTTTAATTGATTAGTGTTACAAGGAAAAGTGTCTACACAGAACTGCTTATCCCACTAAGGCGTGATAGCTACCTTAGAAACAAACAAAGCAAAGCTAGTTTTGTTTTTCCTTTATGAAGTATAGATGAGAGAAGAACAAAGAAGACCAACCTTTGTCTTGCGCTAATCTCCTAGTCTGATTCCTCTCTCTCTTGATAGTCTTTCGCTACTTGTTCCCTTGCACGCCCAGCTTCACAAAGTACCTGTAAGATCACAGTAGCACAACACTATACAAGAACATGGATCTATAATCATAAACAATCTAGGATAAGATGTAAATTGACCATACAAATGCGGAAAACATAAATGACACAAGAGTATGGAGGAAAAATTGAATAGCTTTTATTGATAAACAAGAAAGAGCCAAGGGGAGTTACAACCAGTTGTTCTGACCCAGCATCATCCTCTCAGCAAGGAAGCCCCTCTTCACCTCATACAAGGCTTAGATCACCCAACAATCTGATGTTGTCTCAAGAAACCAACAACAATTCCTTACAATATGCAAAATTCCAGCCTCTGGATCTCTGGGATGAGGGATCCATATATAGATATCTGTAAGGGAGATGAGTCAGCTTGTGATTTGATTAGTGTCTTCCCTCTGATAGTTCTTGCTTCCACTTGGAGATTGATGATCTCTTACTCATCCTTGGTCGAATTCAGAGAGGCAAGTGTCACTGGAGAAGTTTCAGGAAGTTTCCATTGCCTCTCCACCTCGCGGAATGACACTGCCATTTGTCACTTCTCGCCCATCGCACCCCATAGAAGGGCTTTTTGAAATGCAACACACCCACATAGTGTGTTTAGGTGAGATGCAACACACTTTGCCTATGGAGGAGCTGAAATGATCCTGTTTTGACCAATTCTGAGCAGTTTTTCATGGAGAACTTCTGGGAGAAGCTGTAATCAGTTGACCTTGCTCCTTTAGGGGTTAGAACAACACTTTTAGGGACTTAGGAGCCCTTGGTTTATGGACATTTTATGCTTGGGGTTGCAGTGCCCAAAAATTTCTATAACAGTTGCCCCCTAAAGCATGAGGTCGTTAATCTTTTGATGTCGGGTGAAATGCTTTATTATGAGGATCTGAAGTTCTTTCAAGCTGGGAGGAGACCTGTAATAAGATACAATACAATACATTATCTTCATAATATTTTCATGGTCTAGCTGAGGTGGGCATTCCCATGCTCAACTTTATAAATTCATCTTTATGTACATAGGACAGACAATCATCTGAGTGTAGACTGATGATTCTGGTAGAGCCATCATCCCTTTGATTGGATGATTATCTGTGTAGCAATGATGTACATTTGATGTCTTTATTTCCCTAAATATATATCGCAGCCCAGATGGATGAAACCAGGGAAATTTTAAGTACCCCCCCTAAATTTATAAGTATAATAAATGGGCGAATCTCCATGGTATATAGGAAAAATGGAAGAAGATTTTATCAATAATATAATATGTATATATAATTTTTTGGCGAATCTCTCACCAGGCATGGCCAATATTTTACTCAATTATAAAATCTTGTAAGATCTTGGTATTACCATGGGTTATCATAAACATGGAGCTTAAAAATTACTATTAGTAATTTATAAAAATTAATAAAATTAATAGTTGATTTTTATTTTAACCAAGCTAAAATGTTTAACATACATTAAATTACAACATCCATTTTTACTCTTGATCTGCGAAGCCCCGAGAGGGATCAAATATTTTTTCACTCTATGCTAGGATCAAATATTTTGTCACTCTATGCTAGTTTGAATATCACGATATTTGATACCTCTCGGGGGTTAGTAGATCCAGAGTAAAGATGGATCTACACTGGTTTAATTCCCCATTTAAATAGGCTACATTCCAGGTGAATACCATGGGTCAGTACCATGTGCCATTTTGGTGAATACCATGGGTCAATACCATGTGCCATTTTTATTTTTATTAATACTAATATTAGGGTTAATAATGTTTTTTTGCATGGTATTAATACCAATCTAGTACATGGTATTTGTCCCATAGTATTTTGCCCATAGGTTCACCTAAATATAACGCATTTTTTGAGTGTTCGTAAATATAAGGTGACTTATGGAGTAAATATAAAAAAATGTTTTATTTGTTTACCATACCTCTCGTTTATTTATATTTTTATTAATTTACCATACCTCTTTTAGAAATATGGTATTTGGCCCATAGGATTCACTTAAATAAAACCTCTTTCTTGAGCCTTCATAAATATAAGGAGGGTTATGGACTAAATATAAAAAGAGGTTTTATTTATTTACCATATGTCTAGTTTATTTATATTTTTATTTATTTACCATAACTTTTGAGTAAGTATAAAAAGACGTTTTATTTATTTACCATACCTCCACTTTACTTATATTTTTATTTGTTTACACCCTTGCATGCATGTATATAAGGTGACTTATGGAGTAAATATAAAAGATGTTTTATTTATTTACCATACTTCTCATTTATTTATATTTTTATTAATTTACCATACTTCTCATTTATTTATATTTTTATTAATTTACCATACCTCTTTGATAAATATGGTATTTGGCCCATAGGATTGACTTAAATAAAACCTATTCTTGAAAATGGGCGAATGGATTCACTTAAATAAAACCTATTCTTGAAAATAGGCGAATGGAAGGTTGTAACTCCTAATTTCAAGGGCTAAATTAACCTTTTTTACCCTCTCCCTTAAAATAAGGTGGGCTATTTGAGGTGATTTGTAAAAATGTACTATGATACAAAATATTCGCCCGCTAAAAATTTAAAACCCCTTAATTTCGCCAAAGGGCGAACATTCGCCCCTAAAATTTTCTATGGATGAAACTAGATCCGGGGTCTTCAATCTCGTTCGATCTTCACTCGCAGTACAAGTCGATCCATGTGAGAGATGTTCTGGAGTCGAACATGGAAAGACATTGCCTGATTACCAACCAATGATGTAAGCTGTTAACAGGCGCGAGAGGAATCACCGATAATGATAATGACCCTCAAGGTACTGCAGTACAATTCACGTGGTGTGAATAAAGGACTTGGCGTCGAACACCACGCAAAATATTTCGGTCGAAGGTCATTGATGTAAACCTGTCGCCGGAAGTGAGAAACTTGCCATTGAGGCATGCAAGCTTCAAAGTACTGAATGGGGTGTTCTTAGATCGACTTCTTGGATAATGAGCTGATGTTGACAAGAAGCGATCCATCATAGGAGGGCCTTAATGAATCCCACATCAATGATACAGAACGGAGCAAATTATTTTAATGGAGGTGAAAACGATCTGGTGATATAAGGTTCAAGGTGGCGGTCATGAAAGAATGGAGCGTAAATGTATTGTAGCGGGTGAGACACAGGTGAATTCTCTGAATGACTTCTCTTGAACATATCGGCGACACTGACGTGATGGATTGGTAGCAATAACCCCAAATGTGGATGGTGTGATGGGACCATGGTGATGTGACTGGTGAATGAAACAACCCAACCCGACTTGGATGCAGAGTGAAAGTGTCATGTTCAAGAGCGACTTGCTAGCAACAAATTTTCTTCAAGTTTTCTTCCCAATTTTTCCCCAGTCATTGCTAACCAGTACCTCTTTATTTTTGTCAAGCTTGAGGAGGATAACATATGCTTGTTCTATAATTTTCCCTTCGGGAAAACCCATCGCTATGTTTTAACGAGCCTAGCGATAGTGAAACTCATTCTCGTCTATAGACAAGTTTATCGCTATTAAGTTTTAACGAGTTTAACGACAAAGATAACTCGGTCCTTTTCAATTTTAGAGAGTCTGAAAAGGAACGTAAAGGAAACTCCAAATTTCTTTTTTCGTCATCTAATCCATTAAGTCTGAAAAAGTATAAAACAATACAGAAGGGATGAATTTTCGATCCTTTTAACGAGCCGAAAAAAACAAGCGCTCGATCTTTTTGTGTAATAATCCCTCAGGTCCAAAAAGTTTAAAATATAAAGGAGGGATAGCACTTTCGGTCCCTTTAACGAGCTGGAGAGGCCAATGGCTCAACAATCTTTTCATATTTTACGAGTCAGTTGAAAAGAGCTTAAAGGAGAATCGTCTTTTGAGGAACGAGTGATAAAATTGGGTAGCAGCCGATTCCAGGTAAGGTTTGGAATGTTCCAATCACGTCAGTGTTACAAGGATGGCTAGTGAGATCACTCTTCCCAGCTATTCTTCAAAAGGGGTAAACAATCAAATGGAGGTGAATGATCGGCCAATACAGAGTGGAGGTGATGGTGAGAACATGACCAAGGCTTTTAAAGGCTGAAGTCCTACATTCACGATGGTTGTTTACCGAGAAGTAGTTCATTTTTTAATGAGCTTAAACGCGGGGGGAAACATTTGCTCATGGCTTATGTTTATTTTTTAATGAGCTTGAACTATGCGCTAAAACTGCTCGATTAATCCAGTCGTATAATAAGAATGTCCCATTTAAAACGACAATTTTTAGAGTTTTTCCCCACATCCTTTCTGTTAGTGTCAGTCTTTCCAACCTTCCTCCAGTGATCAAATATTCTCTTACAAAGTGGTCTCAAAGTGTCAAGGTCAAATTTTGTCATTTCAAAGAGTCTTCAAGCAAAATTTGGTCACTAGGCATTAGGTCTAGGGTTTGCTTTCACTCTTTTCAAAATTTCCCAAATGCCAATCTATGTCACTATTCAGCTGAATCTATCATCATTCATAGGGTTTTCATTATCATGTCAGTGTCTAATGAGTCATTTTACACCTTGTTCATGCTTTAGTTGCGCCTAGGTAAGGTCATTTCCCTCTCCTAGGGTTTTGAAGGCAATTTCTCTTGGACGGTCAAATCATCGGCAAAAATTGTATCCTGATGTTCATACACCTTCCTCTATCCTTAAAGTACCTTATCAAATGCTTCCCATCACTGAGATTCCCCAAATTCCTCATTTTTCCACAAACCCTAGTTTCTTGCTACAACCTGGCAATTTTCTAGGTTGGGCCTGTGTTTTGCCCTTTTGGATCCCTTTCCCTCACTCAATATCTGAGATTCCACTTTCTCCTGCTTCCTAACATCCCTCCCTACTTCCGAAAATTTCCCCAAGAATTTAGAAGCCCCTTATCCCCTTCATTTCGCTTCATTTCCACAACATTCCTTGTTTCACTCAAAAGATGTTTCAGAGAAATAAAAGATGAATTTTGGAAAACTAAGAGATATTTTTGTCCAAAACATGCCAAGGAAGAAAAAACTCCCTCACTTTTTACACAGGTGTCATGCTTTTAGAGAAATGTCAAAAATACAATCGCCTCGGGAGAATCGAATGCACCTCTGAAGTGACCTTGGGAAAATCTGGTTTTATCATAGCTTGGTTGGCCAAATGACTTTCTTTATGAGTCAAATGATAACTAGACACAAATATATTTCCAATGAGCTATCATGAGTTCAATTTGGAGTTGAGGAAGGCATTCAAAAGTTGACTGCAACAGCACTCTGCCTTGAGGCAGCCTCATTTGGTACATTTTGACCAGTCTTGGGAGATTTGATTTTTGACAACGAAAATGAACTCCAAATTGAAAAATTCTACTTGGGTTGGAAAGTAGACTTAGATACCTTTCCAACGAGCTATTCTGCGGCCAATTTGGACACCAGGAAGGCTTTCAAAAAGCATCTGAAATTCGCGCTATGCGTAGGGTTCAGGCGTGCTACGCATCAGGGTTTTGGCTCAACGCGTAGCGCGCCGCGCGCTACCCTTAAGTTGGGGAGGTCCATTTCAAAAAAAATCAGAATTTTTGGATTTTTCATGACAAATTACACTTGCTCAGCCACTGCCAAGACATTTCATGGAGATTTGAGCCCCCAAAAGGTCAGAAAACATGCAAAAAATGACCTCACTGCCCATTTTTGGACACACAGGAAGCAGTCTTGGGAGATTTGATTTTTGGAGGGGAAAATGGCCACCAAATTGAGAAATTCCACTTGGGCTGGAGAGCAGACATCCGGAAATTTCCAACAAGCCCACTTGTGCCTCATTTGGATGCCGGGAAGTGCCCCAAAAGTGGGCTCAAAGACATGATACGCGTTGAGATTTGGCGCGCTACGCATCAGGATATTTTCCACATTTTGCACCTTCCAGCTCAGGAATTCGCCCAGATTTGACCAGTTTTGACTTGTGATGGGATTTTTCACCCTCCTTGATGTAATTGATGTAATTTTATGTTGACTTGACACTTATTTACCTATTCTAGAAGATTCATTCATAAACTAGCAAAAAATTAATGAATGAATTGGTTTCCTAGCTTATAGAGGCAAGTTGTTTTGACAGCCTAGATTGTAATGCTTTGTTTAGAATTGGTTGAAACAACTCCTAGGATGATGAGCTTGACCCCTAGAGGCTAGGGAATGGGTTGGCATGGTCTATATTATGTATTTTTTCAATTATTTTCAGAGGTTGGAGAGGTTGGACTCTTGAGGGATAAGCTTAGATTGTTTTATACTTTGTATCTCTGCAATTTTGGCAAAGGAAAGACCAGGGTTTTGCAACACTATTTGGGATTCCCGTGGTTATTTGTGTTGATGGTGTGCTTCTCATATGTACTTGTAAGTGTGTTATGTGTATCATTTTCCCACTTCTCTTTTCTGCACATTAAGTAAATGAAGTGTTAAGGTAGAATTCATAATTTATATGCTCTGCCTTTAAGTTTGCTTAATATCTATGTTTTCCTCTGTCTAAAGAGAATTCTCGAAAGTTTCTTGCTCTGTTTAGCTCCTCATTGGTCATTTCTATCCATTCACTTAATTCAAAGGCATCAAGACAATCTCCTACCTTGCCCCAAAAAGACCTCTGCAAAAACTGTGTCTCATCCCCGCACCCAAAATTGCTGTGCTCAGATTTCCACCAAAAATCTAAAAATTTAAAATCAAACTTTCCCTATCAGTTTACTAGCCTAAAATCAGTGTTCTTTATTGGTCATCTCCGCCCTTTGAAGACATTTTTCCGAGATAGACCCGGAGAGAGCCCTCTCCTGTCCCGTAGGGCTAGCTACGAGGCTAAGTGGTTTGATGTTGCCTTGGATTTTGTCTTTTTCAGCCTGAGGCCAAATTCAAGCGCTAACACTTTCTTTATGCAAGTTAGGAAACGACCAATCCTACGAGTTTAAAGGGTTAGAGGACCTACAAATTTTAAAAAATAAATAGTCACTCTTCGCTTGCATGCCCCCAGGTATAAAATAAAGTTTCAAGGCCACCTTTTGTTCAAACTGACAAAACATTTGTTTTATCAGGAAAGGTAATCCTCTTTCAGGTTACCAAAGATTGTTCTATTCACGGCACAAACAAAACATTTCTTCGGCGATGTCTACCGAAATAGAAAAAGGTGAGTGGAGGAGGCTACTCCAAACACGTAACTTTGACAAGAGAATCTTGTTCCAGAATAACTCCCTCTTCCAATCATGGACGGGAGTACAGACCAGTCATATATCTCTCGCGGAAACCTACCCTATACTCGAAGTTTTCCTACCGAAGCAGACCAGGGTGCATGCCCCCTGGGTTTCAGTCATGTCTCTCGAATCACTCGCGCTCGTCAGGTGGACGGACTGGAGATTGATGGGACATTCCTTGTGTGAAAAGACCACTCAGGGATGGTATATGACTATTTTCTCTGTGTGATCCGGGAAATGAAAGCTGGTCTACGAGCTTGACCACTCTTCCTTCGTGCGGAAAACACATCACTCTAAAGAGTGATGAGATTATGGCTCCCATGCAATAAATATAGTCTCGTCCAAGGAGTAGATTATAATCCAGGGGTCCTTGAACTACCATTATGTTCATGTGAATGGTTTTCCCTCTCAGTGTTATGGGCACATTGGGAAGGATCCCTAATGGTCGACTGGTTCCTTTGTCAAAGCCTGTTAGATTTCTCATCTCAGGAAAAAGCGATGGCGAACCAAGCACTTTACAAGAAGTCGAGGAAAGGATACTCATAGAAGCCCCTTCATCTATTATGGTACCAGCCATAACCATTCTATATACTTGAGCAATAATCCGGAATGGTACACTAGCTGGTAAACGGGGTCTGCCTAGCTGATTCCAGTCGAAGGAGACAACTAGTTTGCTTAGAGGTGGGAACAAATAGACGGCTGGGTATGACTCTCACGAACTTCCTTCCTGCGGTAAAGGAATGGGTAAATTGCCCCATGTTCATCGGAGTCTGTGCTTACGAAAAGAATTTGGACGGTGTCATCCTTATTCTCTTCTGTGATTGTATCATCGGAAGACGGAACCTCTGAAGGCAAGACCAGGTCAACTGATACCTCGACCTTTTGACTTTCGTCTGGTATGGGTTCAGATGGTTTGTCTTCAATGATAGATGCTTCAGCCGACCATCTGGGTGGGTCAGCCGGTTTTTCAACTAGTGACAGACTCGGCAAGAGTTTTTTATATCCAGGAGGAAGTCGTAACGGTGAAACCGGATGATCGTCCAAAACCCTTTTAGCCTCGTCTAAGAAGGGACAATGATGGATGGCATGATCACCTTTGCACAGTTTAAAAGGAAATCTATATTTTCCTTTTTGTCCTGGGGCTTCACTTTCACTAGTCGACGGTGTGTTTTCAACATGATCATCAAAGGTTGACGACACCGGGTTGTGCAAACGAGGAGACCAGTCCCTTAAGATCCGAGGGATGCAAGGAAAATCTCTATGATAGTGGTCTCCTTTGCAAATGACACATGGCGATTTGGGCCTGGTCGGTGCAGTGTGTGGATTTTCGCTAGACGACGCTTGGTTGCCCCCTTTCACTTTTGGCTCCTTCTTCTTCTTCTCTTTCTTCTTCTCAGGTACTTGATTTTTGGCTTTACCATCCCCATCAAGCGAATAGGAAGGAGGAGAGGAAGAATTGGAGGAAGTAGAAGGTTGGTGGGTAACTATGGACTCGTCTAGTTGTTGACTCGATTGTTCAGGAATTGCGGTGTTCTGAACGACAGAGGTTGAGAAGAGCCATACGGGCAAGCCGATTATCAATCCTGGAAGCGACAATGTGGCCATGTGGGGTGCACCAACATCTCCCCAAGATGAGAAGGGAATAGGATTTCCTCCAAGGGGAGTTCCTTAGTTGGTGGGTTCCATTTTCTCAACCTAAGATCAACGTAGGAAAGGGTGATGATTATTCCTTTTAAAATAAATTTTAGACGCTTTGACACAACTTGTTTTTTCAATTTTTAAGAGTCGAGAAAAAACAAAAGATGACTCTAGTTGCCTTCGATTTTTAATGAGCTGAAGTGACAAGTGCTCAGATGGACCTTTTCCGTTAAGGAGTCTGAAAAGGAACGAAAGGGAATACTCTGGAAATCTAGGTAGAGGGATTACCAAACCAATTGCAAAACTGCAGAATACTTTTTATGGTACGGTAGTCAATCTTCCCGAATGCTGTGTTCAGTGCATTGCGATCGATAGGGCGACAGACACGGCTTCCTATTGATAAAGGATTAAGCCTATTATGGTCTCCCAAAATATACTTGACGGTACGTGGGAGCACAACTCCGTACTAGCACTTATCGTCTTAAAGTGGAAGAATTACCCAACCATCAGTGACAACAACAGTTACCAGGCTTTACGATGCTGGAATACATCTCTAGCCTAGACTTCTAAATGTTGTGCGTTAGGTTCCAAAGTGTTGTTAGATTCATTGAATTTATTTTATAGTTGATCTTGTTTATGAAGTTTGCCTTTCAGGTTCACCGCGAGATGTAGATGTGTAAGTCCTAAAATGCAATCTAAGATGATAAACAACCTTTTATCTTCTTTGTGCAATGAAAATCCTAGCTACTAAGGAAAGAGAGACATTATTCTTTCACAAAGAGCGAAGAGCACACTCTAAATGCACTTTCCTAAATCAAACCAATCAGACAGTCTAAATGCAAATGCACATGCATGTATTTGTTTTCGACTTTCTTAGTATGTAAATGATAAAAAGAAAGTTGATGCACAAATCTGAATTACTTTTCAAGCGACAGTTATCAACAAGTTTCTTTTCGAAATAAAAAATGGAGGCAATCACAACACCTTACGATTTGGAAATGAATACTTGTTTTCGACACTAGAAAAATTACAAATTCAGACCAAAAACAATAGTAACAGGATAATCGACTATCTACAGCAATCAAACTCTTTCCTATGCCTGAAAACGACACTTGCGACGCTTTCAAATCAAAGGACGACAGTACGATTACGTTACTTTTGCAAAGGAGAACTGAAAATGACCCAACAAACACACAAAAACATTTACAGTTCTTTTGTACAAAGGAGGCGGAATAACAGCAAAGAAAAGGAGTTTCAAACAGAGATATACTGATCACAGGCAGCAAAATTCATGAATAGAACTGGAAAGAATGAACTACAGAAACCAAAACTGAACAATGCCTAGTCTGATCAGCGCACCTGTAACACAGGGAATTTGAAATGCAACGCACCTACTACACTCGAGAAGTGCGCTGAATTTCAGATTCTCAGAACAGTACCTGCGCTGGGCCAGAGACGAGACTTTGCTTGGGTTCCGGGTCACAGTTTGCAGTTCAGTTCATGGGTTTTGGTCGAGCAAATGGTAATCAGTAATGCAACAATCAGGGGTAGATCTAAGGAGGATCTAAGAGCTATCACAAAGGGCAATCAGAGAGTTTGTAAATCAGTTGTTTAATTTATAAACAAATCCCGGAGATTGATTGAAACGACATTTATCTACTTTGCATTTGCATAGCAAATGCAGTTCGAAAGCTACCTGGCTTGACTTCAGGCTCCATCTGTAAGTTTATAAAATAGACAAGAAGGAAGATAAACAAACAAACTAATTCATCCCCAGTGGAGTCGCCATTTTGTTACAGGGAAAAGTGTCTACACAGAACTGCTTATCCCACTAAGGTGTGATAGCTACCTTAGAAACAAACAAAGCAAAGCTACTTTCGTTTTTCCTTTATGAAGTATAGATGAGAGAAGAACAAAGAAGACCAACCTCTGTCTTGCGCTAATCTCCTAGTCCGATTCCTCTCTCTCTTGATAGTCTTTCGCTACTTGTTCCCTTGCACGCCTAGCTTCACAAAGTACCTGTAAGATCACAGTAGCATAGCACTATACAAGAACACGGATCTATAATCATAAACAATCTAGGATCAGATGTAAATTGACCATACAAATGCGGCAAACATAAAGACACAAGAGTATGGAGGAAAACTTGAATAGCTTTTATTGATAAACAAGAAAGAGCCAAGGGGAGTTACAACCAGTTGTTCTGACCCAACATCATCCTCTCAACAAGGAATCCCCTCTTCACCTCATACAAAGCTTAGATCACCCAACAATCTGATGTTGTCTCAAGAAAACAACAACAATTCCTTACAATATGCAAAATTCCAGCCTCTGGATCTCTGGGATGAGGGATCCATATATAGATATCTGTAAGGGAGATGAGTCAGCTTGTGATTTGATTAGTGTCTTCCCTATGATAGTTCTTGCTTCCACTTGGATATTGATGATCTCTTACTCATCCTTGGTCGAATTCAGAGAGGCAAGTGTCACAGGAGAAGTTTCAGGAAGTTTCCATTGCCTCTCCACCTCGCGGAATGACACTGCCATCTTCTCGCCCATCGCACCCCATAGAAGGGATTTTGGAAATGAAACGCACCCCAGGTGATATGCAACGCACTTTGCCTATGGAGCAGCTGAAATGATCCTGTTTTTACCAATTCTAAGCAGTTTTTCATGGAGAGATTCTGGGAGAAGCTGTAATTAGTTGACCTTGCTCCTTTAGGGGTTAGAACAACACTTTTAGGGACTTAGGAGCCCTTGGTTTATGGACATTTTATGCTTGGGGTTGCAGTGACAAAAATGTCTATAGCAATTAGAGCCCTCTCTCCTTTCATTAATGATAGCTTATATGTTTGTGGAATATTACAAAAATGCTTGAGAGATAATTTATTTGTAGTTTTTCTTGAAATCGGCAAGGGATTACAATTCCCAACTCATGAGAGGGAGAACTTTGGGTTAGAGCCTTGTTTTATGTCAAAAAAATCCACCTGTAACGTTAGCATGTTTGTGTTTGGAGTTGAAATTGTGAGAATCATCTTCTGAGAAGGTATGGATGCCAACTCAGGCCAAATTAACAACGATATGGACATTTCCTACCCCAAATAGTCTATTCCAAAATCCATGCAATCACACACTTCACAAACAACTTCGTCAAGGTATGGATGCCAACTGAGGACCAAGATAGTATGGATACTACCCTTGCCCCAAATGGTCTCTTTCAGACTGCCTTCATAAAATCCTCTACTCCAATGTCTAATGTTAATTTTATAATTATTCTTCCCACTTTTTGTAGAAAAGAGGAGCTGGAAACTTTGATTAGTGACACTCCTGAGTGAAAGCTGTAACTGAATATGCATGGAGTTACAAAGGATTTTATGATGAGAGGGAACAATTTTTAGCTTTTTGGGTTACTTTGAAAATTTTTACACCATGTTTGGGCCTTGGGGTGTTTCGTGAGATGTGGGGTGCATGGTGTATGGTTGGACCATGCTCTTCCATGTTGGACTTGGACATTGGAGGTGGTTTACTATTTGCTGCTGGGCCTTGTTTGGATGTTTGAAAGACATTCTTCCTCGAAGTGTTGGATAAGTATGGAGCTTGGTGACTTGGAGGGAAGTTTATGTGCTTGGAGTAGAGTTGGGTATTTCAGAGGAGGTTATTGAGCCCTAGATAGCATGGGGTTTCTTGGTTGCTTGCATGGAGGTTTACACTTGACATGTGGATTCTTGGGTTGAGGGAGTGGATGTGTAGGTGTGAAAGTCCTTAAGGTGACACATGAACTTGGATATGCATTGTCCTTAAGGAGACACATGACCATGGAGATGCATTGTAGCTTTGGACCTTTGGAGGATTGTTGGACCTTGGGGACTAGTGCTCATGCCATGGAGGCCTTGCCTGTTAATCATTGTCACCTTTGAGCCTCACACATGTCACTTAGAGTAGAGTGCTTCACATGGGTGGACCTACTTGTGTCTTGCAAGTTTTCTTGTAGTGTATTAGGTCCACCTTTTATTGTAAAGCCCCTTTACCTCTCATATAAATAGAGGAAGGAGTGCGTTGTTATTATAGTCGATCATGCACTTGTGCATATTCCTTTTCATACTTGGGTTAGATATGTAAGAGAAGTGATACTTTCTCTCTCTCTCTCTCTCTCTCTTGTGTTCAATCTTCTTTTTTCTTTATGTGTTTTTGTCTTAAGGTGCTAGTGTTTCTTGGAGAATTCACCAGAAAACTTCATATATATAAAGAAGAAATGAAAGATGTGGGGTGCATGGTGTATGGTTGAACCATGCTCTTCCATGATGGACTTGGAATTGGAGGTGGTTTACTATTTGTTGCTAGACCTTGTTTGGATGTTTGAAAGACATTCTTCCTCGAAGTGTTGGATAAGTTTGGAGCTTGGTGACTTTATGTTGTTGATGCATGAAGGGAGTTTATGTGCTTGGAATAGAGTTGAGTATTCAAGAGGAGGTTATAGATCCCTAGATAGCATGAGGTTGCTTGGTTTCTTGCATATAGGTTTACACTTGACACAGGGACTATTGGGTTGAGGGAGTGGATATGTAGGTGTGGGAATCCTTAAGGTGACACATGACCCAAGATATGCATTGTCCTTAAGGAGATTGTAGGGACCAACCCTATATATATTATATATATATATATATATATATATATATATATATATATATATATATATATATATATAAAATACTAAAATACAACCATAAGAAAAATAACATTGGGAATTCAAAAAATCATTAAGCAATATATAAAACTTCCAGAAATTTTCTTTATTGAACATATCATTAAATTTACATGTTGTTAACTAAAACCATAATGAAATCACACAAAAGAATATTATAACAAAATAGGTACCGTTCACCAGGAGATGAGATTCAAACTTGATTTGCTACTATTTTCCTTCCTTTGTTGTCGGTTGCCTCCAAGTGTGAATGTCGACGTGCTTAATTTGAACGAAATTACCCACCGGTTGACCTCCCAGCCTACTCCTTGGGTACTCTCCTTCCCCACAGACCCTCGATCTGCAATGGGGTTGTACAATGGAGGAATGTAATTAGATGGTAGAGGAGAGCACTCCTTGGCTCAAGAGTCTCCTCTCTAAAGTCCTCTACCTCACCAAAATCACTATAGCTCATAGTCACTACTCTGTCATAGTCTCATCCATCCAACATTAGGGTAAAAAGAGTGCCTTCTCCCATGGATTGCCCCTTCTTTTATAGGATTCCTCATAGGTGACACTTGGCATTTCAAGCATAATTAATTATTTTTGAGCAAAAAAATAGTTTTATTATTCACCCACCCATGTGTCACTCTCTCATCAAGGATCTCCAAGATTATTTACTTAAATTTTAATTTAAAAATAATATTTTTCTTCACCTCAACAAGATTCCTATTTCTTCTCCTAGCTGTTTCTTGATCCCCCTTCTTTTACTCCTTAATTTGTATTCATTACTAAATTCAATTAATGAGTCAATATTTGATCCCCTATCTACTCCCTAATTTAACTCAAGTTATCTCTTAGATGGATATTCTTATGTTGGTTGTT